>CM053744.1:101473501-101498423 GCA_028658305.1 Pachyuromys duprasi | reverse complement strand
GGTTTTGGCTTCTTTGTCAAAAATTAAGTTTCCATAGGTGTGTGGGTTCATTTCTGGGTCTTCTATTCAGTTCCGTTGATCCACTATTCTGTTTCTATGCCAATAACATACAGTTTTTATTACTATTACTCTGTAGTACAGCTTGAGATCAGGGATGGAGATACCTCCAGACGATCTGTTGTTGTAGAGGATTGTTTTGGAGATTCTGGGTTTTTTGTTTCTCCATATGAAGTTGAGTATTTTTCTTTCAAGGTCTGTGAAGAATTGTGGAGGTATTTTGATGGGGATTGCATTGAATCTGTAGATTGCTTTTGGCAATATGGTCATTTTCACTATGTTCCTGTATGTGGGCAGTTAAATCTTTCTTAATTTCCTTGAGGGCCTTGTTCATTTCCTCTTTTTGTGCCAGGAGTATTCTTCAAGAAGATCAGGGAGTTCCGGTGGTTTGTTAGTGTGTGTGTGTTGTGTCAGTTGAACTCTGTTGTGGGCTCTGTGTGCCCGGCTTCGTGCTCTGTGCTAGAAGCTGTGTGCACAGCAGGCTGGTCACCCTTCTGGTCTGGAGACTTTGCTCCTCATTCTGTGCTAGATGCTGAGTGTCCCATTTTGAGATGTCAGCTGGGGGCTCTGCGCTCTGCCTTGGGCTTGCTGCTAAGGGCTCTCCCCTGGATTGAAGATTAGGCACCTCCTTTAGGGCCAGGGGCTGTGCACCACGGTCTGAGATGATATTTGGGGCACACACACCTGCTGAATGCCCGCAGGTTGAAGCACCCCGCAGTGTGCAGGCCAGTCAAAACGGTCTCCTAGGCCCTCTCAGTCTGGTTCGTGTACCGCCCCCCCTCCCCCCCCCACACAGAGACTGAGGTGGTATCCAGTGGACACGATTGGTGTGCGCCTGCTGTATGCCAGCCGGTTGAGACAGAACTGGGGTCTTTCTCAGACTGGCCCGTGGACTCACACACGGACTCAGGTGGTTATTGGTGGACCCACAGTGTGCAGTTCAGTCAAAACGGTATATCGTTGGTCACAAAACAAATCTCAGCAGATAAAAGAAGATTGAAATAATCCCTTGTATCCTATCTGAACATCATGGTCTAAAGCTGGATCTCAACAAAACAGAAACAGTAAAAACCTGCACATACACGGAAACTGAACAACTTGCACTCAATGACAGCTTGGTTCAATGAAAATGAAAACACAACATACCCAGACCTATGGGACACAATGAAGGCAGTGCTAAGAGGAAAGTTCATTGCACTAAGTGGCTTCAAGAAAAAATTTGAAACATCTCATACAAGCAACGTAATGGCCCAACTGAAAGCCCTAGAATAAAAAGAAACAGATACACCCAAGAGGAGGAGACGGCTGGAAATAATCAAACTCAGGGCTGAAATCAATCAATTAGAAATAAACGAAACAATTCAAAGAATCAATGAAACCAAGATCTAGTTCTTTGAGAAAATCAACAAAATAGACAAGCCCCTAGCCAAACTAACAAAAAGGCAGAGAGAAACAATCCAAATCAGCAAAATCAGAAATGAAAAGGGGGATATAACTACAGACACTGAGGAAATCCAAAGAATCATTAGGTCTTACTACAAAAGCCTATATGCCACAAAATTTGAAAATCTCAATGAAATGGACAATTTTCTTGAAAGATTCCACCTATCTAAATTAAGCCAAGATCAGATAGAAAGATTGAATAAACCTATATCCCCCAAGGAAATAGAAACAGTCACCAAAAGCCTCCCTACCAAAAAAAGCCCTGGGCCGGATGGTTTTAGTGCAGAATTCTACCAAACCTTTAGAAAAGTCCTAACACCAATTCTCCCTAAAATGTTCCACAAAATAGAAATAGAAGTAAAATTACCGAATTCTTTCCATGAAGCCACAGTCACCTTGATACCTAAACCACACAAAGACCCAACAAAAAAAGAGAACTTCAGACCTATCTCTCTTATGAACATTGATGCAAAAATACTCAATAAAATACTTGCAAACCGAATCCAAGAGCACATAAAAGATATCATCCACCATGACCAAGTAGGCTTTGTCCCAGGCATGCGAGGGTGGTTTAATATATACGCAAGTCCATCAATGTGATCCACCATATAAACAAACTGAAGGAGAAAAACCACATGATCATCTCCCTAGACCCCGAAAAAGCATTTGACAAAATCCAACACCCATTCATGTTTAAAGTCTTGGAGAGATTAGGGATACAAGGCACATACCTAAACATAGTAAAGGCAATATACAGAAAGCCTATAGCTAACATCAAACTCAATGGAGAGAAACTTAAATCAATTCCACTGAAATCAGGGACAAGGCAAGGCTGCCCACTGTTTCCATATCTCTTCAACATAGTACTTGAAGTTCTAGCTAGAGCAATAAGGCAACTAACGTTGATCAAAGGGATACAAATTGGAAAGGCAGAAGTCAAAGTATCACTATTTGCAGACGTTATGATAATATACATGAATGACCCCAAAAATTCAACCAGAGAACTCCTTTAACTGATAAACACCTTCAGCAAAGTGGCTGGATACAAAATCAACTCAAAAAAAAAAAAATCAGAAGCCCTCCTGTACACCAAAGACAAGGGCCGAGAAAAAAATTAGGGAAACAAGACCCTTCACAATAGCCACTAATAACATAAAGTACCTTGGGGTGACTCTAACCAAGCAAGTGAAAGACCTGTATGAAAAAAACTTCAAATCTCTGAAGAAAGAAATTGAAGAAGATATCAGAAAATGGAAATATCTTCCATGCTCATGGATTGGTAGGATTAACATAGTGCAAATGGCCATACTGCCAAAAGCAATCTACGGGTTCAATGCAATTCCCATCAAAATACCAACACAATTCTTCACAGACCTCGAAAGAAAAATTCTCAAATTCATATGGAGAAACAAAAAACCCAGAATTTCCAAAATGATCCTGTACAACATAACATCATCTGGAGGTATCTCCATCCCTGACCTCAAGCTGTACTTCAGAGCAATAGTAATAAAAACTACATGGTATTGGCATAGAAACAGAATAGTGGATCAATGGAACCGAATAGAAGACCCAGATATGAACCCACACACCTATGGAAACTTGATTTTTGACAAAGAAGCCAAAACCATTCAATGGAAAAAAGACAGCATCTTCAACAAATGGTGCTGGTCCAACTGGATATCTGTATGCAGAAAAATGAAAATACATCCATATTTATCACCCTGCACAAATCTAAGGTCCAAGTGGATCAAAGACCTCAACATAAAACCAGACACACTAAACCGGTTAGAAGAAAAAGTGGGGAAGATCCTAGAACTCATCGCCACAGGAGAATACTTCCTGAACAGAACACCAACAGCACAGGCTCTATGATCAACAATCAATAAATGGGACCTCATGAAGCTGAAGAGCTTCTGTAAAGCAAAAGACACTGTCATCAAAACAAAACGACAGCCTACAGACTGGGAAAAGATCTTCAACAACCGTATATCTGACAGAGGACTAATATCCAGTATATATAAAGAACTCAAGAAGTTAAAAAGCAACAAATCAAGTAATCCAATAAAAAACGGGGTATGGAGCTAAACAGAGAACTCTCTGTAAAGGACTGTAGTAGATTGGCAGAAAAGCACTTAAAGAAATGCTCAACATCCTTAGCCATCAGGGAGATGCAAATCAAAACGACCCCGAGATTTCACCTTACACCTGTCAGAATAGCTAAGATCAAAAACTCAAGTGACAACAGATGCTGGAGAGGATGTGGAGAAAGAAGAACCCTCCTCCATTGCTGGTAGGAATGTAAGCTGGCAAAACCTCTCTGGAAATCAATTTGGCGTTTTCTTAGACATTAAGAATAGTGACTTCTCCAGACCCAGCTACACCATTCCTAGGCATATATCCAAAAGGTGTTCAAGTACACAACAAGGACATTTGCTCAACTATGTTCATAGGTGATTTATTCGTAATAGCCAGAACCCGGAAAGAAACCAGATGTCCCTCAATGGAGGAATGGATACAGAAATTATGGTACTTTTACACAATGGAGTACTACTCAGCAATTAAAAAGGAGGAAGTCATGAAATTTGCTGGCAAATGGTGGGACCTGGAAATGATCATCCTGAGTGAGGTATCCCAAAAGCAGAAAGACACACATGGTATATATTCACTTATATAGAGGTGTAAGGGAGAATAAGCATATTGAAATCTATACACCTAAAGAAGATAAAGAAGAATGAGAACCTGGGTTAAGAGGATTAATCCTCACTTAGAAAGTCAAATGAGATGGACATTGGATGTAAAAGAAAACAAGTAATAGGACAAGAGCCTACCACAGAGGGCCTCGGGAAGACTCTACCTAGCAGGGTATCAAAGCAAATATTAGGAAACATAACCAACCCTTTGGCAGAGTGCAGGGAATCATATGAAAGAAGGGGGGTTAGTATGACCTGGAGAGGACAGGAGCCCTGCAAGACCAAATATATCAGGGCACAGGGGTCTTTTATGAGACTGTTTCTCCAACCAATGACCATGTATGGTTATAACCTAGAACCCCTGCTTGCTTGTAGCAAATGGTAGCTCAATACCCAAGTGGGTACACCAGTAAGGGGAGCAAGGACTATTTTGGACATGAACTCAATGGCTGGCTCTTCGACCTCCCTGCTCCCCAAGGGAAGAACAGCCTTGCTAGGCCACAGAAGACATTGCAGCCATTCCTGAAGATAACTGATAAGCTAGAGTTAGACGGAAAGGGAGGAGGTCCTCCCCTATCAGTGGACTTGGTAAGGGGCAGGGAAGAGATGAGGGATAGAAGGGTGGGATAAGCAAGTAATGGGGGTGGGAGCTATGGCTGGGATACAAAGTATATAACCTGTGATTAATATAAAATAAAAATGTTAAAATTAAAAAAAAATAGCATCTTCAACAAATTGTGCTGGTCTAACTGGATGGCTACATGTAGAAAAATGAAAATAGATCCATACTTATCACCCTGCACAAAACTAAAATCCAAGTGGTTTAAAGACCTCA
This sequence comes from Pachyuromys duprasi, assembly GCA_028658305.1. Taxonomy (NCBI): domain Eukaryota; kingdom Metazoa; phylum Chordata; class Mammalia; order Rodentia; family Muridae; genus Pachyuromys; species Pachyuromys duprasi. The sequence continues at coordinate 101,493,398 of CM053744.1, read as the reverse complement.
ATATAAAACCAGAAACACTAAACCGGTTAGAAGAAAAAGTGGGGAAGAGCCTGGAACTCATTGGCACAGGAGATAACTTCCTGAACAGAACACCAACAGCACAGGCTCTAAGATCAACAATCAATAAATGGGACCTCAGGAAACTGAAAAGCTTCTGTAAAGCAAAAGACACCATCATCAGAACAAAATGACTACCTACAGATTGGGAAAGGATCTTCACCAACCCTATATCTGACAGAGGACTGATATCCAGTATATATAAAGAACTAAACATGTTAAAAAAGCAACAAATCAAGTAATCCAATTAAAAAATGGGGAACAGCTCTAAACAGAGAATTCTCAAGAGAGGAATATTGAATGGCAGAGAAACACTTAAAGAAATGTCCAACATTCTTACTCATCAGGGAAATGCAAATCAAAACGACCCTGAGATTTTACCTTGTACCCATCGGAATGGCTAAGATCAAAAACTCAAGTGACAACACATGCTGGAGAGGTTGTGGAGAAAGGGGAACCCTCCTCCACTGCTGGTGGGAATTTAAACTTGTGTAACCACTCTGGAAATCAATCTGGCGCTTTCTCAGACAACTAGGAATAGTGCTTCCTGAAGATCCAGCTATACCACTCCTAGGCATTTATCCAAAAGAGGCTCAAGTACACAATAAGGACATTTTCTCAAACATGTTTCTAGCAGCTTTATTTGTAATAGCCAGAAGCTGGAAACAACTCAGATGCCCCTGAACTGAGTAATGGATACAGAAAATGTGGTACATCTACACAATGGAATACTACTCAGCAATAAAAAACTGTAATGTCATGTATTTTGCAGGTAAATGGTAGGAATTGGAAAAGATCATCCTGATTGAGCTATCCCAGAAGCAGAAAGACACACGGTATATACTCACTCATGTAGACATATAATATAGGATAAACCTACTAAAATCTGTACACCTAAAGAAAACTAATCAAGAGCGAGGACTCTTACTAAAATGCTCAATCCCTATCCAGAAATGCAAAGAGGATGGACATCAGAAGAAGGAAAAAACAGGGAACAAGTCAGGAGCCTGCCACAGAGGGCCTCTGAAAGGCTCCGCCCTGCAGACTATCAAAGCAGATGCTAACACTTATGGCCTACCTTTGGGCAGAATGCAGAGAATCTTGTGAAAAAAGCGGTAAATAGTATGATCTGGAGAGGACAGAAGCTCCACAAGGAGAGCAACAGAACCACAAAATCTGAGCACAGCATCTTTTCTGAGAGTGATACTCCAACCAAGTATCATCCATGGAGATAGCCTAGAACCCCTTCACGGATGTAGCCCATGGCAGTGCAGCTTCCAACTGGGTTCTATAGTAATGGGAACAGGGACTGTCTCTGACATGAACTGATTGGCCTGCTCTTTGATCACCTCCCCCTGAGGGGGGAGCAGCTTTACCAGGCCACAGAGGAAGACAATGCAGCCACTCCTGAGGAGACCTAATTAACTAGGAACAGAAGAAAGGAAAAGAAGGCCTCCCCTATCAGTGGAGTTGGGGAGGGGTGTGCATGGAGAAGGAGGAGGAAGGGCAGGTTTGGGAGGGGAGGAAAGAGGAAGCTACAGAGAGGATATAAAATGAATAAAGTGCAATTAATAAAAAAATTTAAAAAAGAGAACTCACAGTTCCCTAAACTTCTGGTTTGAGGGTAGGGATATGATCAAAATAAGCCAATCAGAATCCTCTGAAGCTTTAAGTACAGATGAGTGATGGGACTACTGTTTCCTAGACAGGAGACAGATTTGTTACAGGGGATTCAACAGCAAACCCAGATAAGTTGCTGAAGGTCTGAGCTTGGGGAAGCACCCTATCCTGGAGGTACCTATTAGGAGACTGTGCACTCCACCACTACTACTTCCTTTCTCTCTTTTCCCATATTTAGTCTCCCACTTTAGGTCCTGAGATCTCTGCATCCACAATCCACCCTGGATTTATCCACACATTTCTACTTGTGTGTCTGAAACTCATGCAAGGTCCTGCCTTTTGCCCGTTGCATGCAAGTGTACACTCTGCACACAGTGGAGTGACGGCTGCCAGGTGCCAATACGGGCTCTGCTGGTGATTCCTCACACATTTCCTTTTGTACTTAAAATGGAGTTTTACCGCTGTTGGTGGACTTGGAGGGGGCAGGGAGGAGATGAGGGAGGGAGGGTGGGAGGGAATGAGGAAGGGGGCTACGCTTGGGATGCAAAGTACCTAACCTGTGATTGATACAAAAATAAATAAATTAATTAAAAAAACACTGAAAAAAATGGAGTTTCACTTTCCATTGTGGTTCACAAGACACACACACTAGAGTGGCGGAGTGGCGAAGAACTATGTACATGAGGTATTTTTAGTGGTCATTATTTATGAAGGTAACAGAGCAGACTGCAGTGAAAAGTAACCAATATTGAGCTACAACAATGACATTTCTACTACTCAGCAATTAAAAACAAGGAAATCATGAAATTTGCAGGCAAATGGTGGGATCTAGAAAAGATCATCCTGAGTGAGGTATCCCAGAAGGAGAAAGACACATATGGCATATACTCACTTATTTATACCTATAAGATATGATAAACATACTGAAATCTACACACCTAAAGAAGATAAACAAAAAAAGAGGACCCAGGGTAAGATCCTTACTTAGAAGGACAAATGGGATGTAGGAGAAAACAAGTAACAGGACAGGGTCCTACCACCTGAAAGACTCTACCTAGCAGTGTATCAAAGCAGATTTATAACCAAATCTTTGGCAGATGGCAGGGAATATTATGAAAGAAGGGGCAGTTAATATGATCTGGAGAGGATAGGTGTTCCACAAGGACCAAGGATCTCAGCACAGGGGTCCTATATGAGACTGTTTCTCCAACCAAGGACCATGGGTGGATATAACGTAGAACCTCTGCTTGCATGTAGCCCTTGGTAGCTCAGTATTCAAGTGGGTACCCTAGTAAGGGAAATAGGGACTATTTCTGACATGAACTCAATGACAGACTCTTTGACCTCCCCACCCAGCAAGGGAGGAGCAACTCTCCTAGGCCACAGAACACTTTGCAGCCAGTCCTGAAGAGACCTGATAAACCAGGGCCAGATGAAAGGGGAGGGGGTCCTCCCCTATCAGTGGACTTGGAAAGGAGCAGGGAGGAGATGAGGATGGGAGGGTAGGATTGGGAGGGAATGAGGGAGTGAGATTCACCTGGGACACAGAGTTAATAAAACGTAACTAATAATAAAAAAGAAAAAAAACAATGACATTTATATTGGACAGCTTTCTTATGTGTTGGAATGTACATGGTTTGTTTCTGACTCAGGATTTTTGTATTTGAAAGGCCATTTTCTTAGAGTCATTTTGTCATGTCTCCTCATGGCCGCCTTGTTTGTGTTATTCCTATCCATGAGGCCTCCTAGACCATATTCCTTCTTTAACTTTGATGATAGTTCTCTGTTTGATGAGATGGCCTAGTAGGACAGGGACAGGGAGCCAAATGAGCACTTCCTGAAAAGAAGGACCACTTCCAGGTACATCTCTGCTATTGCCTTCCATTCTAAGCCCCTGCCCTTTTAGAAGTGTGAGGGACTGTCTTCATGGCAATGCTCCAAAATTATTATTGGAAAAAGTCACCAAAGAACAAAGTGTCAACATGGAGATTTAAAAAAAATCTGGAGAGCAGTAGGTAACTGGAAACACAAGCAACTTTGGTCTTTAAAAGGCAGAATCTAGTAAAATTCCACAAGCCTTTACCACTTTCCTTGCACCTCAACTTTCTCATTTGAAAACAAAACAACTGAACTAGTAGTCCCATGGCATCTTTTGTTTTCTGCTTTCTAAGCACTGAGAGGCTAGGGTTTGCAATCCGGATCTTTTCTGCATACCTCTGCTGTCAGACAGTAGGGAGGAGATTCCTGCTCCCTGCCAGAGTCCACATTCACTCTTGCTTTTCCTGGGTCTGGACAGTAGGCTAGAGCCCAGGAAGTACACTAATGAGTTCTGTGATTGGTCTCTATTGGGAGACTGAGATGCAGGGCTGGGCTCATGGGGGCAGTTTCACATTTTCAGCTATATGTCTCTCAGAACTTGTTGTTACGAGAGACCTATTGGATATGAAGGTTGGTCCACCACCACCTCCTAGATCTTCTAGACACAGTCTTCTAGCAACTTATAGAGACAGATGGGAAAGGACTGTGTGCAAGAGGCCAAGTAAAAGGGGAGTGGTTTCTTATCCTTGTCTGAAAAAACTTCCTGGCCTGAATCTACACTGTAGTCACTGGATGTCTAAAGTAGACAGAAGCCAATGTATTCTCAGTCCCTGCTGGGCAGATGTTTTTCCTAGACCTGAATCAATTCAGAAAGACTGACGTCTCTTTACTGTAGCAGCCTCATGTTTGGGATAAGGGGTACCCGGGTTAATGAGTGAACACTGAGTCAGTTTTTCCTTTGCCTGGCTGCATTTGTTCAGTTTATGGGATGGGAAACGCGTGTTCAACATGACACTTTTTAAAATCTTAGCTTCGTAACTCTTAACCTATATCTTACATCCCCCTGGAGTACTGGTCACATTGTGAGTACTCTTGCTCATAATTAAAATACATGTAGAAACTGGAATATGATTAGAATCTGAATATCACACATATATGTATATGTGCATATATATATATATATATATATATATATGCTGTTGAATTCCTGTAGATCAGGTTTCTTAGATACAGGATGCTGTAATGGCTGAATTATGCAGACTGGACTACAGGATGCTGTGATGGACACCTGACATCATGCCCTGTGCCCACCAAGACTGCCACTGTCTGTACACCACAGGAGGGTGCTGTTGAGTTTCTCCCAACTTGTCTTTTTTTCATTTTTTTTAAATTTATTTTTGTTTTATTAATTACAGTTTATTCATTTTGTATCCCAGCTGCAGCCCCCTCCTTCATCCCCTCCCAAACCCACCTGCCCTCCCTCTTCTTCTGCCATGCCCCATCCCAAGTCCACTGATAGAGGAGGTCCTCCTCCCCTTCCATCTGACCCTAGTCTATCAGGTCTCATCAGGACTGGCTGCATTGCCTTCCTCTGTGGCCTGGTAAGGCTGCTCCCCTATCAGAGGGAGGTGATCAAAGACCCAGCCACTGAGTTCATGTCAGAGACGGTCCCTGTTCCCATTAGTAGGGAATGCACTTGGGCTGAGCTGCCATGGCTACATCTGTGCAGAGGTTCTAGGTTATCTCCATGCATGGTCCTTGGATTGGAGTATCACTCTCAGAAAAGAACCCTGTGCCCAGATTTTTTTATTCAATTGCTTTCCTTGTGGAGTCCCTGTCCCCTCAAGGTCTTTCTATCTCCCCCTTCTTTCATAAGATTCCCTGCCCTCTGCCCAAAGTTTGGCTATGAGTCTCAGTATATACTTTGGTACCCTAGTGGGAAGAGTCTTTCAGAGGCCCTCTGTGGTAGGCTCCTGTCCTGTTCCCTGTTTTTTCCCTCTTCTGATGTCCATTCCATTTTCTTTGTGAATGAGAATTGATCATCTTACCCAGAGTTCACCTTCTTCCTTACTTTCTTCAGGTGAACAGATTTTAATATGATTATCCTATATTTTATGTCTAATATCCAATTATAAGTGAGCATATATCATATGTGTCTTTCTGCTTCTGGGATACCTCACTCAGGATGATCGTTTCTTGGTCCCACCATTTGTCCGCAAATTTCATGATTTCCTTGTTTTTAATTGCTGAGTAGTATTCCATTGTGCAAATGTACCACAATTTCTGCATCCATTCCTCAACTGAGGAACATCTGGGTAGTTTCTAGGTTCTGGCTATTACAAATAAAGCTGCTGCAAACATAGTTGAGCAAATGTCCTTGTTGTGTACGGGAGCATCTTTTGGATATATGCCTAGGAGTGGTATAACTGGATCTTGAGGAAGCACAATTCCTAATTGTCTGAGAAAGTGTCAGATTGATTTCAAAAGCGGTTGTACAAGTTTACATTCCCACCAGCAATGGAGGAGGGTTCCCCTTTCTCCACATTCTCTCCAGCATTTATTGTCCTTTGATTTTTGGATCTTAGTCATTCTGATGGGTGTAAGGTGAAATCTCAGGGTTGTTTTGATTTACATTTCCCTGATGGTTAAGGATGTTGAGCATTTCTTTAAGTATTTCTCTGCCATTTAATAGTCTTCTGTTGAGAATCATCTGTTTAACTCTGTATCCCTCTGTTTAACTCTGTAATTGAATTACTTGCTTTGTTGCTTTTTAACTTCTTGAATTCTTTATATATTCTGGATATTAACCCTCTGTCAGATATAGGGTTGGTGTAGATCTTTTCCCTATCTGTAGGCTGTTGTTTTGTTCTGATGACAGTGTCTTTTGCTTTACAGAAGCTTTTCAGTTTCATGAGTTCCCAATTATTGATTGTTGATCTTAGAGGCTGTGCTTTGGGCATTCTTTTCAGGAAGTTGCCTCCTGTGCCAATTAGTTCAAGATGCTTCCTCACTTTATCTTCTAACCAGTTTAGTGTGTCTGGTTTTATATTGAGGTCTTGATCCACTTGGACCAACTTGTCTTTTGATACTACCAGGGTGATGAGGACTAATGAGACAGTGTTGAAGAAATTAAGACCCCTAGCCTCATTGGGTTGCAGGCTAGCCAGTTGAGGATAGACATATTTACTCCAGACTAGGGAGTACAAAGATAATCTTCCTGAGGGATGTTGGGAGAATATGGAAGGTGGGGACTTGCATATTCTGGTTTAGCTCTGTGCTTTCAGCCATCATTTCTTACCATTTCCTCCAGAAGTGTCACTTCCTAGATGTTTCTTGAACATATCTAGTGGAATTCATTTATGTAATGTCCACAAGGTCACTACTTCACTTCCTTCTTGTGTCCCATCAAATAGGGCCTTCAGAGAAGTCTTCCCTAGACACTGGGTATAAAGTTGTCCTATTCCTCCCTACACTTATTAGCCTGATTATTCCTTTTTGTAGCACATACAACCATTTGACATAGGAGAGTGTTTATGTGTATACTTGTTTGCTTTCTGTCTTTTTCCAAGTAGAATGTAAGCTCCACTAGGCAGAGGTTTGATGTTGACCACCTCCAAGTCCCCAGCATCTCAAATATTACCTGCCACTCATAGCAACTATGTTCAAAGAATGGGTGAGTGATGCCGAGGGTTTCAAGCAGTTAGTGACTTTCAGGTGACCTTGATGGCAGCCTGGCTTGATTTGGGTAGACTTTCCAGGGGAAGGCATTGGTGTAGAGGGAAAGCTAGCAAGTAAAAGATAATGGAAAGAAGGAGAGCAAGTTGGTGACAATGGTAGGTGAAAGAATTTCTGGTATGTGAAAACTGTCACCTCCTTTTGTGATTTTCTTGGGTCTCATCCATGCATCTCATGTGTGCAGCTCTCTGCTCAGAGGTATATACACTCTCAGCTCAGTCAAACTCTCACCTCTGCAGCAAGGCATCAGGCCCATGCTTTGGAGTATCATACATTTTCTTTAGCTTTGTCTTTGCCACCTACTTCTGTGGGACCATGCAGTGTTCCTTCTTGTGGCCTGTCTGGTCCTTACTGCCCATACTACCCATCATACTCTGCTGCCAGAGATTATCTCAACATTTTAAGCTATTTGCTTGACCCTTCATGAAACTCTCTAGGAATGAATTGAATTCACATAAAATTTGCAGAAAGGCAATTAAAAGAAGCTCTTAGGTTTGGAAGGCAAACAGAGGTGAATTTTATTTCTGGCTCTACCTTATCACCAGTTAGGCACTTGGGGACATCACTTCACCTTTCTGGACCTCAGTGTCCTCCATAAAATAGGCAAGAAAAAATCTTCCTTGTACAGTTCCTTTGAGGATTAAATAAATAAATAAATAAATAAATAAATAAATAAGTACGATTTCATTAAAAGTGCTCAAAAATGGAGAGGTGCTCAAAACAATTATAACTTCCTCTCTCATAGATGGTTCTCACTTATAGCCTGTCTCCTTGCCTAAGGTTTCACAGCTTCCAGCATGGCTTTTCTATGAGGTCAACTCCAGAGACAACTGTAGGTCCTAAACCAACCTAGGCAGCCAGGGCTTTTGCTAATTAATGGGTTGAATTGTCAAGCAAAGTGAACCTCTCAGGGCAGATCCTCAGCTCCATTAATCAGAGACCTTCCTGGCTTCCTGAAAGGCAGCCTCAGGCATCACAGAACTCTTAAAAATCCAAAATGAGATGGCAAAAATATGTTTCCGTTTGAAAGCCTTGATCATCCATTTGCTGATGCAAGCTGGTGCTCAGGTGGGGGGTGACATGGTTATTTATTTATTTGGGGGTTTGTGTTTGTGCTTTCAGCCATGCTTCCATCTCTCTTCTGATGGCTCTTTGGCACCTATCCAGCAAGTGGGGCATGCTCATTTGCTCAGAATCTAATTACATTACAGAACAGTCAGGAATGGCACCTTGCAGATTTTCTTGTCTGTTTTCATTCCAAAGCACTCAGGAAAACAGATACAATAGAAACCTTACAAAGCAACATCTCTCTCCAGTTGATAAAGAAATGGAGACCAGAGGGTGGGTATGGGTCCACTTATGAAATAAAAAAAAAAGCTTATTTCTTCCTTTTGTTTGAAGATTATGGGAGAACTACAGGCTCTGCTCACACACTTGGAGGAGTCTGTTTCTCCAGCTCTAATGTAGAGAATATTTTCTCCTTCTTACACTTACACATAACAGACAACAATTCTGAGCTCTTGCTATTTGGCGGGCACTGAATTGTACTACTTTCTGCAATTCCCATAATATTATTTGAGGTGAGCAGTCTTGCTATTTCCAGGTCATCTAGAGGTTTATTTGCCCAGTGTATGTTATTAAATACTAGATCTGGAGGTCAGAATCAGATAGACTACTTCCAAAGCAACATTTTAAATTGTATGTTAATATTAATGTGACATATACACAATGATTAATGTGTTGATAAATTAATAAAATGTTAATTAACAGATAACCAAATTAGAAGATGGTGTTTGTGGCCCCATAGGCCACAATTTCCCTCTCTGATTCCGTTCAACTTAGGATACATCTCCTGGTATTCTTTGCAGTGGAGTGTGAGCATGAGACCAGCTACACTGAAAGACCAGAATGAAATTCATGGGTGTTATTTTGTACTTCTTACTTAATAGTAAATATTGGGTATCAAAGAGATGGCTCAGTGGGTGGAGGAACCCACCACAAGCCTGATAGTGTTAGTTGTCCTTTGACCTCCAAATACTACACGTGTTATGGCAGGCATGCCTTTATCCTACAAAAACCAAACAAATATAAGTAATCAGTTAAAAATTGCTATATCCTCTTGACTTTACTATTTCTTTCCTCTATTGACTGGAAATTCCTTTGGAAGATTATGCTGAGGTCAGAGTCATTCTACCTCTCCTGCTCCAAGTCTTATTTTCATCAAGATTTAAATTGTTAAAATTATATATATATATATATATATATATATATATGTGTGTGTGTGTGTGTGTGAGTATAAGTGTGTGTGTGTGAGTGTAAGTGTGTGTGTGTGAGTGAGTGAGTATAAGTATGTGTGTGTGTGTGAGTGAGTGTAAGTGTGTGTGTGTGTGTGTGTGTGTGAGTGTGTGTGTGTGAATGAGTGAGTATAAGTGTGTATGTGTGTGTGTGAGTGTAAGTGTGTGTGTGTGTGTGTGTGTGTGTGAGTGTAAGTGTGTGTGTGTATGGTATATAGATTAAAGGACTTTACTGGGAGTCAGTTCTCTTCTCCAGCCCTGTAGGCTCTGGGCATTGACCTCAGGCTGTCAGGCTTGATGTCTTTTACCTGATGAACCAAATTGCAGTCCCCTATCCCGTTTTTAACGAATCAGATGTTGCTGAGTTACCAGTCACTATTCCAAAAAACTCATCAATTGCACAGCTTTTTAAGTGACTGATTTTTTTTAACTTTCTCTTTTTAATGGCAGTCTATACTTTCTCATTACTAATATGATTTTATCTATTTTATAGCATCAAAGATCCTTCTGCCTTTCAGGAAAATCTAGATCAACTTTCTAACTACTTAACACTTTTGAAATCCTCCAGGTATGGGTGACTACCCAGTCAATTCTATTTGAAAAGTTCTCTTATTAAAAAGATTTAAAATTTCGTTCATTTTTAGGGACTGGGAAAATGGCAAATTTTGTAAAGTTCTTGCATTGCAAGCATGAGAACCTGAATTCAATACCTAGAACCCATATAAAAACAAAGCAAGATACACTTGTAATCCCAAAGCTGGTGAGGCAGAGACAAGAGGATCCTTGAGGTTGGCCCGCCAGTCAGCCTAGTGTAATCAGTGAGCTTTAGAAACTTTGAGAAACTTTGTCTCAAAAAGATAATGGTGAATAGTCATGTAAGACTATTTCAAGCTTGCTATATATGGTTACTTAGTTGGAGAACATCAGATGACCACCTCCTCTCATTTCCAGGCTCACATACATTTATCTCAATATTAAATTCATCAACCATTCATTTATTCAGCCTTTCCTGGGCTCAGAGATGTTTGGAGATCATAGAACTGTTTCAATTCATACTTGACATGACTGATTTTCTCTAAGCCTCCTGTGAACCCCTTTGTGTTATGTTCCTCATTGTCCTGGACACACATCCAGGCTTTAATAAACATCCTTGATTGACTTCATTCTATGGCATTGAGTTCTGCTCCTATTTGGTCAAAATTGTCCCTTCCTGATTCTTCCATCTGATATTTTTCAGATATGATTTTTCAGGATGATGACTGAGTGGCAGAGGAAGTTCTGACAGACAGCATGTAATGAATAATAAACTTTAATTTGTCACCCACAAACCCCAGTAGTGTCAAGCCACGTATCACAGAATTTATCTCCAATATAGGATTAGTTTATGTACAGGAAGACTGCCGTTTTTAATACCAGGAAAGATGGCTCGACCTTGAAAATGCCATTATCAGTGATTGGCTATACACACATAGGAGGCCTGTGTCATATCCAATTGAAAGCCTTTATATTGCTAACACAGGTTTCTGTACTTTCTTGGTTTCAGTGGGAAAAACAGGTTAATCAAATTAAAGTTACTCTAGAGCACTGTTTCTCAATATGTGGATTGAGACCCCTCCAGGGAGGGTGTCAAATGATCCTTTCACAGGGATTTCCCCAAACCACTGAAAACCACAGATATTTATGTTATGATTCATAACAGTGGCAAAATTACAGTTTGAAGTATCAATGAAATTAATTTTATGGTTGGAGGTCACTGCAACATGAGGAACTGTATTAAAGGGTTGTAACATTAGGAAGGTTGAGAACCACTGTTCTAGAGGGTCCTAATGGTGGATAGAGAAGGCTTATTAGGGTGTTATAGGTCTTCACAGAAGAAAGAACCCTTTGAGGATTCCTCTGGAAACATTTGCGCCATCCGGCCCACTTACAACACAGACTTCATATTCTTATCTTTTCCTTTGCAGGTGGCAGAGTCTATGCCCCTTTCCCTCTACCATTACCTCTCTGTCTTTATATCAGTGTCTGTGCATGTATATCTCATTCCCATGTGTATGTCTCTCTTTTGTCTCCATTTTACACACACACACACACTCACACACACACACACACACACACACACACACAGAGAGAGAGAGAGAGAGAGAGAGAGAGAGAGAGAGAGAGAGAGAGAGAGAGAGAGAGAGAGAGAGAGAGATTCTCTTTTCCACATATCTAAACCCTTTTTATCAAGTTTTTGCTCCTATGACAGCTACCTGTTCAGATCTCTTCTCTGCTCCCAGGGAGCCTGTTCTCTGGCCAGGACATTTTCCAACATCCCAGTTAGGGGCAGCACCTTCATTTTGGGTGTACATTGACATCTTACAGACATGTCCTTTCTTAGGGTTGTCCTTTACTAGGACTGCTTAGAAGTTAAAGTCACCTAGTAGCCTAGTGACAAAGCCTGAGAAAGTATTAAAACGTAATGTTTCAGTCTTTCCAGAAGAGCTGAGATATTCTAAGTATTTCTTGGGGGAATGGGGTAGGGCTGGTGCTTATGGGTTCATAAACACAAATGTCTAAACAAGCTGCCATAAAAGAATATCATGGATTTATGGCTTAAACACAGCTATTTATTTCTTACAGTTCCAGAGACTGGGAAGTCCAAGGTCAAGGTGCTGTTCCACTCAGTTCCATGTAGAGAGGCCCTTTCATCATCTGGAGATGGGGGTTGCCTTCTTGCTATAACCTTACAGAGAGTGAGAGGGTGAGGGAGAGAGGGGGGAGATGAAAAGAAAGAGACAAATCAGAGAAACATAGAGAAAAAGACAAAGAGATAGACGTGTGTGTGTGTGTGTGTGTGTAATGTAAGAGCTATGTTCTGGTCTCTCAGCCTAGGGACTCAACTCACATGATAGTATCTATACCTCCAAATACCATTACCTTGGTGGTTAGGGCTTCAACATAGGAATTTTATAAACCAGTTCATTGTTTAAAGCTCTAGTTCTGCCTCTTTGTTGCTACAGGTACATGCAAACACATAATCTATGGTTTCCAGTGAGTGTCTTCTTAGATCTTACCACTTATTTCAGTACTTCAAAAAAGAGACACAGGGAACTTCTTTTTAAGTCTTCCTCCAGTACCAAAATGTTGAATGTGAACCAAAGCAAACTTCTGGAATGCTGGGATAGATAGACCATGATGATGATGGGGGCCCTAAATATAGATTTGTTTATTTAACACTTTTTCACTTAAGAACTCTGTTGGATTTCAGTGTTGGAGACTTAAGAGTTATAATAGTAGACATAGGACACCATAATATCACAGGAAACCTTGAATACCCTTCCTCCTGGTCCCTCATTTGACTCGAAACAAAATTACTAATCAAAACTATTCACATGTCACATTCTGTGTGTCATCTTCCCAGTCTGTGAGCATAGTGACTACCTCATTTGTATTCTAGAGTGCTTGTTTCTTATCTCATTACATGAGCTGTGCATTATTGTGCCTATATACTTGTCTTTTAGAGACTTTGGAGATTGCAGAAAAAACATAAATGAAAGAATATGGAAAAGGCATCTATACTGGAGAACTTGGGGCTTACTACCCAAAGGGTATCTACCTGGAGCATGCAGACACAATGTGTAGGTATTGTGCCTATATACTTGTCTTTTAGAGACTTTGGAGATTGCAGAAAAAACATAAATGAAAGAATATGGAAAAGGCATCTATACTGGAGAACTTGGGGCTTACTACCCAAAGGGTATCTACCTGGAGCATGCAGACACAATGCCGGGGTTTATGAACTTGGTTTACAGAGGGGAAATGTACCTGTGCAAAAGTTATGTTTTAGTTGCTTTTCTTATTGCTGTAACAGAGGAGGGAGGAGTTTATTTTGGCTCATGATTCAGGAAACAGAGTACATTAATGTAGAGAAGGCGTGAAGGCTGGAGCAGCTCAGTCTATGCAGCTCAGGAATTTTGAGTGATGACTTCCTACTTGATACTGACAAAGAAGAAGAAAGATGAGTTGGATGTAGGACAAGGCTATAACCTTCAGTGACTCTCCTCCACCAGGTTTGTCTCCCATATACAAGGTTCCATGATTTTCCCAAATAGCACCTCCATCTGGGAACCAAATGTTTGAACACATGAACCTATAGGGAGTATAAACTATATTTAGTCTGCAACAGGCTAACAGACTTATTGTAGTCCACGTGGAGAGTAGTTAGCCAACTGGAAATTTATACCAAATGCAGACTTTTCCCACTGCTTCATGGATAGAATTAACTGCCGGAAAGTGGTCTGAGGAGTCCAATAGCCCTGTGAGCTCACATGGAACCCATGTTCTGAGGAACTGGGGGTGTAATAAAAAGATTGTAGTTCCTTTGGATAGAAATGACTCAGAATAGAATACTGGAGGCAAATTTCTCATTGATCAGATATTAAAGTGAGATACTGATGGGGTTGGTGATCACCTGCCTAAAGTAAGTCCACTGCCTTCTGGATGGCAAGTGTGTCACATTTACTCATCTCCTCCCCCTAGGGTGGCTATCTGAGAAGACTGAAAGGAATTGTGAGTCTGTATCGAACCCAGAATATCCATTTGGTGGAGTGGAAATGCCCTGATGTTTGATCCCATTTATTTGAGTAAGATTTTATATCCAGGTGTCTCAGGTTTTAAATTACATGTCAAAGGCAATTTTTTGTTCTTTGGATGAAACACGAAGGGCTGTCCTTTTGGGGCAGCCTATATGAGCTAAATGTTCCTCATCTCCCTGCCTCAAAGAAAGAAGATTCTTAACTCCATTCACTCAACTCAGCAAGCCTCCACTGAGCATCTCAGTAATATCCAGGCCTGAAGTAAGGGCTATGGATTCAGGCACGTATGAACCTTGTTCCTGGGCAGAAGAGGGTCCCAGAAGGACAATGCTGATCATTTCCATTGGTTCATTCCTTTCTTCTGCAACTCTCTGTGATGTCCCTTCTTCATCAAGCACTGTCTCTTATACTTGGGATTTATCAGGAAACAGACTAGACAAACTCCCAAGAGAGATAGAATATGATAAATGTAACAAGTGACCATGTCATGTACTGGAAAGTGATAAATACTGATGGAAAACTTTTAATTTTTAAAATTGAGAATAGATTCTTCTTATCAATACATGCTGACCACAGTTTACCCTCCCTTCACTCCTCCCAGCTCTTCTCTACCTCCCTTGCTCCCCAGATCCACTCCCTATCTTTTTCCTCATCAGAAAAAAGGCTTTCAAGAGACTACCAAAAAAAAAAAAAGACCACACAAGATTAAGGAGGTTGAGTAGTCCGAAGGTAAGATCCACAGTTGCAGAAGATATTTCAAATATTGGGTAATTTGTAAAGAACACAGATACTTTTCTGAGTCTGTGAAGGCCCTTTTTAAAATTTATTTTTATTTTTTTATCACCCCATGGTAGAAGATCAAAAGGAAGAGTGGAAGACAGCAAAGAGAGCAGAACTCACTTTCATAACAAACTCACTCTCAAGATTAATGAGCCTGCTGCTGCAGCACCTGCATGAATCCATACAAATTTCATGGGGTGTTGCGTGGGGATGAGGTTTCAAAAACAAGAACTTTAGAGGGGCATGGTCAATCTGCGGTACAGGGAGAGACACTGGTGAGCTAGTCACCTTGAAACCCACGGAGGGTTGAGAGGTGTGTGGATATACTCCAAAGACAGAACCAATGAGATATCCTGGTGGATCAGATGTGCAGCATTAAGAGTCAGGATTTTATTTTATGTATTTACTTTGTGTGCAGTGTTGTGTGTGTGTGATGTTTAGTGCATGCTTATGAGTGTACAGGTACACAGACTAGTGTATGCATATGTGATACTCAGAATCATGAATCTTTCTATATTGCTCACTCTGATTCCCTTGAGACAGGGTTTCTCACTGAACTGGAAGCTTACTATATCACCTAGGTGGTCTGGCCAGTGAACTCTTGGGATCCACCTATCTGTTCCTTGTCTATGCTGGGTTGAAAGACATGTGTAGCCACAGCTGGTATTTTTCATGGGAATTATGGATTTGAACTCAGGCCCTCATGCTTGCAAAGAAAGCACTTTTATCCACTGAGCTAAACCTCAGCCTAAAACCAGGGTTTTATTCTGAGACCATGGAAAGTTAGACGTGCCATCCATTGAGGTTGGAAAAGCACTGTAGCAACAGCAGGAAATCATGATTTAGTTGTGATTTTCTTTTTTTTCTTTTCTTTCCTTTTCTCCTTTCTTCCCTCCCTCCCTCTCTTCTCTGTCTCTCTCTGTCTCTCTCTCTCTGTCTCTCTGTCTCTCTCTGTCTGTCTCTCTCTCTTTCTTTCTTTCTTTCTTTCTTTCTTTCTTTCTTTCTTTCTTTCTTTCTTTCTTTCTTTCTTTCTTTCTTGATATCCTGAAGCCCATGGTGATCTCAAGTTCACTGTGTGTCAGGGTGTCAGGGCTGGCCTTGAACTACTATCACTCCTGTCTCTACCTCCTTAGTTCTAAGACCTCAGATGTGTGTCACTGTGTTTGGCTTGGCACATTATTTTGAAGTCGCCTATTCAGCCTCCAGTGGAAAAAGATGAGTGTTGCTGCAAGCCTAGATCTGGATGTGAATACAGACAAATTGGGGGAGAAGGAAGGCTCAGATTTGAGATGTGAATTAACAAATTGTTTACTTATTGCCAACAAATTTTTACCATATCATGTGTACTTATTTGTTAACAATGTGCTTAGATATATGCACAGATTTGTGGTTAGATCAAGTTAATGATCACCTCATGTGCTTCACATCTTCACACACTTATTTTTTGTAGTATGAACATTTAAAATTTCTCTTAGCAACTTTGAAATGTATGTTGCACCACTATTAACTATGGTCATCAATGTAATCATTCTCAAAGACATTCCTTTTAAGTGAAACTTTGTATCCTTTGATTTCAGTCACTAAATTCTTAGCATGGTCCTGGGAGATGGCATTTTCTTATGATGGAGAAAACGGACTGTAGATAGAGGTCTCAGCACTCATCTGGACAGTGATGCAGTTGGTTGACAGCCTGGAATCTGCAATGTCGTGGGTTACACTGTGTTTGATGTGCCCCAGTGCAGAAGCAGGTGTGCGATGGAGCAGGGATGAATCAGACACCAAACTCCACAGAAGTTCCAGGCTACTGTGTCAGATTAATAAGTGCTGGCAGCAGAGTTAGAGGATGGTATGTGCCGCCATGACATACTGGCCTTTGGTGGCTCATTCTTTTTTCCTTTGTTATTCATGAACCTTCCATGTCCATATTAAAAAGTCCAACACATAGAAATGGACATTTAAATTTTATTTTTGTTAGTCTGTGTATGTGTGTGTGTGTACATGGACACGATGTGTATGTGTATGTGTGGGGGTGGCGTTTGCCATTATGCTTCTGTAGCAGTCAGAGGACCACTTTGTGGAGTTGGGTCTGCCCCCGCCCTTACATATTCTGAGGATTGAACACAGGTCATTAGACTTTATGGCAAGTGCCTTTTCTCACTGATTCATCTTGTCAGATAGGCATTTTGTTTTAAATAATTTTCTGTAGCAGTTGTTCTCAGATTGTGGGGCGCAACCCCTTCAGGGTATTGAACAACTCTTCCGTAGGGGTTGCCTTCAACCATCAGAAAACACAGATATTTTATTACAATTCACAACAATAGCAAAATTATAGTTATGAAGTAGTAAAAAAATATGATTGGAAGTCACCACAACCTGAGGTACTACAGTGGAGAGTTGCAGCATTATGAAGTTGAGAACCACTGCTCTAAAGGCTCCCATTGGGACGTCAACAGAATGGCGCAGTGGATTTGAGAATGTTCCAGTCTCCCCAAGAAGAAGGATTCACTCCAGAGCCTATTTGTACAGCAGGCCTTCTGGCCAGACTCCGTAGCTTTCAGATGCCTCCAGCCTGGTCATGGAGATAAGGAAAGAGAAAGCTAAATGTCCTGTCCAGGTTGTTCCCAGCTTTAGAGTCTCATTTTTACCCAGGAAACCACATGTGTGCTTTATCTTACTTCTGACCACTGG
Source organism: Pachyuromys duprasi (assembly GCA_028658305.1). Taxonomy (NCBI): domain Eukaryota; kingdom Metazoa; phylum Chordata; class Mammalia; order Rodentia; family Muridae; genus Pachyuromys; species Pachyuromys duprasi. The sequence continues at coordinate 101,475,829 of CM053744.1, read as the reverse complement.
GGTTTGGCCACACCAAAAATGGATGACCTAGGGGATCATCTTAGCTTGTTCTATTCATAAACTTCTTAGGTGAAAGAACACTAAATGCCCATTCCTATGGGTACATTAAATTCTCTGACCAAAGTTTTTAGTATTTTTGAATTTTGGGTTTCTCATTTGTGAGCTAGAAATGCCATCTTCTTTTTAGTATGTCTCCTATGGACCAAATGAGGCAGGATCATCTTACAGTATAGGGTGTGGGCTATAGACTCAAGTGAGCAACAAGTCTATTTTACTCAAAACCTGTATATTAAAGGATGTAAAATAAATCCCTTCAGTCTTTAGTGTGTTTATTCCTTTGAAAATCAGAACTAACTAACCCCATAAGCAGACAAGATCATTGCTAGACTCTATATCACCTGGTTTGATGTGAACTAGGAAATAAACATTTCATGCTTCATTTGGTACTGGCTGCCTACCTAGGCTCACAATTTGGACCTACCATGCTTTCAGCCAGGCAGGCTCTTCACAGCACAACATGCCCACCTAAAAATCCCAAGCATTATTGTGATGATAAGTTTCTGTGAGCCCCTGGAGCATTATCTCATGTACATTACAGTCAATTGAGATTAGTAGTTATTATGTCAAAATATTTGTTATTATCCATTTTATCACTGGACAGCTTGGACTGATTCATTATTTTCTTGTGAGATGGTCCGTGTCTTCTAATAAACAGACCTTCACCTTCAACCTGTGATCCACAGATAAAGGTCTCCACTTCCCTCTACAGCACTGCCAGTTGGACTGTTCTTCTAGGAGACTGATAGAAAAATTCACCCCTCTCAGTCTCTCTGCACCTGTGCCTGTAGGCACTGGACTTTTCCTCTCCTCTTTTTAGAGGTAGGATGTATTTTTCCATTGTTTGGATCTGGGCTGGCCTTCAGACTCAGCCTTTTGTGTGTTTCCACTCTATTCTGGGACTATTGCCATCACTGCCTGACAAGCCCAGGAAACCCTGCTGCATAGTGGCAGACACATGAGCCTCTGGAAACCAGCCAACTTCCAAACAGTGTGAATGAAAGTTCTGGTGCTCAGCAATCCCCAGTGACTCACTACGTGACCATGACATGATGGGAAAAACAGCTGAGAATAACCAAAACAGACTTGCAACATATATAAACAAACAAACAAACATCAACGCTGTCTGCTATCGCTTTGCCTTGATGTTTGGGCTATTTGTTACACTATGCTCTTGTGGTGGCAGATAACTGATGCATGTATGGGTTTGCTGTGGTTATACCCACTCTGTGCCCCCGTGAAGACAAAATTCAATGTCTTCAATGACATAAGCATCTTCTTTCTCCTTTGCCCCATTGCTCACTGAACCTTCAATTTATAAGCTTTGTCTTTATCTCTCTTATGCCCTGCTCCTAAGGCCAAAGTGATTTTCTCCTTCTGCCCTTCTTTCTCTGTCACCTCGTGGTTGAGACTGCAGGGACCTTAGCAGAGCCCTGAGGCTTTCTTGCTGCTGCTCTCAATTTCAAAGGACATTTGATTCTGGCACAACCATACAGTTCTGGGCTTAATGACATCTAGTGCTCCCAGTAGAAAAGCCCTGGTTTTTCCAGGGCTTAGCTATATATGACTCACTCCAGGGTAAAACTGAGCAAACAAGTCCTACCACCCGAAGGCGGTTTTGAGTTTTAAATTATGAAATAAATCAGCCCAAACTTTTATGTTTTCTTGGGGGGTTGTTTTTGTTTTTCTCTCTTGGCTCCAAACTTCCACAGTAGCTTTCCACTTTGAGATTATTTATTACTTGCTTCTCTTCTCCCCTTGACTGTATTTGTTTTGTAGAAAGACAAATCACCCCTGTACACTGGAAGCTGAAATCTTGTGCTAGGCAGAGCATATGGACTGGGAAAGGGTCAGAAGTAAAATAGCAGGGGTTAGTGCCACTCAGACAGTGGGCTAAGGGCACTCATCTGCTAGAAAAAATTAGTTCCCAAGCCATACTAGTACCAAGATATGGCTTGGCATCAAATTTGCTTGATGCTCAAATCCTTGCTTGAGCTTCCTTGCTTTTTCTATTAGACACAGATCTCGGTTTTCTCACTGAAGACTCTGAAAATAGAATCTTCTGACTCTGAAAATCCATGTCAATAAAGCTTTACAGCATGAGTGACACCACAGAAACTAGAAAAACATCACACACACACACACAAAATCCATCACTACAAAGTTGTAAAGTTTAGATATTTTTAACCCATTGGTTTTCAAGCTGGGGGTCAGACATTGCTTGGAACCTACAGAGCTTTTATATATATATATATATATATATATATATAT
>CM053744.1:101448442-101467887 GCA_028658305.1 Pachyuromys duprasi | reverse complement strand
GTTTCCCTTACTAGGGTCTTCAGTTCGACAATGAGCTATCATGGGCCACATCTGAGCGGGGGTTCTAGGCCATATCCAGATATTTGACCTCTCTTTTTGAAGTCTACAGTGTGTGTCCCACATTTCAACCCTTCAATGTATACTGAGAGGTTCTTAGCTGATCCGATAAATTGCTTTGTGCCAAGGTTTTAATGGGGACCTTAATGTCTTGTGGAGCCCATGTGCCTTATTGGCATTTTAACAGCACCTTTTAATTCAGTGCCACTCATCTCAGCTTAATTCAACTGATAAGGGGTGAGCATGTTGGAGGCACTTAGCTCAGTGCTGTTGTGGATATGCAATAAAATAAGCTTTAAGTGTCTATTCAAGGCTCCTGAAGGCAGCAGTAAGAGGAAATCTAAATAAATTGAACACACAGGAAACAAACAAACAAACAATGCCAGGTAACTTATAAGCAAAACAGCATTTTTGTCTTATTAGGGTTTTTTTTTTGGGTTTATTTGTTCTGATGTTTAGTTTTGTTTTGGTGTGTGTGTGTGTGTGTGTGAGAGAGAGAGAGAGAGAGAGAGAGAGAGAGAGAGAGAGAGAGAGAGAGAGAGAGAGAGAGAGAGAGAGAGAGAGAGAGAAAGGGAGAGAAGGAGAGAAGGAGAGAGGAGAAAGAGAAAGAAAATGGACATAAATGAAGTTGGGTAGGGAGATGGGAGGATCTAGGAGGAGTTGTAGGAGGGGAAACATGATACAAGTATATTGAATAATTGTTTTAATTAAAAAAGTGTAAACATGCTATAAGTACACAGACAGGAGGATTTTGGTTTAATCTAAATGGATGACTAAATGATTTAGGGGAGAGGTGGGCTTTTTTTCCTAACTTGGATGCAAGTTCGAATGTGTATGAAGTAAGGAGCCCTCAACTGCACATGGGTTACCTGGGCTTTGGTTACGGGGTCTCAAATGAGCTGCAGTGGAATCTACTCCACCCACTGCAGCAGCTTCCTCCCCAACTCCCTTCCTTGGCTCTGACTCTGCTAGCTCAGTCTCTTTTCTGGAGATCTCTGTGAACTTTTCAGCCCTGACTTATCAGTGTTAGGCCAGCATTCAAACCTTATGAGGAACATGAGGTGACTGAAAAATAGATAAGACTACAGGCAGTGTTTGGCTCCCACTCAGACATACCCAGAACTTTTATGTACTTTTTGAGGTCCACATAAAAATAGAGGTAGGCCGGAGCTGATGAAGAAAGCACTCTGAGAATTCAGAGTTTAGGCCTGTGCCACAGAAGGAAGAAATGAAGGGCCAGGAGATTGTCCAGTGAGAAAATTAAGAGATGAGACAGTGAGGGGAAGTTTAGAGATTGAGGACTTAATCTGAGCCTTTAGACCTGTGTGCAAGAAAGGAAAGCATTGTTCTTTTATCTTTTAGAAAGTGGAAACAAGTTCAAGTGAAAAAGGTTAACGTGAGTGAGACTAGGGTCCTAAAGTTCAGAACTACTCTTAGAAAAGTGCAGAGGTATTTGGAGACTCAAGTCAAGGGTCGCTCTTTGGATTTCCCCTACTCATTATGCACTTTCTGGATTGCTTTTCCTTTACTATAAATGTGACCTAGAACTATGGCCAAAATTAAAATTTTGAACTGATCTGAAGTCCGGGGAGAAATAGGATCTTGAATGAAAGGGCATTTATTGTTACTATTGATACTCAAAGCTACCAGAGAGATGGTCTGGCTCAGAATAGGTGATGGATAGAGTTAGGAAGATGTGGTCAGATTGTATAAATATTTTGATGGTAGAGCCATTAGGGTTTCCTGATTAACTGACTATATACTGTGGAAATTAAAGAAAAACAGGATGGTTGGGAAGCTATGCCATCAAATTGCTATCCTTGTAGGTGGGCGTCATTGGGCATTTAGGTGCTGAGAAGGGAGGTTTGGGGCACTTGAACTTTGAGATGCTTGTGAGATATCAAAAAGAGAAGTTGGAAAAATGAAAGCCAAGATTTCACAGACGTCCACTCTGGGGATACTACGTATGAACTATGTTTACAGTGAAATCTTCATCTCTGTAATTGCAGTTTAGAGAATCCAATGAACAGTTGTGCACTGTAGAATTAAGTGTGGATCAATGACAGTGTTTGTCCCATCAGGGGTGATTACCTTGCTATGTCATTGCCATCTCAGTTTACATTCTTTGGTGTTTGCCCAATAAGGTTATGTAACAATGCATCTCAGATCACTATAAACAGTGACAGTCATTTAGGACAAGCAAAGACTTCTTCATGTCGGAATATCTCCAGAATGGCTGTGCATCTAGCTATAGCTGCCAACCCAATGACAACAAAAAAACAGTCTCCAGAATGTCGCCAAAGGAGTTTGGCAAGTCCTTCCGTAAAACGCATACTCCATAGCCCCTACTCCTGGCTTTAATGATCATGAGCATATTGCTGATTCTCTAGTCTGGGCTGACAGGCTGGGTCCTTCTTGCACTTTAGACCTAATTGATTATGAAGCTTCTACTTGAATATCTTACAGGCAACTCAGTCAAGCTCAGCGCATCCGAAGCTGTATTCATCTCCTTGTCCTTCCTCCTTGACAGACCTTCTTCCTTTCAATTGTCCCCTAATCATGCCTCTAGACATTTAATTGTTCAAACCACAAAACAGAGTATCATTCCTGAACCTCACCTCTAACTTAGTCAACCACACTTTATCATTTCTACTCTCTGTATCTCAAGGTGCCCACTCTTTCCTCTAGCACTTTCTTCAAATCTAGGCCACCCCACAGGAGCACCACATCAACTTCTCACTAGTTTCTTATCTTGGGTCTTGATTGTTCCAATTGTCTTCTCTAGACAGCTGAAATGAGGCCAGGGAGACTCAAATGTGAACATTATAATCCTTCTTAAAATCCTGAAATTATTTATTACCTTCAGAATAAAGCTAAGCAACTGAACAGCTTCATATTCTTCCCTATCAGTGTTCAATAACTCCTACTCATTCTTTTCCCCCAGTACCTTCAGAAAGTACTCTTTAGTTCCTCCTCCCAAATCTGGCATAAATAGCCTTTTTAAAAAATGATTTCATACTCTGTCTGCAGAGTTCTGAGTCCATCACATGATAATTGCTATTTTTTTTTTTGTCTACTATATGCTCAACTGTAATGACACAGGGCTAGGAATCTTTGGCTCGTTTTCTGTTGTCTCCCCAGACCATGGGGCATAGAAGAGTTCTCAGAACAGGAAATGTTAAAAAAAATTACTAGTTGGAAAATGAATGAATGAGTAGCTAGGTGAAAGGATTTATAGTCAGATGGATAAGTGATGAATACTGGGGTAATATTCAAAATACTTTTATAGGACAAGGGCAGCTATTAATGACAATGAATGCTAACTCTAAAACACCACAGCAGTTGAGAGTCATCCACTTTGCCAGGTGACTTCGACTTCCCTTGTACTGTAAACCTGGCCAAGAATTTGTGGCTGGGTGCTTATAGACCTGAGGGAAGAACCTACTACTATTCTTTTACTAAAAAGACTTGGTGTCAAACTTCCTTTCTTCCTTTTAAATACTTATCTTTATATCCATTACTTAAGGCCACTATCATCCTTTATCAGAGAAGATTCTTTTTTATAGTGGGCAGCAGTTAATACAAAGACTCACAATTGGTCAAAACATAGAGACCAAATGATTGTGGAGTACTCAACCCTAAAGGGACATCTGCATCATGCCTTCACCTTCCAAAGGCTTAGGGACCATTCTAGAAGACATGAAAGACCAGAAAGAAGGTGAGAGGCCAGAAAGAAGGAGGACTTTCTATAACACAATGTCTTTTAGATATAACATGGTTTTTATGCTTCCGAATCCAGTGTAGCTGTGGTTATATGCGTAAGACCTGCAGAGAAGAGGTCCATCACCATTTCACCATGCTTAGTTACTGGGATTGTGAAGCAACACCGTTCACCGAAGGTCTATGAACCAAAAAAAAAAAAGGATACATAGATCAAAATAGGAAGGAGCTTGTTTTGGAGAAAGAGGGCTTCAGTTGGGTACGGGTGATAAAAGATGGTGATAGTGGGTGAAAAATGCCCCAAATTTAGTATCTACACATACAATTGTCAAAGAATAAATGGACACAGCAATTCAGCCCAAATTATATCCTCTTGCCAAATGTCAGCTTTGTGTGGATATGTGTATGTAGCAATGGGAGGAGGTAAAATATTCAGAAACAAGGTCACAAGTATCAATATTCATTGGAGCCCTTCAGAAAAGACTTGGAAAAGATGTGATATTAAAGGGAGACATTCTTGTCCTGGGGTCTATGGACCCCTGCCATTACTGGTGACTTGTTCATTAAGTTTGTGGATTTATATGGCATGCGGCATCACAGCTTTCATTAGGTTTCTAGAAAGGTCTATGACCTAGAAAAAGGTTACGACCACTGCTTTAAAAACACCAAATCATCAAAGGTTAACATGCCCTGCTTTGAAGCTTTACACATCATGGGGGCTTTGAAGCTGAAAAGGCCATTCTCAAAGGTTTCTACATTCACACAAGGGGACTGTGCTTTTCTCTGATGAGTTATTTTTTATTTCTCTGAAGTGTCCTGAGAATAGGCCTATCAAGTGTAGGTAAAAAGGAGTTAATTCTAAACCTGCAGGTCCATGAGGGATGGTGGATAACAGTCACAACAGCACCATTGCCTAGGGTCTACTCTCTGTGAGGAGTCCCGATGAGCCCTGTAGGCAGGAAAGGCAGAAAATGCCTGTGGGCATCCTCAGCAAAAGGCCTCACCACCTGGGGCAGCTTGCACTGATGTGACTACAGAAGTAGTCGGGCAGAGAGTATGTGCCCTAATGTTGGAGAGTCACCCAGAGAGGAACAACCAATGGCAGGCTCAGAGATGGTATGGAAATGGTGACCTACTAGGTCACCCAGAGCTATATAATGTGCTCTCTTTTCTGGATTAAACAAGTATGCATCTGCTCTCCCTCGGACTGGGATTGCATCCATCCAACTCTCAGTGTCTGTGTGATGACTCCACACCTCTCACGTGCCCCCCCTCCCCGCCAGCCTGGACCCCCTGTCCTCACCTAAAGGCAGACCCTTGAGAGGAGGACCAACAGATTCCCTCATCTAGCTGGGAAATAAATTTTATTAGACCTTTGATTAATTTGGAAATCCTCTAAAAAGTTTTAGAAAAGATTGTCTAGAGTGCCAGAGCCTGAAAATGATCCATGTTAAATAAGGCACCTAACAAACCAGACAGGGATGGTGATAGACTTGGCTGGTTTGGGGTGAACTGGTGGTTTACGGAGGAGCAGGGGCCATTGTGCTACTGTGTGTATTCATATGTGCAGTTGTTTTGTAGAACTAATTGCTCTCCTATAAACACACCGACTTCTATGTGATTTTAAATCAAATCAAAATTACACAGTATAATTTGTGGCCACAGGGAACCTTGAAGGACCCAATCTGTCCATCAGCCCTGGGAAAAATATTGTGAAGCTTTCTCTGATTACAAGCTAATGCTTGATGCTCACTAGCCACTATTCTACACCCAGTCAGATGCTTGCTTGGACCCACTTAATCTGTCACATGTACGTACATACATACCCACGTGGTAAATCATCCCCGATGTTCAGTTTTGTTTGAGACATCACACTCTTGTTTTGTGAGCACCCACGGTGGACATTTTCAATCAAATCAAGTTCTGCTGCTTTGAGAAATATCAGGCTTCCAGCTGACTGAGAGAGGGCAGGGCATAAGCTGGTTACTTGAGTGTGCCTTGTTTATGACTGCGACCTGTGGCCTCTGCTGTTCCTTTCTGAAAGCACAAGGCCACCATCTTTAGTTAACTTCCTTGATTCAACCTAGTTGTGGCTAGTGAAACAGCTAATTGTTTGGCAGGGTGACTCTTTTTTTTCCTGTGGTCTCTGAGACATAGTTCAGAGGCAGAGTGCCTGATATGTATGTGTTGATTCTCCAGCATACTGGCTGGAGAAATGGCTCATCTGGTAAATTATTTACCACGTTAGCATGTGGAACTGAGTCCTTGTAAAAACGTAGGGCAAGGTGTGTGGTGTGTGGTTGTAACCTTGGCACTGTGGAGGTAGAGAAAGGGAGATGTGTGTGTGTGTGTGTGTGTGTGTGTGTGTGAGAGAGAGAGAGAGAGAGAGAGAGAGAGAGAGAGAGAGAGAGAGAGAGAGAGAGAGACAGAGACAGAGACAGAGACAGAGACAGAGAGACAGACGAAAGAGTGAATGAATGAACGTCACTGATACATCATTTCTCAGTTTCCTTATAAATGGGAGATGGGAAGGAGAAGATCTGACATCTTTGGCTCTGAAAAAATAGTGACGATGAGCATAACGGAGGCTGTGTAAGGGTTCTGGGCAAGTTTACCGGTGTTCTTCCTGGTTGTCAAGAGCATAATCCCTGCAAGAAGAGTGGCCTGAGCTTAGACTATAGCTTTTCCCTAAGGCTGATACTGGGAAGATTTGGAGTGACACCCTAAGAAGTACAATATACCAACTATTTGCATATCAGATATTATCCATAGTTGGGAAACAATTCAAGTACACAGAGGTTCTATGCACGGTCTGTATCATTTTATATAAGAGACTTGAACACCTGCAGAGTTTGTATCTCTTACGTGGGGGAAAAAGGCAGGAAGGCAAGGGAGTATTCCAGATACAAAGCCTTGTGCCTATTGGTTTTGTGTCTTTGGAAAAGCCTGATGACTCCTGCAGCTAGCTTTAACTTACCCGAATGATCAAGATGTAAGCTCTCAGATTTTTCTTAGTACTACCACAATGGACACTAATAATCCTTTGAAATTCTAAGCCAAATTAACCTTTTATTGAACTTTCTTGTATAAATTGCCTGTCATGGTGTTTTTATCATAGCAATAGAAAAGTAACAAAGGCAATATTTACAAAACAGTGTAAATTAAAGAACAGATAACACACAGTTCAGAGTTACTACACAGGACCACAGATAAAAAGGATTCAAAAAAAGTTCCAGAAAACATATTTACAAAAAGGAGAAAAATACAATGAAAACAAGAGAAATAAATATCAGAGCCTTGCCAAGCTTTTGGTCACCTGTGTGTGCAGTGCATAGTGCAGAAGTTTGGAACAGTTCTGGGGAGAGGATGGGAAATGGGTATTAATCTGGTCCTCAGTTTCATGAATGTAGCTAGTTCAGGTGTGATGTGTAGAAGATTCAGTGGGAAAAACAAGATTTGGATCTGAGACATGATAGAGATATTATGTGGCTCTTTCAGATGTGGTCTGCCTTCTCCACCTGTTCTGAACCACTATAGATTGACATTTGTGGATAGTATCCACCTGACTCCCTGGCCCTGACTCCTTAAAGGCTTTGGCCAGTGTAGACACTGGCACAGGATGAGTGTATTGGAAAATAAACATATTAGATAACTTGATATACACTTACTTATAAGCAGATATTTGACATATAATACAGGATAACCATACTACAACCCACAGACCTAAAGAAGCTAAGTAACAAGGAGCACCCTACGGAGGGTGCTTAAATTCTCATTCAGAAGGACAAATAGAAGAGATGCCTGAAGTGGTTGAAGAGAGGGAACAGGATAGGAGCCTACACAGATATTCTCTGAAAGACTCCATCCAGCAGAGGATTGAAGCAGATGCTGAGACTCACAGCCAAACTTTGGACAGAGCACAGGGAATCTTATGGAAGAGCAGGGGCATAGAAGGACCCAGAGGGGACAGGAGTTCCACAAGAAAACCAACAGAGCCAAAAATCTTGACCCATGAGGCCTCTGGAGACTGATGCACCAACCAAAGACCGTGCATGGGGAGGACCCAGGCTCCTGTTCAGATGTATCCGGTAGGAAGCTCAGTTTCATTGTGTGTTCTTTAGTAAGGCAGTCTCTGCCACTGCCTTTGTTGCCTGCTCCTCAATCACTTCCCCTTGGCAGGGAGACCTTGCCAGGCCAGAGAGGAAAAGGATGCAGCCAATCTTAATGAGACTTGATGGGCTGAGATTAGTTGGTAGGGGAGGAGACTTTCCCCTCGCTGAGGACTAGGGGAGGGGAATGGGGAGAAAAAGGAGATATGGTGGGGCCAGGATGAGACAAGGGAGGGGACTACAATAAGGATATAAAGTGAATTAATTTAAAAAATTAAATAAAATAATTAAGATTCAGTGAAGACATTAGGGTGGATCCTAATCATATAAGACCAGTGACTTATAAGAAGTGACAAGTATAAGAAGTGATGATTATGTCTCAGAAAGAGAGAGAACAAGTGGAGATGTGGGAGAAAAACCATCAATAAACCAAGGAGGAGACATCATGAGAAGCTCACCCTACAACATTTTAGCCTCAAACTCCTACCCTTTAGAACAATGAGGAAATATAACAAGTTTCTGATGTTTAAGTCATTCCTCCTGTGGTACTTTTTTATAGTGTCAGAGTAAATGATGCTCAGGTTTATTATGTGCCATGTTAACCTTTACACACAAGCTTACACACACAGACACAGACATACACACATGCACACACCACACACACACACACACGCACACCACACACACACACACACACACACACACACTTAAAGTTACCATAATGGGGATTTACAATTTTATTTCTAGTTGTAGGACCTGGGCTGGCTCAATATCCGAAACCCATTAATTGAGTAGGAGGTTGGATTCCTTTAGGAAAGATGTTTGAAGAGTTTAATTGATGAACATTTCCCCAAACCTTTCTCTGAAGACATACTGCCACTTGCCAAGGTGGCTGTGAGCTGGTGATCAAGAAAGATCTGGACTCCCTGAAAGTTCATTTAGCTACTTATTCACTAGCTCTAAACTAGCCTAGTCCTCAGAGGCAAAATACCATCTGCTCCTCTCACTCAGAGTGGAGGTTTTAGAAAGCCAGGTGATTTGTTAAGTCTTGACATGAACCCATCTTGTAGGGGATTCAGAGGCTGTGGACCTACACTGTGGTGATTAGTTTGCCCAGAGCAATAAAAATGAGCAGCTTCATGGGTAGAGTTCTCGAAATGACTCTCACAGTGTCTACCTTTGTATTACTTCCCCCTTCCCCACCTGAGTGCAGTATCACTTACATTATTCTTAATATTTTCTATCATGGGACTAAAACACCATGCCATCATCTGCCACAATCTTGGGGTAAAGGAACTACCCTCCTATTATCTCTGCTATTTAAAAGCCTGTTGGGGGGGGCTATAAAATTAAAGACCATTATGGGCTACAGAGTGAATCCAAAGACAACTTGGAAACTTAATGAGACTGTGTCTGAAAAGGAAAGCAGAAGTCGACTGGGATACAGGCTTAGTGGTAGAACTTTGCCTGGTGTGCACAAGATCCCGGTTCAATCTATCCTGGGCACCACAGGGTGGGGACAGGCAAGGACATCATCTAAGGAGCCCGGCCTACTCAGTGAGCTTTTTATTTTTAACTCCTAAAGTTTGTACCAGTTAGTTATTTGTCATCTTGGGAAGAAGAAAGCTCAATTAAGAAACTACTTCCGAAAGATTGGCCTATTGACAAGCCTCTGAGTACTTTATTCATTAATGATTGATGTGGGAGGGCCAAGCCCCCTGTGGGTGGTGCCAGCCCTGGGAAAGTGGCCCTGGTTGCAAAAGAAAGCAAGGTGAGCAAGCCGTGGAGAATAAGCCAGCAAGGAGTGTTCCTCCCTGGTCTCTGCTTTAGTTCTTGCCTCCAGATGTCTTCATTGCCTGAGTTTCTGCCCTTACTTTCTCAGAGACTTCTTCCTGTAAGATGAACTCATACTAAGGCTAACGGATCACCAGATTTTGTCAGACAAAATAACCCTTTTTCTTTCCTAGTTGGCTTTAGCTGGGTCTTTCTCATAGCAGTAGAAACCTAACTGGACAATGATAGTTAGTCTGGCTGATGGCAGAAATCAGCAGATAAGAGACAGGGGGGATGTCAGGTGCTTTGTTTGCTATATTGCTATGGTTAAAGATGTAAAATGCATATAACAAAGTAGGTAGGGGACTTTTTATATTTAAGTCTTGATATTGAGCACAGAGTCTTACACATGCCAGGCAAAAACTGTACCACTGAATGATACCCCTAACTCAGTGAAGGGCTTCTTGAAAAGTACAGCACAGTCCCCGGATGGGTAAAAGATCTCTGTCTGGTAGTTTCAATTTACTAAGTTCGTTCAGCCATCTGAATTGCCTTGCACGAGTGATTTCTTGAGGCCTCCAATAGGAGCCCAGCCTATCCAACATCTTGACTTTGCATTTGGGAGATTCCAAGCAGAGAACACACTTCAGTTATCCTGAAATTTCTCCAGGACTGTGAGATAATAAATAAAACTTGATTTAGCCTACAAACTTTTGGTAATTTGTTACTCAGCAATACAAAATTAAAAATGTGAGCAGGGATCAATATATTAAGTGTGATAGAATCAATCCCACTGTGGCTAGCTGGCTCATTAAGTGAAGTGCATTTTGATAGAAAGGAATTGCCCAACTCTTCTTCCAAAACATGTAACAATGTTATATTTTCAAGTGTGAATTGTGGACATAAATGGCAACATAAAATGATTTAACAGTTCAGGGTTAGTGGTTAGTTGTTTAAAATGTCTCTTTGCCCAGTGACAAATCCCAGTAGCTTTGGACACTGGATTATTACAAATATAGTCATTCAGTGCTACCAGCTACAACTGTGTTTGGAGGGGAGGAATATTTGCTGAAACAAGTCAGCATTGCTGTTGGTACTCAGTTGTTGATCTACAAAATGCTTTACTTCTTTTCAATTCTAATTTATAAAGGTAATCAGAAGCAATATGACTTCATGTGTTTAAGACAGGAGTTTTTTTCTCCTACCGTGTGACTGTGGAAGCTTCTCTGCATATTATCTTAATACCACCTGAAGTAATTTGCTTGTGCTGAAATCTCGCAGAGCATCATGCTAGTCCATGGCATTGACAATCTGACGCTAATTTGTCTCTGTGAGCCAAAAACAAATTTATATACTTTATGAGACTCAAGTGCCAGAGGATCAGAGAAAAACAACCAATTCAGGATCCTGATATATTGATAAAGTTTCTTAGTGTAAGGTATTCTGAAACATAATCTCCATAAGAGTGAAAAACAAGTAGCTGAATTTTGCACTTTGAAAACAAGGAGCCACCCTACTAGGTGAACATCTCTAGTTTTGAGGCTTGGGCTAGTAACAAGGACTTCCTTTCACAATGGCTTAACTTGTTACTGCCACTGCAGGGTGTCCAATTTGCCATCAACAGAGGCCAGTGATAAACTTCTTATAGGATATATTTCCTTAGGGAACAAGCCAGTCACCTTTATGTAGGTTGATACTTACATGATTTCTTTCCTTGTAAAGGAGATAGAAATTTGTCTTCAGGGGAGTATGTGTGCTTTCATGTCTACAGGCAGATATATGGATATTGTAAATATAAATGTGTCATCCCTGCCTGCGATGCTTTGGTGGGTACCTCCAGTAGCAGACCTATACAAATACTACTGATTGCCACAGTGGTCCATACTTCACATCTCTGACTAAAGAACCTATCTTATTGTAAAATAAGCATTTCTATGGATTTGCTTCCATTGGGCTCCATCTCTGAGGAGAAATTTACTTGTCAAACTGACTGAATGACCCATTAATACATCACTTTAGGTGCAAACTGAGAAACAACATCTTATGAGATCTGAACTTACAGGATGCAATGCATATTGTAAATCAGTGCATCCCTCACAGTGCTGCCTCCTTCCACAAGCTCAAATTTCAGGAGTCAAGATGATGGAATGTAGTGAGCGTATGCTCATTTTAGTCAGCTTTACATAAGTAAAGCCTATGTGTGCTACTAATAAAGCAAAAAGAAATTTATTTTGAATCAGAGTTTTGGACGTTCAAATCTAGGATCAGGAAGCTCTGTTATTTGGGCCTCTGAGGAGGTACACTATGGCCAAAGACTATGTTAAAGGGAGTATGTGAGAGAGTTACAATCAAGAACACATACACGTTATGGAGCTAGGCACAAAGTTTCCTATGACGGCATGCTCCCAGTTACCCAAGGACCTTCTAGAATGTTCCACCCCTAAAATGTCCAGGGCATCTTCTAGCAGCACCTGCTTTTGCTGTGTCATCTATCACCCAGGTGGTGTTAAATTGGTTTTGATTTGTCTGTTACTATATAGTAGGTTAAGTTGAACCTTCATGGCTCGAAACCACAGAATTTATCAGCTGACCCTGTTTCTGGGACCTTCAGTAGGTTGCAATCACTACTTGTTAGTATAGGAGCCTCACCTGAAGACTTAACTGGGAAGGGATTCCCTTATAAGTTTACTCATGTGGTTGTCATCAGTAGTTCTACAATGGCTGTGTGACTGGGGACCTTGTTCAGCCCATATGGTTTTTTGCTGACTGACATTTTTGTCAGGATCCTCATAACACATTAGGACAAAAGTATAAGAAGAGGTAGAGTTCTCTCAGATGTCAGCAGTTAAGTCTGGTGCTCAGTAGTTAAAGGTACTTAACTGCTTTTGCTGAGAACCCAGGTTTGCTTCCCAGAACCCATGTGTCTCACAATTGTCTGTAACTCCAGTTCCAGAGGATCTGAACCCTCCTCTGACTTCTTAGTGCACTTTCAGATACATAGCGCACATGATGAAATAAATGAAGCAGTAGGCTTGCATCCACTGCTCCCTGCTACTCAAAAGACTAAATTAAAACAGCTTAGGACCGAGAGAACTCTCTGACTCCATCTTAGTTCCTCCTTATCCAACAATGGAAAAGAGCTGAAGTGAGGTACAGCAATTGACTAAGGTCATGAACAATGGTTCTCAACCTATAGGTCACAACCCCTTTGGGGATTGTCAAACTACTCTTTCACAGTGATCACATATCATATATCCTCATATAAGTTATTTATACCATGATTCTTAACAGTAGTAAAATTAAAGTTATGAAATGGCAACAAAAATAATTTTAGGGGTGGGGGTCACTACAGCATGGAAAACTATATTAAAGAGTTGAAGCATTAGCTGAGAACCACTGTCCTAGAGGTAGGAGAGTTGACTCACCGCATTTGTTAACATGTAGAAAATAGTCTTCAGGTAGCAAGTGAGACATTAAGAGTAGAAGAAGAAAGGTACGGTCATCAATTTATTCTTGGTGACACTAGCGAACTGTGAGGTGTAGCGACATGCATATAGATGAGTTAATTGTTTCTTTGCTTTCTCCCTTCCCCCACTACTTTATAGGAAGAATACTGTTGAAATTATATTTTAGGTTTACGGTTGGAAAACGATTTACCTGACATTGTCATTGGTGATGTAATAGCTTGTGGAATGTGGTGTGATATGCTAGGTAAAATCATGAGTTTTTCGTCTTGATCACAAGAATGAAGTGAGGCTGCATAAGGATGGTGCATATCGATGGGCTTTCGCTGGACATTCTTGCTTCTTCACACACAGTCCCCACTCTCTTACATTGTTCTTCTGTGTACCAAGAAGCTTAGTTCCAGGGACTACTGGATTTCTTCTGGGTTCAGTCAATGAGAGATATTGACAGAAGATCAGAAGGTGGGAATTGAGAGAGCTGGAGTATTTATCCTCTTGTTTTCCACTGGGGTTGTAGTCTGGCAATGGCTGTTTTCTCTTACTAAAGCCAAGGTTCCACTGGGAAGGTCTTGTGTTCAGTGAGCCACAGCTCTCACCACTTCCAGGGATAGTGACAGCTTTTTACCTCTAACAGCCTTGAGGTGCATTTAACTCTTGTGTATATCTGTAACCCCGTCCACATATCTATAAATAGTGATTTCTTTACTCCATCTATGTCATATTATGCTGCACATGATTTAATTGCTATGATTCAATAGGAAGTTTTATGAATGTTTGGTTTCCTTTCTACTTAGGAAATATGTATGTTAAGTTAGGGTCCCAAATCGTTTAACATACTTTATTATAAAATTAATCTTGCATAGTGTGTGTGTGTGTGTGTGTGTTTGTGGTGTCAGTGGTATGTGCACATGAATATAATGATGTATGCCTATGTGCATGTATGCAGAGGGCAGAGCAGTATACAAGATGCCCTTTTTGTTGCTCTCTACTTTATTCCCCTGAGACAACGTTTCCCACTGAACTGAAAGCTAAGTTTGTCATTTTAACAGTGCTAGCTGATCAGCAAGCTGCTAACACCCACCAGTCTCTGATTCTCAGTTCTAGGATTATAGACACATACATCAATGTATGACATATATATATATATATATATATATATATATATATATATATATATATATATATATATATGATGACCAGAGATTCAAACTCAAGTCTTCATGTCTGTGCAAACACTTTATCTCCTTAGTCTCTTGTCTTGCATATCTTAAAGGATAGATGTGTTGAAGGTATCTGTTGTGATAGGAAATCTACCTGAGAACTTTTTCAGAAAATGAAGAACTGAGAAACATTGAAATATGGCAAGGCACTGCCAGAGGTACATTGCAAGGCGCCATCTCTTTCCAGAACGATCTCTGATTCTGGTTAGAATTCATCCAATAACACAGAACATTAGAAGCATTGCTTAAGAGCCCTGCCTCTGCCAGAAAAGAACCAACAGGTGGTAGGTAAGATTTGGTCTTCTGCAGATCTCATCGTGAAAGGCAGAGGAGGAGAAGGGAGATGAGGAGGACCTTTTGGGCTGAAGTCTGGAGACTGGCAGAGACAGAGTGCTGCACATACTTCCTGCAAGTAACAACTCTTGCCCAAGGCTGTCCCTGAGCCTCACCTCTGCTTTCCTTCAAGCTGGCAAGTCAGCAGTTAGCAGGCTATTTGCTTGTCCCACTGAGACCCATCAAAGCTTGCCTTTCAGCTGCCTGAAAGCTCACTGGTGGATATTTTTTAGTTCCACTCCTACTTCCTGTCTGTCCAAATCCAGTGGATGGTACTCAATTCACCCCTGAGCATCTCAGAGGAGCCTAATTAGGTTTGCAAAATGCCTCATGCTATTTTTAAAACTTGACTTTCAGTTGACTTTAAAGAAAAATGTTTGAATAAGATGCTATCCTTGGCTTTCAGATGCTGGCAGGAATTGGTCTGGCCTGGTACTTTTTGATCCAGCTCCCCTTCCCTCCCGAAGGAAACACTAGACCATGGTGAGAACTGGATTCCTCATTCCCTTCAGGACTTGAGCTCTGCCTCAGAAAATACATGCTAAAATATAAAATTCAAAGCTTCCATCTGTTTATTTTCTTTCTCATGATCTTTTCCAGAAGGCAATCTCTAGAGTTATCATTTTCAGTGGACTTTGGCCAGTCTCTGTGTTTCCTAATATTTGGTGATCTTTTCATCTGTGTGATATTTTTGGGTAATCCTATGACATGGCATTGATAAAGATCCACAGACTACGGAAAGAGCTTGTGTTATAGCCCTGTGTAAAGAAGAGGTTTATGGACTGTGTGTGTGATATGATCACAGTGGCTTAAACTGTGCCCAGGAGCTGGAGCATTAAATGTCTTTGAAAGGTAGAAAAAGGAGCCATTTTTTAAAGAAATACTTTAAATACAGATCATATGTCACATACATGGAGAAAACATAATTAACTTTATTTAAGGAAAATAAAGTAGGTTTGAGACCACCATTTACAATTTGCAGATTGTAGTGGTTCAGGGCACCTGAAGGGTGAGCTGGGGTTCAGATTTAGACAGTGCTTGGTGATGATGTGCAGGATCACCTGTCCAGGGTGAGAACTCTTGATTTTGTTCTAAGGGTGACACCTTCTCTGGCTCCCCTAGAAGCTCTGTAAAGAACAACTGAGTCTCAGCATACAGAGCTAGTGAGAAAGCTAACTAGTTTCCTAAAAGGTGATATCGGGGTTCTTGGCAATTTCTATAAACATGACAAGTATTTATTAAATGTTCCTCATCCTCCAGCAGTATTAGAAACCTAGAATACTTGCAATATAATTGTGCTTTGCCATTTTCAGTAAATCTGAATTATTCAAATAAATCTTTCTGGCAGGAATACCAGCATTACAGCCACAAATTTCATAGCCTATGTTTGCCAAACTGAGTTCTGTAAGATGTTAGAGAGGTTTATAATCACACATGTGCAACTAAAATGATGTAACAACAATCTGTTCTAAAGTTTAAGGCAAAGAGTATGAAATGTTTTCTATTTCAGAGACCTTAAAGGCCAAGAACATTACAGCAGTTCTTGAAATCGCCACATGCAGCATAAATGCTGCTTGCTCTAGTCCACACCACTTCAACCTCAGGATTAGGGAAGGTAGATGGGATAAAAAGGAAAAGACTGTCCAGAGAGAGATTTATCAGAGAGCTATGAGCATTTCCTCCCTTCTCCATCAAAGCATAGGCATGAGTTTGCCCCTCCAATTCCAGCCAAGCAAAGAGAGCTTCCAAAGGACATTTGAAGAACTTGACACCAAGTCCTGGAGTTGAGGGGTGAATGTCCCACATTTTAAAAGTTTAAAGATGAGTCCTGGGGCTGAAGCTTTCCCAGCTGGTCCCATAGCAAGAAGAACTGCTCTGAAAATGCCTGGAACCTCTAGAACTTTGTAGTACCATGATGCATCAGCAGAACTGCTGGGCAGAAAGGATGGGCAATGTTCCCAAAGTTCTGTTTTCTGTCCTTATATCCACCTTCGCCTCGACTCTCCACCCTCTATGTGACCCTGTTGTCTCAGGAAGGTGAGGTGTGCTGAGCTGACAGTTGTTGAATGATCGACTGAAGGTTGAGCTAGGAGCAAAGAAAGTTCTTAAGTTTTCTTAGGTTTGAGTTTGGGGATTTCATTGGAAGGGGTTTTGATAATAAAGGAAGGGCTTTTGTTTAATTCCAGAGTTATAAAACTAAGACTTTCACAGAAGGCAAGGAGTGAGGAGAGAGCGAGCAGGAATTAGAGTGAGTGAGAAAATGAGAGCAGGAGAGCGACTTATTTTCCAGTAAGAACTTGGCTGTAAGCTTCCTTATAGAACAGTATTTTATTTGTTTCTATGTATTTGCATCTATGTAAAATGTTATCTATATCTACCTACCTTTTTATCGATCGATCTTTTTCTGTCTTCTATGTATGATCTATAATCATTTGTTGACGTAAAGGAAACTATACATAATTAATCTTATACAGCTTGAAAATCTTGCAAGTTTATTATATCTGTGACATCATCACCAGACTTTTTTCCACAGTCCCGTTATCTCCAAAATCTTAATTTTTAATAATAGAAACATTTAATATAAGATCAATCATAATAACAATATTTTATGCATACAGCATAATTAATATTAACTACAGACACTGTTCTATGTAGTTTTTATTTCTTATTCATTTTGTACAGCCAAAACTCTTTATTTTTTGGCTAATACCCCCTCCCCCACCATGTTTCTACTTTACAGTCTCATTGGAATCAACTCTTCTGCTCTGCTTCTGTGTGCTTTATTATTTAGATTTATGTAGCTGATATCATGTAGTACTCATCCTGTGTCTGACTCACTTCACTTAGCTTAAAATATTCTGAGGCTTGTTGAAATGATAGGTCTGCATCCTTTTAAAGCCAAAATATATTGCACTGTGTGTTTAAAGCACACTTTCTTTATCAGTCCATCTGTCTATGGACACTGAGCCCATATTCATGTACCAGCTCATGAGAGAATAGCGTGAAAATGAACATGGAGCACAAATGTTCTTCAAACAGCAATTTCTGTTTCTTTTTGTATAACCTGATTGTGACTGCTGGAATGCAAATAGGTCTAGTATTTTTATATTTTAAATAACTTCCCTGCTATTTGTACACAGTAGTGGTACCAATTTACAACCCTTAAAATAATTTAATTTTATTTATAGAATTTATTTATATATTCCCTGAGTGCTTCATAAATGAATACAATGTATTTTTCAAATTGAATACTTTGTTTTGAGAATTTCATACGAAAATTCTATAGTTAGATCATTTCCATTTTTCCTCTCTCTCCTCTAGTTTTTACCATCCCTTATCACACACTTTAAAATTTATAATCTTTTTATTATTTACACATCTTGTGTTTTGATCCTATCTAGTCCTCACTCCTCACCTTCAACTCTATCCAAGCCTCTCTCCTCACATTCCCAATCTCATAGCCTCCTTTTTTGTTTTTAAATAACGCAGAGTCCAATTCATATTGGTCATGTATAGCTGTCCACTGGGCATAGACCCTACCAGGAGACATTTCCTCAGAGAAAACTGACTTTCTTTCCTAGCAGCCTTCTGCTGCTTGTAGCTCTTGGGCTAGAAGTGGGGTCTGGTGAGCACTTTTCCCATCCATGCAGGATGTGAGCTGGTTTGATCTTGCCCAGGCAACCACAGCTGTTAAAAGTAGGGACTATTTCAGACATGAACTCAATGGCTGGCTCTTCAACCCTCCCTCCCCCGAGGGAGGAGCAGCCTTGCTAGGCCACAGAAGAGGACATTGCAGCCAGTCCTGAAGAGACCTGATAAGCCAGAGTTAGATGGAAGGGGAGGAGGTTCTCCCCTATCAGTGGACTTGGAAAGGGGCAGGGAGGGGATGAGGAAGGGATGGGGGAGATAGGGAGGGAATATGGGAGGGAGCTATGGCTGGGATACAAAGTACATAACCTGTGATTAATATAAAATAAAATAAAAATGTTAAAAAAATTAAAAAGTTCGTGGGTGAACATTCCCGCCATGTCTAGGAGACACAAATTTGCAGAAATTCTTAGCAACAGTGCAAAACAGATGCTTTCCCTCCATGTCCACATCAGCATTCATTATCTTTCTTTTGTTGTTGCCAGCCTAACAGAACTGAGGTGGCAGTTCATGAGGCTTTGATCTTCATTTCCCTGTTGGTTAGTGATGTTGAGCACTTCTTCATATGCCAATGCCAGATGGATGGCCATTTGTATATCATTGGAGAAATGCTCATTGCATTATTTCCTTTCTCATTTAAAAGTATTATATCCCTGCCTTGGCCTTCCCATTCTCCTCTACCTCTGCTTTCTTTTTCTGCCATTCAGTTGTTGAAGTTGTTTACATATTTTATCACGGCTTGTAAAATGACTTAGGATGACTTTATCCTGTCTTACAGCTGCCTTTTTATCCCAGTGAGTGTGTCCCTGGAGTAGACAACTTTCAGTATAAAAGACTTCTGTTTGTGTGGTTTCACTTTTGCTACTCGTAGATTTTTTTTTTTGACAATTTTTCTAAGGGAGTTTATTTTTCTGCATGAATACATCACCTTGACCTCCAATATTCCTATAATAAACCTAAGAGTTTATGTTGCTTTTGAAGATTAACAGCTTAAGGTCAAAACGAGTAGAAATCAGCACATATTAAGTCTATAATGCATACTTTTTTTATTTTTAATTTATTTATTTTTATCTCAATCACAGGTTGGGTACCTTGAATCCCAGGCGTAGCCCCCTCCCCCA
>CM053744.1:101389977-101447942 GCA_028658305.1 Pachyuromys duprasi | reverse complement strand
GGAGCTGTTTGTGCCTCAAGGCTGAACTTCAGACTGGAACTGTCAATCTCTTGTGTCCGGAGTATTCTTCAAGAAGATCAGGGAGTTCTAGTGGTTTGATAGTGTGTGTTGTTGCCTCAGTTGAACTCTGTTGTGGGATCTGTGTGCCTGGCTTCGTGCTCTGTGCTAGAGGCTGTGAGCACCACAGGCTGGTCTCCGTTCTGGTCTCGAGGTTTGGCTCTTCGCTCTGTGCCAGAGGCTGTGTGTCCCCCTTTGATATGACTGCTGGGGGTGCTGCTCTGGTCAGGAGGCTCCGAGCTCTGCCCTGAACTTGCTGCTAAAGGCTCTCTTCTTGACTGGAGCCTTGGCGCCTCCTTCTGGGTCAGGGGCTGTGCACCAAGGTCTGAGATGGTATTTGGGGTACCTCGGTCTGGACCTGATACTCTGAGTCCCAATCCGGGGTGGTGGCTGGGTGTACCTAGGGTTGTGGGTCTGACCCGTGTAGCCCGCAGTATCTAGGTGCAACTCAGACTGTCCGGGGTACCGTGTGCCCCAGCCCAAAGTGGTGGCTGCTGGCACAGAGTGTTGTGTGTCTGCGCAGTGCAGCCCGCGGTATCTGGGTGAAACTCAGTCCATCTGGGATACCTTGTGTCCCAGCCCAAAGTGGCGGCCGCTGGCACAGAGGATTGTGGGCCCGCGCAGTGCAGTCCAGGGTATCTGGGTATAACTCAGTCTGTCCAGGGTACCATGTGCCCCAGCCCAAGATGGCGGCTTAGGCACCCAGCCCGGCTGTTCGCAGCCTGTCTCCCTCCAGAGTTTTTCCTGGGAATAGCTGGGTGTCCCTTGGACTTTTCCAATTGATTTCCCCACCGTAGGAATTCTGCTCACCTGGCAGTCGCAAATGCTGGTGTTTTAAGTCCGAGATCTCAGTCTCCCGGTCGCTGTGCCTACAATACTTTCCTGCTCCTCAGACACAGTGTCCTCCTGGGGCAGCCATCTTGGATCCTCCACCTATCCTGTGGCTTTTATAAGCTTTCTACTTCCTCTTCTACAATGGTGGTTGAGCCTTGGGTGTGACGGTTGTATTTAGATTCATCTCTTCAGTCTGGCTGCACAATTATGCAGTTTTATTGGTTGTGATTTCCTTGTCTTGATCTGTGGCAAAGAGAAGTTTCCTTGATGAGGGTTGAGGAGTGCACTTATCTGTGGATATAGGAACAAATATTTAGTATGAACTTACAGTTATGCTAGTTCAGTAAAGTGGCAGCTGCAGGCTTTCCTCTAAAATCAAAGACTTCACTAACTCTGATTATTTATACATTTGAGAACACACACACACACACACACATATGTATAACAACAATTTATGTAATATATTTGTGTAACAACTTGTGATATACCAAGATCAACTGTGGTCTATTAGAAGACACTTTAATTTCTAAAACTGATGGAGGAAAAACAGGTTTCTTATTTGGGGCCAGAAATGCTCTATCCAAAATTCTTTCTTAAATAAAACATGTTATTATAAAATTAATGTGACAAATGTTCATTTGTAAGATTTTAGAGCAGAGTAAAAGGTGTTTGGGAATCCATGCCACAGCAGGCTCTTTTTCCACTCAGCCTCTTGCCTTGGACCTTACTCTGTCTATTCTGCATCTCATTCCACAATAGGATTGTGTTGCAAGCAGTTATTACCATTGCTCTCTGGGTAAGATTCCATGCACTTAAAGGCGATGGGATGTCTCTTGTTTCTATTTTGCTCACACTAGAACAATGCAGACCTCATAGTAAATGCAGACCTCACAGTTAATGCAGATTAAAAAGGAAATTTTCAGAGATGTCAGAGGCAAAAAGAAACAGCCAATACTACAGATTCTAGAAAGGATCATTTGGTCAGAGACATGAGTAAGAAATTGTAAGTTAAAGTGGTACAGCACAATGAAAAAGGAAAAGTGGGGAATGAGAAACATTCTAACATAGCATATCAGAACCCAAGAAAAGCAAAACCCCAAGGTTTGCTGTCCTAATGGAACAGAGATGTAATATTCTTGAGAAGATTCATGTGATAAAATCAAGTTATTAAAAGCATATTCAAGTGGAAAAAGCAGCGTGAAGAGGTTAGAAAATTTCAGACTCAAAATAACAGTTGATGCTTTTCCTAGCTAGATTTCAACTTTTACAAAAAATTAAGACTGGACAAGTGGCAAATTTTTCAACATGGAAGACAACCACTGAGGTGTAACTCTGCAGAAACACATCAACTGATTTTTTTTCTGTGTGTGTTTTAATCCTCATAATCATTTTAATTTGCAGAAGTGGGACTAAACAATGAAAGGATAGACGCCAAATTTGATAGCAATGGAGAAAAAATAAGGTTGTGATAAGGAACTCGGAACCTTTCATTTCAATCCTCCTTTCTCTTTTACCTCCTAATTCTCAAATCTCCCTTCCATGTTTACTGTGTGCTGAGGGCCAGAGATATAAAATGAACCTAGATAATCCTCCATTCATTTCTGATCTCAAAGCATACACAGGCAAGGAGAAAGGTAGCTAACAAAATATGATTGCAAAGTAATATAAGAAATAATAGATATAGATTCTGCTGTGAAAAATTCCTGAAGGAGTTGGTGGGAGGTGACTTCACATTGTTAGAATACGCTGGACTGTCTTCTCTGAGTGGACACACATAGGTTAGTCTATATTGCTATTTCGAAGGGAGGGCTTTGGGAGGGACAGGGAGGGTGTGAAGATTGTCATGATATACTTAGCTGAATGATGACAGTGTACATGAATTAAGAGGACCGAGGAGTAGCTACAAGGAAAGGCTGGACGTAAAAATTTATAAATTATGTCTGCCTTTATACACAGAAAAAGATGATTTATAAATTCAGAATAAAGAGGCTGAATAATATTAAACAGACAAGTCAAATTGTTAAATTTTCATTTCACCTCATTGTAATGATTGAGTGGTTAATTGAGTAGAAGAGAACACTGAGCATGATGCAATACAGCCTCTTTTAGTCTTGAAGAAAGTAGACATGAAAGGGTAAAAAAAAAAAGGAATAATCCTACAGCATCCGATGTGGCAGGAGACATAGCAAGATGAAATTTGATAACAATATTCATTTATTCTCTGGATTAGCTCCCTTTCTATTATGATAAAACAACATGAACAAGGCAGTTTCTAGAAGACAGAGCTTATTTGGTGGGGCTTCAGTTCCAGGTTAGAGTCTATGATGGCGTAGTGAAGGTAACAGTGGGCAGCTGGTTAGGTTTGTAGTGCCAGACATAAATTGTTTCCTACCTCATGGGCTATATCCTGCTTTTTGTTATCCCCCAAGACATTTTGCCATTATTTTACCTCTGGGAATATCTTTCCATGTTGGTCTTCATTGTGGTTTCTAGATATTACAGTTGGGTAGGACTACTGATTGCTTTTCTGCCTTGGCATTTTGCATGGCACCTTCCTGTACTAGAAAAGCTAGTCCTTACGAAGAGGGATTCTGGGTCAAATTCAGCTTGATTCCTCTGAGTCCTGTGTCTTAAGGTAAAGAGGCCTATTTTCAAATTCTGGGAGTCAACCAATGGCAACAATAGCTTTTGGTGTTAGAGGCTTTTGTGCTCACCTGACCAATAACTCAAAAATAAGCTTCCTATGCCTGGTACTGGGGATTTTTTAGATGATCTATGGCTCTTGGGAGAAACATTCTCAGCATTTAAACTATACCCATTCTCTCTCTCTCTCTCTCTCTCTCTCTCTCTCTCTCATCTATCTTTCTGTATATAAACACATATAGATTAATGTAATTTTATGTAAATACAAAATAATAAGATCTTCTGAGGCTTTTTCAAGCATCATTAGCATTATTATCCCTTCTCTCCCTCTGTAATATTCTCCCTCCTTCCCAGTTAAAAAGCCTCCCTTTTCTTGCCCCCTTCACATCGCTTGTATGCTGCTATTCACTCTCTAGAGCTTCACCCTCCATGATCCCTTTTTACTTTTGTTCTGCCATTACCCTGGGTTAAATACTCACATTTAAAGACTTAGAAATAGGAACCACAAATAAGAATAAGCATGCAGTGTTTGTCTCTCTGGGCCTAGGTTACCCACTCAGTATAATGTCACCAGTGGCATCCATTTACCTGCAAAGTCCGTAGTTTCTTCTTTGTTTGTTTGTGTTTTTTCTTGTTTGTTTCTTTCTCCCTACCTATGGTTGGAAAGTGGGTTGGAAAGAAGGTAAAAGTGTTTAAGAACCCTAAATAAAGTCGGTCTGTCGAAAAATCTAAGCCAACAGGGTTTCTCTGTACACAGCCTTGGCTGTCCTGGACTCGCTTTGTAGGCCAGGCTGGCTTTGAACTCACAGAGATCCACATGTCTCTGCCTTCTCGAGTGCTGGGATTACAGGTATCTGCCACCATGCCTGGTGCTTTCCTTAAAAAAAAAAGCTGGCCAGTATTCTACTACGTACCACACTTTTGTTATCTATTCATTAATCAAAGGCCATGTAAGTTGTTTCCATTTTTCGGCTTTTGTGACTAGGACAGCAATGAACATGGCTGAGCAGGTACATGTGGAGCAGGATGTCAAGTCCCTTCAGCACATGCCAAGGAATGTTACACATGGGTAGATTTATTGCTAGCATTTTGAGATGTCTCCACATTGATTTACAGAGCGTCCATATCAGGTTTCAGTTCCATCAACCTTTTCCTCACACCTTCATCAGTGTTATTAGTGTTTTTTTTTTTTAATCTTAGCCATTCTAACTGGAATAAGATGAAATCTCAAAGTAGTTTTAATTTGCATTTCCCTAATTGCTAAAGATAGTGCACACTTTTTGAGATATTTCTTGACCATTTTTATCTTCTTTTGAGAACTCTCAGGCTGGAGACATGGCTCTGAGGTTAAGAGCACTGGCTTCTCTTCCAGGTGACCTTGATTTAATTCCCAGCACCCACATGGCAGCTCATCCCTGCCTGTAAGTCCAGTTACTGGGAATCTGGCACTACACACAGACATATTATGCAGGCAAAACACTAGGGCACATAAAATAAAAATAAACTGGAGAACTCTCTGCTCAGATATAAATCCCAGTTTTAAACTGGGGTTGTTGTTCTCTCTCTCTCTCTCTCTCTCTCTCTCTCTCTCTCTCTCTCTCTCTCTCTCTCTCTCTCTCTCTCTTTCTCTCTCTTTCTGAGTTCTTTATATATACTGGACATTGATACTATGTCAGATGTATGGATAACAAAAATTCTTTTCCTCCTGTGAGCTTCCTCTTTGGTTGATTGTTTCCTTAGTTTATGGAAGCTTTTTAGTTTTATTAGTTTCTGCTTGTCAACTATTGGCCTTAATTGCTGGGCAAATGAAACTTTATTTGGAACTTCTTTCCTACACTTATTTTTGTAGAATACTGCTTATGTTTTCTTCTAGTAGTTTTAGTGGCTCAGGTATCACACTGAGGTTTTTGATTCATCTGGGGCTAAATTTTGTGAATGGTTGTAGATATGGGTCTAACTTTATTCTTCTCCATTGGATATTCAGTTTTCCCAGAACCATTTGTTGATGTCTTTTGGCATCCTTGGTACTTTTGGCATCTTCGCTGTAGTTACATGTACTCATGATAGGATCTTCTATTTTGTTTCATGGGTTCACATGTGTATTTGTGCCAGTTCTGTATTGCTTTTATTACTATATCTCTATGGTATCTTACAGTATGAAATGACAATTTCTCCAGTATTTCTTTTTCCTCAGCATTATTGCTTTGGCTTCCCTAGGTGTCTTGTGGTTCCACATGAATTTTATGATTTTTTTCATCTGTTTTGATGAAGACTGCTGTAAGATTTTGATTGAGATTGCACTGAATCTGTAAATTGCTTTTGGTAAAATAGTAATTTTTACAACTGGGGGATACCTTTGATAGCTGCCTTTAATGTAATTATTGTTGTAATTATTAAAGTAATAAAATGACATTTATTAGATAATCACTTTTGTTTTGAGATGGGATCTCTCAATATATCCTGGGTTGACCTCAAGGGATGGCCAATCCTCCTAACTCAGGCTCCAGAAAGCTGAAATTACAGCTATGAGCCACTGTATCTGGATATGTACATATGGTTTTCAACAACAATAAATGAGATTTAAAACCAATAAGCTCCTTTAGAAGATTAGGTAGATATACCATGATGAAAACATTCCAGAAATGAACACACAAGTACAATCTGTGACAAGTTCTGGTGAGAAAAGTTCTGGTATTTGAATGTATGTAGAGTGTGTGTGAGCAAAGATGGGATGCTTTGAAACAAACTGGAGGGGGTTGTGGATCAGGATAGTAGATGCATTTGTTTTAGTTTCTAGAGCTGGTATGACAGATAATTGTAAGAGAGGTAAGTTAACATATTTCAAATATATTCTTAGGACCAAGAGTACAAAGGAAAAGCATTGGCAAGGTGTGGCTCCCAGTTGGCTCATGACCCATGAGAAAGAATCTGTTTATGAAGCTGAGTATAGGACGTGGGCAAACCCTGATGGTTTAGAGCAGCACATATTTAGTGAGAAGATTTAAAAAAAATGAAGAACAGGAAGAAGGGAGGGAGAGAGGAAAGAATGAATCAAGGAAGGGAGGAGAGGGAGAAATAAAGAATGCATGATCTTCCTGAAGATGAAAAACTTCCTCCTCAAAGCAGAAAATTCCAGAGAAAACTTGTTTTTGTTTCATTTATGTCTCCTATTACCAATAAATCTGTCCCAGGGCAATTTCTCAACCTGAATTACAGACCCCGTGTGTGCACTGTGGAACCTGAGGGAGGAAGGCCATATCAGATGGAGTCAATTAATCCACTTTGGAACCAATCAGTGCCTTGTGAAGCCTTGGTGGTGAAGTATTCACTATTCCAAATTACTGAATTAGGAATTAAGAGTGAATTGTAATATCTCAGATTGGGATATATCTATATACCATGATATTGGGTGAAACACACACACACAGCATTTAGATCCTTTCTAATGCTACATAAGGCACAACATACTCCTTTAGGCATGTTGACTATAGGATGACAGCAGTTTTCTCCAGAAATTCCCTATATCTCTCTATCACTCCCCCTCTCTAGGCTGGATGAAAACAGTGCTCAGTTTCATTCTTATTGGTAAGGCAGAAGCAAGGAAATCAATTAGATACTGCTGTGAGTGTGATTCAGTGAGCACTAGTGGGGAATTGTCATTGGCTTCCTGGCTGTACAGGAAAGAAAAAGGCTGGAGAATGAGAATTTCTAGGCACGGAAGGCATGACAGTGCTTTTGAAGATTAAGGCACATAACATGCTGAGGCTTTTAGTGGAGGAAGACTCCAGCATTCTGTGATGGAGTAAAAACATCTTTCAGGCATTCATCTTTTGAAGATCTGATTCTGCCTTTGCAGCCTAGCACTCTGGCATCTGCTGAGACTGTTAGCAGGAGACATAGAGAAGGCAGTTTGGGCTCTGAAATCTCACATCCTTTCAGACAGTACAAAACTCTTTTCCTGCAGCTTTGGTGAAGCTTCCAAACAGTTCTGCTGTAAGCATAGCCTGAGCATACCATGGACAATTGTAAGATCAAAGGGCTTGAAAGGTAAAGGACCTGATCAAGATAGCTCATTCATCTAGCAAGGACCATGGCCACATACTCTATACCAGCCTATACATGGAGGATAGGATTCCATTGGTGAACACAATAGAAAGAAATCTCTGGTATCATCAGTATTCAAAAGACAAAGACAGATACCTTGCATGTACACAAACATAAATAATTTTATGGCATGATTGGTGCCATGGCAACCATAAATGATGGAATAAGATGAGTGTTCAGATGTTTGTTGCAGACGCTTTGGTAAAGGAATACCTCACAGTAAAAATTACAGTGGAGCTGAGAACATTTGAGAAGAAGCCGGGAGTGATGGCAGCTTGAAGAGAGTGTTTCTGAGAGGGGACCATAAGTGGGAAGGTCCTGGATGGGAGCAGAGAGAAGGGAAGTGCACAGGGAAAAGGAGCTAAGAGGCGTTTCCTGCTTAGAGAAGCAGAAACGGTGAACATATGTAGATAAGAATTCTGGAAATTTGATCTGGCATCCATTGAGCAGTCTGTGTAAGAATCCGCTGCTTTTCATGTGGTGTGAGACTCCAAGTCAGGAGAACAACTGGGACAAAATAGAACATGAAGAGGGAAGAGTGATGATATCCCTCGCCATCAAGGGGAGATGGCAACACATGCTTGGCAGTTGCAATGGACCCGTGTTTTCAAGTCTCCAAAGGAGGAGACATAGTTGGAGTTAGAGCCTCCAGCATGTCACCTAAGTGAAGCAGAATAGTGGCATATATATGCAAGCTGTTGCAGCATCTGACTATATAACAACAGTTATGAAATATCCCCTACAGCCTTACAATGCAGGGCCTGACTGCTTGCTGATGAGCTTCTGGGAAATGAGGGCTCTGACATAATCAGTGATTTCATCTTTTTGGTGTGTACACATGTGTGTGAGAGTGACCAGATTCGTGTAAATGTATACAGAAATCAGAGAATGATGTCACATGGTGTCCTTTCCTTTCACTCTGCATTATCATCTCAAAGCACTCAGCCATCTTCCCAGGCCTATATTAATCTCTGGATGGATTCATAATGGGATGATATTATTGGGAGATGGTGAAAGGTAGGAAGTAGAATATATATGGGTAAAATGGGTCACTACGGGCAATTTGGGGGAGATCTAGGTCTTTTCTCAGTCCTCCTTGTGCTTTCTTTCCCTGCTTCCTGGACACTGTGATATGGGCTATCCTTCTCTGCCATGACTTTCCCTCTTGGTGGACTGACATTTCTGAAACCATGAGCAAAAACAAGTACTCTCCTTCAGTTGTTTACATGAGAAAACTCAAAAATCAGGAGTGCCCTAACCTTTAGTGTATCAAGACAAAACAAGAACAATGCCTACATCAAATGCTGTGATGCTTTTCCTTCCACCTTCCATATCTCCTGTGAAATGTTTGTTCCCTATGGTTTTGTGCTTCATGTAGCTATTCAGGGAGTTCTGGGAAACTTGGCTTGAGCTTATTCAGTCAGCACAACACAGCACAACACAATACAATGCCCACATATTCTACTCTTTGTCAAGTGGGCATTCATTCATATACGTGTATAGGTTTCACCATTTTTAACTTTTTAGTGGAAGCAACAGTAGACTACTATTTCTACCTGGCATAAATGAAACTATAGCATCCTTAGCTATATTCTCCAAAAGGATTTAAAGTTCTTTTTATCAGCTTTGGATCGTGCCCCATTCTCTATGTAACTGTCACATTTCTCCTCTGATGTCCTGTACTGAGATGTAAGATAAATTTCTATTAAACACATTTGACATTGGACAATAGAAAAATAGGAGAACAGAAAAGTAGTTAATAGATATGTAAATACAGTCACATCAGAATAAGAATAATCTACTCAAGGTTCTCCTGTTTAAATTTTATTATGTGGTTGTAGTTCAGAATCATAGCTTCCTTTTATCACCTATGTCCCATGTTCCTCTTACTCTTAGAAAGCAGACTGACTCCTGTGGTTCTGGCCTTGGTTGGGGATTCAAAGCTTCTTAATGGCAATTTTGGCTATATTTTCCACGTGAATTTTTTCACAGGATAAAGTGCTAGCAGGCACATTGGGGAATTTCTTGATTCAAGAATACTCCCTTTTACCATGTGTGGATGTGGCCTGGAACCCCCGCTCAGATGGGGCCCATGATAGCTCGGTGCAGGACTGAAGACCCTATTCAGGGAAACAATGACTGTTTCAGTCATGATCTTGATGGCTGACTCTTTGACCCTCCCCCATACAAGCCTGGGAGTGACAGACTGGCTAGATCCCAGGGGAGGACATTGCAGCCAGCCCTGAGGAGTCAGGATAAGCTGGGGTTGGATAGAAGGGAAGGAGGTCCTCCCCTGTTGGTGGACTTGGAGGGGGCGGGGAGGAGGGAGATGAGGGAGGGAGTGGGAAGGTAGGAGGGACTGAGGGAGGGGGCTAAGCCTGGGATTCAAAGTACCTAACCTGTGATTGAGATAAAAATAAATAATTTAAAAAAAAGAATACTCCCTTTTAAAATTTAATTATTTATTTTTATTAATTACAGTTTATTACTTTGTATCCCAGCTGTAGCCTCTTTCCTTGTCCCCTCCCACTCCCACCCTCCTTCTCTCTTCTACTCCCATACCCTCCCCCAGTCCACTGATAGGGGAAGTCTTTCTCCCCTTCCATCTGACCCTAGCTTATCAGGTCTCACCAGGAATGGCTATATTGTCTTCCTCTGTGGCCTGGCATGACTGTTCCCCCCTTAGAGGGAGGTGATCAAAGAGCCAGCCACTGAGTTTTTGTAAGAGACAGTCTCTTTTCCCATTACCAGGGAACCCACTTGGACACTGAGCTGCCATGGACTACATCTGAGCAGAGGTTCTAGGTTAATCCATGAATGGTCCTTGGTTGGAGCATCAGTCTCAGAAAAGACCCCCGTGTCCAGATTTTTTGGTTCTGTTGCTCTCCTTGTGGAGCTCCTGTCCTCTCCAGGTCTTATTATCTTCCCCTTCTTTCATAAGGTTCCCTGCACTTATGGACACCTGATTTTTGACAAAGAAGCTAAAACCATACAAAGGAAAAAAAAAGATAGCATCTTCAACAAATGGTGCTGGTCTAACTAGATTTCTACATGTAGAAAAATGCAAATAGATCCACACTTATCACCCTGCACCAAACTAAAGTCCAAGTGGATCAAAGACATACCCCTTTTTATTCTGTTTGTGCCAAGACATTCCTCTTCCTTCCGAACAGCCAGGACCAGTTACCATCATTACTGCATTACTGTGTGATGCAGGAGAAGTCCCAGCCTCTTGCTCAAGAGATAATTTATTTCATCCCAATAACCACATTCCTGCTTTCTCAAGACCCTAAGAGCACAACGTTCAAAGTCACAAAGATGGAAAGCAGGATTACCCAGGATGATGGAAAGAAACACTTTCATTTCTACTTCTCTTTTTATCAGATCCAAGAATCTATGCCACAAGGGGGAAAGAAAACTTCTGGTGGGATCAGATCAGGGTACTGCCATACTGAGTCTTCATGCAAAATCTGCTTCCATTGCTTATTGCTGAATAATGACTTACCCCAAACATGGTGGTTTACTTACTGCAGTGAGATCATTTTGTTCTTCAGTTTCCCCATTTGAGGCATCTATTTATCCCACCTAGGTGCTTTCAGATCAAGACTTCTCATGACAGCCTCCAGTACTGGAAAGGAATCATCTACATGTTTTCTTGCTCCTACAGCTGGTATTGACTGTGGCTGTTGACAGACTCTGAGTCAAAACATGTTTTTGTTTGTTTGTTTGTTTTCTCTTTGTGGCCTGAACTTTCTCCTAGCCTGGTCACCAGATTTTAGAATAACTATCCCAAGATACAAGAAGCAGATGGGGACATGGAGGCTGGCAACATTTTATGTTCCCCACATCTCATTGGTCAAAGAATCACAGGGCACAGAGTGAAGGTTCCTGTACTTTTGGACTCACTCTTAACAAAGAGCACCATCCCAAACTCTTGTGTATGGCTGTGGATGTGTGTGTTTAAATGTAGGTTTGTCTAGTTGTAAACTTCATGAACTCTGTTTCCTTTGATTTAGAAATTTGAGCTTTAAATCAAGGTTAGATACAGTGCTGTTGAATTGGGGTATATATTCTGTTAACACATAGAAACTGTGATGAATGAAGAATTAGGTTCCTTCAAGTTTAGGCACTGTGTGTTCTTATTGCCCTGGCTACAGGTATGATCATACATGCTTTCCTCATAGCAATGTTTCCTTGAAATCTTCACAGAAGTTAAACAACCAAAGTACTTATTTTCATCAAAGGAACAACCCAGTAGATGTCCTGTCTCTTCATGACAATAAATTCAGTACTATTTTTTTTTTTTTGGTGTGCTTAAGCTCATCATCTTCTCCTATGTTGTATTTTATGTTAATAACCTAAATTTTCCCTTATTGCAAGTATCTGGGGTCCTGTACTGTAGTTTTCTTGACTGTTATGGAAGACAGTAGTAGAAGGCCTTTTGGACTGGCTCATTCTGCCTTTGCTGAAACTCCCTCTTTGAGACTGACCATAGAATGACCTCTCTAGACCTCAGTCACTTAGTCTGTGTCTGTGGAATGGTGTAAGTGGGAAGGCCTCTAAAGCTTCTTTTTATGGTTTCTTAAATGTGTCTGGGATCAGTTCAGGGGAAGGAGAAGAGCTCATCATTTTACATTCTGAGATAGGCTTTGTGTATCACTGATTCTTACTGTATCTGTAATTCCAGCATGATTAATTTTTTAATACACACCAAAGACAATCAGGCATATCAAAGATTTTCATTCAGAGAAGAGAAAATATTCCAATTATAGATCTGATCATAGCATATTTCCTTGAGTTCATATGGCTCCCTCTCATATGCACAAGGGACATTCACAATATTAAGAGAGTTCCTGTCTATCCATACTGGGGTACTGCCTATGGGCTCAGGTACCATCCTTACTTGCAAAAGTATCAAGTGTCTTGTACTTGTCTGCTGTCATCAGTAAGAGTCCTTACCAAGAGGAACATGCAATGGAACTTGATGAATTGACTCTGAGAATTCACAACTTGCCGAAGTCTTCCATTTAGACTGAGATGGACTTCATAAGAAATACAAAAGCCAAGCTACACTTACCTAAACTTGACCAACCAAATACTTCTCTGTGCTTCTGATGGGCCCATCACTGTCTCCCAAGTTCTGTGTATGCCATGGCATAAAAATTGTATATGAACCTTGCAATTGTCTGTGAAGAGTGAAAAATTTGAGTAAGGGATCAGGAACATTTACTGATGATAAATAGGACTAGCACCTTGGGAGGTCACAAAAAGGGTGAGACCTGACAAGCAACCTGAGTCACATCATTGGTTCTAAGTGAAGAGATGGTGTAGGACATCCTAGGTAGGAGTAAAACAATAGTAAAGGCTCACAGGTTGAAATGACTACCTGATATTCATGTTCGTGGTCAGATGGCAGCTCAAAAGGTATAAAGAGAAAGGACAGCACCTGAAGCCATGGGCAATACCTGAACATAGATAGACAGTAATTATCACTGTATGCATGTCTGCTGTACACGTGACAGAGAGCCATGTGATCTTGGGAGTGTGTATTATAATCACAAATATGCTAGGAATATTTCTATTCCATCTACACAAGAATTTTCCACCTTCCAACAAGACTTATAGGCCTGGGAATATAGAGGCAAATAGATGGTTCCATCCCCTAAAGAGTTCATAGTGTGAAGATGTAGTTTACTAAAGAATGCACATGCCTGTAACCTATCACATAGGGAATGGAGACAAGAGTGGCATAATTTCAAGATCATCTTTCATCAAACAATGAGTTTGAGGTCAGTATGGGCTACATCAGACCTTGTATCAAAAAACAAAGAAAGCATGGTAAGAAGGCTTTGTACAGGAAGGTGTTTGCTGCACAAGCCTGAAGGAAGACTGGAGTTCAGTTCCCAGAGCTCATGGCAAAATGAAAAGAACTGACTTCACAAAATTTTACGCTGGCTCTACATATGTAAGAAAGCAATAATAATAAATAAAAATAACTAATTACAAAAAGCCAAACAAACTTGTTGTTATTTCATAACTGTAATTTTGCTACTGTTATGAATAGTAACATAAATATCTTATATTTTTGATGGTCTTAGGCAAACCCTATGAAATAATATTTGACCCCCAAAAAGGTCACAACCCACAGGTTGAGTAAGACTGGTCTAGATGTGCAAATTGCCAGTTGATCCTGGGTAGCAAGTTGATCCTGACCAGCAAACCTTTTCCAAAGAGAGATTCATGCTAAAAAGAAATCACAGCAGGGTGAGGTACAGAGGGGTGTGGGGGTGGTGTGAAGATGAAAGGATGCTTCTGGAAGGGCTCACACAGAAGACGGCATCTGAGTGATAAGAGGATTTGGCCATGAAGTGATCTCAGCAGGATGGTCTAATAATTTCCACTGAACCATTGAAGGTAAAACAGGGAAAGAAACAAAAATATAATTTACTTCTTGTCTGCGTATGCAACTTCAGAGAGGCCCAAGCTGGAGGAGCTTTCAAAGAGGCACCCAAGACATGGGGTGAGGAAAGTGCCAACACAGATCACCCAGAAGCCTACCTTGTCCAGTCGCTGCTGTAGATCTGGCCCATGACAAGTCTATCCAGTGTTGTGGCTATTTCTGGCTGATATCTGCTGTCACCAGGCTTCATATGAAGGCTTTATATGATAATCAGTGTAATTTGGCTCAGAGCTCTATCCAGAAGCTTCCTAATAAGCATAGGCCATTTGGGCTCTGCACAAGGAAATATGCTTTTCCTGGGACTGCCAGAGCTGGGAGCCAAGTCTCAGGGAGGAAATATGTAAAGCAGGTGTCCATGCAGTGTGCAAGCAATAAAGTATATAGAGAAAGACAGAAAGACCCTCTTCTGGTCAGAAGATCAGAAACCTCTGCTAGAAGGTTGGATATAGGGACCAGCCATCAGGGCTTTAGAAAAAAAAAAAACTAAATCACTAAGAAGGCAGGTGGAAAACAAAATGACAATTATAGTCCTAGATTAATAATTTGGAGACCTTAGTTTTTGTAATGTCTCAGCCACCCACCAGATTATCAAGTCATCTCTGCCAAGGCCTTCCTTCTCCCCTTACCTATTTCCCTCTGTAAGTATAGGAATCTTATTTTTGAGTATAAGACAAGCTTTCTATCATGCCACTTGTTATGGCGTCTAATACTCAGTACATGGACTGAAATATTTCCTATAAAGTAACTGTAAAAGAAGAGCGGTGATAAAAAGCATATGACCCAATACTTATTTTGCTATTTCAACTAATCCTGGGAAGAAGTCAGAACTTTATGGGATTTGTTTTTATTTAGATATGATTTTTTTGAAGATAAAAAGTACACATAGGATGATCAAGAATACTGTTACTGCCCACCTTTTCAGTGCTGAGTGTTCCTGAAGAAGTCACATTAAGTCACCTTCTTGACTTTAGTTAATTTCTAGAGCCAGGCAGTACAAGGGGGTCCTGCCCACATCACAATATAGCTATTATTAACAGAAAGCTTACACTTTTCCTGAAAGATAGAAATCATGGTGCTGAAAGGATAGAAATTTTGCTGAAAGGATAGGCATGCCACTGGACTTGAGAAACCCTCCTCTTAAAAACTCTCTTTTAGGGGGAGATAGTAAGACCTGGAGAGGAGAAGAGCTCTGCAAGGAGAGCAACAGAACATCAAAATGTTCTCCACAAGGAGAGCAACCAAAGTATCTGGACACAGGGGTCTTTTATGTGACTGATACTCCAACCAAGGACCATGCATGGAGATAACCTAGAACCCCTGCTCAGATGTAGCCCATGGCAGCTCAGTCTCCAAGTGGGTTCCCTAGTAAGGGGGACAGGGGCTGTCTCTGACATGAACTCAGTGACTGGCTCTTTGCACCTTCCCCTGACGGGGGCGCAGTCTTAGCAGGCCACAGAGGAAGACAATGCAACCAGTCCTGATGAGACCTGATAGGCTAGGTTCAGATGGAAGGGGAGGAGAACCTCTCCATCAGTGAACTTGGAGAGGGGCATGGGAGAAGATGAGGGAGGGTGGGACTGGGAAGGAATGAGGGAGGGACCTACAGCTGGGATACAAAGTGAATAAGCTGCAATTAATAAAAAAAAATAGAAATTTAATTTAAAAACTCTCTTTTATTTCCTTGTGAAGGCAGTCTCTTTCCTCTCTCTTTCTCTCTCTCTCTCTCTCTCTCTCTCTCTGTCTGTCTCTCTCTCACTCTTTCCCCCTCCCTCTCCTGGCAATGTAGTTAGAGACAGCCTATGCTCCCACTTTAGAAGTCCCACATGAAGATCCAGTTGCACAAGTGTTACTTATGTGCAGAGGGCCTAGATTTACCCTGTGCCTGTCCCATGCATGCTCCCAGGTTGGCAGCTCCAGGTCAGTTGATTCTGAAGATTTCCTTATAATGTCCTTGACCTATCCAGCTCCTTCAATCCTTCTTCTCCCTCTTCCACAGGATTCCCCACACCCCGCCTAATAATGGATATGGGTCTCTACATCAGTTTCAATCACCAGTTTCTTGGTGAAGCCTCTCTGATGACATTATGCTAGGCTCCTATCTACAAGTATAGCAAAATATCATTAATAGTGCCAAGGGTGGGCTCCCTCTCATGGTACAAGTCTCAGGATGGGCCCTTTCCTCAAGTTCTGCTCTATCTTTTACCCTTGCACATTTTGTAGGCAGGACAAATGGTAGATTCTTTCTCAAGACTAAGAATCTGGATTGAAGAGCAGAACTGTCAAGTACAGATGCTCTAGTTCCCAGGAGATGTGAGAGCAGATGTTCTATAGCTTCTCTGTTGCTTGTTGTGTTTGCTCCACCAGTGTACAGGCATCTGCAGCATTCTTTTGAAACTAATGTTGTTCTATAATTACAGGCGTTGGTGGCTAATGGGCCACCTGAATAATTAGCCTCAGGCTTAGCAAGCTGTGAGACGATTTTGGTATCTGGCAAAGGAGAAACTGAGAAGAAGAATACTTGATTTGGGATTAGAGAGATGGATATGGTCACCGTCACTTTTGTGTGTGTTTATGGTATTGCCCTGGTGGCATAGGATAGCTTCAGGGAGACAATTGGATGCCTGTGTGCCCATTTGCTTTTGCTGTGGACATGAAGATGATCTGGGTCCTGTTGTAATTTAAATGTGTCCAGTAATACCTGGTATTGGAGATGCAGTGATAGTGGGAGGAGAATAAAGACAGAAAACAACATTTTAAGCATTCTTCTCATCAGTAGATGGCATAAATTCATTTATGGATGAGATTGATTTATCTTCTGTCAGTGTGTCTTGAGCCCACAAGCTCCCTGTGCCACGGATATACTTCATAATGCCATGCAGGCAATCCGTACTGATTTTTGGAGGCTGTCTTCTAAGAGAATGTTTTGTAGAAAATAGTTTTTATCATAATCTCCATTTTTGTAGGGCATAGACTTGTAGCATCCCACAGTGAGTACATTCAACATATGGCACAGCCATATGTAATAGGAATAGCAAAAATTCATAAAACCAGTACAGCAGCTTGACAAAGATCCAGCAAAGCTGGCCTAGTGATGCAATCACTGTGGTATGGTATCCCACTCTTTATGTGTCACATGCTTGGGGGTATTTTGTTATTTGTACAACTTGGAGATGTTGGATTAATGGAAATTTTCTTGTGAATTATTTATGCTTCCTTCAAGTAGTACTGCTTCTAAGCTTTTCAAGGGATGTCCTGACCATACTACCCCTTCTGCTTTTAGGGAGATAGCCTTATCTGGGCCTACTTCAAGGCCTTCCCTACTCCCAGGAGGTTGTGACTCAAATAATTATGCCAGAGAACTCCTTATGAGTCTCTGACTCAAAGATACTCTTGGCACATCTGCCCCTGTACTTACTCAGGAACAAAACAATCAAAATAAAGTAAACTTGAAAAGGTAAACAATACTTGGTAGGCTAGGGAAGTTGGCAGCAAATCAAATTAAAAGCTTCTTCCTACAGGTGGATAAATGATAAAAGAATATAACATTAAAACGTCCCTTTTTTAAAAAAAGCAGACTCATTCAGGGCTACATGGGGTATCATATGATCAAGGAAAAAAGAATACCAAGATTAGATAATATAAATAAATTCTATAAATATATAAAATATAAACATTTTATTATGTCAAAAATTAAATAATAATTACAACAGCTTTGGCCTGAAGACTTTTCCTGTGCCTAATGACAATTAGCACTCCGACTATTAAAAGACTTTTTCTGTCATGAACTCAGTGGCTGGCTCTTTGACCCCCGAGGGAGGAGCTGCCTGGCTAGATCCCAGAAGAGGACATTGCAGCCAGCCCTGAAGAGACGTGATAAGCTAGGGTCAGATGGAAGGGAGGGAGGTTCTCCCCTATCAGTGGACTTGGAGGGGGGCAGGGAGAAGATAAGGGAGGGATGGGGAGAGTGGGAGGAAATGAGGGATACAACTGGGATACAAAGTACATAACCTGTGATTAATATAAATATAAATAAATTACTTAATAAAAAAACTGTCACATTACTAGAAACAAACCAAATGAGAAAATCAGACTTTCAAAAATAAAGCTGTTAATACACTTCTTGGGACATGACAATCTTCCTAGGCTGGCTTGGATATTTACTTTCTGCCTAGTGCCCTTAAAAACAGCAACAGCCTGAGAACAGGGTAATGCTTTGGCAAAATATGCCTTTGAAACTGCAATGTTGTTAAAAGTTGGGTTGTAGGATTGATGAGGGGAAATGATTGTAAAAGATAATTTTGTTCTATCATGGCTTATCAATAATGACTACACTTATGACCAAAAGGAAGTTAAAATACATGTCTAGGGATAAAATGATGTGATCTATGTTGTGGAACAACATGCATCTATTGCTGCCTACTAAATTCTGTATAAATAAAGAAGCACCCAGTCTGACAGTCAGTTGGGATGTAAAACTGCTCCTGATCCCTGTGCCTAATTCATTCCCCCTTTGCCGCTCTTGCATCCACCCTTCTTTAGGCCCTGACCTTACCTGGGACTGGACCCTGGCAATCATAGCTCATGTGTAAAGTACACCTTAACTATCATCATAAATAATAGTTGACCTACATCAAACTGTGAAGGAAAGGAAATTTCATTCATGTTTGTAAATTTAGAAAAGTGTTTTGATCAATTAGTAAAAAGCCTAGTTATCTCTTTCTATTGAATAATGCCACAAAATTCTTGTCACTACAAAACTATCAGTGAGTATGGGAGCAGAGTTTAAGACAATAATAGTACTGTAGAAATAATCAGTTAATAAAGAATTCCTGCTGTGGTATCTCTGTTTGTTTAATATTACCTTTGTATCTTTAATTCTATCATAAAATTTCTAGTCTCTTTTTTTGTTTTTAAAAGATTTTATTTGAAAGAAGTTGACATACAGAAAATGCTCATGATAACAACAAGAAGAAAAATGGCCACATGGACAGGTTTGCTGATTTTGTAGTCTCTTTCCTGAGGAGGGCTTAAGCTATACAAGCTTCAGGCTTCCATGAACTTTTTTCCCCCATGGCTGGGACATAAATATCTTCCACTGGAAGTAGCTTAGACCTACTCAGGGCTAACTCCCATAAGGTGTTCTAGGACATAGGCTTTTTCTGGGGAGCAGGAGAAACTCGGGATGTTGTCTTTAATTTACCTTGAGTCTCATTGTGGATTTTGTGGTCATTTGGTGCTGTTGGAGTCTCCATGGATCCCATGCAATTCGAGTGACTGTGGTCATGATTGTAGACTTTGCCTATGCTTACTTCAATTCAAAACACTCAAATTTGGGTTCATTTTTGACTCAGTCTTGAGGATACAGGATGAAGAAGCCAAAAATGGAGAGTAACACATAAGATAAAAAAAACCACCCTCTGGTGCTAGATGAAGTCACAAAGATGGTGCTCTGAAGTGTGGGATGGAAACTTCTGGAGCATGCATGATGGACAGAGGCCTCCTTACTTATTCCTAATAAAGGTGATGATCTCATTTCACCTCCCTCTACTTATGCTCCTCAATGAGAATAACCACTTATAAACTCCATTTGTGTAAAATCTGCACTGATGTGTAAACTTGTCCACCTGTGGCATTTAATGTAATCCCTAGTATACAGCAGGCACCCAAAAGACTGCTGCTTCAAGGAATAAATGGTTACTAATCTATGTCAAGCACTGCATAAAATGTGCCTCATGAGCCTTTCCATTAATACTTCAAAATAAGACTATGACAGATGTGCTGAAAGTAAGAATTTCTAAGATGAGAAAGCTGAATGGTGCAGGCTGGTCACCCAAGGTTCCACAGGCAGAAGGGCAGGTCTTAAGTGAGGCACCGTTTTTATTTCTTTGTTCTAGGGTTGGAAACTTGTCTTCCCCTAACATATCCTATACCAACCCAAATCTCAGCCCATTTGGTTATAACCCAAGGATGCCAACTGCCACCCTTTGAGAAAGTTCTGAAGTCCAGACACCTCAGTTTTCTGAAAGCGTAATGGAATAGCAGATGTTCATCCATTGACCAGACCTGCTATGCCACCTGTCTCATTAGCTGGCTGATATGGTCTATTTCTGAAATCAGGGGTCATGTGGTTGTCAGTGCTAGATTCACAGAGCAAACTCAGGCTGTCCTGTAGAGCATCCTTGGCTCATGTCTTTTTGCCATCTGCCTGAGTGGGTCCCTATAATGTTCAGCTTCTGTTTTCACCTTCATCAACCACTGTATTTTTAAAAGTTCCTTACTGCCTAACCCTTGTAATCAGTGTTTCTGTGCCTGCCTATTCTAGTACAATGTGAACTCTCAGAGCCAAGGGATGTTTGATGTCTCCATCCCTATAGCCACAGAGATTATCTTCTACCTCCAAATTGCAGCAGATTTGTAGGATCATTTTGATTTTTGATCTCAGAAAAATAACCTGATTTTAAATTCATCATCTTTAAAGTTGGAGGTAAAACTATTTGTTACCTACCAGGACTACTGTAAGTATTAGCATAGTTGAACATTTAAAAACAAATCAGTGCCCAGCACAGAGAAGTTGCATTGAGTCTAAGTCATTCTTAGTAGTTGTAATGGTTAATTTTAATTGCCAATATGGTACAATCAAGAATCACCTGGAAGAAGGGCCTCTGGAGATGTCTGTGGATTATTTTAGGTATGTTAATTTATGTGGAAAGATCTGCCTACTATGGGTGGCATCACTCCTTTGGCTTGGACCCTAAGCTGTATGAGAGTAGAGATAGCATGGTGAGCATTAGTATGCACACATAAATCTTCTTCTCTCTGCCCTTGACTTTGGGTCTAGTATGAGCAGTTATCTCAAGTTTGCCACTGACAAATCTCTGTTGTAATAGAACACAGCCTTGAACTTAAGCCAAATAAACCCCTCTTCCTTTTGTCAGAGCAAGGGGTAAAAAGTTAAGATAGTAGTGGTGATCATACAGCTCATTCTTTTCTATTTTCTTTTACAGATCCCTCTAAGAGTTGTATGACAACTGTATTGACCTTTTTTTGTACCTTTGACAAAAATGTCTAAGAGATTTCCTTGTTTTTAATAGCTGAGTAATAATCCATTGTGTAAATGTACCACAATTTCTGTGTCCATTCTTCAGTTGAGGGACATCTAGGTTGTTTCCAGGTTTTGGTAATTATGAATAAAGCTGCTATGAACATAGTTGAGCAAATGTCCTTGTATGGTTGAGCATCTTCTAGGTAAATGTGCCCAGGAGTGGTATACCGGGGTCGTGGGGCAATACTACTCCCAGTTTTCTGAGAAAAATGCCAGGTTGATGTCCAAAGTAGTTGTACAAGTTTATGTTCCCACCAGCAATAGAGAAAAGTTCCTCTTTCTCCACATCCTCTTTGGCATTTACTTCACTTGAGTTTTTGATTTTAGCCATTCTGATGGGTGTGAGGTAGAATCTCAGGGTCATTTTGATTTACATTTCCCTGATGACTAAGTACATTGAGCATTTATTTGTTTCTCCACCATTCAATATTTCTCTGTTGAGAGTTCTATGTTTACCTCTGTACCCCATTTTTAATTGGATTACTTGGTTTGTTGGTGTTTAATTTCTTGAGTTCTTTACATATTCTGTATATCAGCCTTCTGCCAGATGTAGGGTTGATGAAGATTTTTTCTTTTTTCTCTTAATTTTTATTAATTTTACTTTATTCACTTTGTATCCCCCCATAAACACCTCCCTCCTCCCCTCTCAATCCCACCTTCTCTCCCTCTTCTCCGCACATGCCCCTCCTCAAGTCCACTGATAGGGGAGGTCTTCCTTTCCTTCCTTCTGATCCTAGTCTATCAGCTATCATCAGGAGTGGTTGCATTGTCTTCCTGTGTAGCCTGGTAAGGCTGCTCCCCCATCAGGGTGAGGTGATCAAAGAGCAGGCCAATCAGTTCATGTCAGAGGCAGTCCCTGTTTGCATTATAATGGAACCCACTTGGATATTGAAATGCCATGGGCTATATCTGTGCAGGGGTTCTAGGTTTCTCCATGCATGGTAGATGGTTGGAGTATCAGTCTCAGGAAAGACCCCTGTGCTCAGATTTTTTGGTTCTGTTGCTCTCCTTGTGGAGCTCCTATCCTCTCCCTATCTTACTATTTCCCACCTCTTTTGTACCTAGTCTGTATGCTCTTGTTTTGTTCTGTTGACAGTGTACTTTGCTTTACAGAAGCTTTTCACTTTCAAGAGGTTTCATTTATTGATTTTTGATCTTAAAATTTGAGCTCTTGGTGTTCTGTCTAGGTAGTTGTCTCCTGTACCAACGAGGTCAAGGCTCTTCCCCACTTTTTCTTCTAACAGATTTAATGTGTCTGGTTTTATGTTGAGGTATTTGATCCACTTGGACTTTAGTTTTGTGCAGGGTGATAAGTATGGATCCATTTGCATTTTTCTACATGTAGACATCCAGTTAGACCAGCACCATTTGTTGAAGATGCTGTCTTTTTTTTTCATTGTATGGTCTTGGCTTCTTTGTCAAAAAACAGGTGTCCGTAGGTGTGTGGATTTATCTCTGGGTCTTCTATTCGATTCCATTGATCCTCTAGTCTGTTTCTATGTCAGTACCATGCTGTTTTTATTATTGTTGCTCTATAGTACAGCTTGACATACCCCCAGAAGTTGTTTAATTATACAGGATGGTTTTAGTTACTCTGGGTTTTTTTGCTTTTCCATATGAATT
Organism: Pachyuromys duprasi; assembly: GCA_028658305.1. Lineage (NCBI taxonomy): Eukaryota > Metazoa > Chordata > Mammalia > Rodentia > Muridae > Pachyuromys > Pachyuromys duprasi. The sequence goes on along the minus strand of CM053744.1, from coordinate 101,425,119 downwards.
TGAGAATTGTTCTTTCAAGGTCTGTAAAGAATTGTGTTGATATTTCAATGGGAATTGCATTGAATTTCTAGATTGATTTTGGTAGAACGGCCATTTTTAAAAACAAGGAAAAGCAGGCCAATGAATGGAATTAGAAAAGATAATCCTGAGTGAGAAGCAGAGAAACATGCATGTGTATATTCACTTACAATTGGATATTAACCATAGTACATAAAATAAACATACTAAAATCTACAGACCTAAAGAAATTAAACCACAAGGAAGGCCCTAGGAAAGATGCGTAATTCTCATTCAGAAGGGAAAAAGTATAGATACCAGAGCAGTAGAAGAGAGGAAACAGGACAGGAGCCTACCACAGATGTCCTTTAAAAGACTCCAACCTATAGGGGATCGAAGCAGATGCAGAGACTCACAGCTAAACTTTGGACAGAGGAAAGGGAGTCTTGTGGAAGGAGGGGCATAGAAAAGGATCAGGAGGGGACAGGAGCCACACATGATCAACAAAACAAACAAAACAAAACAAAATAAAAAAGCAGAGCCTAGGGGAGACTGCAGAAACTGATGCATCAACCAAAGACCATACATAGAGAGGACCTAGATGTCCTGCTCAGATGCAGCCCATAGACAGTTCAGTCTCCATGTGGGTTCCCTAGTGGAGAATAGAGCTTCCCAGTGGACTAAGGAAGAGGGATAGGGGAGAAAGAGGGAGGATAGGACTGGGAAGAGATGATGGAGGGGGCCACAGCTGGGCACAAAATGAATAAATTGTTAATAATAATAACAATACAACTAAAATTAAGAATGTGTAAGAGAATGTTGTAGAGTACAGCTAAGGAGGGGTCAGCTGTAGTTGCTCCCGTGTTGGGATGACTGTCCTGACAGCAGGAGTGTGTGAGTTTGAAGCTTCCTTACCTCATGGCAGACAGGAAAAAGAGAGTAACAAGATGGTTCAGCAGCAAAATATGCCCATCAAAGAGATGTCTTCTGAGATTCCACTTCTCCCCATTTCCTACCACTGTCCAAAATACCTCCAGCAGCTGGGGACTAAGTATTCAAAACACTAGCTTGTGAGGATATTTCATGTTCAAACCATAATAACAACCATGGCTGCCTCTGCTCTGTAAGTGCATAAGGGCCCCTATATGTAAAATATCACCTTTGGGCTCTAGGCATTTCATAGACATTCTGCCTGCAAGGCCTCACATTTCTATAATCAGTGATTTATTTGTTCCTGGTACCTTTTAGAAGTGACAGACATGGAGAAAGCTTTTAAAATCTTCAGAAATCCAAGAGCTTGACTAAAACAACTGAAGAATCTTCAGGAAACTGTAACTTACTCACCTTACTTGCCATTCTGGAACTAGGTTCACTTTATTCCTACATACCAAAAGCTATGCAAAAGAAGGCATCCTGCAGACATACAGTCACCTCTCTCAAAGATTAGTAGTGAAGTGGAGGAGGGGGGCACAGGTAGTTTTATAGTACTACCATGAGCCCTTAGGTGTCTTTCTCCCTTTTATACCTCTTGGCCCTTGGGCCCCTATAAACTGCAGATAAATAATTGAGGGCAGAGGGAAGAGGGTTGTTTTAAAGTCTAAGTGCTCATGCAAGGCATAGGCTGCATATCCATTCACTATTAATATATGTACACAGAGTCTAGGAGAGGGCCAGCTAGAGGAAGTATAGACAGTCATGGCTTTAGGCAGAAACTGGCCCCGGGAAAGAAGTCTTTGGATTTCTATGATCTGCTAGTCATACTAAGTGAGCAAGTGTTAGCAGACATGCAGTTGTTTACCATTACTTATGTCTGATAGCTCTGGGCACTCTGGACCTTTTGATGGTAGTAAGAGTGGCAGTACAAAATATCTGGACCCCAGGAGGCCTGCAGAGCCTGACGTACCAACCAAGACAATGCATGGAGGGGACCTAGATGCCCTGCTCAGATGTAGCCTATAGGCAGCTCAGTCACCCTGTGAGTTCCCCAGTAAGGGGAGCAGGGGCTGTCTCTGACATGGACTCTGATGCCTACTCTTTGATCACTTCTGCCTTGCAGGGTAGCCTTACTAGGCCACAGAGAAAGAGGATCCATGTAGTCCTAATGAGACTTGATAGGTTCGGGTCAAATGGAGGAGGAGGAGAGCTCCCCTTTTCTGAGGACTAGGGGAGGGGCATAGAGGGAAGAGAGAGGGGTGGAGAGTGGGTTACAATCTGGTTGTAAAGTGAATAAATTATATAAAAATAATCTTAAAATATTAAAAAGAGTGGCAGTAATAATAGTCAATGTTTACTAAGGGTTTATATACAAAGCATTGGGTGAAGACATTGACATAGGTTGTCTCCTTAATTCTTTTCTTCTCCAGGAACATTGGTTCTGTTATAAGCTCAGTTTTAAAGAGTGAGAAACTGAAGTAGAGACAAAACAAATAGTTTGCTTAAGGTCACATAGCTTGTACATAGAAAGGAGTCAGAACTTCATCCAAGTCTCTCCACTCCAGAATCCTCCACTGTAGTAGTTTACATTAACTTCTATATAAGGAGCCTAAATCCTCATGCAAGGAAAGAATCAATGTTTATTTAGAACCTTCTAGGTTGATGTTGAATTCCTGTTCATATATGTAATTCCCAGAATATCCACAAGAAGGATATTCTCTCCCTCCTTCTTTGCCCCCTCCCTCTTTCTTTCTCTGAGAGGGTCTCTAGTGTAGATGAGGCTAGCCTTGCACTCACTAAGATACACCTGTTTCTGCCTCCTAAGTGTTAAAGGCATTCACCTCCACACTGAGCTGGAAAGAAGCATTTCTATTTTGGCTTTACAGAGGAGGCTATGAGTCTTAGAAAAATAAGCATACCAGGGTCATAGAGTACACTTTTGAGATAAGATTTCTACTGACAGTAAAAGTATCTTGTGTAACCTTCTTGCTATAGAGTTAGGTAGGTAGGCGTGAAAGTGGTAGGGGCTTCAGGGAAATTAAAGTCATAAAAGTGGCAGGAAAAAGATAAGAGCTCCCAGGGAGGCGTATGGGTCTTCAAGCAGGAGTCTGGTCAACCAAGGTGATAGATCCTGGGCAAAAGAAACAAGGTTATGCAACCTCTCCACTGTCGCAAAACTGGAAATGACCAGGACAAACATGGAGAAAATCCTTTCTGGCAGGGACACCTATGCTTCCAGTAGGACAGCCTCCAGCTTTAGGGAAACTCTCTTGTTTAGTTCGCTGGCACCTGATCTTTCACCCTCTTGTTTGTCACTATTTCCTGAGTGAACACAGTGAGGGATCATACTGCTCTGAGGGAGCAGTTAGGATTAAAGATGAAACATTGTTTCTGTCCTTGGAATTTATAGAATTTAGAAGGGCACAGGGACAAGAACAACATAATTTTCTATCTATCTATCTATCTATCTATCTATCTATCTATCTATCTATCTATCTATCTATCTATCTATCTATCTGTGATATAGAATCTCATATAGCCCAGGCTATACTTAAGCTCACTACATAGCCAAACATGATCTTCAACACATGATCCTACTGCTCTGCCTTCCAGGTGTTAGGATTACAGGCCTGTACTATCATGCCTAGTTTATGTGATGCTGGGAATCAAACCCAAGGTTTCATGTGTGCTAGACACTTGAGGTAAGTCCTCAGCTTAAATTACTCTTACGACTGATCATACAAATGAATTGATCATACAAATGAATCTAGAATGACAAATGGAGAGTAATTATATGAAAAAGAAACATGTTGCCAGGGGATCAGAAAATCCATATTTTCCACAAGAACAAATGCTTCACTAGTGGTAAGAAGGACTAGCAGGGGATTTCCACCAGAGCGCCACCAGAGGAACTGCGGTGTTCACAGGACCAGGAGTAGGAATGGTTTTTAAAAACTGAAGGCACATCAGAGCAGTTGGATGATCTAGAGGACAGTTAAGATATAATAGGAAGCAGATACAGAAGGACCTTGACCTTCCCCTATAGCATGTTAGTGTCTAAGAGAATTTGGAAGCCCATGGGCAAATTTCAAGGAAGGGTGGTAAAGGGATTAGTAGTTTCAGTTCAATGTGGGACTTCAAAGTTAAGTGTTTCTAAGGAATTGGAGACAGGATAAACATACTAAAATCTGTACACCTAAAGAAGATAAACAAGAAAGAGGACCCAGGATAAGATGATCAATCCTTATTTAGAAAGACAAATGGGATGGATATTGGAAGTAGGAGAAAACAAGTAACAGGACAGGAGCCTACCACAAAGGGCCTCTGAAAGACTCTACCTAGCAGTGTATCAAAGCAGATGCTGAGACTCATAACCAAACCTTTGGCGGAGTGCAAGGAATCTTATGAAGGAAGGGGGAGTTAATGTGACCTGGAGAGGACAGGAGCTCCACAAGAACCAAATATAAGAGGACACAGGAGTCTAATATGAGACTGTTTCTCCAACCAAGGCTCATGTATGGATATAACCAAGAACCCCTGCTCAGATGTAGCCCATGGTAGCTCAGTATCCAACTGGGTACCCTAGTAAGGGGAACAGGGACTATTTCTGACATGAACTCAGTGGCTAGCTCCTTGGCCTTCCCCCAACCCCCGAGGGAGGAACAGCCTTGCTAGACCACAGAGGAGGACATTGCAGCCAGTCCTGAAGATACCTGATAAGCTAGGGTCAGATGGAAGGGAAGGAGGGCCTCCCCTAACAGTAGACTTGGAAAGGGGCAGGGAGGAGATGAGGGAAGGAGGGTGGGATTGGGAGAGAATGAGTGAGGGGGCTACGGCTGGGATACAAAGTAAATAACCTGTGATTAATATAAAAAATAAAAATTATTTTTAAAAAAGAAGATGGCAGGTAACCTAGAAATGAGTCCAGCTCCAGTAATAGACACAAGGTGGAGTGTGATGCAGGACACAGGCTATCCTTAGGGTATAAATGAGAGATTGTTACTGTAGCACCCTTCCTCCTAAGAACTGAATCAATTGTGTCCTGTATATAGCTCTCTGCGTTTGAGAGGGAAGCAGCGCCATCTGGAGGTGGGTAGATGACTAGAGGGATTCCCAGTATGAATCCTAAGTTGGACTAGAATCAAGGAGCACTTCCGGAATACCAAGACTCTGTCTTCTTTGACGTACAATGGAGGGAAAGGGCAATGATTGGAAGGAAAAGTGGGCTGGTGAATGGCAGACAGGTTCGCCTAAGACAGTTTGGAAAGCATCTAAGTGGAGTCCTGTTTCAGGTTATTGATGCGTTTGGTTCAGAATCCCATAACTATGAACGTCTAAGGCCATTTTTATGGTCATTTATTCTTGATGAAGCTTACTGATTTATTCTCTCATAGCCACACTCTCCAATCTCTTATGTCCTTAACAGAAACCCCAGTGATGCTTTCTTTAAAGCAAAAGCAGGGTAATAGCCTAGTGAATTATGGGACCAATTACTGTCTTCCTAGTTCTTCTCTCAAATTTCCTCTACTCTAGGTGGCCAAAGAACCCCTCATCAATTTCACCTATCCAAAGTAATCTTAAGCTAATGACATTTTCAGAAAGTTATTCAACCTAGTGTGGGGCCCTAAAAAGGCAGGTGAGTAAGAAGGTTCGTTTGGAGGGATTAGGTGTGATATCATCGCAAGAGATAACACTGAATTTTAGCCCTCCTCCTACTATTTCTTGTCTCTTTTTTATTTTATTTTATTTTATTATTTTATTTTATTTTTTTAAAGGATTCACTCACTCGCGTCCTTCCCTGGGGTGTGTGTATATGGATTCCAAGAGCACAAAGTGAACTATTTTTTTAAAGATTTATTTATTTTATGTCTATGAATGCTCTGCATTCACACACACCAGAGGAGGAAATCAGATTCCATTATAAGTCATAAGTCACCATGTGGTTGCTGGGAATTGAACTCAGGACCTCTGGAAGCGTAGTCAGTGCTCTTAACCGCTGAGCCATCTCTCCAGCCCCTTGTCCCTTTATTGATGGCAAAGATTTGTCTAGTGTTTCTAAGTATTAGGACCAGACTTTGTCCTTTGTATTATCAAGTTTCCACTGTAATGAGTAATAGTTGTTTGTAACACCACTTACTTCACTCAAGGAGGTCAAGGGATATCAGTTTATTAATTGTGGAGGTAATCAAGGAATTCTTCCTGGTAGAGTTAGTATTTGGAGCAGCCTTGAATAATGGAATTCTTAATGTGTGACAAACCTTTATTGTGTGATGTGGAATATGTTTATCATTCATATCGGAGCTCAGATTCTTCAAATGAAGAAATTTTAAGATAGGTATAGAAATCTCTGAACCTTTAATAAACATGCCTTATGAAGTTGATGCAATGAAACTAAAATCACAGAGTAGAGGAATTTTAGCCAGGAATCAATATGCAAGTAGGAAATGCAAGGAGTCCATCATGAAGCCATCTGCACCCCAGCTTCTGACTTCCTGTGACATAGCCAAGTCTCCTGTTCAGAACGGAAGCCAGCGTCTACCTCTCAACTGAATATTCTATGATATAACTGTAGTGTTTGTGTCTAATCGTGAGATAGGATAAACGTGGGAGTATCAGAGGTTATCTCCATAGTGGATATGTGATAGTAAATTTGGATTAATGGAAAGCTTCAAAGTTGATATCTTAGGACATCTAGGGCACAAAAGGTTATCTAGAAAAAGTTCAGGCCTCCAAGAGTTAGAATAAAGGTCTAAACAAAGAATGGAAAGTCCTTTAAATAAAAGGAATATCCTTCTGTTGGTAAAATAAATAGAAATCACTAATATATAACAAATGACAAGCATGATATGTACAGGAAAACTTGACTCTGAGGCAAACTCTGAAAGGCAGAAGATAACTGAAGAGGCTGTGTGCATGAAGTTGCCACAAAAAATGGTGACAGTCAAAGCATACTAGTCTGCTATGCAATTTTAAAATACTTACAAGTCACATATTTATGCTGTATAAATGATTTGGTGTGGATGCTTTTATTAATGTCATCTATGACTCACGTGTTTTAGAAACTGAGTCACAGTGTGGTTAAGCAGCTGGCCCTAGGCTGCACAGTTAGGAAAACACAAGTACACTCCAGCTATGGCTAATCTTCATTGTCACTTGAAAAGATAGAATAATCCTGGAAACACACCACTGGCTATGTCTATGAGGAAAAGTTTAACCAAGGGTAAACTTACCCTAGATGTTGGCAGCAGTATTCCATGGCCTGGAGGTCTCAGGAGAATAAAAAAGAGAAAGCAAATAGAGCACCAACACTCATTGCTCTCTGTTTCCTACTGTAGATCCAGTGTGAGCTACTGCTTCACCTGCATTCTGTTATCTAGTCCCCATCAAAACAAATTCTTCCACTTAAAGATATTCTTGCCAGACACTTGATCACAATAACAGAAATAGCTCATACAACTACTCTCCTCCCGATGATAGTTAAGCTTTAGCACATATTGAATTATGTGCTCCATTTATTCACCAGCTCTGCACAATTTCATTTTGTTGTTATTAGCACTTATTCTTCATTCTATGAGGAGAGCTTTAAAGTGGCTCTCAGTTGAGATGGGGAGAGGTCAAATGACATGTTCCAAGAACTGCACCTTAAAAGTAAATCTAGCGTACCTGACTCCAGAATCTTCCTCCAAAGAAGACATGAGGCAGTGGTGGCATTTGTAAAGATGATTATATGAGAAGAAATTAATAAGTAAAACCTGATGGCTTTGTGTTTGAAGTCATCTGAGGAGGCTGGGGTTCTGCCAGCTTCTTCCCTATCCTTCAGAGAAGGAGCACAGATGCAGGGGCATGGCAAGCTACTTGTCTGGGAATTTGGAAACAAAGACTGAAACAGCTTGAGATTCTGAAAGTTGCCTCTGGTGTGTGCCCAACTCTAGCTTTAGGCAAATTGTTTTTTCTCCAACAACTCTGTTTTCTCATCTAGAAAATAGAGGAGATAAGATACGCTTTACACACATGTCACACCTGTGTCTTTTAGATAAAAGACTGAACTATGCAGAACATGCCTCGGTGCTGTGGGGAGAGCCTGGGTGAGGATGAATGACAGCTGAAATTCATTTATTCACTTATTCATTTGAGGATGGGATTACAGAGTGTTGTAGCTAGAATGGATCTTGAAGACTCATTCCCTCAACTTCCCCCAAATCAGAAACCACATCCCAGTATGTCCTGGGGTTAGCCTTTAGCATACCTGCACATGGATCTCCCAAAGATATTTGTCTCACTATTTAAAAAGGGGGGTGGTGGTGTCAATATAATGTGTTTAGTTCAAACAAAAGATACTCAAAGGCTAACATCTGGAAACTACTGAGAATCACACAGACTGGGGTGGACCTTGCATTTAATTTTTATAGTCTGTAGAGCAGTACAAGTCCCTTATTGCCTCTGTTGGTGTTTGGACCTTATTCTCTTCCAAAGCCATGAATTAAAGCCTTGCTCTGCAGAGAGGCATTATTGGAAGGCAGTAGAACCTTTAAGATGCAGGGATAGTCTCTCTCTCTCTCTCTCTCTCTCTCTCTCTCTCTCTCTCTCTGTGTGTGTGTGTGTGTGTTTTCCAGGTTTCTGAGTGTGAACTCTTGAAGGGGACTGTGAGATTCTGATCTTCTGCTCTTTGTATTTTGTATTCCAGCCACAGATACAAGGAATTCCTCCTGACCTCAGCAGAATTCCAAATCAGTGGTGTCACGAGATCATAAACTTGAATCTTCAAAACTATGAGTCAAAGCAAAACTTTTTTCTCTAAGTTGATCATTCCTGGTATTTTGTTACAGTAACAGAAGACTGATGAACAATCTCCAAGACTTCTTTTTCTAGCTACAACTAAAACTGATAACAGTACCCAAACCTATACATGCTGTTATGAGTTCAAAATGAGGCAGGGTCAGTGAGACTTAAGTGAAATGGCCACCATAGATCAAGGCACATATTGAGCACTTAGCAACTGCAGCTATTATTACGGTTATTTTTCTCCTTCTCCTATACATCACTAATCCTCATTAAGCTTTAAGTTAGTCTGTTTTTCTTCTCAGTCATTTATCTTGTAAGATAAATTGGCAGTTGGGCTCTTCTTTTCTAGTGGTTACAGATCTGTTTCTTGTCAGAGATGCTAAGAAGAAAAAACACAAACTTAGCTAAACATGGGAGGAAGACTATGGGTGTACATTTCAGCACTGTCCTGAAACTTGGACAGATCTGTCTTCTCTTGCCCCAGTGTCCTCTTCTGTCAGTGAGTCACTTTGTTCTGACAATCACCGATGTCCATCTCCTCCTGTACCCAGAGTCTGGCGGCTCCAGCTCCATGTGCAGTACTCTGAATCGCTGCAGCTGCTCTTTGCAGGGAGCATACTTATTATTCAGATGGATGCTTGTATTTGTCAAACAGTTTTCCCTTTCATGAAGCTTCCTTCTCAATTTTATCACCTGCATTTGAACACATCTGTGTGAGCTCCACATGTCAGCTGTTTGTCTTCTCCCTAGAGAAAAGTGAGGTCTAGAGAAGCCATGCAGTGGATGATGCTGGAGCCAAGGAATCCCTTAGCTTTCCTCCCTCAGCTGATTTTTATCCTTGGATCTTTACAGATATATGTAATGATATAAAGTAAAATTTGGTTTTTTTTTTTCAAGTGCAACCATTTAATTTTTTTTTTTCTGCAGTAGTGTCCATTATCCTCAGTTCCTCTAAAGGCTTTGTATTGCAGTTGCCAAAACTTCAGGCTGTTTGCATTACAAATATTCATTTGACTAATGAGACTTGAAAACTGTCCGATTGCATTTCCCTGTTGTTACCACAAAAAAGAAATTACAGAAGCACAAAAAGGCACAGTTACAAAGCAATACAGAATATTTTCTGATAGAAAACCTTGGTGAAGCCTGAGACCTCTGGGCGGTGGGAAGACTAGATGAATAAGGATTCCCGGCTTAGGAGGTTGAGATGAAGTGCTGGAAAACACAGGTTCTGCAAATACAGAGCCTGGAAAAGGTAGACCAGGTTTTGAAATATATTTTTTTGTCACCAGATTAGAAATAAGGGAGAGACCACTTTCTGGGCCTCAGTTCTATTATTTTTTTAAGAGGGGTGACAGCGAGATGGTATCTACTTCACTAGGCTAGGTTGGAGTAGTAGAATTAGTATTGACTCTCATAGTATATGCAATACACTAAGGTTGGAGTAGTAGAATTAGTATTGACTCTCATAGTATATGCAACACACTAAGAGCTCAGAATAATGAGCAAGCAGTAACATTAGTTTAGAAACAGGAACCCATGTATCTTTGATGTGCTTATTAATTCCCAGATCCTCCCCATGCCATCCTAAGCCACCAGAGAGCTTCTGACACACACACATCTAGCCAGCTGCCATCAAGTCCTGAGTCCTTTGTCTTCCAGGCAATTGATCTCAACAGATGTAAAAGGAATATCATGATCTCACTTCTCAACCGGTTTCTTCCCCAGTCCGCCTCATTTCAGCGGGTAGCTGACTGTTCCCCAGCCCCCCTCATTTCAGCGGGTAGCTGACTGATCTGGCTTCAGAGCTCTAATGACTGCCAGTCCTGTTCATTTTTCCTCCTAGACATCTCTCAAGTTTATTTTCTTCTGTATATGTTGCTATCCTGTGATCCTGATGGCCACTGAGATTCACTTTCCCAAGGAAGATGGGAAAATGGCCAGGTATATGAAAAAGTGTTCGGCATCATGAATCACTGCAAAACTGAAAATCAAAGTCAAATCAGTCACCTCACAGCTGTAAGAATGACTACCACAAACAGATAAGAAGTTGGTAGAGAAGGATTGTTGAGGTGGTAGAAAAAAAGGAATCTAGCTATGTAGCTTGTTGGTGGGAATACATTTAAGTAGCTTGGATGAATCTAGAGGATGTGACATGAAGTGAAGTAAGTCAGACACTAAAGAGAGAATATTGTATGATTTCACCTGTACATGGAATCTAATGAGAGTTCAGACACACAGGAATAGAGAGTAGAATGGTGGTTACAAGGAGAGTGAGAAATCAGGGCAAGTAGAACTGTAACAGTACAAACCTGTAACCGCAATGGATGAGAAGCCTAGAGACTCAGTACAAAATATGACATCATTGATAAATATTGTATCACAGACTAAAATTTTACACAAAAATACATTTTAGCTATTCTTACTCCCAAATTAAAGTATAACTGTTGACAGTAATGCATAGGTTAATTAATTTAAATAATAATTTATGTGTATTTACTTAAGACATATATCACAAAAGCAAAGAAAACGAAAGATACCAAAGAGATAAAATCAAATCCCAAAGCGCTTCAACCTCCTTTATCCTTTCTTGGTTCTTTCTGACCAGTGCTGTAAACTGGGCAGATGGCATCTTGGTCCCAACTTATGCCTTGATCCTTCCTCCCTCCTGTACTGCTGAATTTATGGCCAGTCTTGAACATCTGAACATCACCCACAGCTCTTTCCTTCTTCATGCTCACTCAGCAGCATCTCCTTATGCCACCTTTTTAGTTCTCCACAGCCTCTGGTAGTCACCATTCTCTTAACTTCTATGAGGTCACTTTAAGCTTACACGTGAGTGACATGGTGCAGGATGTGCCTTTCTATATGTGGCTTATTTTATTTAACATAACGTCTTCCAGGCTTTTCTATGTTGTTACAAATCACAGAACCTCCTCCATTTATTGCTAAATAAATTCTATTATATATGTTCGTATATATAATGTGTATACAAAATAGACATATATACTACCCACATGCATTTATAGTTTGATAGACATTTAGATTGATTCCATACCTTTGTTATTGATGATAGGTACTACTGCAATTAATGTATAAGTGTGTTTGTATGTTGATTTTTTCCAGATTATCCTATATGTGTATGTCTAATTATATTATATATTTACTTTTCATATTGATTTAAATTATTATGTGATTTTAATTTTCATTTATTATAATTTTTATTACTGTACAAATAAGGTTTCACTATGACATATCTCAGATACATATCATTATAATTTGCTCAAATTTTATCCATATTTCAACATTCCATGTCCCTCTTTTTTCTACTACTGGCCCTCTTCTTCCCCTCAGATAGTCTCCCACTTTTATGTCATTCATTCATACACACACACACACTCTATCTAGATCCTCCATATCAGAAAGACGTGCTATATTTATTATTCTGAGGTCTGGCTTAATCTACTTAACACAGTGATTTTTCATCCAGTTCCATGTATATCTTTTTGTGGCTTAATTTTTTCTTTTTAGTTTCGTGTTGAATATTACATTATATATATATATATATGTCACATTTGTTTATTCATGTACCTGTCATATTATTTAAATTTTGGATTATTTAATTTTTAAATTAATTTATTCTCTCATATATTACATTTCAACCAGAGTTTCCCCTTCTTCCCTCTGGCTCTCACCTCCTCCATCCCCTTCTATCTCTTGCCTTCCCATTCAGTCCTCCATTTCCCTTCAGAAAAGGGTAGGCCTTCTCTGGATATCAACTTGATATAGCCTTTATGGCATATCTTGTTGCAATAAGTTTAGATACCTCCCCTCATACTAAGGATGGATCAGGCAACCCAGTAAGAAGACAAGGTTCCCCAAAGCAGGTAAAGTATCAGCCCCCTTTCATCTGTTAAAAGTCTCACAAAACACCAAGCTACACAAGTATAACATATATACAGAAGGCCTACATTAGACCCAAGCTACACAAGTATAACATATATAGAGAAGACCCTACATTAGGTTCCCTGATTGTTGGTTCAGTGTTTTGTGTGTCCTGTGAGTACAGGATTGTTCTAGGGGTTTTCTTGTGGTGTCCTTGACCTCTCTGGCTTCTATGATTCTTTCTTCTCTCTTCAGCAAGACTCCCAAACCATAACTAATGTTTGACTGTGCAGAGATGATTTAATTCTTTTTTAAATTTATTTAATTTTTCATTAATTACAGTTTATTCTCTTTGTATCCCAGCTGTAGCCCTCTCCCTGTCCCAACCTCCCTCCCTCTTCTCCTCTCGTGCCTCTCCCCAAGTCCACTGATAGGGAGGTCTTCCTCTCTTTCCATCTGACCCTAGCCTATCAGGTCTCATCAGGACTGGCTGCATTGTCTTCCTCTGTGGCCTGCTAAGACTGTCCTCCCCTCAAGGAAAGGTAATCCAAGAGCCAGCCACTGAGTTCATGTCAGAGACAGTCTCTGTTCCTCTTAGTAGGGAACCCACTTGGACACAGAGCTGCCATGGGCTACAGCTGAGCAGGGGTTCTAGGTTATCTCCATGCATGGTCCTTGGTTGGAGTATCAGTCTCAGAAAAGATACCTGGGTCCACATTTTTTGGTTCTGTTGCTCCCCTTGTAGAGTTCCTGTCCCCTCCAGGTCTTTCTATCTCCCTCTTCTTTTGTAAGATTCCCTGTACTCTGCCCAAAGTTTGGTTATGAGTCTTAGCATATGCTTTGATACCCTGATGGGTAGAATCTTTCAGTGGCTCTCTGTGGTAGGCTCTTATCCTGTTTCCTGTTTTCTCTGTCTTCCAATGTCTGTCCCATCTGCCTTTCTGAATGAGGATTGATCATCTTACTCAGGGTCCTCCTTCTTGCTTAGCTTCTTCAGGTGTACAGATTTTAGAATTTTTATCATATATTATAATATCCACTTATAAATGAGTATTTGCCATGTGTGTCTTTCCGCTTCTAGGATACCTCACCCAGGATGACCTTTTCTAGTTCCCACCATTTCTCTGCAAATTTCATGATTTCCTTGTTTTTAATTGCTGAGTAGTATTCCACTGTTTAAATATACCACAATTTCTGTATCCATTCCTCAACTGAGGGACATCTAGGTTGTTTCCAGATTCTGACTATTACGATTTAATTCTTATGCACAATGAATTGGGAAAGTATAATACCACACACACACACACACACACACACACACACACTACTTGCCGCTCCTAACGCTTTCTCACTCCTGATAATCCCCTCTCAGCCTTGGTCAGAGAATCTTCTTTAGCCAGTAAGTGACAGTGAAAGCAGAGACTTTTAACTAGTCAAAGGGCTGACTATAAATGACTGTGAGTGACTAGCCTTAAGTAGAACATGTATATCATGCTCTCTGAGACCCAGAGAATACTGTGGAAGAGAGAGTGAGAAGATGGTAAGAGGCAGAGGATTGGGAGAACTTCTATAAAATTCCAACTTCTGGACATGATGGCCATTGTCGTTAGGGACATGCAAAAGCCTTGACCACTTACCCCAAGCTGCACATGTGTTATAAAAGCCATTCACCTCTTAAAGGACTCTTAAGGTTGTGTCTAGTTTGAGGCAGTTGTGCAGTAAAGTTGCCTTAAACATTTGTATGTAGAGCTCCATGTAAAGATAGGTTTTGAACACATATGGTGAAATACCTTCCTAGTTACTTCTGTGTGATTGCTGAGTTGTCAGGTAAGAACTGTCTTCCTGAAGTGGCTGAGCACTTTGCATGTCTAGCCATATGAATGACCATTTTTGTGACTCTGCATCTTTTCAGTGTGTGGTGTTGTTCCTATGTTGGATCTCAGCCATCTTGATAAGTGTGTGCTGGCATCTCATTTCACTGTGGCTCTGCAGTGGCTCCATGTGTAGCATGTAACATCCCTTCACATGTATTGTTTATTTATCTCTTTGTTTAGATGTGTGTCCAGATCTCTTACCATTTTAAAATCTGTTTGTTTCTTACTTTCGTGCTTTAAATTTTCTATAAGCCCTGTATCAGACACGTATTTTGTAAATATTTTCTCTTTGAGTTTGTGGCTTGTTTTCACAATTTCTTATCAGTACCCTTCATGAGCAGAAGCATCAATTCTCATGAAGTGTAGTTTGCCAGTTTTCCTTCTATAGATCTTGCTCTGGGAACTAAACCTAAAATTACAGTTCCAAAGTCAGTTTTTCCCCGTATAAGTTTTAGATTTCTGATGTCTTTACATTTAGGCTGGTGGTTTGCTTTGATATATATATATATATATATATATATATATATATATATATATATATATATATATATATATATATGCTTTTATATATATAAGCATATATATATGCTTTTTTGTGAAGGGGTAAGGTCTAGTTTAAGTCCATTCATCCTTTTGTTTTTGTTTGTGAGCTTATAAGTGCATCATTTCTTCCTTTCCTTTCCTCCCTACTAGCCTTTCTTATCTTGCTTTCTTTCCAGGTCATGGCCTCTTGTTCATTAATTTTTGTTTATGTTTGCATATGATATATGTGTATGTGTGTGTATATGTATATATTCTTACCTATAGCCTGCTCAGTATGTATAATGTTATTTGTGTGTGTGTTTTCAGGGATGAGCATTTGGTGTTGGATAACAACTGGTGTGCTCTTCCCTGCAGCGGACTGCTTCTCCCACCCCCAGCATCCTTTAGTGTGTAGGGTTGATGCCTCATGGGTTTTCCTTGTCTACTTTGGCATATTTACTAGTATTGTCATTGTTTAGTTCATGTTTACCCAGTCTTTGTTGAAGAGATATTTTAGCGATAGCTTTTGATGTTCCTAGAAGACAGAGCCCCACAGCACGCTTCCTGTTCCTCTAGTTCTTGTAATCTTTCTGACCCTTCTTCCACAATGATCCCTAAGCTTAGGTGTGGGAGGAAGAAAACATACATCTACAGCTTTACTAAACCAGCATAATCCCTGCCTAGATTCTAAAACATGTCTTTATATTCACAGATAAGTGTTATCCTCAACCCTTGTCAAGGAAACTTCTCTTTGCAACAGAGAGACCATTACAGTAAACCACACTTATCAAATTGTGTGGTTGTGCAGCCCAGTACCAATGATACATCAATAATGCAATACCCCACCTTTTGGTTTTTGCACCAGGGTTCCCTGTAGTCCTAGCACCACTTGTTGAGGAGACTGTTATCCATGGAATTTCCATCATTCACTTGTCAAAGTCCAGATGATAATATTTGTATGGGTCTGTTTCTGCATGCTGTTTCAGTGATCTATTTGTTTATTTATTCTTTTAACAATACTGATCTATTTAGATTAATGCAAATCTATAGGTACCTCGACATTGGATAGGGTAAGCCATCTGATTTTGTTTTCCTGGTTGGGTTTTTGTGCAGGCTCTAATGCATACTTGCCATCCTGGAAGTCAAATTCTAAATGATCTTCATAAGCTTTACAAATACAAGAATTGCCAATAACTGTGAGTACTCATTCCATAGGAACACTTCAGAGAGGGTCTCTTTATTTACAGCCCAGTTGAAGAGACATATTTCAACTTATACTTCAAGTACCATATAAGGTTTTAAGTCAAATGTCATCTTACCATAAGTGTATACATCTGTTCACCAGCAGTGACCTCAAGAGATGGGTTGAGGAGAGTGCCCACATTTGTAGATTGCTTATCTCTTAATCCCTCCAAGCTTTGGTTTCTCATATTCATCTTTTATTGCAGAAGTTCCCACTTCATATCTAGGATCTCCAGATAAGGACTGGTGTGTTTCTGTATGTACCCTTTTCCAGGGCTTTCTCAGAGTCCACAGCTATCTGTGAAGGATAAACTGGGATGAGGGTACAAATGCCCATGTCTTAGCCAAATCCTCTAATCAGAGGTCAGTTTCTTACTGGACATGCATCCAGCATCTCAGTGGACTTCTCTTAAAAATCTTTCCATGCCCCCTTCAAATTTTTATCCTAGGGTAAAAAAGATGTGCTAAAAGTCTGCAGGAGGTCTGCAGTCTTCAGTGTGTTAGCTATCTCTTCTACAGGCTTCCTGGGGCAGTGGAAATAAGTCTGGAAGCACTAAGGATTCTGTTTCTGTAGTAAAATCTGAGGGAGAAAATATGGCAGTTTGAGGAAGTCAAGGCTACTTTGATCTTCTTATTTTTAACTTTGACCCATTGGTTGACTATTAAAGGCATAGAGAAATTGCTCATTAAAATGGAATTATGTGTGGACATGCATGGCTGATTTCCTTTCTTCCAACGTCTAGACTTCATACTACAACTTACTAAGGGCTTCACAAGTCAGGCCCCACATTTCTTCTTAAGCATTATAAACTACCCTGGACTCAGCATATTCCTGCCCCATCTGCATTTGTTCCATGCTATGAGTCATGTACATCAAGTTCATATTGCTTTGTTCTTTGTCCCATGTACATGGGACACTCTTCTTTCAGATTGTGACATGGCTTAGTTACTCCAGGCACGTTTCCATTTGGAATCTTGGGTGTAGTATTCCTCTTTAGCCATATCTTTTCTATCTTTCAACATTATTTGACACTATCTATGTGTTAACTATTTCAGCCTTTTAAAAGATTAGCTCTAACTGTTTCTCCAACCAAGAACCATGAATGGATATAACCTAGAACTCCTGTTCAGATGTAGCCCATGGCAGCTCAGTATCCAAGTGGGTTCCCTAGCAAGGGGAACAGAGACTGTTTCTGACATGAACTCAATGGCTGGCTCTTTGACTTTCTCACCCCCAACCCCAAGTGAGGAGCAACCTTGCTAGGCCACAGAAGAGGACATTGCAGCCAGTCCTGAAGAGACCTGATAAGCTAGGGTCAGATGGAAGGGGGGGAGGTCCTCTCCTATCAGTGGACTTAGAGAGGGGCACGGAGAAGATGAGGGAGGGAGAGTGGGATTGAGAGGGAATGAGGGAGGGGGCTACAGCTGGGATACAAAGTTAATAAACTGTAACTAATATAAAAAATAAAATATTTATTACATCTTAAAAAATAAGATTGTCTCTATAAAGGAAGATACATGGTTGTCTTATTGAGGTCTATATTTCCAGTATTAGGATACCATAGGTGCTCCAGAAAAATGTGGGAAATACTTTTTAATGTTCACTTAAATTTACTGTCAATATTTGCAACAGAAATTGAACACATCTTGTGAGTTCTTTAATATGACATCTGTATTTTGTTTGTAGCACTCATTACATCATTCTAGTTCTATGTAAGGAATTGTTACTCCTAAGATAGCTGAAAGACCCAACACAGATGCTCACCAGAACATAAAAGATAAATGTATTTCTTTGGACTTTTACTTTTATTTTGTACTTTTGAGCTAAATAAACATCACATTCATTCAGTAGATGAATGTGACATCTACATACA
Source organism: Pachyuromys duprasi (assembly GCA_028658305.1). Classification (NCBI taxonomy): domain Eukaryota; kingdom Metazoa; phylum Chordata; class Mammalia; order Rodentia; family Muridae; genus Pachyuromys; species Pachyuromys duprasi. The sequence continues at coordinate 101,407,013 of CM053744.1, read as the reverse complement.
TTCCATAGAATCAGGGATCCTAGCTGCCTTTAAGAAGTTTTTAATGCTTTATCTAGGGATAAGTCCATCTGGAAATTCTCTCTGGAATTTTTTCTGCAAATTATGCTATGCTTGTGTTGTTATTTTGGAGTTCTTGTTCAGACATAACATATTGCTGATGTTTCATGGGTATATTTACACTGTCATGTCTATGGGACACTATCTAGCAATATGCATCCTAGTCTACTAGTCTTACAGTTTTTCCACCCACAAGGCCCATGCTTGTCTGATTATTCCTGTGCCTTAAGTATAAGGGTTGAGTATTAGTCAGAGTTCTCTAGAGGATCAGAACTTATAGAATGGATCTGCCTGCCTGCCTCTCTTAATTAGTGTTGTATTGCTGTGAAGAGATACAATGACCATGGCAATTCTTGTAAAGGAAAACATTTAATTTGGGCTGGTTTACATCTCAGAGGTTCAGTCCATTGTCATCAAGGCAAAAAGTATGGTGGCACAGAAGCAAACATAGGGCAGGAGAAGTAGGTGAACATTTTACATACACATAGGCAGCCAGTATTGAGAGAGAGAGAGAGAGAGAGAGAGAGAGAGAGAGAGAGAGAGAGAGAGAGAGAGAGAGAGAGAATAAACACTGGGCCTGGCTTGAGCTTGACATGTCAAAGTTCACCCCAATGATATGATTCCTCCAACAAGGCCATACGTACTCCAATAAAGACATACGTTCTAATTCTTTTAAATAGTGTAACTCCTTATGAGCCTATGGGGGTCATTTTCATTCAAACAACCACACTAACTACATTTAGGTAGATTTATTGGAATGGCTTACAGGTTGAGCTCCAGCTAGTACAACAATGGCTATCTACCAATAGAAGGTCCAAGAATCCAGTAATTATTTGGTCCATGAGGTTGGATGTCTCAGCTGGTCTTCAGTATACACCAGAATCCTGAAGAAGTAAGGTCTAATGTTAGTGAAGGAATGTATTTGCTAATGAGAGCAAGAAAAATAGGCAAAAAAACCCCAAGCCTTTTTCTTCCATGTTCTTTAAAGGCTTCTAGCAGAAGATCTGACCCTGATTAAAGGTGTACCTTCTTACATCAAAAGGTATAGCTTAAAAGTGAGTCTTCCCACTTCAAATGATAATTAAGAAAGAAAATCCCTTGTAGATGTATCCAGCCACTCAAGTTTTAATTAATTTCAGATGTAGTCAAGTTGACAATCAAAAATAGCCATCACAGGTTATACTGAATATGAATCAGGCAGCCTGTGGCTGTGGAGAAAGGCAGAATCGGTTTCCTTTATGGAGAGCTCCTACTAGGTTGTTCAATTTGAAGTCATTGCCCTGGACACATGTTAAATAGAAGGTTAGAAGGTTTTGTGTGTGTGTGTGTGTAAATTCACAACCCCTCCTGTATAATATATATTATACATACATTATGTGTTATATGTGTATAATATATATGCAGTATATATCATACAGAAGGGATCATGAATTTGGGAATGGGAACACTAGAGGAGTTAGGATGGAGGCAGGGGCAGAAGTGATACAGATATACTCGTGTAGGAAATTCTGAAAAAGAAGTCATCCAATGAGTACTGCTTTCTTTAGACACCTTTAAATTGTCATTTTCCTGCAACATCTCTCCCTCCCCATTTTTTTACTCCCATTGTTGTTTATTCAGTTAGCAGAATGTCTTCATGTGCGAGATGTCTTGGCTGAAGTTTCTAGGATGATTCTAAACTCACTCTTGGGAGTGTGTTACTAATTCTGCCATTACAACATTCACTGAGTTACAAAGCTCTGTTTTTCATCCAATATGTTCCATAAAGCAATGGTCTATGCCTGATTTTATTGTCATGTATGTTGGAAGGCTGCCTAGTCTTCTTTAAAAAGGTCATCTGCAGAGGACCTTATAGACTTCCCTTATTCAAATCCTCTTGATATGTATGAACATTTCAGATGCACCCAAGTGTGAAATTTAGGAATAGAGAAACAGAACTCACTACCTTGATGTACCCCAAACACGTGTGTAAGAGGAGAGTGGGATATATGTTGGTCAGAAGGTTAGGAGTGAGTTGCTAGGTGCCATCAGGTAGGGATTCCTATCTACGTCAGCAAAAAGTGCAGAATGCTGTATAATCATATAAATCTGAGTCCTATAAAATTCAAATACCATGTCCATTAATTCCAATTGTAACCTTGGCTTACAGAAACAGAGATAGAGTCAGCTAGAACTGACATCGTGCCATGGCTTGGACATGATGGAGAAACAAGAGGTCAGAGATTCTGGCTCACAAAGGGAGAAAACAAGCCTGAAGTCAAGGATAATAGTTGATTTGTGGGGAGACTTGAGCTTTCTGTGTGTCCACCATGATCACACTGATACTGATATTAAAGATGGATCTTTCCACCGCAAATGATAATTAAGAAAAAATCCCATTACTGGAATATTGATGTAGAGCATTTGAAACATTTTATGTCACCCTTTCATAAAATATGTGTCAAATTCCCATACTTTGTATCTCAGAAAATGCAGATTCAGCAAGGATATACCACTTAGGACAAGTTTCACAGGCAAGAAACTGATAAGCCAGAAGTTCAAAAGCTTGACTTCTTTTTATTTGCTACAGAAGGTTTGCTCAGTACCTATGACATATCCATCACTGTTTGCAATGCTAACAGAATGTCTGCGAACTAGAGAGACAAAGCTCCCAAACTTCTGGATCTTGAATTCCCCCTCTACACTATGCAGAGCTTCTTGCTAAGACCTTGATCCATGGAACAGAAGATGATCAGATCCTTCACAGTAACAAGATGTTTATGGGGGAAGGTAAGTTTTACAGCTATAGCTTACAATCACCATAGCCAGCATTTTTGGGAAGTGAATTAAATTTTTTAAATTTGAAGATTTGTATTAATTACTGTTTATTCACTTTGTGTACCAGCTGTAGCCCCTCCCTCATTTCCTCCCAATCCAACTCTCCCTTATCTCCTCCCATGCCCCTCTCCAAGTCCACTGATAGGGGAGATCCTCCTCCCCTTCCATCTGATTCTAGTCTATCAAGTCTCATCAGGACTGGCTGCATTGTCTTCCTCAAAATCTGTACAACTAAAGAAGATAAGCAAGAAAAAGGACTCTGGGAAGTGCAATATTTAAATCACCATTCCATAAGACAGATATTATAGCTACTATCTTACATATAAAGAAACTGAAGCTTAGTTGGTCCACACAGACAGATATGGATTTGCAGTAAAAAATGTCCTAGTTTAACAACTGTGTGGAGAAAGGGTTTATTCCATCTTACAGTCTAGGATATAATGTATTATTGTGAAAAATTAAAGGAATGAATGTAAACATCTAGTTACCTCACATTTCCAGTCAAGAGTAGAGAGAACCAAGTGCATGCATGTGACTTGGCTATTTACTTCTGACGTCTCCACCCTGCTTATACAGTTCAAGATCCTTTGCTTAGGGAATGGTGCTGCTTACAGTGGACTAGGTCTTCTTACAATAATTAACCTAGTTAAGACAGTCCCTTACAGACATGCCAGATACCAACCTAATGTACAGAGTTTTAATTGAGACTACCTTTCCATGTAATTCTAGTTTGTGTCAAGTTAACAACACTAACACTAAATGTCATACTCCAAGACCCAGGCCCTTCATCACACAGCCTCAGAAAACCATTTGAAATTGTACTGTGTGGTGTTAAAAAATAGAGAAAGTAGGGGATACATTCAAGAGTGGGATTCATAGTCTTGAACTATATGGGTGCTATGACTTTCTTCCCTCTTATCCTGATTAACAGACTGGTGTTCTGTAGGATTTTCAGCTGCTGTGTGGTAAAGGAGCTCTTAAGAGAGATTGTGAGATCAATAACCAATTAAAAATCAGAAGAAATTTTTGTCAATATATATGCAAAGCAGAATTCTAACTTAAAAGATTTATGAATGCAAATATTTTAAGAAAATGAAGTATTTGATACTTATACTAATAATGATATTAGTACAATACTAATACAAATAACTAATACAATACTAATACTAATAACTAATATTAATACTAATATACAAGTACGAATACAGTACTAATACTAATAACAAATTTAGTGTTAAGCTCCAAATTATGTATGGTTTTCAGCCACTGTGAGGTAAAGGTATTCTTAAAAGAGCTTGTGAGGTTAACAGTCAATTAAAAATCGGACTTAGAAATTTTTGTCAATGTGGATGCAAAGAAGAATTCTAACTTAAAAATTTATGAAGTTAAGTTAAAGCAAATGAAGTATTTAATACTAATACTGGTACTGATACTAATAACTAATCCTAATGCTAATACTAATGCTAATAACAAATTTAAGGCTAAGCTCCAAATTCTGTAAGAAATTCAGAAAAAGTTGCTCGGGGAAGCGTGTGGGAGGAAGGAAGAGCACTCATATCATCAGCATTCTAAAAGCTTCCCACAAACATGAACAGGGTGGGAGGAAACTCATTAGCAGATGAAGGACTTAAAGAAACTAGGAAGGAGAAAGTTTCAACACATAAAGCCAAGTGGATGACTTGAAAGCCATGTAATTGGAAGGAGAAGTTAAGTAAAATTGAAAATTAAACACTAGTTTCTGATGCAGTGGGATTGAAAAGGACAGGCAATTAAAAAACTCAGCATAGGAACTAAAACATCTCTATAAAAGAGCAGTCACAACAAACATTGCTCAGTTGTGATGAATATATGACAGATTTTTGCATCCACTTCTATTCAAATGTTGAAGATATAAATATACTTTGCATTATTAAATATCATGCAATTTTTCAAAATGGAAGTTAAAAAGCATATCATACTGGCAATTTGGGAATGCAGGAATGATTGTTAAAGGTAAAATGATAAATAAGTAAAAATGATTATATTAGCATTTTATCCAGAATTTGAAAATAACTGATGAGATATTTACCTGGCACAATATTTATTGTTGTCTCTTATCTTGACATTTGTGATAATAACATTGTCTTTTTACAACAACCTACTTAGATGATAAATTTTATGTCAAGTCTCTTCACAGAAAAACTAAACAATTAGAGAATAGATAGATTATTGATAAGTCAATTATTATTGACTATTATATCATTATTATATAAGTCAGCAAGTAGACTCATGTTACAGATCTGTGATATTATAGTATCAAGAAAAGAAGTAGGCATCTGATTTGAGGTTATATGGGGTTAATGATCAGACAAATACACCACACTGGCTTGAAGTAATTGCTACTATAAAGCAAATCCACAACGGTAAGGAATTTGCTTTATTTGGTGTTCTTCCCTGATACCCAAAAGAAAATCTGGCATAAAGCAGACATTAAATAAAATTTTAGTGAGGAAATAATATGAAGATATGTATGTAAGAGAGAGGTTTGGTAGAGGCCAGTTGCTTTCAGTAACGTACATGTATTATTTAAATATTTTTTCATTGAAGAAATAATGCATTTATTCCAAACTTGTAAGTTTGCTTAATGTATAGTATCTGGGGAAGAAAGAATAATATAGATGGTTGCAACATGAACCACTTATAATTTCACAATTCTAAATTAAAAACTGAAATTTAGCTACAATATATAATTTTATTAAAAGAATTGCTTCTTATTTTGTAGCATAAACATTAACCATTCTCTGACCAAAACACAGAGAGGCCAGGATATCCTAGCTGTCTGAGTATACAGACAACAGTATTTAAAGGAATTAAAATATTATATATAGTCCATGTCAGGCACTGTCACACGTGACTGGACCTTGCACTACTTAAGAAACATTGTCATTCGTAGAAGACTTTTAACAAGGTCAGCTGGGGAGGTGGTTTAGTTAACTAATGCACTCACCACACAGGCCTAAAGACTTGGCTTTGATCCCTAGAATTCATATAAAGTTAGACATATCAGTGTTAGTTTGTGACCACAGTGCTTCTACAGGGAAATAGGAAATAGGAGAAACCAGGAAACTCACTGTCCAGCTAGCCTGGTGTATGCAACAGTGAAAAAGAGACCTTGGATCAAACAGAGTGGAGGGTGAGGATGAACTTCCAGGACTGTCCTCTGAGCTATATGCATGCACAAGCTCCTTTCTCCTATGAACATGCACAGACATGTCTTACTTACACACACGCATACACAAACACACACACACATTTTAAAGAAGATCTTAACGTGTCACAGTAGACTGGCCTTGGCATGTTGTATGAAGAACAAAGGTTGAGACAGAGTTGTAAGCAGTTATCTGAAGCACTGGAGAAGAGGTCAAAGAATCTTCCAGACCAGTGACTGGGAGATTTGTGGGATCAAAGCAATTAAGGGAATTTCTGACCATTGAAGTGAAGTTTTCAATGACATCATTAACAATGAGTACAGAGTTCACAAAATTAGACCAGGGAGGTTATTACGCACCAACGCTGTAGTGACAGCTTCAGCAATGACAACGCAGTCTGAGGGTAGATCTGATGTCTAGGGATGCCCTGTTATGTTTGAAAATACTAAAGGGAGTCGTTAGCAAAAATGGAACGATATTAGATGGCACTTTGAGTCTACAGCATAAAGAAAAGTGATACTGGTATATAAAAGACACTGTAAATGCTCATCGCCTTAATACCGCTTATTTAAAACACAATGGCATCTTCAGTACATCTAGAAATGGTATTTATATGACAATAACAATAATACTAAAGATGGGTGGCACATAGGACTATCTTGGAAAAAAGTTTGTGTTCTGTCAAAATTATGTTGGGATCAGATAATATAAACTAGACTGATTGCTTTTACAATGAAACAGAAATAGAGAGACAAAAGGCATCATTTTTTTTTTTTGGCAAGGAACAAATAGGAAATGGAGATGTAATCCTTATTTTAGCAGCAATCATATTTTATAAAAATAAACAATAGAACAATACCAACTCTTGGAATTTGAATAGTTATATAAAATGTAAATGAATTGTCATGAAGATTTTTGTGATATCCCACTAGGTGCTTTTGTAATGCTAGCCAGGGTTCCAATAACATGCTTATGACTTGGGAATTCTCAGAGAAATCAAGAAACATATACTAAGACACAGAGTTGGATTGAGAAATTAATTTTGTTGAAAAACAAAGGAGCAGGGATATTTTGTTGGCTGGTCTTCTAAGTCTCTTGATGGGACTTATACTTGGCATTAGTCCATATGGAACCAGAGCTCAGACTTATTTATTATTCTCTCAGGCAGTAGCATGGGCTTCCTTCCTATGGCCATCTGTGTATGGATGGCCAAGCCAGAGTGAATAGCATGAATGTCTGGGGTACTTGGTTACATAATTTTCTCATCCGTTCTGATATGTTGCAAATTGGTCCTTAATGTACCATTTCTGTGTTATAAAAGATTGCCCATGACTTTCTGACCCACTGAGATGGCACAAGTTTCAGATTATTTCTGTTACTGTTTCAAAATCTAAAATGTATTGCTTCCAGTATATTAAGAAGACCAGTAGAAATTATGCCTTCTTTAAAATAAAGGACACAAGATGCGGAATTATTTTTAAATCTTTTACTCTGAAACAGGCGCCCTTAACTGATGGACCCTCTAATCAATTTATTGAAGCATCAGGAACCTGTGCCTTTCTTAGGATTCTTTTTCCTTGACTCTCAGAGTCAAAGCCTTTGGCATGTTGGTTATCTCTCACTCCTCTTGCCTGAGCAGCAAAATGCCTGACCCAATAGCTGAACCTAATATTCTATGGAATTTTTGGTTGGCTTAGATCACTCCAACTACACAGTGGCAGGGAGTAGAAAAGTTAACATGTCTGTAGAGAAAAATGTGTGTATATGCGGTTACTGGCCCATGTGAGCCTGCTCTTTTCTCCTGCTGTTTCCCCACTGGTTTAGAAAAGAGCACAGTGGCTGCTGAGAGTATGTTTGAGCTGCATTCGTCTGCTCCAGCAAAATCAGCTTTGCAACTGTAATTGGGCTTACTAACCGCTGCCTGAGGTTGTGGAAGTCCACAGCTATTCCTTGTTTTCTGCCAGTCTGCGAATTAAACAGAGTTATGGCAGAGCCCATCACCTCTGTATCCTCTAGATCTTTGAAAACGCCACTGGCCCCAGCCATCCCTTCTGGAGCATGGCCCCAGTTTTCTTTATGATCTTGGATTATAGAGGTAGTTTCAGAGGCTTACAATTTTCTCCCTGTTGTAATATATCTAGCTTTACAAGCCAACAACTCAATTCGGGGTTGCTCTGAATGACAACCACTAGTTCCAATTGTACATTCAAGGAATGACCATTGGATGACAGTCCTGACCCAGTGGAACCACAAAATTGGGTTTGTTCCAAGATTCTATTTACTGCATGGCATTCAGAAAACTCAATTAAAAGAGGCATGAAGACAGCTCAGCGCTTTATTTGTTCCCAGAAGTGCTTGAAATGTATGGGCATTTTTGGGTTTTGTAATTTAATTTTTTTCCCTACAATCAGGTACTTGAGACTGGATAATTCATAAGGCACAGAGGCTTATTAGTGAGATCATGGTTCTGGCATTTGAGAAGTTCAAAAGTATGGTACCAGTTCTACTAAGTTCCTGGTGGACGTTTTGTGCTGCTTCAACTCATGGTGCGAAGTAGAAGGGCACATAGACATGTGGAAGAGAAAACACGAAAGAAGCAGCCTGACCTATAACAACACTGCTCTTGGAGTAACTCACTCTCATCCAAAATGCTTTAACTGCTTCATGATATGTTCAGCAATCAGAGGCACTATCTCCCAACATGACTACCACAATTAACTTTCAGCATGAGTTTTGAAGGAGACAAGTCATACAAAACCAAAGGGGTTTTCCTCTGGGGTGCTGCACTGAAGCAAATGCCATAGGTTACTCTGCAGATAGAGCAAAATTGCTAGTGTATACTTAAAATAATCTTTGGGGGGCATGCCCAGGGATCCTGGCTGGCAGCTTTATTGGTGAATGGTTCTAGAAGCCAGTATGGCCTCAGGTCTGGAAACTTAGCAGAAGACTGTGATTTTCTGTTGGAGCCACCATCCCAGCCTGCTACATATTTTTATTCTGCTTTGATCTAAACTATAACAAGTATTATTGTTGGCTGGTCATCTAAGTCTCTTGATTCTATTGATTCATTGGAATCTCTAAGGAACCTTTTTAAAAATTTAATTTGGCTTTCTAATAATAAACCTTGGGCTTTTTTCTAGGAGCCTTTCTTGTATGTTTACTCTTTATTTTGTTAAGTTCTGTCATTCTTTTTCTTCCTAATTGCCTAGGTTTAAATATATTCTAGGCAGCATTTGACAAAATTCAATACCCAATAATGTTTAAAGTCTTGGAGAGATTAGGGATATAAGGCACATACCTAAACATAATAAAGACAATATACAGCAAGCCTATAGCCAACATTAAACTAAATGGTGAAAAACTTAAAGCAATCCCACTAAAATCAAGAGAAAAGGCAAGGCTGCCCACTTTCACCATATCTCTTCAATATAGTACTTGAAGTCTTAGCTAGAGCAATAAGACAACTAAAGGAGATCAAAGGGATACAAACCAGAAAGGAAGAAGTTAAAGTATCACTATTTGCAGATGATATGATAGTATAAATGAGTGATCCCAAATATTTAATCAAAGAACTCTTGCAGCTGATAAACACCTTCAGCAAAGTGGCTGGATACAAAATTGACTTAAAAAAATCAGTAGCTCTCTTGTATATGAAAGACGGAAAGTCCGAGAAAGAAATTTGGGAAACTACACCTTTCACAATAGCCACAAATAAAATAAAGAACCTTAATATTACTCTAACCAAGCAAGTGAAAGACCTTAAAAAACCTTTAAGACTCTGAAGAAAGAAATTGAAGAAGATATCAGAAGATGGAAAGATCTCCCATGCCAATGGATCGGTAAACAGTGAAAATGACCATCCTGCCAAAAAAATCTACAGATTCCATACAATTCCCATCAAAATACCAACACAATTCTTTACAGACCTTGAAAGAACAACTCTAAACTTCATATAGAAAAAGAAAAAACCCAGAATTGCCAAAACAATTCTCTACAACAACAGATGGTCAGGAGGAATCTCCATCCCTGAACTCAAGCTTCATTACAGAGCAATAGTAATAAAAACTGCATGGTACTGGCATAGAAACAGAATGGTGGATCAATGGAATTGAATAAAAGACTCAGAAATAAACTGACACACCTAGGGATATTTGATTTTTGACAGAGAAGCCAAAACATACAATGGAAAAAAGGCAGCTCTTCAACAATGGTGCTTGTCTAACTGGATGTCTCCATGTAGAAAAATGCAAATAGATCCATATTTATCACCCTGCACAAAATTAAAGTCCAAGTGGATCAAAGACCTCAACATAAAATCAGACACACTAAATCTTGTAGAAGAAGAAGTGGGGAAGAGCCTAGAACTCATTGGCACAGGAGACTACTTCCTGAATAGAACACCAACAGCACAGGCTCTAAGATCAACAATCAATAAATGGGACCTCATGACACTGAAAAGCTTCTGTAAAGCAAAAGATACCATCATCATAACAAAACAACAGCCTACATATTGGGAAAGTATCTTCACTAACCCTATGTCTGACAGAGGGCTAATATCCTAAATATATAAAGAACTCAAGAAATTAAAAAGCAACAAATCAAGTAATCCAATTAAAAAATGTGGTACAGAACTAAACAGAATTCTCTGCAGAGGAATATAGAATGGCAGAGAAACACTTAAAGAAATGCCCAACGTCCTTAGTCATCAGGGAAATACAGATCAAAACAACCCTAAGATTTTACCTTACACCCATAAGAATGACTTAGCTCAAAAAGTCAAGCAACAATACATGCTGGAGAGGATGTGGAGAAAGGAGAACCCTCCTCCATTGCTGGTGGGAATGTAAACTTGTACACCCACTTTGGAAATCACTCTGGTGCCTTCTCAGACAAGTAGGAATAATGCTTCCTCAAGATCCACCTATACCACTCTTAGGTATATATCCAAAATATGCTCAAGTACACAAGGACATTTGCTCAACCATGCTTGTAGCAGTTTTATTTCTTTTTAAATTTTTTATTTTTATTAATTACAGTTTATTCCCTTTGTATCCCAGCTATAGCTCTTCCCCTCCCAATACCACCCTCCTTCCCTCTTCTCCACCCAAACCCCTCCCCCAGTCACTGATAGGGGAGATCCTATCCTCCTCCCCTTCCTTCTGATCCTAGTCTATCAGGTCTCATCAGGAGTTGCTGAATTGCCTTCCTCTGTGGCCTGGTAAGGCTAAAACCTCCTGAGGGGGTGGGGAGTGGGGGTAGCTGCTTTATTTGTAATAGCAAGAACCAGAACTTGGAAACAACCTAGATGACCCTCAACTGAGGAATAGACACAGAAATTGTGGCACATTTACACAATGAAATACTACTCAGCAATTAAAAACGAGGAAATCATGAAATTTGCAGTCAAATGGTGGGAACTAGAAAAGATCATCCTGAGTGAGGTATCCAAGAAGCAGAAAGATACACATGGTATATCCTCACTTATAAGTGGATATTAGTTATGTAATATAGGATAAACATAATAAAATCTGTACACCTAAACAAGCTAAGCAAGAAGGATGTTCCTGGGTGATATGAACAATCCTCACTCAGAAAGGGAAATAGGATGGAATTCAGAAAAGGGAGAAAACAGGAAACAGGACGAGAGCCTACCACAGAGACCCTCTAAAAGACTCTACCCAGCAGGGTTTCAAAGCAGATACTGAGGCTCATAACCATACTTTGGACAGAGTGTAGGGAATCTTATGAAAGAAGCAGGAGATTGAAAAACCTTGAGGGGACAGGAGCCCCATATGGAGAGCAACAGAACCAAAAAAGCTGGTCACAGGGCTCCTTTCTGAGACTGATTCTCCAAGAAGAACCATGCATAGAGATAACCTAGAACCCCTGCACAGATGTAGCCCATGGCCACTCAGTATACAAGTGAGTTTCCTAGTGAAGGGAACAGGGACTGTCTCTGACATGAACTCAGTGGCTGGCTCTTTAATTACTTCCCCCTGATGGGGGAGCAGCCTTACCAGGCCACAGAGGAGGACAATGCAGCCAGTCCTGATGAGCCCTGATTGGCTAGGGTCAGATGGAAGGGGAGGAAGACCTTCCCTATCAGTGGACTTGGAGAGGGGCATGGGAGGAGATGAGGGAGGGAGGGTATGATTGGGAGGAAATGAGGGAAGGGTCAACAGCTGGATTACAAACTGAGTAAACTGTAATTAATATAAAAAAGAAAAATTAAAATTAAAACAAGAAAAATGTGCTCTTTGGCTTGTCTTTGAAGAAGGATGTGTAGATTATTTTTTTATGGCTTGTCTCTCTAACCTAACAAATGCATCTGAGATGATAAGATTCTCACTCAATATGGAAATCATTTTCATTATAATTCAGTTCAAAATACTTTCTAATTTCAATTGTGATTTCTTTCTCTACTGAAGGGTTATATAGAAGCACACTGCTTAGTTTCTAATCATATTGGAATTTCCTAGTTGTGTTATTAATACTAATGCTTGTATCATTTCCGCTGTGGCCAAGGAACATAGCTTATGTGAGTCCAGCCTATTGATAGTTGTTAAGACTTGCTTCATGGTTCAGACTATTGCCAGCTTCAGTAAACTGTTTCTTTTTCTTTATGCCCTTGAAAAGTGAGATTTGATGTTCTACATGTCTTATGATTTTAAAAATAAAATACTTGTTTGCAAACTACAATGATGGTTGAACTGGGACCAGGGAGCTTTATGTAAGAGTCATCCTGCCTATTGCAAATGAACTTGTCTTCAAGGTTAAAAGCATAGCTTGGGAAATGGGTTTGTGAAGGTAATAAAAATATTTTTAAAGTGACATTAATATATTGTTTTATTTATTCCACTTACTCCCACACCTGTTACCAACCTCAATCATCACAGACAAGTTCTATACCTCACTTCTCCCCATACCATTTGACATCTTCCCTTTGTTTTCTCACTCTTTTCCCTTTTCTGCATCCTGGGAGTGTGCATGTGGACACATCATTGGTTTCTCTTCCCTCTGGTTTCCAGATGGCATTTGGCTAACGGAGAGTCCCAGCAGGATAGCAAACAGAGGGGGACACTGACAGTGGGTTATTTTGCCCTCCCGATTTACTTTCAGTGTGTTCATTGCAGTCTCCAGCTGAACAGCAAGGCTCCTTCAAGGAAGTTTTTCCATGTGACTTTGTCCTTTTATGTTACAATAAGTATTCTTTTTTTCTTTATCTTGCAGGAGTAGGATTCCTTGACTTTTGCCATACTTATCTAGAGGGGCCACCATCATCCTCATGATACACATCCTCATCTGTGTCATTGATAACATTATGCTAATTTCTATGTTTGGCAAATACTTCACATACATTAATAGATACATCATGTCAGAGTTAGAAGAAAAAAATAAATGCTGTTTAATTTCACATACTTAGCCTACAGACAGAATTTCTAGAGTCTGATGGTCTTGTGCTTCTCAGTGGTGTGCCACTGAAATCAAACAGGTTGCTGTCTTTTGCATCATTCCCCACAACGAAAGGTACACAGGCAGCAGCATTCCCTGGGTCTTTATGTATTTGTTAGGCATTGTACATTATATTGGACATGCTTTTCTTACTCTTTTATTGAGTAGCTCATAATAACTGTTTTGGAAGAGTCTCAGAACAAATTAAGACTGGCAACAAGCTGGCTTGCTGCTGCAGTGCACTAGATCTTTGAGATGCCCTACCCCATTGCTACTGAAGTCATGTGTAGCAAATGTTGAGTACAGATCCTCTGGCAAGCCACAAAAGGAGCCTCATACCTGGTGTTTGGAAAAGCATCTCCGGATCTTGGAAGAGACTGAATGTCTATGAGACACTAAGTGACCATGAGAACTATGCTTCGTGGTCTAAGCTTTTATTTGACACATTGATGCATAACATTGGCATTTGTAGCAGAAGGACATCATAGAGCATAAATTAAATGTATGAGGTTGAGTCTCGGCTCCGGAAAAGGGAAACAGCTGCACCACAGGTGGCATTGCAGATCACAGTTTCCTCTCCAGCATGGCTGCTTCTCTCTCAGCCTGCATCTTTCACTTTCCAAGGGCTCCTCTATGACCTGATAATGAGGCATCTGTAAAACATGAACGCATAAGTTGGAAATAGGTGGCTTTCAGTCCTTCTTTGTAAAAAGTATTTTATTTAATATTTATACATACATATATTTTGTTCAGATAAAATCCATTCCCCATTCTGTCCCATCTGATTGCTTCCCTATTTCCTTTATCACCTTTCCCTCTGGATTTTGTGGCTCTCTCTTTTAAAAAATAATACTCTTTGGGTCTATTTTGTGTTGCCTACATATACATGGGTAAGAGACAATCTACAGAACATGAATGATGTCAGACTTCCTTTTGTTAATTTTCGTTACACTCATTTATTTTAACTAACTCATTTAATGTGTGTTTTGTATTTAGATAGGTGTGCATATGCCACAGTGCACAAGTGAGGTCAAAGGACAGCTTTTAAGCATTGTTTATTCCCCTCTACCATGTGGGATCTAGGGTTTTCAGGCTTGGTGACAAGTGCGTTTGATAAGGAAAAAATATTTTAGTAAGTAAAACTTAAACACTCATCTAGCTACTCAACTCATATGGATGGCAAGATGATCTGAGATACAGGTCTATACTAACTGAGGAGCAGTGCAGACTTTTACAAGGGAAGAAGAGTTGAAAATTAGAAACAAAATGTTCTGTAATGTATGTGGTCCCAGCATGGGTGAAGACATTTATATTCTATATTAGTAATTACTTGAGGGCATCCATTGCAACGAAAGCTTCTATTAAGCAGTCATATTAGAAGATCTTGTGAATGCTTGTTGGCCTCTTTACCTGTAAGTTTTGTGGTTTGCTCAAGAGAATCATTAACAAAACAGGCATGGCAACAGAGGGGAAAGTTCTTTGTGGCCTCAGCATCTGTGGCCTTCATCCGTACTGGCCTGGCTGAGCCAATACTGCATATCTCCATATGCAGTATCTCCATCTGCATATCTCCAGGCAAACTTAATGCTCTGGAAATGGCGTCAGTACAGGGGTTAGTAGGAGGCTGTTTGGCTGTTTGTTAAAATGTTGATGTCCTTGCATTCTATACTTTCTGGATAGGGTAATTCTTTGTTCAAACAGATACAGGCCCACATTCTGTAGCAAAGAAAGTGAAGTCTTAAGGTTCACTTTACGTTTCATTTATTTTATCTCTTTAGGTATTGTGTGAATATGTGTGTGTGTGTGTCATATCTCTCCTCCCACCAGAAGAAACCTGGGGATTGAACTCAGATCTTAGACTTCGCAGCAGGCTCCCGACTGAGAGAGCTTGCCAGCTTGGCTCTACACTTGTTTATTTTGTTGGTTTGGATACAGGTTCCCTTGCATCTCAGGCTGGCCCAAAACTCCATGCCACAGTGACAGAATAACTGAGGAAAACACTGATGGGCAGAAGGGTTCATTTTGGCTCACAGGTTCAGTGGTGACAGCTTACGCTCGCTCCATAACCATAGGCCCTGGGAGCAGAGCATGATGGCATGGTAGAAACATGTGACAAAACAGGTTTGTCATTCTATTGTAGCCAGAAAGCGTAAAGAATAAGACACACACAGGCCAGAGGACTGATATACTCTTAATAGTCATGCTCCCAGTGAGTTACTTTCTCCATGTTACCAAATCATGAATGCACCAATAGAGCAATCTGATGAGTTCATATGACAGAAGCATACCCACCAGCCAGGAACCTAGATTCCAGCACTTGTACATATATGTGTGTGCACACACAGAGAAACAAATGCATCCATGCACACAAGTACACGCATATAAAAATAAAACTTACAAAATTTTTATTTTTCTAATGTTCCTATTTTCTCATTGCTAATGAGCTTCAGCCTTTTCCTACATGCTTGTTTATCAGATCAAGTTCTCCTGTATCTTTGTTTATTTATTCATCTAGGGCTCCCTGTTCTTTTATGTTGATGGATCTGAACCACTTATAGAAAAAGTCAGAATTTTAAGACAGGCAGCAGCTACTATTTCAATTTAGGTTTTTCATATTTTCACATGAGTCATTGGATCTGTTGATCCTTGTATTGTATTGCATTGCTTTAGCTAAGCTTGGTAAGCTCTTGTTCTCCTGGAGATTAAATCCTTATTATTTTCTCCCTTTCCCTAGTTTTTCTAAGGTTTGGGTATTTTAAAAATATTTAATTATGTAACCATTTGGAATTGATTTCTCAGCATAAGCTGAAGCAAAGGCCTAAAACTGATTTTCCCTTTAAATTGCTATTCACAGGCCCCAACACCACTTTTTAAATACCCTTTCTTTTCTTATTGGTGGGTGATATCTCCTCTATTATGTATCAAATGCCCTACTGTATTGTGATCTATTTCTGGACTATCTATTTTGTAGCATTGATTTGTCTATTTCTATGTCAGCATGGCACAAATTAAAAGAGGTTTATCCAGGTATTTTTATAATAAGACACATAAGAAGAGGATGGAATGACCATTGAGACAATTGGAAAATTTTGAGTAACAAAGAAAAACTTACATTCTTCACTTTTCTCACTTTCCTTCTAAGGAGGTGTCTCATTTAAGCAAAGAAAGGCAATAGGTATTAGAAGTTCATGGTTGGTGAAATTGCTTTAAAAAGGATAAAAGATTTTAAAGATGAGCATAGGTCTGCTGGCTTAAATAAGTGAGAATCTTCCATGGTTAGGGAATTGTGTCTGAGCCTTAAGAAATGATCTTGTCATGTAGCCATGTATCAGAGCGGATATTAAGACTCGAGATCAAGCCTCTGACAGAGGGCGAGAGTAATGATAGATCTGGGGGAGGTTGTTGAGACTTGGGGAGAACAAGAGCTCCACAAAGACCAAACTGAGCAGGGCACAGGGGTCTTGTAAGAGACGGTTTCTACAATCAAGGACCATGTGTGGTTGTGGACTGGAACCCCCGCAC
>CM053744.1:101363146-101389477 GCA_028658305.1 Pachyuromys duprasi | reverse complement strand
AGTCTCCTGTGCCAATGAGTTCTAGGGTCTTTCCCACATTTTCTTCTAACCGGTTTAGTGTGTCTGGTTTTATGTTGAGGTCTTTGATCCACTTGGACTTTAGCTTTGTGCAAGGTGATAAATATGGATTTATTTTCATTTTTCTGCATAACTGTCAGGATTTTTAAGGTATCTTCAGCCCAACCACTTTCCAATACAACTCCAATAGTGAAAACAGAATACAGTATTTCTCTAGCTCTATCCTTTTCCAATATCAGAACAATCATAGCCTTCCTCAGACTCCTTACAAATAAGACTGCTATCCTCTGGTCTTGAGAGGAAGAGGGCTGTGCTGGGTAATTTATGAAAGACAAATTTATTTCCTACTGTTCTGGTGGCCTGAAACTAACGATGAAGAAGATGACTGTAAGTTGGTGCATGGTGAGGATTGCTCCCTGGAATGATGCTTTGTAGCCATGTACTCACCTGAGAAGACAGAGGTCAAAGGGAATATGCAGCAAAAGGCGAAGGCTGGTGTAGCCCCCTATTCTTTCATAAACTGCTAATCCCTTCTTTGAAATAATAGTCATCATGGTCTGTTCAACTTCTCAGCATCCCACCTCATAATACTATCACATTTGGGATTAAGCTTCAACACAAACTTTGGAGGATATGCAAACATTCAAACTATAGAATTTCTCCAGGGCACCTGAAATTCACTGATTTTGCATGTAAAAGGTATGTTCATTCTATTCTAGTAGCTCTCCAAATCTTGATTAGTTACAGCATCAATTTTAAATTCTAAAACACTGGGGTGTTTCATCTAAGTATCAGTTGTACATGGGTGAGATTCAAGTTCAGGCTACCCTGAGGGAAAATTTCCTCTCCATCTGTAGCACTTGGATTGAAGTAACATCTTTGTTTCTAAAATAAAACTATGCCTGTGGGTAGAAGACAGTTCTGTGCCCTGAGTCACTGCTGTGTGGAGCAGTGGCTGTTAGGCTGTGCATTGCCATGAGTCACTCCATTTTAAAATTACTCCATTTAAATAAAGTGCTCAAGTAGAATGACTGTGAATCTTATTTGTGCAAGAAGAGAATCACTATTCATAACAACCACGAGATGCAAACTGATATGTCACTTATTCGTTGCTATAAAAATTACCACCTGTGAACTTCTCAAATTAAATTATGAGTACATGGACACAGGTACTTATCAAGAGCATATCGGAAAAAAAAACCAAGCATGTAAGATTATAATTTGTACCAGAGTAATGAATAATACACTCTCTTACTCAAAACATACAGTTGAAGTGACCACTACCAGCAACAGTACCAACCTGTCTCATCCATACCATGCCTAGGAGAATTGCCAAGGTGATGCTCTCTTGATTCTGTCCCCAAACTTCAGATCATTGAATCTTAGTTCTTCTCACTTGGGAACTTCATATATCTAGACCCTCATTTGACAGCTCAACATTCTTTCATCTCTATAATTGAGTATGGGTCTGGCAACTTCTGCCTGACCCCAGCAGCAGTTCTTTGGGTTGACTCTTCCCCCTGTTCTTTGTGTTGTTTCTTTAAGTATTGTATAAGTTCTGCCTTTCTTACTATTTCTTTAGCATATATGTTAAAATATGAGAAGTGATGTGTGATGTCTAATTTGAGGGTTCTAGCAATTAAGATACTAGCAATTAACACTGGAATGGAATAAAGAAAATGATCAACATGATTCTAGACTTCCAAGTAAATCAAGATACCTGGTAAGCAAATAAAGCTGGTGGTGCCTTCAGATTTATTGTTAGTCAACAAATCCTGATGTTATGAGCATGTGTTTTCTGTCTATGTTAATGCATAGCTTTCTTATGACAATGAGGAGGCTTGAGGTAGACATTCTCATTCCAAGGTGAGAAACAAAAAGGAAGAAAGGAGTTACAAGTCCCAAGTAATCCCCAAATCCATTAAGACAAACATAAAATCAGATTTGCAATGATCTTATTGACCTATAGGAAGGGGGTGAATCTCCAAGGCTCCAAAGAATACTGGAAGACTATGGTGTTACTGAGTCAAGTCCACTTAGACCTATCACAGATTGGAGTCTTGTGCTTGCAGCTCTCCTAGGTTGCAAATAAATGCTATTCTGGCAGGCCATGGGGCAGCCTTGCACTCAGAGTTCCACTTGGCATTGTCCTAGACTTCCTCTCGTAGCTCTGTCCCTATGGCAATGCTCTAGCTGGGCCCTTAGGATCTCTGAGTTATCATTGAAGTCTAGATGGAAACAGCCATCACTCCACAGCTGATAAGCAATGATGTTGGTAGAGTCAACTACACAGACACTATCAAAGTCTACCATTTGTCTGCTCCAGAGGAGCAGGCTTAGTGACACTGAGACATATGTAAGTCATATGGGGGTGGAAACCAAGGAGTGCTATGATAGAAATCGAAAACAGAAACTTAAGGCAACTATGAGAAGCAAGCACTGAGCTCTTATACATATCTCAGGCCAGTGGTTCTCAACCTTCCTAATGCTGTGACCCCATTAATATAGTTCCTCATGCTGTGATAAACCCCAAGCATAAAGTTATTTTTGTTGCTTATCTATTACTGTAATCTGCTACTGCCTTAAATTGTAAGTATCTGTGTTTTCCAATGGTTTTAGGCAACTTCTGTAATCTGACCTCTAAAGGGGTTGTGGTCCACAAGGCCTGCTGCCTTAGGCCTTGCCTTGAAACCACTTTGCTTTCAAGGCCTCACTAATTCTAAGGTATGCTGGAAGTAGAGGCTTAGTCATCCGTTCCTTCCTTCCTTCCTTCCTTCCTTCCTTCCTTCCTTCCTTCCTTTCTCCCTCCCTCCCTCCCTTCTTTTGTTCTTTCTTTCTGTCTGTCTGTCTGTCTGTCTTTCTTCCTTTGTTTTTGGAGGTTTTTTTGATACAGGGTTTCTCTGTGTGTAGCTTTGGCTGTCCTAGAACTCACTATGTAGACCAGGCTGACCCAGAACTCACAGAGATCAACTTGCCTTTGCCTTCTGAGTGCTGGGACTAAGGGTATGCACCACCACCGCCTGGCTTGACTTAGTCATCTCCAAAATTCCTCTGAAATAAGTTTCTTTCTTTCTTTCCTTCCTTCCTTCTTTCTGTCTTTCCTTCTTTCTTTTTCTTTATTTCTTCATTTTTCTTATGTATGTGTGGGTGTATATGAGTATATGTTCAAGTTTCTGTGGGGACACATGTTTATGTGTTCCTGTGCATGTATGCATGCATGGATATTGAAGCTAGAGGACAACCTTGGGTTTTGATACTCTGGAGAAACCCATTTTTTTTTCAGGCAAGTTCACTCAGTGTCGTAGAACCACCAAGTAGGCTAGGTTGGCTAGTCAGTGAAATCCTGGAATCTGCTTTCTCTGTTTTCTCAGCATTGAGATTATAACCATGTCCTATCACACCTGAGCAACCAGAATATGAATTCCATGAGAGAAAGTTGTTGGTTTTATTTGTCATTGAGTTTCTAGTACCTAGCATATATTTAATGTTGAGTAAGTGGTTGAAAATGAATGAATGAATACCATCTGCCTGCTAATTCTTCTTTAGAGGAAGATATTCTCATTATTCATTCAAGTAATTGATTTATATTGTATATGCTTGGCTTACCTTTCCTTTTGTCTTGGCTTAGTAGATTATTTGCAGATCAGAATGGAAAGAGTTCTCAGAAATAGCTGCTTTAGTCTCCTATCAGCGTGAAGGTTCTTTTTATAGGTTCCTGGACAGATGGCCGACCAGCTCTTATTTAACCACCTCCAGTCACAGAAGACAAAAGACATCCCAGTTATGATGATTAGACACATTCCATCTAATTAGATCATTTTCAGCTGCATACTGTTGCAAGAAGCAGAGTCTTTATCTTAAAACAAATTTAGAATACTGAAAGCTGACTAATTTATTACGGTTAAAGGTTCAAAGTTAGTGATTCTATTATAATTTGGGTCAAAAGTTCATAGTATCCTCAGGACTGGCCTCATTGCTTAGTAATTCTTTATAGCAGATGCACATCTTCAATATGTCAACATTCTCCTCAGACTGTTTCTTTTACTCTTTCTTTTTAATAGGAATAGATGGCAAGTGGAATTTTACGGCTTTTAAGCCACATATTATCTCTACTTTGCAGAAGAGAAAAGAACCTTCGGCTTTTATGGTAGAACAAATCAAGAGACTTGCACTGGCTACAATCCAGGAGCTGGGATGGTGGGACATAGTGATTGATTTAGTACAAGATAAAGGCCATTGTTACGTGGAGGATCAATGTCACAGGGTAACCCAGTTGCATGAGTATATTACAAGTAAGCTGCTCATATTGCACACTCTTGGCTGCCCTTCCAGTTTTACCAGACTTCCAGCACAAACCAGATTTACTCAACTGTCTACTCTTCTGCCATGAAGTATATGTGACTCACAAAAAAGTCACTTTAACTTCTTGAGTTCTTTATATATATTGGATATTAGCTCTGTGTCAGATATAGGGTTGGTGAAGATCCTTTCCCAGTCTGTAGGCTGTCGTTTTGTAACAAACCAAATAATCCAATTAAAAAATGGGGTACAGAGCTAAACAGAGAATTCTCTATCGAGGAGTATCAAATGGCAGAGAAACACTTAAAGAAATGCTCAACATCCTTAATCATTGGGAAAATGCAAATCAAAATGACCCTGAGATTTCAACTTATACCCACAAGAATGGCTAAGATCAAAACCTCAAGTGACAACACATGCTGGAGAGAATGTGAAGAAAGAGGAACCCGCCTGCAATGCTGGTGGGAATGTAAACTTATACAACCACTTTGGAAATCACTCTGGCACTTTCTCAGACAATTATAAACAGTGTTTCCTTAAGATCCAGCTATACCACTCTGAGGCATATATTCAAAATATGCTCAAGTATACAACAAGGACATTTGCTAAACCATGTTTGTAGCAGCTTTATTTGTAGTAGCAGCTTTATTTGTAATAGCCAGAACCTAGAAACAACCCAGATATCCATCAATGGGATGGATACAGGAATTGTGGTACATTTACACAATGTAATACTACTCAGCAAGTAAAAACAAGGAAATCATGAAACTTGCAGGTAAATGGTGGGAACTAGAAAAGATCATCCTGAGTGAGGTATCCAAGAAGCAGAAAGGCACACATGGAATATACTCACTTATAATGGATATTAGACATATAGGATAAACATACTAAAATCTAAAGAAGCTAAAGAAGCTAAGCAAGGAGGAGAACCCTGGATAAGATGATCAATCCTTACTCAGAAAGGCATTTCAGAAAGCCATCAGAAGAAGAAGATAACAGGAAAGAGGACAGGATCCTACCAGAGGGCCACTGAAAGACTCTACCCAGCAGAGTATCAAAGCAGTTGCTCAGACTCAGACCCAAACCTTGGGCAGAGTACAAGGAATCTTATGAAAGAATGGGGAGATGGAGAAACCTGGAAGGGACAGTTGTTCCACAAGGAGAGCAACAGAACCAAGAAATCTGGGCCTAGGTGTCTTTTCTGAGACTGATACTCCAACCAAGGACCATGCATGGAGATAGCCTAGAGCCCCTGTGCAGGTGTGGCCCATGGCAGCTCAGTCTCCAGGTGGGTTCCCTGGTAAGGGGAACAGGGACTGAATCTGACATGAACTCAGTGGCTGGTTCTCTGGTCACCTCTCCCTGATGAAGGAAGAGCCTTTCCAAGCCACAGAGGATGACAGTGCAGCCAGTCCTTATGAGACCTGATAGGCTGGAATCAGATGGAAGGGGAGGAGGATCTCCCCTATTGGTGGACTTAGAGAGGGGCATGGGAGGATAAGAAGGAGGGAGGGTGGGATTCAGAGGGAATCAGGGAAGGGGTTACAGCTGGGATGCAAATGAATAAAATGTAATTAATATAAAAATAAAAATTAAAAAGTCATTTTATCCCTAGGCAAATTTCATGGGTAACCCTTCATTTGCCTTATATAATTATGTCATCAGATGCCCCTGCAATTAATCGGGGGTTCCATAACCTAAGCAGAACCAGTAGTAAACTAACACTGCCAAAGAATTAACTACTGTGCTTTGGGCAGAATTTTTTCTTTCTCCTTGATAAAAATGACTAAGGAATATATATAATTCTCAGTGATTCCAGTGATCATTTTGTGACATTCGTGGGTAGCCTTATTACAAAGCTATCGCCACTACCAGAAGAATGGGAATGAAAAGGGCCTGGTTACTGATGATATTCTTGAGCTCCTAAGAATTCCATGCCCAAATCCCACTCTAGGCTCTCCTAGTTCTCTGAGGTGATGTTATCTCTGTTACTTGATTTTTTTGTGTTTATGTTGAGATTCTTTTTGTTTGAAACATAATTGTCCTCAGTGATGCCAGTATAATGGAAGCTGGGGAGGCAGCAACAGGTAGGAGCATTTTCACCTTTTACCCTTCTTAAGGTTGCTCCACAGTGTAAAGGTGAGTAACTTCCTACATGTACACTGCTTCAATAACCGTTAGATATGTCTGCTAGGAAATCAGACCCCTTGAAAAGTATATGTAAGGTGTGACATAAAACCTTTTTTATCTTCTTGATAATTTTTCATTGCAAATGCAATAAGCTTAAAAATCATATTCCAAGTGTGGTCCAGTCCCTCTGGGTACAATGAAAACCATGGTCTAGTAAGCTATAATTCAGTTTTTATGTATGGAAAGAAAGTTGTACTTATAATGGATTGGAACTCAGTATCCACCCACTACACAAAACTTCTAGCTGTACTAAATTTTAACTTTCTTCTTAATAAAATGGGGATAATAATTTCTGTTTACCTCAGCTTCTATACAAATCAGATGAAATAACATAGGTAAAAAAAATCTTCCTAAAATGTAAAACTAACAAACATATCAGAAATGATGCTTAATGCTTCTTCAAATGGTCTTAGCTTCCTGCAGCAATGGTGTTACACAGTTTAATTATGTCCTGCTTTGTCTCAGAAAGAATTTCAGACATCTTACAGGACAGAAAAAAAACCCTCTGGGAATTTTGATAATGCTTCAATGAGTATATTGGCAACATAAATTGGACTTGTTTTCTTCTTTTCTTCTTCTTCTTCTTCTCCTCCTCCTCCTTCTTCCTTTTCCTTTTTTGGAGAGTGCCACAAGGATTGGAGATGAACCTGGGAGGAATGGAAAGTGAGTGTGATCAGGGTTCATAATCTGAAATTACCAAATAATCAATAAAAATATTATAAAATGAAAAGAAAAGAATGATACTGCTGGACATTGTGAAATTAGACCAAGTTAGGCACTCAATAAACATATTTATTCATTCATTTATTTGTTTATTTATTTATTTATTTATTTATTTATTTATTTATTTATTTATTTTGGATTTTTATAGTTGCCTATTTACCTTGAGCTGAACAGATTTTTCTACTTATGCTATTTCAGTAACCTCCCCACTGATTTTCCAGCTCCGATTCAATGTCATTTACCTTATCTATTCCTATCTGAGCCACCTTTCATCTATAATCCCAACATACTTGCTTGTACTTGTCATCTAGACTGTCCTATGCCATTTTGGAGACTTTCCTCTCAGCCCACATGGTTCCTTCTCCATACTAGCACATTGTGAATCTTCTTCCTCTTTTTCTGTCTTCTCTCTGCTTTCTGTGATTCTCCTGTACTCAAAGCCCAGGAACCTTAGTCACGCCTACCCCATTTTGCCCTCCCCAAGTTTTAGGCCTTTTAATCAATGAATATTTAAATTCATCAAAAATTTTCCTCTGAGCTCTTTAGAAAACCACATGTGCACAGAAATTGTCTATTACAGACTTCTCCATTCCCATGAAATAAGAATAGATGTAACCTCTCCAGGGCAACTTTTCTCGATTTCCTGGCAGAGGAGAAAACGTATCATTGCATTTATAATAATATCTCAAAATGATACCTGAATAAGTCACCTTAGCATGCCGAGGACCTTATATCTCAATGATGTGGTTCAGCAGGTGAGGCACGTCCTGTAAGTCTCCACTTTGGGCACTCCCAGGACTTCCTCCTAGGCTGCCTTCATGGTCGAAGGACCATGTAGGCGCTTTCTACAATGGGGTATTCTTGAGTGTCACTGTTTTCATTCTGAAACTGTAAGAGTCCAAAATTCAGAGAAAAAAAGTTGTTTTTCTTATATAGCTCAAGACCTTCTGGGTCCCATTTTCTTTTCTTTTCTTTTCCTTTTTGTAGTGTATCACAGTTGTCATTTTATTTTGTTTCTACATGCCAGTTTCCTCTCCCTGCCCCTCTCCCTCCTTCCTCCCTTCTCCCCATCCCCCAACTTCTACTCCTTTTTGCTTCAGAAAATGTCAGGCCTCCCATGAATATCATCCAGTCATGACATATCAAGCTGCAGTAAGACTAGGCACCTCCTCTACTCTCAAACCCAGTAAGAGAAAAGGGTCTCAGAGGCAGGCAACAGAGTCAGAGACAGCCCCTTCTTTTACTGTTAGGCATACACATGAAGACCAAGCTATACAACTGTTACATATGTGCAGAGGGCCTAGGTCAGTCCCATGTAGGCTCCCTGGGTGGTGGTTCAGTCTCTGTGAGTGCCTATGAGCCCAGGTTAGTTGATTATGTGGGTTTTCTCGTGGTGCTCTTGATCCCTCTGCCTCCTATAATTCTTCCCTTTTCTCTCCCACGGGATTCCATGAACTCCACCTAATGTTTGACTGTGGGTCTGCATCTGTTTCCATCAGTTGCTGAGTAAGGCCTCTCTGATGACAATTGGGCTAAGCACTAATCTATGAGGAATCATTTCAATGACTTTTTTTGCCAGTCATATTTGGATCTACCCTAGGTCTCCAGACTATCCAGATTCAGGGTCCTGGTCCTTCAGGTAGTGCCAGGGGTAGGCTCCCTTTCATGGAAGGACCAGTCATTGGTTGGACACTTTTACCCCAGCAAATTTTGTAGGCAGGACAAATTGTAGGTCAAAGGTTTTGTGGCTGGGTCCCATTTTTAATCTTTTTGGAAGATATCAGTCAGATAAGCTTCTCCTTTCAGAAAATCCCAGCCCCAGCCAGAGAGCTCCGACTCTATTATCTGGTGCCAACGCATAACTACATCAATATATGAAACTTTAGCCTCTGAGCAGCTCCTTAAAGTAGCGTTATTATTTAGTCTGGAGTAGTGTCTTCCTGCTCTAATGTTGGACTTGGCTCTTTCTAAGGTGGCTGTGGGGGCTTCCTTCCATTCAAAGGGAAGACCAGACCTGTCCCTCCAAATTAAGAGACTGGTTGACTGATAGCATGAATGAATGATGCACAGAATCCCTAGGCACTTTCTTGAATTGTGTTCATAATAATAAAATTCTTATACCCATCAAACTGAATGTGGTAACTACTTAATTACTTTATACAGGCACTAGGGCTTGAATCTGAAGATTCAGGCTTTGACTGCAGATTGTTAAGTGATAGTTCTATTTTGAGAGACAGTTGAACTGTTCAGGGATGGAGCCTCAGTAGAGAAAAGAGGTCATTAAAGTTGGGCCTTTGAAGGTTATATCTGGAGCTCCTATGCTGGTCTTTTCTTTCTTGTGCACTATAGCATGAACAGACTCAGACTCATGTTCCCACCTCCACTGTCTGAAGCTCTCTGCAATGTCTTTCCACCATGATTGACTAAAACTTTGGCCCCAAATAAATCTTTCCTCCCTTTTGTGAGTTACTGTAAGGTATTGTGATCTCAGTGACTCAGTGGCCATTAGGGTTAGTTTGATTTGTCAAGGCAAAGCTATTAATAAAGCCATGCATAAGGAAATGGGAATGGGGGGATGGCAACACTTCTAGGTCGATAGAACTCCTGAGCAGCAAATTTCAATTAATTCCATCACTCAGTCCAGCATTACACACTGTAGCTGTGTAAGAACTAAAAGAATAGACAAATCAACTCAGCAAGCATCCAGTGGGTGGATGACATGTGTTAAGGCTTGTATTTGGCCCTTCTGTTATGTTACCTATCTCTCATTAATGTAGGCATTGATTTTTTTCAGTAAAATCTTGATTCTCTGTTTCAAGTAGAACAGAACGTTTTATCCGAAAGTCTCGTTCAGAAATATTTCCTCAAATTTAAGAGCAAAACGACAGCTGTCCTATCAATGTGGACACATTTAAAAAGGATTTCTGAATGAGATTTAAGAGGATGCTTAAATTTCATTCAGAATGGCAAACAAGATAGTCACCAGAAGTGGTGGAAGAGAGGGAACAGGACAGGAGCCCACTATAAAGCGACCTCTGAATGGCTCTACCCAACAGGGGATTGAAGCAGACACTGAGCTGAAACTCACAGCCAAACTTTGGGCAGAGCTCAGGGAGTCTCATAGAAGGAGTACTAGAAGGACACAGAAAGGACAGAAGCCCCACAAGGAGACCGGCCAAGCTAAAAAAAAAAAATCTAATCCCAGGGGGTCCTGCAGAGACTGATGCACCAACCAAGGACCATGCATGGAGTGGACCTAGACCCCCTGCTCAGATGTAGCCAATAGGCAGCTCAGTCTCCATGGGGATTCCTGAGTAAAGGGGAGCAGGGACTGCCTCTGCCGTGAACTCAGCTGACTGCTCTTTGATCACTTGCCTTTACCAGGACACAGAGGAAGAGGATCCAGGCAGTCCCGATGAGACTTACTAAGCTATGAGCAGGTGGCAGGGGAGGAGAACTTCTCCTTTCAATGCACTAGGGGAAAAGGTAGGAAGGAACATGGAGGGAAGAATTGAGGGAGGGGGCTACATTTGAGATATACAATAAATAAATTGCAAAAAATTAAAAAATAGAATTAATAATCCAAGAAATAGAAAAATATTTTAAAAAAGAAATTCAATATCACTTCCAATCCTCTTAGGGTACCATTATTTCTATAAATTATTAAAACGTTAATTAGCCTGCGTAATGCCCTCCAAAACTTCTTACAACTGCTGCCAGTCTTTGTGATTACTATGGCCTCCTTTGTCCTGGGTAGTTCTGCCATCTGCACTTAGGGGCCTCTGCCTTTGATTTCCAGGCCAGGTAAAGCAATAGCATCTGCCGCTGTTTCACTGGGCTTGACAGTGGTCCTTGTTGGATCTTGGCACTGATAGGCTCACAGATGCAGCTATTATGTTAGTTTCCCAGGGCCAGCCATTGAGTTAGAAAGAGAAGACAGATCCCCGAAGACCCGGAAGAGTCTGTGTGAGAATATGTTTGCTGGAGGTGCGAGCAGAGAGTGTAAAGTGTAAATCTTCCTGTTAGCTAGAAATGAATACAAATCAGTCCTCATTTGTATTCATTTATTCCACAAGCAAGCAGGTTTGAGAGACTGCATAGTGCAGCCCACTCCAGGGGAAGGCAAAGAAAGATCTGGTCTTGGATGAGGTGCTAATTTATAGGAGAACTTGGATGTGTGATTTGTTAACTGAGTTTCCATGCATATAACAGGCTCATTATTAACTGCCTGTCTACGGAGCAACCATCTTCCTACGGCCCATTCTTCAAATCCATATCCAACTCTTGCCGTTTGTAACACACTAAACATGTTTCTTAACCATCTGAGCCTCAGTTTCCTCATGTGAACAATGGGAATGAGGATAATAGAGTTAGGGTTCAAATCTGTAGGCACTATGACGGACCTGTAGTAACTAAAGATTGAAAGTATCTTTTTAAAAAAATGCATGCATTGTCTATATACAGGCTTGTCGTTTTTCCTAGAAATGATAAGTATGGCAACTATTTTTATAGCATTTGTATTTTATTGTGTATTCAAAATACTGCATAGATGAATAAAGTACATGGAAGGATTATGTAAGATACATGCGAATACTGCATTTGGGCCTTTAGTGCTCTGGACATGGGTATCTTCAGTGGTCCTGGAACCAATCCACTGATGAGACTGAGGTATGACTGCATCTAATTTATGGTACCTCTGTAGAATGAAGTAGAGCATGAAAAATATTTAATACGGAATGCAGAGAGCAGTGAAACATGGGTTG
Source organism: Pachyuromys duprasi (assembly GCA_028658305.1). NCBI lineage: Eukaryota > Metazoa > Chordata > Mammalia > Rodentia > Muridae > Pachyuromys > Pachyuromys duprasi. Next base: position 101,377,484 of record CM053744.1, on the reverse strand, counting down.
CTATCATGCTTATTATTCTTTTAGCCTAGGGTGTTGCAAACAGCAAATGAGACTTTAAGCATAGTCCAATTTGATACTGTCTTATGAGGTAATTTTGTAAGTAAATATGAACAATACAATATAGTGTGGATTTAAAGATTTATTGGTATTGAACATCCTCCCTGCCACCCTGACAATGTTTCAAGATAATAGAAAAACAAATGTCTCTGGACTGATAGGCTTGCAGAGAAGGTCTGAGCCTGACTCCTGTTCTATGGGTAGTAAAACTGAGGCCCAGGAAAAAAAGATTTACTTGTCAATATCTAGTTACTGAGACTAGAAATTGTATTTCATGAGTTATAATGTGGTTTTTCTTTCCATGTGTTGTTTTCTATGTATGAGAAAGTAAAGTCAGAGTGGCTGAATAAATTGTTCATGCTCATATATGACTATTTGTGACTTAACATTTATGGCATATTTTGAACATGCAAGCACAGTCTCAGTGTTTGTATGTATATCACATCATCAATTCCTTCCCACTACTATAGGAGATAGTAAAAGTCCCCCTGTTCTTGGGTAGAGCTTGGGGCACAGAGTGGCCTGAGCACACACAGGAGGATTAACAGATCGTTTGGCATCGGAATTGCACGTTATCACCAACCTATGTGTTCAGAGTCTGCCAGCCTGATCCTCCTAGTTCCCCTCCTTAGGCAGGAGTAAGCTTGAGCTTTAAGTCAGAAATAAGGTAGTAATGACATACTGTAGTGTCTGTTACTGGGTGACAAGAGAGCATATTTGCATGGAGGATCCTGATCCTGGAGCCCTCGGGGAAGGCATTTTGTGTGTGTGCACACATATGCATGTGGGCATGAACACTTTCCACTTTTAAATTAGTGTTATTAGACCCCTCTGGTGAAACACACTGACCTTGATGAGGACAGCTGTGACTTTAGCGTCACCATGTAAAGGGAAGTGTGAATGATCATCTGGCTGGAGTACCCTGGCTGGTTGGTTTCAAAAGAAAGTGGACTATGGTGAGTGCCATTGCACATTCTGACCACTCCCCCACTGAGCTACCCATGTACCTTAGAGAGTGTCTATGAGGAAGTTTAATCTAAAATGTGCAGATTCTGTTAAAAATAATGAAACAAGAACTCAGAAGAGGTTGAATTGGGCTGTTTTACCTCATAACCCCAACCTGCTACTAAGCACCTCAAATATTGCAAGTCACTTTATTTCTTATGCTTGTTTCTTCATATGCAAAGTGGGAAGGATTCTTGTAACTCATTCATAGGGTGATTGTTACAGATGAAATATTAGTCTTTCACTAGAAAACCCACAGTCTGTTTCTATTTGGAAACACAGCCTGTGGGAAGTCATTAGGGTGAGATGAAGTCCTGAGTGTGTGGCCTCAATTCAATTACTGCCTTGTAACCAGGGGATTCAAAGACACACTGAGGAAGGGCAGTGGCTGTCTCTAAGCTGAAAAGAGAGCCCTAGCCAGGAGTCCAATAACTTAGCACCTTGATTTTGGACTCCCTTACTTCAAATTGTGAGATAATAAATTTCTGTTGTTTAAAACGCCATCTTGGGTATTTTGTTCAGTTTAAGATAGTGGTTACACAAATTAACTATAGAAATCTTGCATCCATGTTTAGTTCTTGAGTTGTGTGTGTTTCAACATTTGATATGCATGTATATAAAGAGATATATCAGATCCATATATATATAGATATATGTTATATTCGTGTCCATATATAAATGTGCATTTATGCATATGTGTATGATATGGAATGCCTTGGTCTAAGTTATAATTTGCCAACTACAGCACAAGGATCAGCCCTGTAGCCTATAGTTAGTAGTGTTTCACTTGAAGGCTGGGGACACATATCTTAGACTATTGATATGTGTCCCCATGGGATGGAAGCTGACTTGTCCCTCATTTGGAAAAACTACCACTAGGTCAGGTTTGGCACCTCTAAAGCAACAGTTAGGTTTAGCGGGTGCTGTAGTTCCCGGTTATAATGCCAAACCTACATAACACAGCTGGAGAGAATGAAAAACACCTGCTGACTGGGTTCTTGAGATCTCTGAAAAGTATTCATGATGCAAGTACCTCCTTTATGCTTGAAAGCAGTCCTGGATCATTCACAGGCCTCAATAGGAAATTTTGGGCTTCTTGGTAATCTGGGCACATGGGAAACTAGAGAAATGAGTTGTGCTTTTGAAAGAGATATAACTTTATTTGTTCTGGAACTAGTTACATGAAATAATAGCTTGGACATTTAATGAGCACTTGTGATGCTCCAGGCATACTAGCAAGTAGTTTACATAACTCATCCCTTTCTGTCTCTGAAACACAAGAGTAGGCTGTATTATTTACATTTTATACACAAGGTTACTGAGCCGTCAAATGGGAAATCACTTGTCCAAGGTCACAAATCTATAGTTTGCTAGAGCTGGAATGAGACTCACCATTTGTGATAACACAGCCAGACTCTTCATACTGTGGAGCACAGCTGTGCTTAAAAACAGAAGAAATATTATAGAAAACATACCACATTAAAGGATGAGCATGCACACTAGTTAATCTTCTGGCAGGGATCTAACTAAATGATTGCTGGGTTTTACCTATAAGAGATGGGAAAACTTGTCCCAAAATGCAAGGAATACCTCTTATTGGGCTTACAAACTTGCCAGGTCAACTTGGCATTTCATTTTCTTTTTTAGGCAAAAGGGTAACTCAACAGGAAACTGAGCATAACATAAGAGCTTTTTATTCTGAACACCAAGTCTCGTAACTGAGCCATGTGTTTTCCCTGGGAAGAAAATTGCCACAAAATGGGAGATAGAAAGAGTCCTTTTCTAATGACAGAGAGAGTACAGGGCTGAGTGAAGCTGCTGTGCCAGGTGGTAACATAATTAGCAAACCCTGAAAGCAGTGGCTGCCACCTTCTTGGAAAGCAGCTATGTTGGAGCCGACATCCGATTGCCTACCTTGCCCAGCCAACACAGAGGTGCTGCCAGAACTACTTCCCTCATGTCTCATGCCAAGCGCAGTTGGCAGGAAATTGTTGTCCCTGGAGGGCCATGTGTTATGGTTATCTTGAGGAAGGGGCAGCTGAGAAATTCCCCTAGGTAGTCCCACAATCAATTCTGATGTTCCATCAGAAATCCTAGGCTGTAAATACTGATGATAGCCCGAGGGACAAGAGAAACACAATAAATAAGATTGAAGTGGACACCAAGCATATTAGAATGTCTTTGCTGCAAGGAGCCTGCAGAATTTGTTTGTTCAACAGAGCTAATAATGTTAGCTACCACCAGCTGAGTGGGGATTAATGACAGTGCTCCTCTAGGTGATGTGTACTCTATTGCAGTGGATTCTGACGACTCACGAAAGGACTTCCAGTATCGTATTCTCTGTTTTATAGGCAGGGAAACTGAGGCTCAAAAGGCTAAGTAAAATGTGCAAATGACCCACATGCCTTAGAAGTGACAAGGCCCAGGTAAATTAGAATTAGCCCCAACTATTAAAACTACTACTCCATAATACTGTTGTCCTCATATTTATCCCAGAGAAACAAATCCTGAACACATAACCACAGGAGTCCATCCTTGTTGTAGTTTGGGGAATAGTCCCCAAAGACTCACGTGAAAGCTTAGTGCCCAGTGTGGTGGCATATAGAGGTAGGGTTTTCAGAGGGGACTGGACATTGAGGGCTTCTTAATGAATTCACAGTTTAAGTAAGCTATTTAGAGATTCATCTATCTGGAAGATGTTGGTCATTGGAATGTGTCTTTGAACAATTTATTTTTGTCTCCAGCCTTTTCTTGCGCTGATTACTGAGTGCCAGGAGGTGAGCATCTCTCCTTTACCATATCCTTTCTCTATGATGTAAAACCAAAATAATAGCCAAGTGACCATGAATGGAAACTTACGATAGCATGAGCCAAAATAAATCTTTCCTTCTCTAAGATGATTTTCTTAGGCATTTTGTTAGAAAGCAAGATAATATTTTTATTTAAAATAATATATAAACATATACTGAGTGTTTCATATATTTTCATATCTTTGTGATTATATTATTCACCCAGAAGCCAACACAGTTTGCAGGGCATGAAAATTCTGGTTTATAACTCTGAGATGTTTCTTGGAACAAACAAAAAAATTTTGAAATTATAAATAAAAACAAATGTGTGTTTTGTCTCTATAAATTTTATTTCCAAATTCAGGATGTTGAGACTCAGAATATATGAAGACCTTATTACCTCCAAAATGATGTGACTGCTTGGAAAATCCTGTTCACGAGGCATACTGAGAGCCCAGTGAATAAACCCATCCAATGCATGGGAATGCCATATCTATATTAAGTTTACCTCTCTCCTGCTTACAAAATAGCCTTTCCCTCCTATTTCATCTGCCCAAACCTTATCAAACAGCATAACATTAACTTGTATCATCTGAAACAAATTATCTGTGATCTTCTGTGTCTTAGGTCTGCTTGTGCTGTCCTGTAACACAGTTGAAACTCCACGTCAGCTGCCTCTGCACTGACTGACCAGCACTCTGAGCACAGAAAAGCACAGGGGAATCATGGCTGGGAGGGAATATCATGATGAAGAAATGCGTGCGGGGGCTTGGGCAGCAGAAAAAGGATAAATGTTCTATGGTAATAGAGTAAGAGATTTGAAGGAGACAGATGCAAAAAATCTTATCAGTTCTTGGCATCAGCTATAATTACCATTTATAAACAAGAAGGCTGAGAAGGCTGATTGACATTGATTGCCTCTTGGCCATGAGACTTTCTTGAATGTTTCTCTCTGCATTGGCCCTGACCTGTAGTTCTGTTTGTGTAGCTTGCTTTTCCTCTTGCTTTTTCAACAGTTTTTGAAGACAGAAACTCTAGCCAAATAGAGCTAACCACCAATGTTTGCATTTGTGGAATATATAGGTTCTGTGTATCAATGTTGTAGACTTTAACTGCATTGTTTTGTTTTATTAATTTGTCTCCATGGGATGGTGAGGTCCCATGGGACAGATGTTTGTTGAATTGTAGATGCTAAGAACTTTCAGGTCACAGGGTACAAAACTCTGCTCATGATGAATATTAAGTAATTTCTGTCATCGATTCAGTGTTTACTATGTACCAGAAGGTATGTCATTACTTTCAGTGAACTGTCGCATTGAAACCATTCAATGGCCCTATGAATAATCTTATGAGGTGTACATTTAACTATCATCATTTCACTTAATGAGAAAAACTGAAGCTTAAGAGGAAACAAGTAGCAAGCTTAAATCATTGTCTCTAGTAAGTGGCCGAGTCAGGAATAAAAACTATACTGAGCCTGTGTGTTTAACCTCATATTGTATTGTATCAGGAAGAAGAAGGTAAAGAAAAGAACAAACTATAATATGACAACAGGGGCAAGATAAAATGTCTGTGTCCTAAACAGCCACACTTCCCTGTATACATCTGAATGATGGCAGATTATAACCCTACAATTATGGTGATTGTTATCCCATATTGACAGCTTGACAGGATTGAAAATCTACATTATAATGGTTCTTTAGAAAGATCTGAGGATGCTTCCAGAAAGGTGTAAGAGAAGGCCCACTCTGAATGTGGGTGACACCATCTCATGAAGGATGAGTCCCAGACTGAAGACAAGCTGAGCACCAGTGTGCATCTCTCTCTGCTTCCTGACTGGAGGTGCAATGTGACCAGATGCCTCAATTTCCTGCCATTATGGCCTCCCAACCATGTTGCTCAAACTGAGAACCCCCAAATCCTTCTTTCTTTAGGTTGTATTTCTTAGATACTTTGTAACAGCAATGACAATAAAAGTAATTAATGCATGCATACACAATTGATTATTGATCCTTTGTTCAGTAGCCTCCTGGGGAAGAGTTGGGGCTAGTGAAGTAATCAGCTCGTAAACAAAATATTCCTACTCTGTCTCCTTAGGACTGACTGCAGATCCAAAGCCATATCCTTTGAATTTATTCAGTAGGATCAAATCAACTCAAAGATATCTTTGTACATTGAGACAGGCTATCCTCTTTAGATATAGTCAAGACTCACTGGAATCCAAGTCTGAGAGACATGGGAGGCTGTTAGGCAAAAAGAAAAAGCCAAATTTTTCAAATTAAGGGTAGGAATTCAACATTATAGGAAAGTGTGGTCTTTGAAGCTATCATGCCTTCAGCTCCCATCTCTTCTTGATTCTTTATATACAGAAAAGTTGGTAAATTTTATCAAGATTCTATGATTTTTTGCAGGGTTATGGACACGAGAGTACACTGTACCTCACCATGTCCCTTGTTGTGCAATTGAAATAAGATTATGCAAATGAAGAACTTAGTGCAGTGTGGTCACATAGTAAATAGAGTCAGCCTTTCAACAGTATATGGCCTAAACTCCCAAGCCAGACTTCTGAGTGTGCATGTTTGTATACAAGCCATTCCTACAGGAGAATCTAGAAGAGCTAGGCAGCAAGACTGCACCATGTGCAATCTACAAAGGTCCATTGAGAAAAGATGTGTTGATTCCAGTCCATGCATACAAGAAACTTCTGAATCAAGCAACATCACACTTTAGAACACCTCCTACATCTCTGTCCTCTAAAAAAGGACACCTCAGCAAGGTCTTGGCTGATTGCTTCCTAAACTGAGTACTTGCACAGAACACACAGTGGTATGGAAAGGAATTGCTCAGGCCGGCATAGCTGCGGGCACCTCCTCCAACTGTTGTTCTTTGTGCTGCAGACACTGGGAAACTAAAAACAGTATTTCTTAGACTCCCCTCTAGTGGTGGGTTGGGATGAGATTTTGGCACCACTATCAGACACAGCGCTGACAAGAAGGCTGTACATAAGAGGCATGCTGTGACTAGTAATGATCTCATAGCTCCAGTGTTGTCCCAGAATCAGATATCTCTGCAGTGTCTTCCTGCTGTTTGGCATCTTTCTTGCCGTAGATGCTTCAGAGACCAGCTCTGTAGTTAGCATCTTTTCTTTGGTTAAAATAGCAGTTTCTCTAAGACTGAGTCTTCAATGTTACTGGAAAAATTCTTAGAGGCAAAGTTGATAACATGCTCCTCTGATAACTGAAGATATATGGTTGACCCAGAAAAATTATCAAGCAGGACCTGTCATCTGCAACGACACCTGATGGATACCATATTTGATCCTAGAAATGTTTTAGAGTTAGAATGTTCCAAATATGATTGTGTGTGGGTTGTGCAGTTTGTCTGGGATGAAGTTAGTGAAACCCTAGTGACCAGTAAAGAACAGGGTTCTTGCAGCCTGGAGTTTCTATTGATAAATTAGGACTTACAAGATCTTGTGTGGCTAACCAGGATAAAGCATCTATGAAGGAATGATTTGCAGAAGGGGTGGATCTTCTTTTGTTCTGTCAATTTCTGGCACTAGCCACATGACTAAAGCAGAGCAGGTTAAGATAGTGCTAGGATCAGAGGTTGCTGGTCTTCAGTCTTCCCTTCTGTCCGCAGAGGGGAAGTTATCTGAGACTCACGTCTTCCCTTTCACAGAGTTTGACATTTTCTTGGTGTCGGTGATGATGCCATTGCTACTCTTCCCAATGAAACCATCACCAGTTTGGATATGAAGTCATTTATGTATTTATAGATGCGCAGGGGCAAAAATTACTCCCTATAATGACAAAAACTCATTTGAGGGAAAAATCAACATGGCTTTATGGTTTTTATGTAAGTGCTGTGCTACATTTCAAATTTTCTCACAAAATACCCAGTCTGACTTTGAGAAATGCCAATCTACGAAAGGAAAAAGAATGATCAGATATCACACCTTTTATTTATAATCACTTAGAGACATGGGAGGCTTCTGGATAGCCCACTTTAAGCCCTTCTCAGACTGCTATTTAAGGCCAAGCAATGGGGGAATTGAGGCTTGTCCTATCACCCTGTTGACTGCTGGACAAAACAGGATGCTGGCTGTGCCAATGAAGAGTCTGCAGAAGTACTTCCTCACAATTTGCAATTGTGTTTGCTAAAGTATGTATTAATGTTGCCTGTTCCTTGTGCCAGATAATATTGTCTCCAGAAGAACAAACTAACTCTGTGCCATGCAGTAACTCCCAGGTGGCTGCAAGTGAATGTGTTTGACTATGCAGTAGAGAGAAACTTCCTCTAAGGGTAACTGTCAGCATAATTGGCAAATTTAATTTCATATTCTTACTTGGAAGTTTTTCTTGTATTACTCAGTATTACTGGAACCATTTTTCATTTGATAAGACTCAAGCAGCCACAATTTGGTTTTCCCTTGGGTCCCTGTACAAAGTAGACAAAACAGTTTTATCTCTACCCTTCATGGCCACAGACTACTCAGAGATCAAGGCTTCTACAGGCCCTCGTGTTTTAAATGGCAGAGAGCAAGGGAGAGCTAGACTGCCAAGTATGTAAATTCAGCCTGGCAGACAGCCTTTCTTGTCTGTTCTTGGCGTGAGGAGGCTTAATTAAGAGCTGAACTCTAACCCCAGAGCTCCAAAGGCTTAAAACAAGGCCCTGAATGGTGTCCATGGAGGGAATGTGGAAAGTTAAAGGGGAAAGCTCAAAAGAATCTCAGAGAAAGGGGGCTATGATGTAATTTTTTTTGTTTCTATAAAGAAAAAATGACGTGTTCTTGGAAAAATCAACCCTAATGAGATTTGCCTTGCAGGCTATTCTTAGACTTGAAATTCTTCAACAAGGCCGAGCAAGTTATGAACTCCTCTAGGCTGTGTGACTCAGATAACTCCTGCCATGATGCTCAGCAATGCTGATTTCAGGAAGTCAACTTTAAATTAGTATTCAAGTCAGGCAGAACAGCATCTGACAGCACTAAGAGGTATTTTGTCATCTGGGATTAAAACTCTTTCACAGGTGAGGGTCTTTTTTTTCCTCCTTCACTCTGTTGTCCTTACTTTTGATTGAGGCTGAGGTGTCTCTGACTGTATTGGAACTTGGTTCTGAACGATCACTGCCCACCCTTCCTGTGTGTGCCTGATCATCTGCTGATATTTTCCTCAGATATTGGTAGCTTATGTTTATTGAATAATACTTGTGCTTGTCTTAGAAGCAGAGTTGTGGGCCACCCTTGTTTGAATGTAGGCTGGCTGGAACATTCTTACTTCAGAGTGACCTAATTTTTTAACACTTCTTGAGGTTTTAGCTGAGAAACTGACCCCTATCACAAACCTTGACATAATAATGTCAGTTCCCATGAGCCTTGACAAAACTCTGAATGTGCTATGCCTTTCATGGAGAATCACTCTTTGTTCCCTCTTTGGATTCATGCCTCTGTTTTACTCTCTCTGATATGTTCTTTGCTGTCCCCCATCTGGCTAATCCACCAAGCAGGACCATTCTACCCATACATTACTTTATATATCATTTAATCAAGAAAAGAAGAATCACCCAGTGTTCCCCTCCTGCCATCTTGCTCTTGGGTTTGAACCCCCTGCTTCCACTATAACTATGATCTTCTGTAACACTAATGTGTAGTCTAATCACCAGTCCATTTGCTTCCTCCCTTAATACATTTTAATCATTTTGAGATCAGCACAGCTAATATGTTTGTGGGTGTATCCTAAATAAGTTACTTTAGGCAAAACTTCCAGTCACTCAGTAAAATAGTGGAATGACTATGTGTTCAGTGTTTTAGGGATGAAAATAAAGAAGAGAAAGGAAAAATGAAAAAAAGATATGATGGATTAAAGAACTGAAGAGGAATCTGAAAAGAGGGAGGCTCCTCAGGTATGGGTCTGCAGCTCATAAGCTTGTAGGCAAGCTCTTCTTATCTGCAGCAGGAATAGAAGGGGTGAGAGTAGTCACAGAGGCAATTCTCAGGGGAGGGCTGACATTCAGAGTTAGAGAAAATGCATCTGCATCATGCCTAATAATCAGAGGCTGTGTGTTTCATGTGAGTAAGGAAGACATCACCATTCAGAAGGTCATGACACTTCTGAGTCAGCATCTATCTGTCTGTCTCTGTCTCTGTCTCTGTCTCTGTCTCTCTCTCTCTCTCTCTATCTATCTATCTATACTTGAGTCTATTTATCAATTATTTCTTCCTGGGAGCTGGGATCTAGAGGGGGAAAAATTAGGCTCCTTTCTTTTGAGAAACTGCAGCTCTATTAGGTTGGATGGGCATTGTTAGAGGCAATTTCTTTTTCCATCTGCCATAGTGGAGGTGGCAGAGAGTTCCACACCAACTCTTTCAGCAGCCTGAAAAGTTACTTTCAGAGACCTTCACAAAGTTGAAGCTGTCACAGAAAAGAATTTCAGTGAGAGTGATCATGAAGCAGAGCCAGGGTTTATCAAGAGACTTTAACAGAGATATAAATATGAGCATTGGAGAGAGGAAAAGACAGAGAGAGAGAGAGAGAGAGAGAGAGAGAGAGAGAGAGAGAGAGAGAGAGAGAGAGAGAGAGAGAGAGAGAGAGAGAGAGAGAGAGAGAGAGATGGTGCATAGGAAAAGAGCAGTATATACTCAGGTATGGGCATGAGCTCCTTAAGAGACTAGTGTTCTAAAATGTCTTAAATAGCAACCATTTGTATGATTCTGAAGGCTCCTGAAATCACATCGCTCACTCTAAGTGTTTCAGAGGAACTTCGTTTTCCCTCCTCATCTGTACATGACATAGTAGGCTAACACCCGGAGCACTGTAAGCAGTTACAGTTTGTTCAGGAAGAGCCCTGTCGGCCACGTATGATGCACAAGGTGCTAAGTCTTTTACTGGAGGTAGAACTTAGACTAGCTTGTGAGATTCCTAGGAATTTCAGGCTTACATCTGAGAGAAGGAAAGAGTTGTCATTATTCACACAGACTTAGAGCTTATTCATGGTTGGTAGTTATTTCAACATTCTTATTTGAAATATCATGGTATAAAAGGAACATTGTCTACATATAGATGACCTAAAGAGCAAGTTTTGTTGTGTTGAAATTCTTGATTCCAGCCAGACTCTGAGGTGAAGTTTTCCTTCCCCTTCCCTGGTCCCCTTTATCTCCCTGACTTTCCATTCTACCTCATTTCCAAGCAATCAGATATTGACAAAATAATAAAAAATATGTGCTGGAACACATATGTGCAAAACATAAAAAGCAAATCAAATTTATACCTGTGATTGCAGGAAAGGCAATCCAGAATGACACATGTCGTATATAAGGTGTGGAAATGTCACAAACCATGGTGTTTACATAGCCTATAAAAGTTCTAAAGGGCTGGAATAGAGGTTGTGAAGGTTGTCCAGAGCATGGAAAGCTGGGTGCTGGATTTAAACAGAGAAAGTTATATATGGAGATGCATGCAAACACACGGTAGATGACTTCTTCCTCCCAAGAAGTCTTTACCTGGGCAACCTGCTGCCTAGGCCAACCTGTTTCTGCAAAATCAATGATTTTGAAACTCAGTCATGGCATTTTGTGAATTTACTGTGTCTGGCTTCATTAGTGCTACAAGACAAAAGCCATGTAACTGTGACAAGTTAGACCTTAAAATCTAAAAAGATTCTCCTCTGTAGGGAGTTTTCAGACCTTGTCCGTAGCCGAGGAGTGACGAGATTAAACTGACATTTTAGAAAGATCATGCTAGCAGCTGTGTGAGACTGCATGAAATCTCATTTGGGAAAAACAAAGTATGATATTTCTAGCAGGCTTGAAATTCTCCATGCTGCTCTATAAAGTCCTGAGGTTTTTTTTTTTTTTTCCTAAGCACACTGAAAGATAGATGGTGGTTTCCACAGACCCCTCCTCTCTAACACAAACTCAAGATCATATTTATACTCTGTTATAAATAAGAGGAGGCTTACAACAGGTTTTCTATGAAAGGGGTTTATTAGGTGGAGAGAGAGGGGAGCAAGGAGAGTGGGCCATGATGGGGGGAAGAGAGAGATAGAAGAGGAGGAAAGTTGGGGGTGCCCCAATAGAGAGAGAGAGTAAGAGAAGAAGAGAGGGAACATGTGTCCCTTTGTCCCTTTTAAGGTCAGATAACCACTCACCACGCCCCCAGGTGTGGCCACCTGGCTGGGCGATACAAGATGACATCATAAGTGGCTAGGTAACCCAGAAGCAGGTTGTTTCAGAATACTAACATACTCCAGTGTCTAAACCAGAGGGAATTCCTTGGGGCAAGAACTCCATTTTTTTTTAAATCTTACTGCCAACTACCTTCATTTTTTTAATGTAATTTATTTATTTTTATATTAATCACAGCTTAGGTACTTTGCATCCCAGGCGTTGCCCCCTCCCTCATTCCCTCCCACTCTCCCCATCCCTCCCTCATCTCCTCCCCACCCCCCTCCAAGTCCACCAACAGGGGAGGACCTCCTCCCCTTCCATCTGACCCCAGTTCATCTTGTCTCCTCAGGGCTGGCTGCAATGTCCTCCCCTGGGATCTAGCCAGGCTGTTAGTCCAGGGCATGTATGGGGGAAGGGCAAAGAACCAGCCAACGAGTTCATGACAGACACAATCCCTGTTCTCCTTTGCCGAGCCTGCCAGCAGAGTTGAAGGGTTCCTGAGTCAGGAGTGAGGACTGAAATTAATAAAATACACAACACATGTTATGTTCCAAGAGGCTTTTGGCAGTCTGCTTTTAGCACCAAGCTCTCTGCACGCAAAAACATGGCTGGCCAGCTAGCCTTGCTTTATTTATAAAACACAGTAAACATAATGGGTTAATTTCATAAGGAGGTGAAGCAGGAGGTGTGATTTTAACAAGCTCTCCCACCTGCTGTCACAAAACAAAAGACAATGGACTTAAAAATTCTTCCCTGACTCCAGGGGAAGGCCTGGTAGAAGCCTGTCTTCCCTGCTGAGATTTAAATATCAAAGCAGCTGCCAAGGAGGCTGCAACCAGCTCCTAACACCCCTTACTAGGGTCTTAAGTTGGACACCTAGCTACTATGGGCCACATCTGATACAGGGTTCTAGGCCATATCCATACATGGTCCTTGGTTGGAGAAACTGTCTCATAAAAGACCACTGTGCCCTGCTCAATTTGGTCTTTGTGGAGCTCTTGTTCTCCCCAAGTCTTACTAACTTCCCCTACTTTCATTAATATTCCCCACCCTCTGCTGAAGGCTTGGTTGTGAGTCTTAATATCTGCTTTGATACATTTCTATATTGATTCTTTCAGAGGTCCTCTTTGGTATGCTCCTGTCCTGTTGCTTGTTTTCTCCTACATTCAATGTCCATCACATTTGTTCATCTAAATGAGCATTGATCATACCAACCTGCATCCTCCTTGTTTATCTTCCATAGGTGTATAGATTTCAGCATGACTTCCCCATCCTATAGGTCTATATAAGTGAGTATATACCATATGTTTCTTTCTGCTTTTGGGATACCTCACTTAGGATGATCGTTTCCAGGTCCCACCATTTGCCTGCAAATTTCATGATTTCCTCCTTTTTAATTGCTGAGTAGTATTCCATTGTGTAAAATTGCCATAATTTCTGTATCCATTCCTCAACTGAGGGACATCTGGGTTGTTTCCAGGTTCTGGCTATTACAAATAAAGCAGCTACAAACATAGTTGAGCGAATGTCCTTCTTGTGTACTTGAGCATCTTTTGGATATATGCCTAAGAGTGGTATAGCTGGGTCTTGAGGAATCACTATTCCTAATTGTCTAAGAAAGCACCAAATTGATTTCCAGAGCAGTTATACAAGTCTGCATTCCACAGAGCAATGGAGGAGGGTTCCTCTTTCTCCACAACCTCTCCAGCATGCATTGTCACTTGGGTTTTTGATCTTAGCCATTCTGGTGGGTGTAAGGTGAAATCTCAGGGTCGTTTTGATTTGCATCTCTGTGATGGCTTAGGACTTTGAGCATTTCTTTAAGTGTTTTTCTGCCATTCTATAATCCTCTACAGTCAGTTATCATTTTAGCTCCATACCCCATTTTTTAATTGGATTACTTGATTTGTTGCTTTTTAACTTCTTGAGTTATTTATATGTAATGGATATTAGCCCTCTGTCAGAAGTGGGATTGGTAATGATCCTTTCCCAATCTGTAGGCTGTCATTTTGTTTTGATGACAATATCTTTTGCTTTACAGAGCTTTTCAGTTTCATGAGGTCCCATTTATTTATTGTTGATCTTAGAGCCTGTGCTGTTGGTGTTCTATTCAGGAAGAAGTCTCCTGTGCCAATGAGTTCTAGGGTCTTCCCCACTTTTTCTTCTAACCAGTTTAGTGTGTCTGGTTTTATGTTGAGGTCTTTGATCTACTTGGACTTTAACTTTGTGCAAGGTGATAAATATGGATCTATATTCATTTTTCTGCATACAGATATCCAGTTGGACCAGCACCATTTATTGAAGATGCTGTCTTTTTTCC
>CM053744.1:101343531-101362646 GCA_028658305.1 Pachyuromys duprasi | reverse complement strand
GAGAGAGAGAGAGAGAGAGAGAGAGAGAGAGAGAGAGAGAGAGAGAGAGAGAGAGAGAGAGAGAGAGAGAACAAGAGAGCCGGGAGCATTCACATGAATGTGTGTTTGGAGGCTATAGGCTGGTGTTAGGTGTCTTTCTGGATTAATCTTCAACTTATATACTGAGGCAAGGTCTCTCATTTGAACCCAAACTCATCGATTTGGCTTGTCTATCCACCAGCCTGCTGTAGGTTCCTACTGTCTCTGCACTGGGATTGTGGGCAGGTTACCATGGAGATCCAAACTTGAGTATCCATGTTTGCGCAGTACTTTACCAAGTAAGCAATTTCTTCAGCCCCTCCAAGTATCTTAAGAAATTTTATTTGAAATATTCTCCAGGCTGCATATTTAACTAGACATCTCCTTGGCTAAAGACCTATCAAGTTGGAATATAAAACAACAACAACAACAAAAAACAAAACAACAACAAAGAAAGAAAGAAAAGGAAAAGAAAAGAAAAAAAGAAAGAAAGATTGTGATGGTTAGGTGTGCTCTTCAACAGCAGGAGTTCTTTATGAGGCTAATGGGCATTCAGATGAAGATTAAAGACCTGCAAACAACCCAGGAAGTGATAACTGCAAAGCTGGTTTAACTGGAATGAAAACTAAAATGTATATTTATTTAAGTAATAGCGACTTGGACTTGTTTTCTGTATAATTTCCTTGGACAGGTTTTGGAATGACAGGGCCAATTGTTTTGCCATGGTCTCACCCATTTTAAAGAGCCCCCACAGCAGTCTGCGCTACTGATGACATCCAGCTGGTCCAGTAGGACTAGGAGTTGATGCAAAATCATGTTTAACTCCTCATTCTCCTGGGAAAGGCAGGGATGGAAGAAAATGTGATGACTGGTGCTGTTATGACTATCACTGAGCTCCCATTAGCAAACATTTTTCTCCATCTCATAACAATTCTTGATCTACCGTGGTGTCATTAGGGATTCAGGGTTCCTAGGATTGAGCATTTTTGCACTTATTATCACCCTTGTGACTCAGCTTGTCAATCTGAGCACAAGGAAGCCAGATGCAAGCAAGCCCTGTGAAGGTCTTCAGACCTGACTCCTCCCTGCTCTGAGCTACTCTTTTCTTGTTCCTTGGTCCTCTGTCCTCCTGCGCCCAGCTGTGGTCCTTCCTTCCTAATGCCTTCAGTCAGTGCTTCCCCAAGATCACCCAGGCAACAATGCACGTCAAAGCTGATGAAAGCATTTGTTTAAAAATGCTCCAGATCCCTGAGGATGAAGCCTAAAAGTGCACATTGCCCACACACTCCCTGGATGATTCTGGTGTTTGTTCAAGCTTGAAAACTATTTGAGTGTAGCTCAGATATTGAGAGGACTTGCTTCTTTCATCTTTGCTGGATCTGACCTATTTTTTAATTAGTCTGTTGGCAACAGCTCCTTCCTTTGACCTTATTATCTTCACCCACAATTGTTATCCTGGTCATTTCTGACTTTTGTATTTTATGTTATATGCCCCCAGAATTGTGTGTGTGTGTGTGTGTGTGTGTGTGTGTGAAGGACAGAAGTCAACATCAGATGTTGTTCCTCAGGATGTTGTCCACTTTGTTTTAGGAGAGAAGGTCTCTCTGACCAGAAATTCACCAAAAACACTAGGCTGGCACTCCCACAATCTCCATGCATCTTCCTGTGTCTCCCCAACCCCTGGCATTGGAGATTACAACCCAGATTTGATCTATGTGTGTCCTAGGTATCAAACTCTGCTCCTCATGCTTGTAGGACAAACACTTTACAGTACTTTACTGAAGAGCCATCTCCTCAGTTTGCCAGAATTGTGTACTTGGATTTTCACTGGGTTTAACCTAGTTAATCTCATCTTTTTCCTGGGCTGACTCCACTTTTCTCCTCCTCCTCCTCCTCCTCCTCCTCCTCTTCCTCCTCCTCCTCCTTCTCCTTTTCCTCCTTTTACTTCTTTGGTTAGGTCTCAGCTCAATTGCTACTTCCACAGACAAACTTTTTCTTTGGCTGTCATATTTAAGATACGTCTCATAACTAGAGTATAGTCATGTCATTCTATTTTTTGAAGTATTTAGCACAATTGGTAATTACACTGTGCCTCATTTATCTTTGTGTATTCTATTGTGTCTCATGGACATGTAAACTTGATCAGGTCTTGATGTCTAGAACCCAGCCTAGTGCCTGCCTGACACACTCATCAGCTTTTTGTTAAGAGGATTTAGATGAACAATGCCATTTTGGAAGAAGGTGGCAGATTTGGGAAAAGTCCAGTCACATTTTATAGTCACCATGAACAGAGGTGACAATTCAAAACCTCATTCTGGCAAATCAGTGCTCCCCACTGTTAATCCAAAAGATGGAACAAGAAAGAATACTGATCCAAATCAACATGGTCAAATTAATTAAAGTAAGCAATTAATTAAAGCAATGTTTTTTTTATTCTTGTGCCCTTAAGCAGGGTTCAAGAGGTCAGCATTGGATGTGAGGAACACAAGGCTTTTATAGAGCTCAGGGGTAGTAGTATTCCAAAAAAAAAAAAAAAACAAAAAACAAAACAAAAAAAAAAAACAGGGCTGCAGAAGCAGAACATAGCAGGTGGTCAAAACAAAGTAATTACAACAAGTAGTCCTAAGAAGGTAATCATGGGGGAGGCGTGCTAGAACTTTTGAGAACAGGCAGTACAGAACCATTAGTAGTTAAGGTTACAAGTGGGGCATAGCCCAGTCCTTGAGTAACAGAGGTTTAATCATAAATAGGAATGAATCTATATTCTGTACTATAAGATGTCTTTTAAGCCTAAGATGGAGGCAGGCTGATTCTTCACCACTGTGTGACCCTAATCTATCTTTTTGGCATCATTTCTCATAAGACTCCCTTAATTTTACTCATCTTGCTAAACTACCTAGATTTTTTTTTTTTACTCTTGAGAGCTTTCTTCCCAAAATGGGGGGGGGCGGGGTCAGAATTCCATTATGCCAGTGTCTGTCTCTAAGGCTTAGTCACTGCATACATTTAAATTTAGTGAAGGTTATGGCGGTGACTAGTGCTGAGAATAAAGGCCTAAAAAGATGTAGATACTTCTCTGAATAGCCTCAAAAATCACCCTCCAGGATCCCTCATGCCAACACCCCCCCCACACACACACACCATAGAGTCTCATTTGACTTATCTGCTCCTGCCCAACTGGAATAGCTGTGACAAAGTCCTCTAGTTCTGGACCATGATGCTCCAAGCAGACATATAGACATTGTATGGCTAGAGAATGGAAGAAAAATCGGCAGTGTTTCTTCATCCCTTCTGTGATGTCATGTAGAACACTTTCTCTGTTTTTGATTGGCTCTCTTCTTCTCCTGCCTTGATGCCTTCAGACATCTGGGTAGCATTTAATATTGAATTAAAATTGATGCAGCTATTTCTGAAAAACAAACAGACAGCTTCAGTGTCATGTTGATGGTGAAAATAGATTAGCAATACCTTCAAATCAGTGCAGCTATTACGTATTAGGTTCTCTGGAGCACTTTAAAAAATAGCTTTTTATATCAGTGCCAGCCTGCTCTGGGCAGGCAACTTCAGCCTTGTGTCTTCAATCCAGAAGAAAAAAAAGTTTACCTACATGCTACTACTCGAAAGTTAATTGTATTGTACCTGTTCCAGTTGGACCCTCCACAGGGGTAAAGGACAGTAGATTTGACTTTAAATGTCCTATCCACAACTTTCCAGAGCTGAGGTGAGCTGAGCTGACTGAGAATAGGTCTCTAAGGATCCTCCAAAACCAGTGGCATTTATGGGCTTTGTGGGCACATAGACTTGAATTTAAATATCGAGTCTTCCCTTGATTAGCTACAGGACACTAGTCAGATGGCTCTTCAATCACAGTATTCATTGGGAAGACCATTGCATTAACATAAGTGCAGTGCCAGGCAGCATACTAGATATACTCTAGGCAGTTATTAATTATGTTGCTTTTTCATTAATGAAACATTCAAATAATCAACATATTGGTCATCCTTGAATATATAACTGTTCTACTGCTATTTCCATCGGCTGAGTCCACATTATTTACTCCCAGTGTTTGGTGGGAGATACAATACTCTTCTCACTCCCACAAGCCAGATTGATGAGGGATCCGATGTATGTTCACCATGCTGTTCTCCCTCTAGTGTGCTGCTGGTAAAAGTCACTCTTGTTTGAACCAGCGCCTTCCTCCCATACCCAAAGAGAGAGTTATTTAAGATCCTAGATTTCTGTTTCCCCAACACTAACCATAGTGACGGGCACATCAGTATTTTTCTGATCTCCTGTGGCTGGAAGATTAGGAATCACACGCTCAGTGTGACACCAGGGGTTCCAACACTAATGGCTTGCTGCCAGACCTTTACACTAAAGGAACGGCTTTGCCTTCTCTGACACTGATTCATTCCCAAAGTATCGAACAAGCATTCATTTTGGTATGACACACTGCAAGACAGAGATAGGATGAACTTCTAACCCAGCCAATTCCAACTTAGTTTGCCTCACTTTCAAAGAATGGATAAGCTATCCCCAAAATGGGTGTCAGAGAGAAAGTGGAAAAACCACTTCTACCTTCAAGAAGCTCAAAGTCTGGGTAGAGAGACAAGACCAAAAATTGAGATGTAATTATATATTTAAAATCTTAATCATAGTATTCTGTCATGTTAGTGAAAATATTTTGTCAGTTTTCTATTTGCTTCATACATTGCTTATGTGGATTTAACATGAAGAGATTTAATTTGTAGCTATTCAAATCCATCATTTTTGTCTGTCATAGAGTAGGAGTGTGTGGTTGAAATCTCTAATGTTTGTGTTGATGGGTTTTTGATATTAAGTCGCAATTTTTTTATTTCCATTCAGCGAGACTCTATTGAGTTTATAATAAAAGTCATTTTCTGTCTTTTTGATGAGGAAATCATGAGGAGATCAAGTAACAAATAAACAAAACAACTTAAGTGTACTCAGAAAGAGTGGAATTATAACAAACTTTCTGGTTAAGAGAACAAGAACCTGTGCATTGCTCTTTTTAAAAATTAGTTCCATAAATAACATCAAACTAGAAAAAATGTTAACCTAGTTATATAGAAATTTAATTTTTATAGACTTGCATCTTTTCCCAAGCATCTTAATAAATAAGATATGATTGTAGAAGTATGGAAGAAAAAATTAATCTTAGTCTAACCTTGTTGACTTGCTGCAGTAGCATGGGGAAGAAGTATGTCCCTCTGGAACGTGAGAAAGGATGTCTATGGCTGGATTTTCAGGACGAACACTTGCCTACCAGGGGAGCTCATTGTCTGCCTCACTTTCCCCCAGCTGCTAAGTGTGTAGTTGCAGCTCTGGGGCTCCTGCCCTTCACCCAGTTGAATAACCTCTCCCCTTTCACAAGACACCTCCATTGTACTAAATCAACAGTAGAGGTGCAGTGGAGAAGCTTAAGCCTAAGGGACAAACAAGACAGAAGAGCTGTTTTGGGGATGACTTTGTTGCCCACAGTTTCCTTGATGATAGCCATTCTCACTGAGATGGCACAGAATTGATACATAGTTTTAATTTGAAAACTAAGGCTATTTAATATTTTGTTCTTAAAATTATTGGTCATTTGTACTTCTTATTTGAAGAACTGTTCAGTCCTTTTGTCCATTTATTGATTTCATAATTTGGGGTGCTCTTTAATTATTTGAGCTTTTATGAACTCTAGATTTTGATTCCTTGGGTGGTTAACAACTAGTAAATGATTTTTCTATTCAGTAGGCTATCATTATTACACTCTGTTCACTGGTTTCTTTACTGTGTAAATGCATTTTAATTTTAGGTCACCCTGTTTGTTAATTATTGGAGTTATTTCCTGAACTATTGGAGTTCTTTCTGAAAGTCTTTCCCTATTGTTTCTACCTTGAATTGTCCCTGCTATGTTTCCCTCTAGAACTTTTAGGTCTTAAATATATGTGTTGGTTCTATTTTGGAGTGATTATTTGTATAGAACAAGAGCTTATTGTCTTCTCTGTGCAGATATATATCTGGTTATCCCAGCACCATTTGTTGAAGAGACTATCCAGTGTTTATGTTGGCATTTTTGTTAAAGATCCAGTGGCTGTAGTTGAGTATAATTGCTTCCTTGCTCTCTTTTTTAGTCCACTGGTCAATGTTTTTAATTCAGTGTAAATTTCATGCCCCTTTTCCTACTATGACTCTGCAGTATAATTTGAAGTCAGCTGTTGTGATGCTTCTAGCATTGCTATTTCTGTTAAAGAATGATTTGGATATTCAGAGGCCTTTTGTGATACTCAACAACTATTTGTCTCTTTGAAGAATGCCATTGGTGTTTTGGTGAGAATGGCATCAAATATTCTAAAAATAATTCTGCTGAGATCTAATTATAAAAGATCTTTCTGATTCATACTATTTATTTAATTTTTTTCTTGAGAATTTTTGCCACATTTTATTTTTTATTGATTACAGTTTATTCACTTTGTAGTCCCCCTGTACCTCCCTCCCCCCTCCCCTACCAATCATACCCTCCCTTTTTCTCACCCATATCCCTCCCCCAGTCCACTGAACAGAGAGGTCCTCCTCCCCTTCCCTCCAATCCTAGTCTATCAGCTCTCATCAGGAGTGGCTGCATTGTCTTCTGTGGCCTGATAAGGCTTCTCCCCCCCTCAGGGGGAGGTGATCAAAAAGCAGGCCAATCAGTTCATATCAGAGACTGTCCATTACTATGGAGGCCACTTGGATACTGAACTGCCATAGGCTACATCTGTGCAGGGGTTTCAGGCCATGTCCATGAGTGGTCCTTGGCTGGAGTATCAGTTTCAGAAAAGACTCCTGTGCCCAGATATTTTGCATCTGTTGCTGTCCTTGTGGAGCTCCTGTCCTCTCCAGGTCTTACTATCTCCCACTTCTTTCATAAGATTGCCTGTATTCTGCCCAAAGTCTGGCTATGAGTCACAACATCTGCCTCGATACCCTGCAGGGTAGACCTTTCACAGGCCCTCTGTGGTAGGCTCCTGTCCTGTTCCCTGTTTTCTCCCTCCTCGGATGTCCATCCTCTTTGCTTTTCTGAATGGGGATTGAGCATCTTAGCCAGAGTCCTCCTTCTTGATTAGCTTCCTTATGTGTACAGATTTTAGTATGTTTATCCTATATCATATGTCTAATATTCACTTATGAGTGAGTATATACCCTGTGTGTCTTTCTGCTTCTGGGATACCTCACTCAGGATGATCTTTTCCAGTTCCCACCATTTACCTGCAAATTCATGATTTCCTTGTTTTTTATCCCTGAGTAATATTCCATTGTGTAGATGTACCACAATTTCTGTATCCATTCCTCAACTGAGGGGTATCTGGGTTGTTTCCAGCTTCTGGCTATTACAAATAAAGCTGATACAAACATGGTTGAGCAGATGCCCTTGTATATTTGAGTGTCTTTTGGATATATACCTAACAGTGATATAGCTAGATCTTGAGGAAGCGCTATATTCCTAACTGTCTGAGAAAGCACCAGATTGATTTCCAGAGTGGTTGTACCAGTTTACATTCCCACCAGCAGTGGAGAAGGGTTCCCCTTCCCCTTTCTCTGCATCCTCTCCAGCATGTGTTGTCACTTGAGTTATTCATCTTAGCCATTCTGATGGATGTAAGGTGAAATCTTAGGGTCATTTTGATTTACATTTCCCTGATGAGGAAGGATGTTAAGCATTCCTTTAAGTGTTTCTCTGCCATTCGATGTTCCTCTATTGAGAATTCTCTGTTTAGCTCTGTACCCCACTTTTTAATTGGATTACTTGATTTGTTGCTTTTAACTTTTTGAGTTCTTTATATATACTGGATATTAGCTCTCTGTCAGATAGAGGGTTGGTGAAGATTCTTTCCCAATCTGTAGGCAGTCATTTTGTTTTGATGACAATATCCTTTGCTTTACAGAAGCTTTTCAGTTTCCTGAGGTCCCATTTATTGATTGTTGATCTTAGAGCCTGTGCTGTTGGTGTTCTGCTCAGGAAGTAGTCTCCTGTGCTAATGAGTTCAAGGCTCTTCCCCACCTTTTCTTCTAACCAATTTAGTGTGTCTGGTTTTATGTTGAGGTCTTTGATCCACTTGGACTTTAGTTTTGTGCAGGTTGATAAGTATGGATCTATTTGCATTTTTCTACATGTAGACATCCAGTTTCTTGAGAATTTTAATCTTTTTTGTTGTAGAGACCTTTCACCTAATTAATTCATCTTATTCCTACATTGTTTTGAGGTTTTTATCAGTAGGACTTTTTTCCTGAATACTTTCTTTGTATGTTTATTATATAGAACAATTACTGATTCTTTAATAGTTTAAAATTTTCTTCTGTTTCCTTTTTGACAATTTCATATGTGTGTGCTATGTATTATGACTATATTCAGAGCCTATTATACTTTCTCCCTATTGGTTGTGTAAGCTGCTTGGGCAGAAAAGTCATCAACAATCTTACCCAGCTATGGACCCTGTGTGCTTTTGATTTTTGTCTGTTGATTTTCTAATCTGCTTCTTAATTGAAATGTTTATTAGATTTAAGAGTGTTCTTTTGGATTCTACAGGATTTTTTTAATTATTAGACAATAACCACCACAAATAGGAACAATTTGGCTTTTATTATTTCTTTGTGTTACTTTGTTGCTCTAAGAATTCAAACACTATTCACATTACATCCTGATTGTAGCCCCTCCCTCCTCTCCTCTGTGTCCCACCCTCCTCCCTCTTCTCTAATCCCCATTCCCCTATTCCTCAGAAATGTGGAGTTCCCCTTACCAACTAACCATCTTATCAAGTTATCTCAGTACTTAGCATGTCCTCTTCCCTGGTGGCCTGGTGAGGCAGCCCCACCAGGGTGACATTTTCAAAAAGTAAGCAACAGAGTCCATGTTGGAGACTTCCACAGCTCACCTAACTAGGAAACCTGCGTGGAACTCAACCTGCCCTTTGGCCACATTTGTGTAGGGACCTAGGTTCAGTCCATGCATAGTCCTTGCTTGGGAGCTTCAGTCTCCCTCAAGCAGTCTGGGCCCTGGTTAGTTGGCTTTGTTGGTCTTCTTGTGGAACTCCTGTCATCTCCAGATCTTTCTATCCTTTCCCCTACTTTTCCTCAAGACTCACTACACTTTGCCCAATGTTTGGCTGTGAGTCTCAGCATCTGTTTGGATCTGCTGCTAGGTAGAGCCTCTTAAAAGACAGCTGTGCTAGGTTCCTGTCTGTGAGCATACAGAGTATTGTTAATACTCTCTCATGCGGTGGGTCTCAGGCTAAGCCAGGCATGGTTTGACATTCCCTCAATACATATTCTATCTTTATACCTGCACGTCTTGCAAGTAGGGTAAATTTTGGGTAGAAGTATTTGTGGGTATATTGGTGCTCCCCTCTCTTTACTAGAAGTCTTGTCTAGTTAGAGGTTGTCTTGTTCAGTCTCCATGACCCCTGCTACAAGGTGTCTCAGCTAGAGTCACCCTCATATCCTTCCATAGCCCACCTTATCTTAGGTCTCCAGCTTGTCACAGAGATGCACCCACCTCACCCACATTTTTGGTTTCTTTTCTTTCTATAGGCCTTCTGTCCCCTCTTCCCCACCTCCCTGCACTGCTTCCACCCACCTCGCATTCCACATGTCTGTTCTCCACTCTCATTTCTCTCCTAACTCCCTCTCCTACCTTCTTCCCTTTCTTCAACCACTTCTGGTGTCTATTCTATTTGCCCTTCAGAATAAGAATGAAGCATTCTCTCTTGGACCTTCCTTGTTACTTATCTTCTTCTGGTCTGTGAATTATAATATGGTTATCCTATACCATATGGTTAATACCCACTGATAAGTGAGTATATACCATTCGCTCTTTCTGTTTCTGGGTTATGTCACTCAGGATGACCTTTTCTAGTTCCATCCATTTGCCTGCAAATTTCATGATTTCCTTGTTTTTAATAGCTGAATTAGTATTCCATTATGTAAATGTGAGACTTTATCCATTCTTCAGCTGAAGGACATATAGGTTGTTTTCAGTTTCTGGCTATTACAAATAAAGTCGCAAAGAACATAGCTGAGCAAGTGTCCTTGTGGTATGGTGGAACTTCTTTTGGGTATACGCCCAGGAATGGGATAGCTGAGTCTTGAGGTATAGTTATTCCCAGTTTTCTAAGAAAGTACCAGATTGATTACCAAAGGGGTTGTACAAGTTTGCACTCCCACCAGCAATGAAGGGGGGTTCCCCTTTCTCCAGGTCCTCATCCTAACTTTACACTGAGAAACATTCTCAGTTTCTTCAGAGCTTTTATAATGAATGGATGTTGGCATTTGTTAAGTTTGTTAAATTTCTGTCCCTGGAACTAGTCATGTGCTTTATTGCATTTGTTGGGTGGTATGTGTTGAATCATCCTTGTGTCCTTAAATTGAAGCCAATTAGATTAATGGTCTATAATCTGTACTCCCTTCCTACACAATAGCAATTTTTATTAATTTAAAAGTGTCATGCAATATATTTTGATCATATTTCTCCTCCCCCAGTACTTTTTAGATCCTTCTACCTCCCTACTCACCTAATTTGATTTTTTCTGTCTCTCAAAGAAGAAACTAGGTGGGAGAGAGTTTAGGGAGGAAAATGAGTAGGGGATGGATCAGATGTGGGGAGTGTAAGCAGGTGGGGAGAGAGCTTGGAGAGAGAGTAAACCGAGGATGGGGCATCACTTAGACAAACTGGAGACCTTTGACAAGTTAGGATACAGGATGTCTTTAGCTGAGTCTCCTAACAGCGGGGGATGTGGAGACTGAGGAGGCCACCTTCTAGCCAGGCAGGACTTTCAGTGGTGGGAGGGGAACACTCTGCCACCTACAAAACCTTCAACTGCAAATTTACCCTGCCTATAGGAATTGCAGAGGTAAAAGTACTGAGGGATGGCCAACCAATGTCTGGCCCAGTCTGACACCCACCCCATGTGAGAAGGCCCACCTCTGACAACATTAAGTACACTGTGCTTTGTTTATAGACAGGAGCCTGGCATAACTATCTTCTAAGAGGACCTACCCTGCAGCTGATCGAATCAGATGCTGAGACTCACAGCCCAACATTAGGCAGAACTCAGGGAGTCCTGTGTAATTGGGGGTGGGGGAGATGAGGAAGGAACCCAGAGAAACAACAGAGTCAACTAACCTAGAGCCATGGGGGCTTGAAGAGATGGACGTACTAACCAAGGAGCATGCATGGACTGGACCTGGACCCCTATACATGTGTAGCAGATGGGCATTATTTTAATCTTCCTGTGGGTCCCCTAGTGAGTTGAGCAGGTGCTTTTTATGACAGGGACTCTGTTGCTTGCTTTTGATCACTTACCCCTGGTGGGGATGCCTTGCCTGGCCTCAGTGGATGAGGATGAGCTCAGTCCTGAAGAGATCTGATGAACTGGGGTGTGTTGAGAGAGGCTCCCTTTTTCTGAGGAAAAGGAGAGGTGGGAAAGGGAGAAAAAGGGTAGGAGGGAAAACTGGGAGGAGAGGAGGGAGAAGGCTATGATCAGGATGTAAATTAAAAATAAATAAATAAATAATAAGTAACCCACTGAAAACAAAACAATAAAAATCAAAAGAAACAAAATAAAACCCAATATGACAAAACGTACAAACATCATGTAAAAAAACATGGAGTACATTTTCCTAGAACAAAAGAGCAACTTAAAGCCCTAGATCAGCAAACAATAAGGGTAAGATCCAAATTTAATTAAATTGGATTTTAAATTGTTTGTTACAGTTTTCTTGGATTTTTTTTTTTACATATAGAAACACTTACAGCAATGAACTTCCTTCTGAGACTGCTTTGATATATCTCCAAAACACCGACAAATTGAGTTTTCACTTAGTTCTAGGAATGTTTACAAAAAGTTTTTAAAAATTTATTATTTATTACAATTTTTTCACTTTATATCCTTGCTGTAGCCCCCTCCCTCATTTCCTCCCAGTCCCACCTTCCCTTCCTCTTCTCCCTCTATAACCCCTCCAGTGAGAGGGGAGGTTCTTCTCTCCTATCTGAGCCAATTCTCACTCAAAAGAGAACAATAGTTTCTTATTTTCAGGTCCTCAGAATAGTTGTATCTCAAAAAATTAGCCTATTATAAAGGTGGAAAAAGACTATGGTCCTCTGGGATATGGGAGAAAAGTGATAAAATGATTCTTCTACAACATTGACATGTCACCTGTGCGAGCCATTCCTATTTCTAGCCTCATACTGGATTAAAAAATATTTTTAAAAATTGAAAATTAAAATATGATCACATCACTTCCTCTCTTTCCTTTCCTCCCTTCTGCCCTGCCCATATCCTTCCCCTTCTACCTCTCAAATTCATGAACTTTTAAAAAATTGTTATACACACATATATTCATAGCATGTACCTAAATACATAAATACAATCTCCTCACTTTTTTTTTTGCGCTACTTGCATGTATTGTTTTCAGGGATGACTAATTGGTATTGAATGACAATTAAGGTGCTTATCTCTGGGGAACACTACTTCTGCTCTCAGCATTCCTTACCTACCTTATAGAACTTTATCTCTGAGTGTGGTCCAGTGAGACTTGCCAGTTCTGTGTTAGTATGTTTATTTGTATTGTTTTTGTTTGAGCTTTGTTTAGGCAGTCATATTGATGAAGTGTCATCGGTGAAGCTTCCCTGCCATTTCTAAGAGATACAATCTCACATCAAATATCCGGGTGTTTTGGCTCTTACAATTGTTTTTTCCCGACTTCCTCCATGTTCGTGGAGCCTTAGGTGCAGGAGCTGTGTTGCCAGTCCCAGCTGATATGTCTACAGCACGACACTGTACGAATTTAAGAGTTTGGAGAACATGGGCTTGTCCTCTTGATCAGTCTGCCTGGAGAACCACCTGGCTTACCTAGTGGATGAGCCTCCCACTCCATCTCACAGCAAGGAGTCAGAGTGCGAGCTGCTAATGCTTGCCTTTCTTTTTCTTCAGCAACGGTCTCTCTTTTGTATCCTTGACTCTTCTTAATGGTGCAGAGGCAGCTTCTACTCCACCGTTTTCAAGAGGAACTGTATTTCAACTGTGTACTTAAGGTATTTTTTTTTTTGCAAGCAACCCCATTGAAGTTGAGAAACCTGCATATAAATATAAGTAAAATTCAAATTTAATAATGGGAAGTCAATAAATGAAAACAAATACTAGGAATTTATAAGGTCTTTCAATATGCAATATTGTTTTGAGAAATGAAAGTTGATGTTTAAAATACCCTCATAACTAGAAGAGATAAAAATGATTACCTCTGGAGAAAAGATCAGGAGGGGTTGGGGGCAGGGGATCGGGGTTGGGGGCAGGGGATCGGGGTTGGGGCAGAAATAACTGGGGTTTTTTGTTTCTTTGTTTGTTTTATAATAGGTCTTATAACACCATTTGACTTGTCATATAGTATCCATGCATAGCCTTACTAGAAATGTAAATTAGACTTAAAATACCTGCAGGTAGAGGGCAGGGACATTCAGGTCATACCTAAATATTGCTTTGAATTTCATTTAAAAGGAAATAAAGATAAAGCAAAATGATTTTATCATGAAATATATAAAGGACCAAGATTTTATTCAGCTCTGAGACAGGTAGACCAGGTCTACTTCAAATAACAAATTCAGAACTGTGAAATAAAAGCATATACACACATTGTTTAATTTGATTCTCATGTGAATTTATTATCATTAAAGGGAGACAATGATATAATTTATCTCCATTTTACAAGTGAGAGATGTGAAATTAATATAGATTATGTGACTTGGCAAAGGCGTCCAACTTAAGAAAACCAGAACAGGAATGTCTAAGGCCAAATTTAGCAATCTTTCTGATTTTGTGGTGTTAGGGCTTGGAAGATAGCTCAGTTAGAAAGGTGCTTGCCATGCAAGTATGAGGAGCTGAGTTTAATCCTCAGAACCCATGTAAAAGTGATGCACATCTGTACCATTGTGGGTGAGGGTGAGGGTGAGGGGACAGGCATATCCATTGGGCTTAATGGACAGCCCTGCTTGCTGAATCAGTGAGCTCCAGGTTCAGCGAGTGTGGCAGTTTACATTAAAATGGCCTCAAAAGGTTCATAGGAACAGGCACTATTAGGACATGTGGCCTTCTCAGAGTGAGAATGGCCTAGTTGGGGAAAGTGTGTCACAGGGAGTGGGCTTTGGAGTTTCAAATGTTCAAGCCCGGCCCAGTGTCCCTCACTCTTCCTGGTCCCTGACAACCCATATTTGGAACTCTCAGCTACCTCTTCAGCACCATGTCTGCCTATGTGCCACCATGATTTCTGCCATGACAATAATGGACTAAACCTCTGAACTGTAAGCCATCCCCAACTAAATTTTTTTCTTTATAAGAGTTGCTATGGTCATGGTGTCTCTTTGCAGAAATAGAAACTATGACTAAGACACATTGTGGTGGCACAGTTGATTATTATAATGGTTCAATGTTGTTTTTTGATGATGTAAATGACACTCTTGTGATAGCACAGTGGATCAATGACATGTCACAATGAGCATGGTAGTATCACATTTCAGCATTTTAGTTGACAGTGGATGATTGTGATCACATAGCAGGGCATTATGATGTCAGAAATCATTATTTTGTTGTCACAGTACAGCCTTATGCTGACACTGTTTCTGATGGCACAAATGGACCACTGTATTGGCAATATGGTGCACTGTGTTGTCAGTTTCAGTGTGATGGTGTAGGCTTAGACTATTCTAAACACCTACTTTATTTAAGGTTCTTAAATGCCTCTATGTTTCTTCTAATGTCACCCTCCCCCTACCAAGTAGGAGGGGCTGTAGACTTCTCTCAGCTGCTTCCTGCTGACTAGGCTCATTGGGTTCTTTGGAGGATAAGCCAGTATTAGTCATCAGGATACCAGGAGTCCAGTCAAACAGCAAAGCAGCAGGCCACAGTAGCAGCATCAAACAACAAGCAACAGCAACAGAGGCTGTACCACTCAGCAAAAGTGGCTAGACTATGCTCAGATCACACAAGTCCACTGAAGCAGAAAAACTCTGCCAAACCAGCATGAAAAGTTCTTTGGAATATTTCTCTCTGCAAAACCCAGCAAAGCTTTGATACATTGCTAGGTAGTCTTTCTGAGGCCCTCTTGGTAGGCTCTTGTCCTGTTGCTTATTTTCTCCTGCATTCAATGTCCATCCCATTTGAATTTCTAAGTGAGGATTGATCATCTTACTCCGGGTCCTCTTTCTTGTTTATCTTCTTTAGGGGTATAGATTTCAGTATGTTTATCCTATCTTATAGGTCTATATAAGTGAGTATATACCATGTGTTTCTTTCTGCTTTTGGGACACCTACTCAGGTTGATCATTTCTAGGTCCCACTATTTGCCTGCAAATTTCATGATTCCCTTGTTTGTAATTGCTGAGTAGTATTCCATTGAGTAAAAGTACCATAATTTATGTATCCATTCCTTGACTGAGGGACATCTGGGTTGTTTCCATGTTCTGGCTATTAAAAATAAAGCTGCTACGAACTATCAAAGCAGATTTTAAGACTTACAACCAAACCCTTGACAGAGTGCAGGGAACCATATGAAAGAAAGGGGAGTTAGTAAGGCTTGGAGAGGACAAGAGCTCCACAAAGACCAAATAGATCAGGTCATGGGGATCTTTTATGAGACTGTTTCTCCAACCAAGGACCATGTATGGATATAACTTAGAACCCCCTGCTCAGATAAAGCCCTTGGTAACTCAGTATCCAACTGGGTACCCTAGTAAGGGCAACAGGGACTATTTCTGCCTTGAACTCAATGGCTGGCTCTTAGACCCTCCCCATCCCCCCGCCCAAGGGAGGAGCAGCCATGCTAGACCTCAGAAGAGGATATTGCAGCCAGCCCTGAAGAGACCTGGTAAGCTAGGGTCAGATGGAAGGGGAGGAGGTCCTCCCTTATTAGTGGACTTGGAAAGGGGCAGGGAGATGAGGGAGGGATGGGGAGAGTGGGAAGGAATGAGGGAGGGGGCTATGGCTAGGATACAAAGTATATAACCTGTGATTAATATAAAAATAAATAAAAATTTAAAAATCAGCAAATTGATGCAAACCATTGCAAAGTGAGAGGTGCAAAAAAAATGCTGTCTTACTGCATGTGGGCTTCTATTATCCCTTCTCAGAGCTCAAATGAGGATGTTTTCCAGCTCACAAAAACCATACCATTCACCAAGGTAGTTTCTAGCTTACAAATTCACAAAGACTGTTTTCTGCAGGGGCTGTTGTCCAGAAGAAAAAAAACATTCCCACATACCACACTTGGGACCAAACAAACAAACAAACAAACAAACAAAACAAAACCAATAATCATATTTACATGTCATAACTGAGTTTGCAAAGAAAGCAGAAAGTTCCACTTCAGATAGCAAATGGAGTATTATACTTTCAAAATGTGCTTTTACAATGCAGAGTTGTGGCAGCAAAGTGGAATACTGCATTGTCACAACTCAGCATTGAATGTCATGTTTCAGTACTGTGATGTCCCAAGGGAACATTGTCATGTCACAATATAGAAAATTAATACATATTTGGCAACTGATCATAAATAATAATGCTTACACAGGGTCCAGAACACATCAAGATGTCAAAAGAGAGCAAGAACCCTGCACAAAACTTAAGTCCAAGTGGATCAAAGATCTCAACATAAACATAAAACTAGACACACTAAACCTGTTAGAAGAAAAAAGTGTAGAAGAGCCCTGAGCTTATTGGCACAAAAGACAACTTTCTGAACAGAACACCAACAGTACAGGCTCTAAGATCAACAATCAATATATGGGACATGATGAAACTGAAAAGCTTTTGCAAGTGAAAGGACACTGTCATTAGAACAAAACGACAGCTTACAGACTGGGAAAGGATCCTATATCTGAAAGAGGGCTAATATTCAGAATATAAGAACTCAAGAAGTTAAACAGCAACAAATTAAGTAACCCAATCAAAAATGGGGTACAGAGCTTAACAGAATTCTCAATAGAGCAATATCAAATGGCAGGGAAACACTTAAAGAAATGCTCAATGTACTTAGTCATCAGGGAAACGCAAATCAAAAGGATCCTTACACCCATCAGAATGGCTAGGATCAAAAACTCAAGTGACAACACATGTAGGAGAGGATGTGGAAAAAGGAGAACCCTCCTCCATTGTTGGTAGGAATGTAAACTTGTACAACCACTTTGGAAATCAATCTGGCACTTTCTCTGACAATTAAGAATAGTGCTTCCTCAAGATCCAGCTATACCTCTTCTAGGCATATATCCAAAAGATGCTCACGTATACAGCAAGGACTCAACCATGTTCATAGCAGCTTTATTTGTAAATGCCAGAAGCTAGAAACAACCCAGATTTCCCTCAACTGAGGGATGGATACAGAAATCGTGGTACATTTACGAAATGGAATACTACTCAGCAATTAAAAACAAGGAAATCATGAAATTTGCAGGCAAATAGTGGGAACTAGAAAAGATCATCCTAAGTGAGGTATCCCAGAAGAGAAAGACACATATGGTATATGCTCAGTTATAAGTAGATATTAGACAAATAATATAGGATAAACATACTAAAATCTGTACACCTAAGGAAGCTAAGCAAGAAGGAGGTCCCTGGGTAAGATGATCAATCCTCATTTTCAGAAAGGCAAACAGGATAGACTTTAGAAGAGGGAGAAAACAGGGAACAGGACAGGAACCTACCACAGAGGGTCTCTGAAAGACTCTACCCAGGAGGGTAGTGAAGCAGATGCTAGGACTCTTAGCTAAACTTTGGGCAGAGTCAGGGAATCTTATAAAAGAAGAGGGAGATAGAAAGACCTGGAGGTGACAGGAGCTCCACAAAGAGAGCAACAGAACCAAAAAATTTGGGCCTGGGGTCTTTTCTGAGACTGATACTCCAACTAAGGACCATGCATGGAGATAACCTAGAAGCCCTGCACAGATGTAGCCCATGGCAGCTCAGTCTCCAAGCAGGTTCTCTTGTAAGGAGAGCAGGGGCTGTCTCTGACATGAACTCCATGGCTGGCTTTTTGATCACCTCCCCCTAAGGGGTGAAATAGCCTTACCAGGCTACAGAAGAAGACAATGAAGCCTGATGAGACCTGATAGGCTAGGGTCAGATAAAAGAGAGGAGGACCTCCTCTATCAGTGGACTTGGGGAGGGGCATGGGAGGAGAAAAGGGAGGGAGGGGGGATTGGGAATGGACAAGGGAGGGCACTACAGCTGAGATACAAAGTGAATAAATTATAATAAATTAAAAAAGAAATTGAAAAAGAAAAATATGAAAGAGAGCAAAAGGAAATGGTAAGAATCAGCATTTGGCAACAAAGTCTTTGCTTTGAAGTCTTATCACAATTGGGGATTTGAACTTAGACTTTAGAGCTTCATGCATGTTCCCCACAAAGTGAGACTTGGTAGAGTCTGTACAGAGATCTTAGAGAATAAAGTTTCCAGTGCTAGTCAAGATGCTTTGTAATATGTTAGATTCAGAAAACCTAAACGGGTGTGTTACCACATGCAGCATAGCTCCTTCTTTGTAGCTATTCCTCTATCTATGATGAACTCCACTCAAAATGAATATCATCACACTCATACATCAGAAAATCTATAGAGAGAGAAAGAGTAAAATTTGTTCATTCCAGAAATTATACCCAGGGCGAATAGACAGAAACTTAAGAAGTAGGTTTCTACTAAGAAAAACAGAATTATTAATAGAATTCTTGATGATCAGAAGGGTGGACCACAGGAAGAACTACCTGGGGAATCTTGCATTCTGTAGCACTGGAGCCATATCCCAGCATATGTCCTTGGCTTAGAAAAGGAGGTTTTGGAATTATCACCTCCTTAAGAAATTTTAACTTTTACACCCACCAGAATAGCTAAGATCAAAAACTCTAGTGACAACGCATGCTGGAGAGGTTGTGGAGAAAGAGGAACCCTCCTCCATTGCTGGTGGGAATGCAAACTTGTACAACCACTCTGGAAATCAATTTGGCGCTTTCTTAGACAATTAGGAATAGTGATTCCTCAAGACCCAGCTATACCACTCTTAGGCATATATCCAAAAGA
>CM053744.1:101314300-101336808 GCA_028658305.1 Pachyuromys duprasi | reverse complement strand
GTCATGATCTTGATGGCTGACTCTTTGACCCTCCCCCATACAAGCCGGGGAGTGACAGACTGGCTAGATCCCAGGGGAGGACTTTGCAGCCAGCCCTGAGGAGACAGGATAAGCTGGGGTTGGATGGAAGGGAAGGAGGTCCTCCCCTGTTGGTGGACTTGGAGGGGGCGGGGAAGAAGGAGATGAGGGAGGGAGTGGGGGGGTAGGTGGGAATGGGGGAGGGGGCTACACCTGGGATTCAAAGTACCTAACCTGTGATTGAGATAAAAATAAATAAATTAAAAAAAAAGAAGTGCTGCTAGTATAAATGAGGATTTGAAGGTTTTTTGTATTATTTAAGCTCACAGTTAATACTTGGATGTACCTAATGATGACTGATTTGTATTGTGCTGTACAGCTGTACAGTTCCTCAATCTTTTAGATTCTTGCCCACACCCCAAAGCTGCTTTATTTTTCCACCCACTCCCCCTCTCTCCAGCTCTTTCCACGTAGAATTCATTTACCACTCCTTGTTTCAGTCATTTTGTTGTCAAATAATGACAAATGAAAGCCTTGGATGTGCACCGCACAGCAATCTCCTTCTTGCAAGTACATTTCTCTGTCTTTAATCTGTTTCCTGATTCTGAACTCAATGGTTTTGGGGACCTCAGCTTCAGAGAAGTCTCACAAAGTATAAGGAAGAGGTAAAACACTGAATTTGAGACAAATCTCTCCTGACAGGTGGAAGAAAGATAGAAGAGCCTTATAAAACAAACTTATTGTGCTATAATAATCACAACAAAATCAGTGATATATTACCAAGAAAATCAATGTTACTAGGCTTATTCCAAAACAATAATCTAGAAGTGAGTGGAAGGTGAGCTGGAAAACCACACCTGAGTCACCGAACAGACAAGCAGTTGCTATAATCAGTAGTAAAGGTGGGTTCTGGGTGTGCAGGCTGTTAGGGAGCAAGGCTATTGGAAGTAGCAAGAAAGCCAGCTAGAGTGTAATATGTATGGCTCATAGCTGTGTTCAGTTTATTCCACTATGGTGTGGTCCCTTTTGATGGGTTCTGGTCTTTTCTTGTTCTACATGGACAGAGAATCCAAGTCTGGCATGCCTACTTGGTGCTAAGTCAGCATGGTACAGAGAGTGGTGTTAGTTTCAGAACTCCATGAGTGAGTAGTTCTTGGTAGTTGCAGTTCCAGTTACAGAAATCCCCTACACAGCAATGAAGATGCCAGACAGCATCTTCAGCTACCTGTTATAGGGCTAGTAGAGCAAATGAGGCATGGCTATGATTAAAATACCCTAATGAAAGCAACTTAAAGGGAAAAGAATTTGTCTCATGGTTCAAAAGCAGAGTTCTACATGAAGGGGAAATCACAGCACCAGAACCCTGAGGCATCTGGTTCTTCATCAACAGTCAGGAAGCAGAGAGTGCCCATTGCCAAGCTGTATTCCTCTTTTTTATGCAGTCTGAGACTCCAGCCTATGGAATGGTGCTGCCCACATTTAGAACAGGTCTTCCCACCTCCTTTATCTGATTGTAGGTAATACTTCACAGACATGCTCAGAGGATAACTTAATCTCGGTAATTCCTCACATCTGTGCCCAGAGGTTTCCTAAGTACATCTAGATTCTATGAACCTGACAGTCAATATTAACTACCATGGCCCAAAAGGAAAATATAAATGCTTAGTAATACAAATGCAAAAGGATATCATTTCCTCTGTTATTTCTAATTTGGATGTTGTTACTGACTATCTTAAGGTATGGTATATACTTGGTTCTGAGTAGCAAAAGTAAAACATGGAAGTTCATATTTGTTTTAGGAGGAGTTGAAGGACTCAAAACAACAACAACAACAACAACAAAAAACTTTTCAGCAAATGTGGGAGGCTTTTTTATTAAGTCTTCCTCTAGAGGCTCAGGACAAGTTTTAATCTGAAAGTTTAAATTTACAGTTTTGTGAAACGTACCTATCGTTCACTACTAAGTGCTTCTCAACCTGTGGGTCATGACCCATATCGGATTTTTACATTATGACTTGTAACAGCAGCAAAGTTACAGTTATGAAGTGACAACAAGATAATTTGATGGTTGGGGTCACCACAACATAAGGAGCTGTATTGAAGTGTCACAGGATTAGGAGGGTTGAGAATCTGTTACATAGCCTCCAATCTGTCTTGGTTCTACACGAATCCCTTTAGTTTTATTTCATTTGTAGGATTAATGAAATGTAAATACAAAAACATTTACATTTCAGTGAATGCAGGAGATGGAATAGAGATTAAAAGAACAGGCAAAAAACAGAAGCCATCAGAGGACCTAGAATTATGAGAAGAAAAAGTGACAGAAGACACTCATGTCAGCACCTGGGTTTCAAGAAGCACGATGAGGAAGCCAGCCCAGGGAAGCAGGGTTTCATTCCCACACTCTTGACAGGGCAAAGTGCAGATACCAGGCACTCCAAACAGAGGAACTGGATGGACATTGACCAACGTGTGTCTAGCCTGGGTTATGCAGGCCACTTATATTTGTCACACACAGATACTCTGGCTCCCACTCTGCTGGGGCTCTCCTGTGTATTGTTTTTGTGTCATCAGTCAGTGCCTCTCCTGTCCAATGATGATGGGATGTCAGGTCAGATTTCTCCCCGTGCGATATGAAGAGACAAGTGCTGATGGAAGGTGCCACTTTTTTGGTTCAGATGTACACACTTGCCACTGGCAATTAATGCCACTCTGCTGGCCATGACTCACTACTGTATTAGGCTTGAATAGACTCAGAGGCAGGAAGGAAGAAGTTTCAATGGCTTTATAGGGCATGAGTCTCTGTGCTATGATCAGGACTGTAGCCAAGCACATAGAGAAGGGGCACCAGAAGAGAACATATTGTTCCACAATGGACCATATGACCTATATCATATTTTCAGTTTCTCCTCACCTTGTTTTTGAGATAGTGTCTCTCATTGTCTTAGTCAATGCTCTATCGTTGTGAAGCGACACCATGACAAGTCAATGCTCATAAAGGACAACATTAACTTGTTGTCTTTAGAGTGCAGAGGTTTAGTCCATTATCATCACGGTGAGAAGTATGGCAGTGGGCAGGCAGACATGGTGCTGGCAGGCAGCAGGGGGAGAGAGAGAGAGAGAGAGAGAGAGAGAGAGAGAGAGAGAGAGAGAGAGAGAGAGAGAGAGAGAGAGAGAGAGAGAGAGAGAGAGCCTAGATTGCGCATTTGAGAACTCAAAGCCTCCCCCTGCCACCCCGTGACAGGCTTCCTCTAACAAGGCCACAGCTACTCCAACAAGTCCTCACTTCTTAGTAGTGCTACTGCTTATGGACCAATTGGAGCCATTTTTATCCAAACCACCACATTCCACTCTCTTGCCCCCATAGGCTTGTAAGCATATAATACAAAACTGCATTTAGTCCAACTCATAAAATTCCCATAAAAGTTTCCTTCCATAGTCTATAACAGTCTCAACACTATTTAATAGTTCAAAATCTCTTAAGAGAATTGTGGCAGTCTCTCAACTATAATCCACTGTAAAATCAAAATGAAAAAGCAGATCACATATCTAATATACAATTGCACATGTTATACATTAATGTTCTGAAAGGGATGCATGGTAGTACAGTGAGGAAATAATTGGGCCAACGCAAGATCAAGCATCAGATGGACAAGCTCCAAACTCTGCATCTCCATGTCAAAGTACTCTGCAGGTCTCCAGCTCCTTTCAGTTTTCTTGACTGCAGCTCTTTTCTCTCTCCACTTCCTGTCAGCAGCTCTCCTCTCCAAGTATTCTATTCTAGCAAGGTATCCCACAACTCTGCTATTTACAACACTTTGGGGTCTCTAAGAAACTTCAAGTTTTACCTTCACAACTTCACACAGTGTACTTTCTTAGCAGGAACATCTCTGACACATACCGGGAGTCGTTGGCTATTCTTAGTCATGGAGAATGATTCTATACCCCTATCTTGTCTCGTTGACTCTAAAACCAAAACCATGTGGCCAAAGCTGGCAAGTTTGCTGTTTGCTGGGGCTGAAACATGGCCTTCTTATTCAAATGCATTTTTATCCTCTTTCTCTTTTGGATATTTTCCTCTTCTGCCTAAGCTTGGCTGTCCTGGAACTTGCTCTATAAACCAAGCTGGCCTTGAACTCAGAGATCTGACAGCCTCCGACTCTCATATGCTGAGATTAAAGGGCCACACATGGCCCTAAACTTTTCTTTGACTCCTTTTCACAAATTGGAAGTAAGATTGGGTATGGTCTTGCTCTGAGGTTATCACTCCCCCTTTTCCTTCTAGCATCAGGTTTTTCTTTAAACCTTTTATCTCCTTGAGCACCAGATTAGGTCCACCCCCCCCCAACACACACACACCCCGTATGCCTTTTCCCCTCAAACTGTACGTTTGCTCAGTTTGCTCCTTTTCACTACAGACCTGCGTAAGCATGTCCAGTAATAACCAAGCAACACAGTCAATAATAGATGGTTTTGAAATCTCCTCTACCAAGTTTGTTAATTCATAACACTTCACAGTCCACAACTGCAGGAAAGTCATAGGGACAGGATATTCAGATAGTTGGTCAGAACACAGCCTCAGGCAAGTGCAAAGAGAAATAAATGCATGCATATTTAGTACTTTCTCCAATCTTCTACAGCCCAGAAACCAAACCCAGGTAGTAGTACCACCCAATTTCAGGATGGTCTTCCCATGTCAATTAAGTCAATCAAGACACCATTCTATAGATATGCTTTACCTTTACAGAGTAACATACTGCCCACTCAGGAGATCCATGAAGGTAATATCAACAGTTTCATGATGCTTGACTACTAGTGGCTTTGTGGAACCTTGGTAGAAGCCTCTATATTTCTCTTATTCTCACATCTTTCATACTTCCAAAACCTGTACCATGTGCTTTTAGGAATGCTCCCCCCTCCCTCCAAGCAGTAGGCTACCTGATAAAAATCCCAACTCATGGCTGGTGCTGTAAAATTAGGGAACTATCCATGGTTGGAGAGGTCACAGACCATAGAATAGAACTTACTACTTCCATTTACACAAGCCAATGTAATTGCTAGCTGCATTCTAAAGATTTTGCCATAGCAACAGAAATGAAACTAGAACATCATTTAGGTCATTAAAATGCTGAACTGTGAAATGACAATGGTGTGTTATGACATCACAATACTGAATTTTGAGACCACAATGCTGTTATCACAATGCTTCACTTTGCTATCACAATGACACAATGAGGTATCACAATTCTGCAATAAGGTATCACAATGCTA
This sequence comes from Pachyuromys duprasi, assembly GCA_028658305.1. Taxonomy (NCBI): domain Eukaryota; kingdom Metazoa; phylum Chordata; class Mammalia; order Rodentia; family Muridae; genus Pachyuromys; species Pachyuromys duprasi. Next base: position 101,331,520 of record CM053744.1, on the reverse strand, counting down.
AATTGTGATATAAAAATGGTGCTTAATCACAACTCAGTTACATATTGTGTCATGGCAAACTGAATTGAGTCATCATGTTGGTGCATAGGGTCATCACAATTCTACATTGTAACAACATCATATTCCATTCTATCATCACAATGTTGAAGACTGACATCACAATTGTGAACTTTGACAACACAATAATAAACTGAGACATTGCAATACTGCGTTTTGCCATCACAATAATGATATTTGACATCACAAATATTTAACTGTGATAGCATAATGTTATATTGTACTCTTTCAATGATGAACTGTGATACCACAACACTAAATTTTGACATCACAATGCTGAGTTCCATTGTGTTGAGTTCCATTGTGCTATGTCCTACTATGCTATGACTACACTAACACAAACATCACAATGTTTCACTCTATAATCATAGTATTCAGTTTAACCAACACAATGCTGAACTGTAATATTACTGTTATCAACTGAATTGTGATATCCTGATGATTTCTGTGGCAACACAATGTTTCATTATGTTATCTTTATAGTATATTATTGTGTCATCACAATGTTCCATTGTGATATAACAAAACCAAACTGTGACAATTGTGCACTATGTCACCATAAAGCTTTATTGTATTACTACAGTCATGAACTCTGACAGTATAATGTTGAACTGACACATAATGGCGCTGAATGTTGACATCACAATGTTGAACCGTGATATAGTAGTGCTTCACTGTGTCATCAATGTTGGACTTTGACTTTACAATGATACATTTTATCATCACAAATTTCACTGTATCATTAAAATTATTCATTGTTATATGATACTGATGCTTATGACTTGTGACATTGCAATGTGTCATTGTGTCATCACAATGGTTTATTTTTTCCATTACAGCAATGATGAACTGTGATATAACAATATGACACTATGAGTTTCTATTGCGACATTAGAGTGTGTCATTGTACCATTTTAACGCTGGCCGAATTGCCTGTATACAACCTAGGACTGGCATAAAATGGGAGACAGACCAGAGAAGGTGACAAAACTTCTGTAAAAGAAAGTTCAGAAGGATAAATGCTGTATTTGGGTATGGAGGCCAGCGGAATTCAGCTCCAGGTTTCCGTTGTTCTTTGCTGATTACAGGAGATCATATGGGACATTCAGCTCTGGGAAATGTGAGGGAGATTCCTCAAAGGCTCTTTCTTATTTGGAGCTCAGGAGAAGAGCACATGTTTTTTCTTTAGACTTTTCACTTCCTCCATATTCTGGGTATTAATCACTAAGCATAGTTTTGGGGCATTGGATTTTAAGATTTATCTTATGCTAGATATACCACACTGGGAAGTAGAACAGAGAAGCAGACACTGTTTGCATGACAATTCTGACTCGTTAATACCAGTGTGTTCTTCATTTTCTGCTTCTTGACTGGTACAATGTAACCAGCTACCTGAAGCTCTTGCTGCCTTGACTTCCGCACCATGATGAAATGTATCCTCTAATTGTTAGACACAATAAACACTTCTTTTCTTAAGTACTTAAGTCAGCTATTCTGCTGCAACAATGTAATAAGTAGCCAATAGAGAAAGTATCAATGGTTTCAGGCACTGGCTGTGACTTGGGACTATAAAAACAATGCTGGCCTTGTTCTTGCTTATTTAAAGGTTATAGTTGGAGGAAGATAGTAGTACAAGAAAGTGGTTCAAATCCAATGAAACTTCAATTTGACAGAGATTTCTGAACATATAGCAAGGGAATCTACGGGGAATCTATAAGTATGGGACAAGTCAAACTAAAGCTTGAAGAATGAGAAGAAGAAAAACCTCTACTTTTGATGAGGATAAAAATGTTTGAAAAAAGCGCTTACATTGAAGTGTAATATAATCAGAGAAACGGGGGGGAGGGTGGATTAGCATAGAAGATCTGAGGAAGAAAAGCTGATTCAAGATGGCTTCAGTGTTGTCATGTTGGAGAGACTGGTGTGATGAGAGGCTTACAACTGGGTAGAGAACAAGCAAGGATGGAATGAATCTTGAGCAGGAGCTATCGTTATCCTGGATATGATGAGTACCACTGGAAGACTTTAATGAATAAGTGGCATGGTCATATCTGTATGGTAGAAAACAGATTGTGTGGCTGAAGCAACTAAAGAGAATGGAAACAGCCAGGGCGAAGAGTAGAGACTGTCCCAGTAATTCATGCAAGATGCTTAATTATGTGGTGTGAGGATGTATTCAAGGATATTTGTAGGATATATCTAACTATCCATTGATTGCTTCATTGTTTCTTACTATAATAAAATGTATAAAACACAGGAATTTACTTAAAATATTTTATTAATACTTTAAAGTTATTTTTATTTTTAAATTTTTCACAATTTATTCATTATATATCCTGATTGAAGGCCCCTCCCTTAACTCCTCCCAGTTCCACCCTCTTTCCTTTTCCCCCTTATTCCCTCCCCCTAGTCTACTGAAAGAGGCAATTCTCCTCCTTTGCCATCTACCCATAGCATATCAAGTCTCATTAGGACTGGATATGGCCTTGTAAGGCCTCATCACCAGGGGCAAGTGATCAAAGAGCAGGCAATTGAGTTCTTGACAGAGGCAGCCCCTGCTCTCCTTACTCAGGAATCCACATGGAAACTGAGCTGCCAATTGGCTACATCTGAGCAAAGGGTCTAGGTTCTCTCCATGCATGGTCCTTGGTTGGTGTATCAGTCTTTGCAGGACCCCCTGGGCTCAGAATTTTTAGCTTTGTTGCTCTCTTTGTGGGGCTCCTGTCCCCTCCATGCCCTTTTATCCCCCCTTCTTCCATAAGACTCCCTGCACTCTGCCCAAAGTTTGTCTGTTAGTCTCAGAGTCTGCTTTGGTTCCCTGTTGAGTGGAGCCTTTATAGAGACCTTCCATAAAATACTTTAAAATTTTAAATAAAATATAATTTCATCATTTCATCCTTCCCTTTCCTTTATCCAATCCCCATGTTATTTCCCTTTAACTCTTTTTATCTCTCCCAAATTTATGACTTTTTCTTTGATTAATATTGGTACATATAATAAATATAAATGTGTAAATATTTAGGACAATCTGATTAATCCATTTAATATTGCTTGTGTATATATGATGTCAGGGCTGACTTGGTATTGTATAAACAATTAGAGTGATCATCCTTGGAAAAGATTCATTCTCCCTCTCTCAGAAGTCATTACTTGCTTGCAGTTGTTTGTCTGGGGGAGGGGGGAGCTGCTTGAGATTTCCCGCTTTTGCAGTTGCATATCTTATAAGACTGCAATTGTTTGAGTCTTGTTTAGGCAGCCGTATTATTGTATAATCTTGGGTATAGCATCCCACCATTTCTAGGACACACAATCTTCTAGTAGACTTCCTGGTCCTTTGGAAGGACCACCCTTTCTTCTGTGATGGTCCCTGAGCCTCTGATGAAGGAGTTGTGTTATAGATGTACACATTTGGGTTAGACACCCGAAGATCATTTTGTTTTCTGTATTTGACCAGTTTGGGTTTTATGTGATGGTTTCTCTCTGTGGCAAATAAGAGCTTCTTTAATTCGGGTCTAGAGCTGGGTGAAGCAAAGACTGTTCTTGAACAAGACCAGTTTTCAGGTTTCAGGTGTGGTGAACAGCTCTGTGGATCAGACCCAGGAATCTATAAAGAACAGAAGCTTATTTAGATCACAGTTTTCGAGTCTGTGAAGTCCAAGAGCATGCCACTGCTAGTGATTTGGTATCTGGTGAGGGACTCATTCTGCATCTAACAGGGCACAGAGAATCTGCATGGGTAGAAAAAGCAACCCTGTTATCTTAAGCCTAACTTCCTCCAACCCTGTTAGCTTAAACCTACATTCCTCCAACGCTGTTAGCTTAAGCCTACCTTCCTCTTCTATAGCCATTAAGACCATAATGAGGCTCCAATCTCTATGATCTCATCTAACGTTAATCACACCTAAGGCCCCACTTCTAATATTAATATTGAATGGCTATGAAAATTATACGTCTAACCCAGGAACCTTAGCAGTAACATTAAAACCAAAGTATGACTCTTCCTCAACATTAGGATAAAGAATTGGGGGCAAGGCAGTGTCTAAACATGCTTAGTCTTCTACACAAATGCTGGAGAGTAGAGTCAAATCGTCATGCTTATGAAGAAAGCTCTTCACCACTGATACATAGCACTAGGCTATGTCTTTGCTAATTTTTTTCATGAATAACATTATTAAATCTATCGTGTTTGCAACTTGATGAAGATCCATAGCCCATATTTCCACTCCAATCCAGTACAACTCTATAGTGCATTATTTTAGGGTGTCATGTATACAAGTCTATAACTGAGGACATTAAAAGTGCCTATGATGTATTATCATGAGTATTAAAGGAAACACCTAGAACATGCCACATGTCTAATAACTGTTTGGCAGCAGCATTTTTGTCACTAGAAGGGCCCACATTGATAGATGAGGCCCTGGTGCATGTCCTCAATATTTTTACTCCTAGTTGGTCTCTTTCCTTCTAACTAAAGGGACTTTTTCCTCTATTCTGCATTGTCAACCTCACTTAATATGTTCATTGCCTTTCCAGTGTCCTGACTTCAGCTTCTGTCTTTGATGTTGAAGAAGACCCATATTTTGCTTTGAATGCATTGTCTAAATTTCTAGGTTGGACAATTATTCCTCAATCCTGGGGAAGTGAAGATTGGAAGATTATAAAAATCAAAGTACATGGCTACTGCAGAATGACAACCAAGATCAACTTCTGGCTTTCACAAGGAGTTGCAACACACACACATACACAGCCACATGAACATGCACACGCACACTTGCACATACACATGCATACTGCACATACATACTATAATACATATATATGCATTCTTACAAGGTCAAATGTGTAACTCTGGAAAAGATTAATATTTTAAAATTATCATTTAAAAATCTCATTTAAATGAGATTTCAAAATACATAGAAAATGCAGTTATTTATGTGGGCAAAGCAATGCACTATGTGCAGGTGATAGATTACAGTCTTTTTTCACATCCAAAATTTATTTTTAAAAAAATTTATTACAATTTATTCACTTTGTATCCCAGCTGTATCCCCCTCCCCACTCCCCTCCCAATCCTTTCCTCCCCCCCTTTTCTCCTCCCATGCCCCTCCCCTAGTCCATTGATAAGGGAAGTCCTCCTCCTCTTCCATCTGACCTTAGCTTATCAGGTCTCATCAGGACTGGCTGCTTTGTCTTCCTCTGTGGCCTGGTAAGGTTGACCTCCCCCCTCAGGGGGAAGTGATCTAAGAGCCAGCCACTGAATTCATGTCAAAGACAGCCCCTGTTACCCTTACTAGGGCACCCATTTGGAGACTGAGCTGACATGGGCTACATCTGTGCAGGGGTTCTTGATTATCTTCATGAATGGTCCCTAGTTGGAGAATCAGTCTCAGAAAAGTCAGCTGGCCCAGATATTTTGGTTCTGTTGCTCTCCTTGTGGAGCTCCTGTTCCCTCCAGGTCTTTCTATCTGCCCCTTCTTTCATAATACTCAATAATTAAAAACAAGGAAATCATGAAATTTGTAGGCAAATCGTGGGAACTAGAAAAGATCATCCTGAGTGAGGTATCCCAGAAGCATAAAGACACACATGGTATATACTCACTTATAAGTGGATATTAGACATATAATATAAGATAAACATACTAAAATCTGTACACCTAAGAAGCTAAGCAAGAAGGAGGACCCTTCTTGCTCAATCCTCATTCAGAAAGGCAAATGAGATAAACATCAAAAGAGGGAGCAAACAGGGAACAGGACATGAGTCTGCCACAGAGGGCCTCTGAAAGACTCTACCCAGCAGGGTATTAAAGCAGATGCTGAGACTCATAGCTAAGCTTTGGGCAGAGTGCAGGGAATCATATGAAAGAAGGGGGAGATGAATTATGGTCTTTGTCTTTACAGATCTTGAGAAAAACAGATGCACATTTACTCAGCTGAATGTGAGTAATAAAGAACTATCTGTAGTAAACTCCTAAAACTCAGAGGAAGGAGATTTTTATTACTCTGAGAATTTCAGTAATGATTTTACAGATGTGAGCATACCTGAGCATAGATCTAAAAGAACAGAAATTTGACTGACAAGGAGATAAAAGGACATCGAGTCAGAGGAAAGTATACTCTAAATCACTTGTTACTCCTGTGTGCCATGAGCAAACAGTTCCAAAAGCAATGGAGTAATCCAGCTCAGAACAGATAGTATCAGGCTAAGAGTCATGATTCCATGATCACGTAAAAATTTTCATCCCTTCGCTCTTTTATCCTTTCCTTTTTTTTCTCCAGATATTTATTACCCCTTGGTATCAAGAAAACTATGTTATTTTCAGACTGCATTACAGGCATTTCAATATCTACATTTTAGTCAAAAATGGTAATAAAGGGATAGGAAACTGACTACATATGTTGAGTCTATAAACCTTTAAACTGCCTTCCAAACACATCACATTATCTACATGAGTCCATTTGGCCACACTTAACTTCAGAAAATATGCAGAGAATAGTGTTACTAGCTGGGTACATTATTGCTCTTCTTTTGTGAGAAAAAAGAAACAATGGATGTTGAGTAGGTGTCTACCATATTGCTATTAGAACTCTGGGTCTGGAGAAATGTCATTGCTTGTAGTGGGGACTTTAATTATGCATGTATTTCATTACTGAAATATATGTGGAAAACTTAGGCATAATCTATTAACTCCTCTTGTGTCATATGATTATATTCATGTTATTACAGAAAGTATGTCACAAAGTATTTGGGAGATAAGGTAAAAAGCTTTGCCCATGTGTAAAGAACTGTTGAATTGTTCTATTAATATTTTTTGAGTAAGAGACTTAGGATGCAGTATTTGAAGAATGTTCTCTGGGGTCTTAAGGATACACAATCTCTGTTTATCACAGCAGTAGGCAGTTTTAGCATATGCGCGCAGCACTCAGGACTCTTCCAAATGTAGCAGATAGGTTTTAAAAGCAGTCACAGATAAAAGGATGTATTGTTGGAATGCACTGAAACCAGATTAATCTAAGCAACAGCAACACTGAAGCACAGTACTGCTGTGCCTGGAGCCTGTCTTCCTGAGCGACTAAGCGGAGAGGACTGAGAAGCAGCAGATAATGCCCATATCTGACAGGAAGGATGTAATCCAGAGGGCTGCCTCCTCTGACAACCCTATCTTCTTTCTTCATTTCCTGAACAATCCCACCAGTGGTGGCAAAGAGAGTGGCTGGCAGTCCTGCTGCCTGCCTGTTGAGCAGACCCAAGATGATTAATTTTCATTTGTAGAAGGCTGAATTATCTCTGCCCCCCACATGCTAGCATGCATAGTCGAGTAATTTCTTATTTCCTTCAACTTCTTTTTAGTATGGGTACAGATGTGTTTCTGGGCCAGAAATACAGGATCACTAAATGGAAATTAGTATGTTTGGCCAAAGACGGTATTCACAACATATTTATTGTAAATAGCAATAGCAGTTAACAAATGCACTTAAAATGTACTGCACTTAAATATGATTTTTCTTTCTTTTCCTTCGTGTTGTTTTGAGATAGGTCCTCTTGTGTAGCTCAAGTGGGCTGCTAACTCAGGATCTTTTGGGAGCTAGCACTATAGACATGCACCACCGCATGCATAATTTTGCAGATGATGGAGTGAAGGTCAAGAGAGTTTTTATTTCTTACATAATGCTTAGTCATTTGGAGCTGTGATTCAAAGCAGTGATGCAGCTTCCCGTGATGGCTTTAACTTATACAGCACACAATGAACACACAAAGCATCTCTAATGTGATGGTCACTGCTCTAGGAGTGTTCCTGACTGTGAAAGGATGGGCTTGCCACAATCAGCAATCTGTGTAGGAGGCTGTGATGAAGACTAAAGTAGCAGTATTAGCCAAGAGGATAGGAGACCACAAAGAAAATGAGGCCTTCTCAGTGTACTTCTGGACTTGATTAAGAAACCCCGAAAGTCACCCTTCCTTTTTCTACGTGGTTGTGTGACATTGACTCATTGCTTTCTTGAGCCTCTGATTCTCCATCTATAAAGTGAGAGAAATGGCCAAACTGAATAGTTACGGGAACTCATAACTCATAAGGGATAGAGCTGGAGGTATTTATTATTATAGGCATTCTCTTTACCAATTCCTCCTCCTTAGCTTACAACCTCCTCCCTGAGAGTCCTAAGTTAATATTTCTGCTCATGTGTCTGTCTGCATTTTTACATGGATGACATTGTATGTGTGTGTGGTCTTGTATGTGTGTGTTATATGTGTGTGTGCTTTATCCAAATGTGTGGATGTTCATGCACATGTGCATGCATAAGAGGCCAGGAGATGATATTGGGTCTCTTTTTCTACTGCTCTTCACTTTATTACTTTGAGTCTCTCATTGAACCATAAACTCACAGTTTTGACTAAGCTGGAAGGCCATAAAACTTCTGGGATTTGCCTGTTTCTGCCCCACAATACTGGGGATATAGGCACATGTAGCCATGGCTGACATTGTTCGTGGGTGTTGTAAAAACAATCCTATGCTTACATAGAAAGTGTTGTGACTCACTAAACTGTCTCCCCAGAGGCACGCATCCATCAACACATTTATTTCTGATAGGCAGTTTATGCCCAGCAGTCTTTGCCTAAGCTCCAATGAGAAGATGGAGCAAGCCGCTGTCAGGACAAAGGACTTTGTGGATGTCTGGCACTCTGGAAGCTAGATGTTGAAGTGCTGGCAACAGTGAAGGTCTTCTGCAACTTGCATCTAAACTTAACCTGTTAAATCAGGGCAGATTGAGGATTGATTATTTGATTAACTCACTCAATATTTATTGAGTTCTTGCTACATTACTGAGAGCTGTTCCAGGTCTTCAAACACATTGTGGAAATATAAATAGTGGATAAAGAATCTTGTACACAGGAGCAGTGGAAATCTTGCTCTTCAACCCCCAATCTCCTATACATTTTTTTCTGGAGTTCACACCATCTGTTCCATTGTCCTTCCTAATGAATTCCTAACATTGCATTGACAGTTACATTCTTCCTTGTAAATGCAGGTCTGACTGTGTGCAAACTCTCTATAGTCTTTTAAGCTAGATAATTCAGCCTCATCTTTCAGTTCTAAACTTACTTGCCACTTCAAGAAATTCTTATACTCTTTCTCACTTACTTTGTTCCCCTTTCATTATAGCATTTGCTGTTGTTTGTCAGATTTTCTGACTCTACATTTTAAAGACAAACCCAACTGTACCTGCTTTAATTTGTAGAGAAATTGTTACAAGAAATAACATTCAAATATATTTTATAAAGTAATAGAGAAAATTATTTTAGAAACATGAAAATTAATAAAATTGACAAGAGAGGAACTAGAAAACCTCAAGTCTTATGTCTATTAGAGTATGAAGTTTATTTAAAAAAAACTTCATCTAAAGAAAATGCTAATCCCAGATGCTCAACAGTAATGTTCATTAAATAATAAAGGAAGAAATAACATTTCTACTCAATTTGTAGAATCAATATAAAGAAATAAAATATTATTTTGCACCTCATAAATAAACATAATGCATTCTGAACATAACTGGAAAATCTGAAATTACAATTTTATGAAGAATAAAAGATGTACATGACCTTGATGCAAATTTTTCCTGGGAAGAAAATATTCAAACTCTGTCAACCATACATGAAAGCACTGCTGTTCTTCAATTGCTATGATGAAAGGACAGTATATGTGAGATGAGTGGTATGCTGACGTGTTCGATTGTAGTGTTCCTTTCTCTCCCAACATGGAGAGAAAACATCATGTTATCTGTATACTGTAAATATTAAAAAGAGTTTTAAAAAGAAAATAAAAATAAGTCAAAACTGGATTAATATCCATCAGATGACCTGTATCAAAATTATATAATTTCTATAATTCAGTAAAATGATGACAATAAAATGCACCTCAAAGTGTGAAAATCGTAACCAGACGAGGCAGTATAGTTTGTACTTCCAGTACTTGGAAGGCAAAGGCATATCAATAATTCGAGGTAAAACTAGGCTACATGATAAGATTGTCTTAAAAAATGCTGGAGAAATCTTGAGCATATACTTCATAGTAGAAAGCATATAAATAGTTGAGAAGCAAATGCAAACCAAAATACAAATAACAATTCAAAAACTTTAACACTAATGATAATAGCCAAAAATGAAAGTGCACAAATACAAAAAATGGAAAAGGAAAAGCAAAACAAAACCTGATATCATCAAATTACTGGTAGCTATAGAATACAAAAACAAACAAAAGTAAGTCTATAAAATATGGACAGACATGAAACAAAGAAAGGTAAATAAAACATCAATTGTTTAACCTAGGAGGCAAGTACACAGGGTATCATAGTAAAATTCTTTTAAAGTTTTCATAGGTTTGAAAAAAAATATTTATAACAACATGTTGGAAACAATTACTTAGTGCCTAAGAAGTCAGAGAGAATAGCAACTGAATTATCCCCATATCCTGAAGCTGTGGACTAAGTATAATTATTCCATCAGATTGGCAGTTTCTGGGCTGGAAAACAAGTGATTTTTATTATAAAAAAGACAAGAAGGAACTTCTAGGATTATGGAAATGTCCTATAATATACCTGTCCTATAATACACACACACACACACACACACACTTGAAATGAATGGATTCATTACAGAATTTAAAATTTACCTTCATCAGTTTGATTGATGAATTCCATATTAATCTAATTATGCACATCCAAGTGTTCTTGCTAACATTCATATCCAAGTGCGAGAGGGAAGAGGAGTTATAGCTAATGCCTGCCAGTCTACCCACAGTTTGCAGAAGTTCACATTTCCTTTATGCTCCCACTGGTAATGTTCTCCATATTATTCACCCTGAGCTGGTAACCAAAGGTCCCATATTTAGTGTTAAGAATTTGAAGCCATTCCAGATTGGGTCTTGCTCCTCTTCCATATGGAGAAAAGCTGACACATGAACATAGAAAAGGAAGTATTTATGAGCCACATCTCTGGAAGGGAGAGCCTGGTCATACAGCACCTCCCAGTGTAAATGGAGTATTGGACATGACCAGAGCCCAAGCTGAGTCATCCACACTGAATTCCACCATGGGCTTGAAGTCAATGTTCTTCAATATATCTGGGCAGCTACATTTCAAGAAACAAGGCTCCAAGTTAGGATGCCATTCTGAGTCCACTAAACGCCCTAGAACAATAATTCTTTCTAATTTCAGCTGCTTTTCTGACTCTGGTGGCAGATGGCATTCTGAGGGTGGCTTCTTGAGAGACTCTGTCCATGGCACATGCAACCTGCCATGACTTCAGAACATCTTGCTTTTTTCCACTATCTAATTTCAAGCCTCTATTCTGGACTCAAACTCACAGACCTAAGCAAATATGATATTTTTTCATAAGTCCTTTGATGAAATGAGGAGGGATGTCAATTTATTCTCTAGCAGGGATCTGTTCATTTTATTTAAATATCTTATTTCTCAGGAAATGGGCAGCATTTTGAAGATGAGGTGAGAGCCCTGTCTCTACCTGTGTAGTCCTGGAGAAGCCCTGGCAAAGCTAACTGAGTGAACATTTATTTTCTGAGCTTTGCCTACATACATTAACCATCATTAGAGGACAGAATAAAGTGAAGATGAATTGATACTTTCCTGAAGGAATGTGTCCTCCTGTCATTGAAAGGATGGAAAATTTTTAACTTGGCCCTAACAAAAGGAACCAACCATGGGAGCCAACCATGGGAACTAAAGCTTATGAGCTGTAATTATTATCAAACCCGGATCTGATACAAAACATTTCTAAGAGACGCCCTTCTATAGTTATGGATGAGAAAGCCTAAACAATTTCTAACTGTTCCCTCCCGGCTGCACCTGGTGATAACCAATCATAGATTGCCCCATTAGAAAAGTCCCTTACCCCTAGACCCCTTCCTGGGTTGCCGGTTTTGTCTTTATAAACTCTGTAATTTCGTTGCTGGGGACTCCACGCTGTCCCTTCTACGGGAGCGGGTATCGGAGTCCCAGAGTGCTCTGGTATTTGAATAAAACCTCTTGCTTGTGCATCAAGTTCGAGTTTACCGATCATTTGGGATTCCGCCTCGGAGGTCCAACATCATGAAGATAAAACATTTCCGCATAAAACAATTAGAAAAAATATGAGTACAGTATTGGCTCCTGTCTTTCCTACAGTCAATTTTCCATTCGTGCTATGGGAAGACAGAGAGTGAAAGAGATTGGTATAGGCTGAAGTCACAGGGAACACTGGTGTGAAGGGAATGTAATTGAGACTAATGTGCTATGAGCTAAAACATGTTAGGTAGAGAGAGGGAGAGGGGAGTGCCTTCAGGGCAGGCACCTTTGTTGGGAAGGACCAGTGACACATATTATCACAACTTGCTTGTGAATGCCACTGCCAGCAATCTCCCCATTTGTAGCTGCTAGGCTGGACTCATATTTTTTTTTCTCCATGGAGAAAGACTTGAAGAAGTACTAATTTTCTTATATCTTGCTCTGTCTTATTTGAGTATGCCCTCATGGAAGGGAAGGACAGATCCAAGACTTTCCTCGGCAATTACCTATGGAGACTTTTGATCTTCAGAAGAGAGCTCTGAACTTCAGGTTTCTCTAATATCAGCTTAGCCACTGGCTGACTGTGTTCCCATCAGCTGAAATTTCACTCTTCGTTTCACTTGGACATGTTTTTCATGTATATGTGAATGCTTGCTTGGCAGAGGAAACAAATAAATGCAAATCCTTAAACAGCTTAAGCAATTGCTCATTCAATCGTAACTATGCTGTTGTCATCAAAAGTGCTTTCCATATACCCAATACTCAGTAATAAGAATTTCCATTTCCTGTTTGTTAAGCTTTAGGATAACTGGGTTGGAGAGAAGACTCAGTGGTTAAGATCACTTGCTCCTTTTTCAGAGGTCCAGGATTTGGTTCCCATCACCTACACTACAGTTACAGGGAATCTGATGCTCTCTTCTGGCCTCCAAGGGCCCTACATGTACATGGTACACATATACCCATACAGTCAAAACTCATACACACATATTTAAAAACTTTTTTCAAAGATGTGGAAAATGGTTGCCAACATGAAGTTCTAGGTCTGTCTGTCCACGAGAACTGAGAAATCACTTACACTTGATCCCTGCTGCTTTCTGTAAACCGAATTGGGTAGACTAGGAGGCGCAACACCCTCACATCATTTGTGTCTTTGCCATGTGTCACTCGTCTGTTTCTAGTTTAAAAATTTCCAAAGCTTTATATTCGCTCTTTCTTCTACCATTCAAAAGAGAGAGTTAACTTGTTATATATTTCACATTTCCACTTTGAGAATTATTTATAGAAATAAAATATTTACCCATAATTCTTTTCTCCTATGAAATGTCTTTCATTGTTAGGACTCAAGTATCTGTACGTCTAGAAATGAGTCATGCTGGACTATAGAAGGGTTCTGGAGTTTAGGAAAATGCTAGCATTCCTCAGGAACTTGTGAAACTTGATCCCATCTGCCAAAAGGGGTCATTTCCCTTACCTGTGGAGGAGAAGGGACTTGTTTACATATGTTGCCTATCAGCACATTAAAGACCATGTGAGCATGCAGGCCCTTCTCTTTCCCTAGATCCTTATCCTGTTTATAATACACGATTGTTCACCCCACACACTCTCCCTCTCTCTCTCCCTCTGGATTTGTGTTTCTGTCTGTCTGTCTCACTCACTTTCTCTGTGTCTCTCACTCACTTTCTCTATTTCTCCCACTTAACTTTCTCTTTTTCTCTCCTTTCTCTTTCTATTTGTTCTCCCCTATCTGTCTATACTCTATTCTCTACCTCTTGTTAACTTTCTATTTGCACTATTTTCTCCTGCTTACTTAGCATATCCGTATCCAGTCTGATTTCTTTTCTCTTTGTTTTGGACTCTTCCAGATCCTTCTGAATACTTTTTCTTATGCAAAACAAACAAACAAACAAACAAAAAACCCTTTCTTCAGTTTCAGAAAAGACCCCTGTGTCCAGATTTTTTGGTTCTGTTGCTCTCCTTGTGGAGCTCCTGTCTTCTCCAGGACTTACTATTTTCCAATTCTTTCATAAGATTCCCTGCAGTCTGCCCAAAGGTTGGCCATAAGTCTCAGCATCTGCTTTGATACCCTGCAGGGGAGAGTCTTTCAGAGCCCTCTATGGTAGGCTCCTGCTCTGTTCTTTGTTTCCGCCTTCTTCTGATGTCCATCTTTGACTTTCTGAATAGGGATTGAGCATTTTAGCCGGCGACCTCCTTCTTGATTAGTTTCTTCAGGTGTACAGATTTTAGTAGGTTTATCCTATATTATATGTGGAATATCCACTTATGAGTGTGTATATACAATGTGTGTCTTTCTGCTTCTGGGATACTTCACTCAGGATGATCTTTTCAAGTTCCCTCCATTTACCCACACCATTGATAAAGATAACCTAGAACCCCTGCATAGACATAGCCCATGACAGTTCAGTGTCCAAGTGGGTTCTATAGTAATGGAAATGGGGAATTTTTTCTTTTCTGTACTCCATTTTATACACTCATCTACCTGGAAAACCTCATTGTTCAAGACTGAAACTTAATCCTACCTCCTCTGATTCAAACTCTATGATCTTCCCAGAAGGAGATTCTTTCTTTGCATATGGACATTTACACTTACTTGGTACTTTGTAATCATGTATTTAGCACTTGTTTTTATTCAGTGCTTATCATGAATCCCAGACCCTCCTACATTCAGTCCAAGTGTTTAACTACAAAACCATACTCCAGCCCAGAGAGAGGATGAGAAGTCTTTCATGTACATCCAAATATTTTACTGAGAAAATTGGTCCCTCCACCTCTTTGACTCCCTCATATTTATTTTTTACCATTGAATGAAGTGGCTCTTAGATCATCCTCTCTTATTCTGCTGTGTGACTGGTGCTCAGAACTCCATTGGTGATGAGACACCATAGGAAAAGCTTTGTTGAATCAATATACCATTTTAATAACCTTCCACTAATTATCACAGAATTCCATGGAATTCTTTTCATTCAAGACCTAGAGGAACACAATTTAAAAAGTCAAGCGTCTGTAAAAATATTTTAAATTCCAAGCTATAAGATAGTGACCTAATTGGCTCCCATGATCCGTGATAAAAGAGTATGATGTCAGGTGATGAGGAATGGAGCTGATAGGCATGAATATGCCAATCACATGTAGGTATAGTTTGTAGCTCTTTAATCACAGGAAATCAATTTTTTAGATTAATTTTCATATCTACAAAAATGAGAAAATATTAACAACCATTTTGTTTGATTTTGTGACAACTAAATGAGATAAGCCTTGGAACTTACTTAGAAGGTTGCCTGGATGAACAACAACGTTGCCCTTGAGTACATTCTTCCTTGAGAAAAAGGAATAGAAAGGTGAAAATGATAGCAGAGGAAACAATTATCAGTGAGTGTCAGAGGAAAAAGAGCTGATGTGTGAGTGGAATTGGGATAGCTGAAAGGAGCCCAGGAGCTGATGCCTAGCCTGAGAGTGTAGAAGAGGTTATAATCCAGCCTAGGTTCAGACATGCCCCAAAGTCCCCTGGGTCAAGTCTCATGTATGCAAGTGCCTCATTATCATAGCAATAGTAAACATGTGAATGCCTGGGTATTATGCACACAGGGAACACTGGCAATAGGAGTGGCAAGCTCCACCTACCAACTTGGTCACACAAGGCTGATCTGCTCTGCATACCTTCTCTCACACAAATCCCTCCTGGGACCCCTAATACTTGTTTTCTACATATAAATAAACTTAATAGTGATATCAGTGAGGGTATCCAACACTGGCTGAGTGTTTATAACCTGCTACATGCAGATTCCCTTTTACAAACCAACTTCTTAATCTTTAAAACTATCCTATGAAGAAAGCTATTTATTTACCTTAATTTCATAAAGTATGTTTTGAAACATGGCACTAATGGTGCCTTGGAGCCAGAGAATCAGGGCTTACATGAACCAATGTTACCTGACAGTTACATTTTCAAAAATTTTGTGAGCTAGTGGTTAAACA
Organism: Pachyuromys duprasi; assembly: GCA_028658305.1. Classification (NCBI taxonomy): domain Eukaryota; kingdom Metazoa; phylum Chordata; class Mammalia; order Rodentia; family Muridae; genus Pachyuromys; species Pachyuromys duprasi. Next base: position 101,315,411 of record CM053744.1, on the reverse strand, counting down.
GAACTCTTTATTATTATTATTATTATTATTATTATTTTAAATATTAGTTACAGTTTATTAACTTTGTATCCAGGCTGTATCTCACTTCCTCATTCCCTCCTAATCCCCCCCTTGCTCCCTCATCTCCTCCCTGCCTCCTTCCAAGTCCACTGATAGGGGAGGACATCCTTCCCTTTCATCTGACCCTGGCTTATCAGGTAACTTCAGGACTGGCTGCAAAGTCCTCTTCTGTGGCCTAGTAGGGCTGCTCTTCCCTCAGGGGGTGGGGAGGTCAAAGACCCCACCATTGAGTTCATGTCAGATATAGTCCCTGTTCCCCTTACTAGGGTACCCACTTGGATACTGAGCTACCATGGGCTACATGGGAGCAGAGGTTCTAGGTTATAACAGTCTCATAAAAGACCCCTGTGCCCAGATATATTTGGTCCCTGTGGAGCTCCTGTCCTCTACAGCTCATATTAACTCCTCCTTCTTCCTTATGATTCTCTGCACTCTGCTAAAGGTTTGGTTATGATTCTTAATACCTGTTTTGATATACTGCTAGGGCTAAACAGAACTCTTTTAAAATTTTTTCTATTACATTCTTTATTGATTACACTTTATTCACCTTATATACCCCTGTTATTCTCTCCTGTCTCAATCCCTGCCTTCCTCCCCCTTCTGCACCCGTGTCCTTCCCCAAGTCCACTGATAGGGGAGGTCTTCTTTTCCTTCCTTCTGATCCTAGTCCATTAGGTCTCATCAGGAGTAGCTGCATTGTCTTCCTCTGTGGTCTGGTAAAGCTGCTCCCCCCTCAGGGGGAGGTGATCAAAGAGCAGGCCAATTAGTTCATGTCAGAGACAGTCCCTGTTCCCATTACTATGGAACCCACTTGGACACTGAACTGCCATGGGCTACATCTGTGCAGGGGTCCTAGGTTATCGCCATGCATGGTCCTTGGTTGGAGTATCAGTCTCAGGAAAGACCCCTGTGCTCTGATTTTTTGATTCTGTTGCTCTCCTTGTGGAGTTCCTGTCCTCTCCAGGTCTTACTATTTCCCACTTCTTTCGTAAGATTCCCTACACTCTGCTCAAGGGTTGGCCATAAGTCTCAGCATCTGCTTTGATAGTCT
>CM053744.1:101303031-101314200 GCA_028658305.1 Pachyuromys duprasi | reverse complement strand
ATTTGTTTCTTTAGATGTACAGATTTTAGTAGGTTTATCCTATATTATATGTCTATATGAATGAGTATACACCATGTGCGTCTTTCTGCTTCTGGGATAGCTCACTCAGGATGATCCTTTCCAGTTCCCACCATTTACCTGCAAATTTCATGATTTCCTTGTTTTTTATCCCTGAGTAATATTCCATTGTGTAGATGTACCACAATTTCTGTATCCATTCCTCAGTTGAGGGGCATCTGGGTTTTTTTCCAGCTTCTAGCTATTACAAATAAATCTGCTACAAACATGGTTGAGCTAATGTCATTATTGTGTACTTGAGCCTCCTTTGGATATATGCCTAGGAGTGGCATAGCTGGATCTTGAGGAAGCGCTATTCCTAGTTGTCTGAGGAAGTGCCAGAATTGATTTACAGAGTGGTTGTACAGGTTTACATTCCCACCAGCAGTGGAGGAGTGGTCCCCTTTCTCCACAACCCTTCCATCATGTGTTGTCACTGAGTTTTTGATCTTGGCCATGCTGATGGGTGTCAAATGAAATCTCAGGGTCATTTTGATTTGCATTTCCCTGATGAGTAAGGATGCTGAGCATTTCTTTAAGTATTTCTCTGCCATTCAATATTCCTCTATTGAGAATTCTCTGTTTAGCTCTGTACCCCATTTTTAATTGGATTACTTGATTTGTTGCTGCTTTACTTTTTGAGTTCTTTATATATACTGGATATTAGTCCTATGCCAGATATAGGGTTGGTGAAGATCCTTTCCCAATCTGTAGGCAGTCGTTTTGTTGATGACAGTGTCCTTTGCTTTACAGAAGCTTTTCAGTTTCCTGAGGTCCCATTTATTGATTGTTGCTCTTAGAGCTTGTGCTGTTGGTGTTCTGTTCAGGAAGTTGTCTCCTGTGCCAATGAGTTCAGGGCTCTACCCCACTTTTTCTTCTAAGCAGTTTAGTATGTCTGGTTTTATATTGAGGTCTTTGATCCACTTGGACTTTAGTTTTGTGCAGGGTGATAAGTATGGATCTATTTGCATTTTTCTACATGTAGACTTCCAGTTAGACCAGCACCATTTGATGAAGATGTTGTCTTTTTTTCCATTGAATAGTTTTGGCTTCTTTGTCAAAAATCAGGTGTCCACAAATTTGTGGATTTATTTCTGGGTCTTCTATTTGATTCCATTGATCCACCAGTCTGTTTCTATGCCAGTACCATGCAGTTTTTAGTATTAAACAGAACTCTTAATACAAATTAAATTCTCTATGCCCCACTTCCTCTATGCGACACATATCCCAGTTCCCCTGCCTTCTCTGTTTTCTGGGACCCATGCTGATCTGCATTCTCCAAGACCAGCATGGATCAGGAAGCAGTAGGTAAAGGCTCCCAGCCTCTTTTCCCATCTACTGGCCTGCCACAGCCTGACAGCAATAGTTACCCAGGTCTGCCCAGGGCCCTCTCTACTCTACTTTCTCTGCATACCCCACATACCAGTTCCCTTACCTGTGCCATTTCCCAGGACCCACCCCAATCTGATGCCCCAGAGACCAGCATGGGTCATGGGGCAACAGGAAAACAGGAGGACTCTGGCCATCTGGGACCACAAGCATTATCTACAACACCAGAGGCCTATTACCATCAGAGACTACCAGGCCTGCTAATAACAAAGAAATTTGGACAATATTTTTAAAAAATCAAATCTGAGAATAATAGGAATAAAAGAGGAACTAGACTCCAAACTCCAAGGCCCAGAAAATATTTTCAACAAAACAATGGAAGAAAACTTCCCCAACCTAAAGAAAGAAATTCCTATAAACAGACAAGAAGCCTATAGAACACCAAATAGAATGGACCAGAAAAGAAAATCCTCCTGTCACATACTATTCAAGACACTAAATATACAGAACAACAACAAAAGAATATTAAAAGCTGCTGGGGAAAAGGCCAAGTCACATATAAAAGCAAACCTATCAGAATTACACCTGATTTCTCAACAGACTATGAAACCAAGAAGAGCCTGTACAGATGCCATGCTGACACTAAGATATCAACATAGACCACTATATTCAGCAAAACTTTCAATTACCTTATATAAAGAAAACAAAATATTGCACAGCAAAAGCAAGTTTAAACAGTACCTGGTCAAACACCCAGACCTACAGAAGATGCTAGGATAACTACACCCAGGAAAAAAATTCCACAGCCACAAAACAAACAAAAAAAGTAAGCACGCACATGCACTATACCAACAGCAACACCAAAATAATAGGGAGTAACACCCCCTGGTCATTAATATCTCTCAACATCAATGGCCTCAGCTCCTCAATAAAAAGACACAGGCTAACAGAATGGATACATAAACAGGACCCATCATTTTGTTGCATACAAGAATCACACCTCAGCAATAATGATAGACATTACCTCAGAATAAAGGGCTGGAAAAAGGTTTTCCAAGCACAGAAGAAGCAAGCTGGAGTAGATCTTCTAATATCTAATAAAATAGACACGTAACTAAAATTAATCAAAAGAGATGGGGAACAGCAATTCTTACTCGTTAAAGTAAAAATCGACCAAGATGCTGTCTCAAGCCTGAACATGTATGCCCCAAATGCAAGGGCACTCCTACTTGTAAAAGAAACATTACTAAAGCTTAAATCACACATTGAACTCCACACATTAATAGGAGATTCATACCTTTCTCCACAATGAACAGATCATTGAGCCAGGAGATAAACAAAGAAATAATGAAACTAACTGACTTTATGAGTCAATTGGCCCTAATAGATTTCTACAGCCATTCCATTCAAATGAAAAAGAATATACCTTCTTCTTAGCACCTCATTGAACCTTCTCCAAAATTGACCACATTCTTGGACACAAAGCAATCCTCAACAAACACAAAAATATGAAATAACACCTTGTATTCTATCAGACCACCATGGATTAAAGCTAGATTTCAACAACAACTGAAACACTAGAATACTGACAAACTCATGGAAACTGAACAACTCTCTACTTGATGACCACTGGGTCAGGGAGGAATAAATAAAGAAATTAAAGACTTTCTAGAATTCACTGAAAACGAAGGCACAACATAGCCAAACTTATGGGACACAATAAAAACAGTGCTAAGAAGAAAATTCATAGCACTGAATGCCTTCATAAAAAAAGTTCACAGAGCTCATACTAGCAACTTAACAGCTACCTGAGAGGAAAAAAAAAAGAGCAAGCACACTCAAGAAGAGTCAATGGCAGGAAATAATCAAACTCAGGGTTGAAATAAATAACCTAGAAAAAAAAGGAACAATATAGAGAATGAACAAAACCAAGAACTATTTTTTTTAAAGAAAATCAACAAGATAGACAAACCCTTGACCAAACTAATTAAAAGACAGATGGAGAGTATACAAATGAATTAAAATGATAAATGAAAAAGGTGATAAAACAACAGACACCAAGGAAATCCAAAGAATCATTAAATTGTATTTCAAAAATAAATACTAAAACTAAATAAAATAGTTGATTTTCTTGATAGATACCACTTAACACAGTTTAATCAAGATTAGGTTGACAAGGAAATAGAATCAGTCATCAAAATATTTCTAACCAAAAAGAGCCCTGGGCCAGATATTTTTAGCACAGAATTCAATCAGACTTTCAAAGAGAACTAATATCAATACTCCTCAAACTATTCCACAAAATAGAAACAGAAGGGACATTGCCAAACTCATTCTATGAGACCACAGTCACTTTAATACTTAAAGCACACAAGGACCCAACAAAGAAAGAGAATTTCAGATCAATTTCCCTATGAACACTGATGCAAAATACTCAATAAGATACTTGCAAACCAAATCCAGGAACACATCAAAAATATCATCCACTATGATCAAGTAAGCTTCATCCTAGGAATTCAGGGATGCTTCAACACATGAAAATCCACCAACACAATCTACCATATAAACAAACTGAAAGAACAATAAAAACCACATATCATCTCATTAGATGATGAAAAGGCCTTTGACACAATCCAACACTACTTCATCTTTAAAGTATTGGAGAAATCAGGGATACAAGGAACATACCTAAACACAATAAAAGCAATATACAGTAAGTCAATAGCCAACATCAAGTTAAATAGAAAGAAACATACAGTGTTTCTGCTAATATCAGAGATAAGAAAACGCTGCCCACTCTCACCATATTTTTACAGAATAATACTTGAAGTTCTAGCTAGAGCAGTAAGACAAGTAAAGGGGATTAAGAGGAGATAAATTGGAAGAGAAGATGTCAAAGTATCATTGTTCACAGATGGTATGATAGTATAGGTAAGTAACCCCAAGATTCGACCAAAACACCCCTTCAGCTGATAAACACCTTAAGGAATATCTCTGGATACAAAATTAACTAAAAAAAAAGTCAGTAGCCCTCTTTTATACAAGTGACAAAAGGGCTAAGAAAGAAATTAAGGAAATAACACCCTTCACAATAGCCACAAATAATATAAAATAACTTGGTATAATGCTAATCAAGCAAGTAAAAGACCTGGATGAAAGAACTTCAAGCCTATGAAGAAGAATTTAAAGAAGATTTTAGAAGATGGAAAGATCTTCCATGCTCATGGCTCGATAGGATTAACAGTAAAAATGGCCATTGTGCCAAAAGTTATGTACAGATTCAATGCAATTCTCATAGAAATTCCAACACATTCTTTACAGACCTGAAAGGGCAACCATTAACTTCATATGAAAAAATAAAATACCCAGGATAGCAAAAACAGTTTTGTACAATAAAAGAACTCTGGCAGTGTTAACATCCCTGATTTCAAACTATACCTACAGAACAATAATAATAAAACTGCATGGTATTGACATAGAAGCAGACAGGTTGATCAATGGAACTAAACTGAAGACCCATAAATAAACCCACACTCCTATGAGCACTTGAACTTTGACAAAGAGGTCAAAACCATACAATGGAAAAGACAAAAGCATTTTCAACAAATGGTGCTGGTTTAACTAGATATCTGCATGTAGAAAAATACAAATGAACCCATATTTATCACCCTGCACAAAACTCAAGTCCAAGTGAATCAAAGACATTGACATAAAACCAGATACTCTAAATCTACTCAAAGACAAAGTGGGGGAAGTCTGAAACTCACTGGCATAGGAGACAACTTCCTGAACAGAATAGCAACAGTACAAGCTCTGATATCAGCATTAATAAAAGGGATCTCATGAAATTGAGAAGCTTCTGTAAATCAAAGGGCACTGTCAACAGAATAAAACAGCAGCCTACAGACAGGAAAAAAAATCTTCTACCAACCCTACATCAGACAGAGGGATGATATCTAAAATATACAAGGAATTTATGAAATTAAACATTAACAAATCAAATAATCCAATTGAAAATGGGGCACAGAGCTAAACCAAGAGTTTACAACAGAGGCATCTCAAATGGCTGAGAAACACTTAAAGAAATACTCAATGTCCTTAGCCATCAGAGAAATGCAAATCAAAATGACTCTGAGATTCCATCTTACACCATCCAGAATAGCTAAGATAAAAAACTCAAGTGATACTACATGCTGGCAATGATATGAAGAAAGGAGAACACTCCCCCATTGCTGATATGAGTGCAAATGTGTACAACCTGTCTGGAAATCAATCTGGTGATTTTTCAGAAAATTGGGAATAGTTCTACCTTAAGACCCAGTTATACCACTCTTGGGCATATACCCAAAAGCTATTCCACCATACAACAAGGACATTTGCTCAACTAGTTCATAACAGCTTTAATAACTAGAAACTGGAAACAACCTAGATGTCTTGCAAATGTAAAATGGAGCACCTGGTGAGTGGAGGAAGGGGTTGTTGTTTCTAACGTGGACCTTACTGCATGCTTTTGGATCACTCCCCTGGGCAGCACTGCCTTGCCCGGCCTCAGGGCATGAGGATATGCTGAGTCCTAATGTGACTTCATGTGCTGGGGAGGATTGATATGGGGGAGGGAGCTCCCATTTTCTGGGGAGAAGGGAAAAGAGAAAGGGGGAATAAGGGAAAAGGGGAGTACTGGGAGGCAAAGAGGGAAGGGCAGCCTTGGGAGGTAAATAAACTAGAAACAATTTTAAAAACAGAAAAAAAACCAAAGTAAATTCTCTAAAGTGTGAATAAATTACATATAAAACATACAATAAGTATGTAAAACTCATTACTTCATAACGATTTTACTGTTATTTATGCTTTTGATCTTGTGTTTTCTGTATTTGTATGGTGAAAGACTGTAACAGTAAACTAATATAACTCTCTTCTAGGTAACATCATGTAGAAGCCAACTATAGTGGATATATTTATATCACTGAAAATGGATGGTACTGTGAAATAACTCAGTCATAAATATCCTCCTCTCCCAGAGTATTAAGATAGATTTGACCACAGACTCCAGAGCATATTCAGTTAGTCACATCCCAAGAGGAATGACATTGTCCATAAACAGTTTACTTCATATTTCATGAAGATTATCTTTCCGATGCTGTGTTTTCCTGAACTCTTGCCTGGGTCCCTCCCATGCAAAGAAGTGCTGCCTCTTCCTGGGTGTCTATTCTCACTGACCTACATCCAGACCCTTAACAGCATCTAAAGTCTAATTGGCAAGGACTCATAGGTCTGTCCTATTGTCCATTCTCATCCAGTCTTCTACATCAGTGCTTATATATAATTAATTGAAAACAATTATGTCCATCTTTAATTTTTCCCACTTCAATGTTTGTCTCTTGAGAACCAGCTCTATAATTGATATCCAATGCTAATATTTGAAGTCCAAACACAATGTCTCATGAAGTTAGTGAATATTTGTTTTGATGACAAAAAAAACCCAAAAAACAAAAAACAAAAAAACCCAAACAACTGGAATTCAGAGGTCAAGTTTTTTGTTTTCCTTTTTCTTAGAGATAACATCCTCAGTTTTCAAAAATAATTTACTCTTTAACAGTCTCATACATGTGTACATAAGATATTTTGGTCCGATGCATCATCCCAGCTCACTCCATTCACTCTCACCAACCCCAATCCCTCCCATAACGCTCCCATCCTAGTTCATGTCTTTCTGTTTTGCTTTGTGACCCCATGGATTTAACCAGTGTTCCTTTTGTGAGAATGAGTGTGAAGCAATCTATAGGAAGATGAGTAGCTAATCAATAGAATAATTACTGAAGGCAATGACTTTCTCTTCCCATGCATTTCTTAGTACTGTTGGTACCCCTAGGTAGAGCGGGATACCACAGACTCCTTCTGCTCTTTATAACTGAATGATAATGGGCCCAGTTTTGTATAGATCCTATGCAAGCAAATTACTCTACAATAAGTTCTACATCATGTCCCTAAGACTGCCTGTCATAGCCCTCCTTCTCCTTATCAATCTCTTACATTATTTGTGCCCCTTCTTCCTTTGTTCCCAGAATCTTTGATGAAGGTGGGTGATCTGGATGCTCCATTTAAGGCTGAGTACTCAAGTCTCTTGTTCTCAGCATATTGACCAGCAATGGATCTCCAGAATAGATGCTTCTTTGACCAAGGCTAAGGACAATGCTAGTCTACAGAGTAGATTTTGATACTACTGTAAGAAGGGCTGACAATTCAGAACCCTGGATTTCAGAGCATGGCTCTGGCCATGGTAATGAAGTATAAGGAATGGATGATACGAGGTTGTGAGTGGGGTTTCAGGGAACAAAACACTAGGAAATTGGCTGTGACTGCCCTTTTTCCTAACATTCTACTTTCTTGAGGCTCAGTCTTATGGATACTAAACAGCAAAGAGGTTTCTGTGTGGGTTTGCTTCTTAGTGAAACCTAAAGTGATGAGTAATTGTGAAAATAACCTTACACATGGCCTAAAAAGACCTGGGTTTGAGTACTGGGAATGTTACATTGCCTTAAAGATTCTGATTCTATGCTCCTCCCTGTGTCCATGTACCTTAGAATCAGTCTTGATTAGCCTACCATCGCCACCATGACTATGTGTAATCAGTCACAAGTGGTTCTTGTTAAGTATTTGAGCTACAGAGTGGTTTATTAAGTAGTAAGAACCAACTGATATGCAAGATCCTCTGATTTACTTCAGATCTTTACACTCTAAACTAGGTGTCTTAATCACCAAAAATATTATTTACTAACAATTCCAGGGCCAATATAAAGACGTTAACTATATAATTTCCTATTAGGCTCTTTGTGGTTTGCATATGGCTTTATTTTTGTTTCCTTGCTTACATGGCTTTTTCCATTGCTAACATATAGAAAGGAACGTGTGAGAAACAGAGAAAAAGAGTCTATTCCCTGGTTTCTTTTCCTCTAAGGACACTAATCCTGAAGGATCAGTTTTCATACTTAAGACCCCACTTAAATCTAAGCACTATCTTCAAATGTAGCCACTTTAGGGGAGAGAAAGATTATGTAAAGTTTTTTTTTGTTGCAACAACATACTTGAGAAAACAACCTGAAGGAGGAGGGGCTTATCTTGGCTCACAGTTTCAGAGGGTTTGGTCCATAGTCATACACTTAGGCATAACTTCATGGTGGCAGGAGCATGTAGTAGAGGGGAGTTGTTCATTTCATGGCAGGCTGGAAGAAGAGAGCATTATAGGGAAGAATAACATGCTCCCATGGACTTGTCCCCAGAGACCAACTCTTTATAGTTAGGTGCCACTTTCCAAAGTTTTCAAAACATTCTCAGATAGTACCACCAACTGAGTGAACACTTCATATTCCAATCAAAATGAGTTCCATACTTGAATTTTGAGATAGTAAATGCTACATTCAAGAATCTTTCTCATTCATCTGAAATTAAGGTTACTCAATTAGAACACTCATTCGCTAAATACGTACTAATGCATGGAGATAGGACTACTGTTCTTTTATGCCACAAAATCCTGCAGAATTGATCCTTCTCCTCTGTGGAGGTTAAGAATTAGGTGAGTAAGGAGGGTCTCAGATGCCCAATGCTTATGTAAATTTGGGTATATTTAAGTGTTCTAAGCATAGAATAAAATGATTTTATGTGATTCTTTTCTATTTTAAATCAGTGTTTAATACCTCAGTTTGGTTATTTAATTTAAAATGAGTGATTGACTTTATTAGTCTAATAATTGTACTTGTCTGTCACTGTTCATGAAAAAGATTGAAGGACATGAGGGAGAATAAAGTCTGAATCACGGGGAAGCTGAGTTCTGCTTGACTGATAGGAATCATAGAGCTGAAAGAAGGACTTCTGGATTGAGCTGCTCAAGGGCTTCCCTGGGCAGTCACCATCTCCTGCCTCCGTCCTCTGCCTCCCAGGTCCTCATCTCTCAAGCACATGAGGAGCAATGATTGTACCCCACATTGCTTCTTTTTATTTTCACAAGCAGTTGGCCTCAGTGCCTGCCTAGTTGTTCAATGAGAGATCTGAGTCACCTTCAGCTTCCTCACAGCCTCCTGAATGGAGCCCATAATGGCATTTCTCCATTGGTATGAAGAAATCTGTGCATTACTTTAGCTGCAATTGCTGAGGGCTACACCACACTCTAGATCACTAGCCTAAGCCGTCTTTTGTACTTATCACCAAAACTCAGGATGTGGGCATACTCTTTCTGTTACAATGAATAAATGGGGAGGGGAGCTCAGTGAGGCTAATGACATTTTCAGAATCAGAGATCTGAACCTAGTCTAATGGGCCCTTTCTGTACTGACAGCCCCACCCACCCCACCCATAATTAAACTTTGTAACTGGGCACTTGCCTCTGCTTCCCTGAGACTTCCATAGCCATCCATCATCAATTTGCTCTTTCTGCATAAGATAGAAATTATTTGCCTCTGAGCTGCCTCTTCTTCTCTTCCCCCAGTTCCCATTTTCAGCTCACTGTCTGATATCCATGACCTACTTAATATATGTGCTTAAAATTTAAATTTCTTCACATCTACTTACTAAATATGAGATTGCATTTCTCATAAATTATAAGGACGAATTCCCCCACCCCCTACAGCCACATGCTCTTTTCTTTAAAATTGTTTTTTTTTTTAATTGTGTCTCTGAAATGGCCACAACTCACTTCAGATTCTTCTGCCTTAATACTAGAATAGCAGACGTTTTGTCCTGATTAGCTTTGATCATGAACTTGACACAACCTATCTAAGAGAGACTGGCCCATGAACAGGTCAGGAAGGATTGTTTTCATTGCTAACCAATGTACAAGGGCCCAACCCCTTCTGGGTAGTAGCATTCCCAGGGTAGGTAGTCCTGGGCTAGCTAAACAAGAACCTGTCAGCAAGGCAAGCAAAAATCCTCTCACAGTTTCTTCTTCCAGCTCCTGCCCTGACTCTGCTCAGAGATGGTCTGAAGCTTGTGTGCTGAAATAAATACTTTTTCCCCTAAGTTGCTTTCAGCCATGATATTTGTAAGAGCAGCAGAAAGTGAACCGGGACAACTCACAAGACCCACCAATTGGAGGGCATAGCACTTGCTACTGCATCCGTCCTAGGCCTGCTGGGAAATGCTCCAAGTAAGAGCCTGGTGAAGCCACCACGTCCCTTCCTTCCAGAAGCCCTAAATAGCTATGCTCTTGTTTTCTCACAGCCTTGTACTAACATTAGAGATACATTCTCTTAAAAAATATAGTAACAAAATCAAAACAAAAAATAGTAATATGTAGCCCTGGGCATGTAAAACACATCCTTGCCACTCCCTTCAATGCCACAACTCAACATTTTCCTTACCCTTCCACTACTTTTGTGTTCCAGAATTCACATCTGGTCACCAGCAGACTGAACATCGCCTGCTGTTCCAAGAGAGGGCAGAGAAAGGCAAGAGGAGCTGTTTTCCTGAGTAGAGAGAGGAGAGGCAGGCATCTTAGCTGCCAATCATTCCACCCCTTAAGTAATCCCTGGGTTTTTCTTGCAGAAAAGAAAACCATTGTTTGCCCAGCATGGGAAATGTCATGAGTTTTCTTCTGCATTTTGCTTTTCTTTTTTGCTTATGTTCTTTTTCCCTACCGAGGAAAAATGACCAAAAGAAATTTTTTAAACATATGGTCTCAAACCAAATAATCTCACCCTAGCAGGAGAGAGATAAAATGTCCTGCTAAGTTATTTTCTGCATTGAGGATTTTTCTAAGCTGTTTTGAAGCATAGTGCATGGGCAGGAGCCAGG
>CM053744.1:101282731-101302531 GCA_028658305.1 Pachyuromys duprasi | reverse complement strand
TTGGAATTTTCCTTTGATGAGAAGGAAGTGCCCCTCCTCATCTTTCTTGATTAACTTTGGTTGAAAGTCTATTTTATTAGATACTAGGATTGCTACCCTAGCTTGTTTTCTGGGTCCATTTGCTTGGAAAATGGTTTTCCAGCCTTTTACTCTGAGGTAGTGTTTATCTTTGTTGCATAGGTGTGTTTCTTGGATGTATCAGAATGTAGGATCCTGTTTCTGCAGCCATTCTGTTAGTCTGTGTCTTTTTATTGGAGAGTTGAGTCCATTGATGTTGATAGATAATAGTTACCAATGACTGTTAGTTTCTTTTATCGTGGAGTTGGTGGTCTTACTCTGATTCATTGCATTTCTTGTTTTTGTTGTCATTGGGAAATTATCTGTATCCTATATTTTTTTGGTGTAGTTGTTTCTGTTGGAATGAAGTTTTCCTTCTAATACCTTCTGAAGGGCTAGGTTGCTGTGTAGGTATTGCATGAATTTTGTTTTGTCATGGAAAATATTGTTTTCTCCATCCATGTTGATTGAAAGCTTCGCTGGGTATAGTAGTTTTGGTTGGCATCTGTGTTCCCTTAAAGACTGCATGACTTCTGACCAAGCCCTTCTGGCTTTCATAGTTTCTGATGAGAAGTCTGGTGTGAGTCTGATCGGTGTACCTTCATATGTTACTTGACCCTTTTCCCTTGCTGCCTTTAATATTTTTTCTTTGTTTGTAGGCTTAGTGTTTTGACTATGATGTGATGAGAGGTATTTCTTTTCTGGTCTAGTCTATTTGGTGTTCTGTAGGCTTCTTGTATGTTTATGGACATGTCTTTTTTTAAGTTGGGAAATTTTTTTCTATGATTTTCTTAAAAATATTTTCCGGTCCTTGGAGCTTGGAGTCTTCTTTTTCATCTCTTCCAATCATTCTTAGGTTTCATCTTTTGATGGCATCCTTTATTTCTTGGATGTTTTGTGTTTGGGATTTTTTCCATTTTTTATTTTCGTTGAGTGAGGAATCCATTTCAGCCTGCGTATCCTCTGCTCCCAAGATTCTCTCTTCCCTCTCTTGTATTCTATTGTTGATGCTTACCTTTGTGGTTCCTGATCTTTTCTCTAAGTTCTCCAGTTCCAGGTTCTTCTCTCTTTGTGTCTTCTTTATAGATTCTAATTCCGTTTTCATGCTTTGTACCGTTTCCTTCAACTGATTGACTCTGTCTCCTATTTTGGTTGTTTCCTCTCTGTTTATCTTTGATCGTTCTTCTATGTGGGCAGTTAATTTCTTCTCCATTTCTTTGAGGGCCTTGTTTATTTCCTCTTTTTTTCTCTCCTTTTGTTCCTCCAATATCTGCATAATCAACGCTTTAATATAATTTTCCTGTGTCTCTGCTGAATTAAAATCTCCACTGCTTTTGGGTGTTTCTGGTAGGGCCATGGTGTCCTGATTTTTGTTGGGTGAGTTCTTTTGCTGATTTCTGGGCATTTGTTTATATATAATCAGGGAGCTGTTTGTACTTTAAGGCTGTACTTCATTCTGAATCTGTCAATCTCTTGTGTCAGGAGTATTCTTCAAGAAGATCAGGGATTTCCGGTGGTTTGTTAGTGTGTGTTGTTGTCTCAGGTGAACTCTATTGTGGGCTCTGTATGCCCAGCTTCGTGCTCTGTGCTAGAAGCTGTGAGCACTACAGGCTGGTCACCCCTCTGGTCTGGAGGCGTTACTCCTCAGTCTGTGCTAGAGGCTGAGTGTCCTGGTTTGAGCTGTCTGCTGGGGGTTGTGCGCTCTGCCCTGGGCTTGCTGCTAAGGGCTCTCCCTTGGAATGGAGATTTGGCGCCCCTTTCTGGACCAGGGGCTGTGCACCATGGTCTGAGATGATATTTGGGGCACATACAATGGGTTTGTGTTGGTGTGCATCCGCTGTATGCAGGCCTGTCTGAAATGGTTCCCGAGGCCTTCTCTGTCTTGCCCTTGGACACACACACGGACTGAGGTTTTTGCTGGTAGATGTGTGCAGTGTTTGCCCTCAGTGTGCAGTCTGGTCAAGACGTTCCCTGGATACTCTCAGTCTGGGGTGGTTCAGGTGATTGGTGTGCACCTGCCGTACACCTGTGGGTTGAAGCAGTACTTGGGTCCTTCCCAGACTTGTTTGTGGACTCACACACGGACTGAGGTTTTTGCTGGCGGAATCGTGTGGTATGTGCCTGCAGTGTCAGACTGGTCAAAACGGTCCCCCCGACCTTCTCAGTCTGGGGTGGTTTCGGCGATAGGTGTGCGCCTGCCGTAAACCAGTGGGTTGAAGCAGAACCCAGGGTGCAGTGTGCGCTCAAAGTGTGCAGGTCAGTGAAAACGGTACCTGGTTCTTCCTCAGACTGCCCGCGAGACTGTGTGATCCAGTCTATTATGGCAGGTGGGGGTGCCCAGCGTGGCTGCTCATTCATATCAGAGCTGTGTGCTGCTGGTCACCCGGAGATTTTTCCGGGGAATAACTGGGTGTCCCTAGGGTTTTCCCACTTGATTTTCTCACCTTAGGAGTTCCGCTCACCTGGCAATCACAAATGCTGGCGTTTTAGGTACCAGAGTTCAGTCTCCTGGTTGCTGCGTTGTTTCTGCTGTCCTACTCCTCAGACACAGTGTCCTCTCGTGGCAGCCATCTTGGATCTTCGAGTTAGTGAATTTTAAGGAAATCTGAATGAAGGCATAACTTCAGCTAAAAACAATGTATTCATATTGGTTTATTTACTTTGGGAAACAGACTGTGGTCATACCCAACAGAGGAAACTTCTTATTCAGTGGGAACAGAATTAAAACTGAGATAAGAGCAGGGATTCAGGCAGATTTCATGGAAATTGAATGTAGCATTAGTCTAGAAGCTAGATCAGGATCCCTGTAGTCAGGGTTGAGGAGTTTGGGATGTAGTGGTTATCGTGTTGGTCATGAATATGACATTTTAGAAGAAAAAAAATATTGTATTTTAAGAGATCTCTTTGTCCTGTGAGGTGGTGATGGGCAGTCAGCTGGTCCTTGGATGCATCGTTGCACCAGCCTCCATTTGTGTAATTGCCTCTTGCAGTGAGATAGGCAGGTAAGGGAAGCATGTTTTGTTGATAAGGATGTACACAGCTTTTTTTCCTTGGATAACAGGTTGTGTATTAAAGCTGGAGTTTAAATGACTCTTGTTTCTGATAATCCTGTTTGTCTCAACAGTAATATAAGACGCTAATAACTGGAGAAGTTGTATGTAGGAAGTATGAGAACCTATCTTCTCTCTTTTTATTTAAATAAATTATTCTAAATTTTAAGATTAATTAATATTTTATTGATATTGACAAATTACTCAATAGGAATGCCTTGTACACATATCCACCAACTATGCATGAGGTATTATATCTCTTTACCCTTGACAAAAATCGCTATTATCAGTCTTTTTAATATTTGTAAATTTTAAAGATGATAAATGACATTGCATTGCTTACATTTGCATTTTAAATAATGAATGAGATGTAGAGTCCTCCTACTCATTGATTGTCCATTTATATGTTTTTCCTTCTAGCTGCATGCTGTATACCATTGCTCATTTTTCAAAATGGTTGTCAGTTCTTTTATTTATTTATTTTTTTATCTCTTTTTCTGGTATAGAATTTTGTATGGTTAAAAAAAAAGAAAATAACAGTTTCTTTTTATAATTTTGTAAACACTTTTTAAAACTATTTTTTTTACATTCTTGGCCTCTTCCTCTTCCCCCACCTCTCTTTTATTGTGAGGACATTTTAACGGCTTTATGTAATCAGATCTCTGCCTTTATTCACAGTTTCAGGATTTAATCACATTCTCATTTTATCCCGAAATTATGCTCCTAGTGGTTTGATTATTGTAAATGGTTCTTTTCAAGCTGGTTTCTAATTATTTTAGGTGTTCTTGTAAGGTTGTCTTCAATGAGTTCATAACCTACTGTCAGCTCAAATTAATCCTGAGCTTTGTTTTTAATTTTCTCTAGCCATGTTTTGAAGCCCATATGTAAGCAGGCACCTTTTTGTTGCTTGGAGATATGCACAACCTATGTCTAGCAAAGTATGCTTAAATGTCCTTAGGTTTCTGAGTTATGAAAATAGGCATCTCTTATTTAAGAATGTCTTATCCTTTCATGTGGTTCCTTTACACCTTTGTAACTTTGTCAGCTATTCTTTCATTGTTAAGATTTTTTAATTGAATTTTTCATGGGTATGAATGTTTTGTGTGCATGTATGTATATGCGCTAAGGCATGCAATGCACATAAATGCCAGAAGCAGAAATTGGATCCCCTTGAACTGAAGCTACAGTTGCCATGTGTGTGCTGGTAACTGAACTCTGATCCTCTGCAAGAGTGGTAAATGCTTTTAACCACTGAGCCATCTCTACAACCCCTACCCAACTATCCTTAGTATTCTTTCCCGGTATTCACTGGTTCCTGATGATCATATGATTTGTGTTCTACAAGCCAGACTTTGACCTCTTCTTTTCAATAGCAACACTTATTTTCTCAGTATTTTGGTTTAATTTTTATATCTTATAGCTTACACTTCTCAGTTGTTACAGCCTGAATCTCATTACTTCCCAGACTCACACGTCCCATTGACTCTAGGTTTTCCATCTGTTTATCTCATAGACATCTCATTGTCTGCATAGTCAATACTGACTTCCTTATCTTTGAGCCCAATCATCAGTCTCCTCAGTGACTGGCAAAACAATCCAGTTGCTAAGTCCAAGAAGATTGTAGTCATTCTTTATACTGTATCTCGTGCCGTATACCCAATCTTTCTAGAGATCTAATGAGGTCTTACTTCAAAATATGTTCATAACCCAAACCTCTTTCAACATTCTTGGTGATAAGATCTCATCTCAAGACACCATCATCTCTCTTCAAGAATATTGCTTGTAGTCCTAACTGGTCTTCCCACTTAAGACTATATTCCTTCAATTTATTTCTTAGATAACCTCCAATAGATCTTTAATACACATCAGAATGTTTACTCCCCCCCCCCACAAGCCTCAAATAGCTTGTGCATTATTTAAATTCCTCTAAGCCTTACTTAAAACTCTTATTAATACTCTAAATTGTTGACTCCATGATAGAGATTTGAACTCATTTTCCCTTCAATGTACAAGCTCAACGAGCTTTAAACATATGAGGGTTTTTTGTTTTTTTTTTGTTGTTTTTTGTGGGGTTTTTTTTGCCAATCTTTCAGTGCACTAACCATGTGCTAGCTTTGTCTTCTATGCAACCCTTTTCCTAGACAAGCATGTATTTGTTCTCACTTCATTCTCAGCTCATTGCTCTCCACAGAGCCCCTTTCTAAAGTCCTCTCTAAGTAGCCTTCCCCAGTGCCCTGTGCTTTACTTCTCTTCATTATCCTCATTGTCAGTATACATGCTGTTAATATTTATTATTCAACTGCCCTGTGAAAGAATGTGTGATAACGAACTTTCATTTTATCACATTCATGGCTGTATAACTAGCACACAGAACTACAATATATAATTCTCAGCTCATCTGTGACAAATGTTTGTTGATAAGTGAATACATCCTATTACGTGCCTGGCAGCAAAACCAGAAATAGAAACTAAACTCTAGTCTTGACCCCATCTCTTGACCTCTTCTCATTTAAGCTGTGGCCTCAGTGATTTGCACACTGTAGCCATTTTCATGGTTTGCTTATGAACCAAATTAAATTTCAAGAACCTCCAGTGAACTGAAAAAAGAATAGACATAAGATCAAGACCTGACCCTGGAAGAATAAATAGAACTATAGGAAGACATGGATGAAGAGTGGCATTGTGGTGGAAAACATACTAAGGGCTACTTGATGTTCCTCAAAAATTATATGTGATGGTTTGGGAGGCAGGTGTGGAAAGGGAGGCTGAGAGAAGAGCTTTTCATAGAGCTTTTGTTAAAGAAACTCCAGGGCATGTCTTTATCTACTGCCATGTGAGCACCTAGTAGAAAGGCGTTATCTATGAGTTATATCCGCTGTCTCACCAACTGACACCCAGGCCGTAGGTTCTTACATTTCAAACTAAACAAATAATTTCCTGTTGTTTATAAACTACCAAGTTCGTAATATTTTACTGAGGCAACCATGATGGACCAAGACAAAACACAATCAGAGAGAGACAGACACGACTCACACTGTTTTCTGTGCCATTTCATGCTCCACATAAAAGTCACTCTCCCTCATGTTTGCTGCATTGAGAGGCAGCTCAGTCACATGGTAGTGGGTTATGTGGAAAGATTGCTAGGCTTACTCCTGAGTCAGAGTCTTAGGTCTGAATCAGGGCTCTGATAATTAGAGCTGAACATAGCCAGGTAAGCCATTTAATCATCGGGAATGTCATTTGTCTTATCTGTAAAAGCCAGCTATCAGGGACTTCACTGTGGTATTACATGAGCATCAAATGACAAACGTAGAAAACAAAACAAAACAAAACATTAACACAATGTCAAATTTCCACCCTAGATCAGGGCATCAACAACTGTAAGTTGAATCTATCCCACTGGCAGAAATTGATAGACTATTTATATCTGACCTGAAATCCATCTGTAGAATTTATAATCTATAATATCAACTGGTTAGACTTGCCTTACCAGTCTGTTTGTTTGTTTTCACTCCTAGCTTCACTGAAGGTTGTTTCCTGTTTCTTTAATTGAACACTCCAGACTGAGACATTTTACAGAATAGAGGATTTTTTAATTACAGTACCAGAGGCTGAGACATCTAAGATCATGGAACCAGCACCTGATAAAGCTCTGGTTCATCACAGGGTGGAAGACACCACACAGTTTCAGTCTTCCTTCCTCTTATAAAGTTATCAATGCATCCTGGGGGCTCCATCTGTAGGATTTAAGTTTTAATTATTTTCTGAAAGCCTCATCTCCAAACACCATTAACATAAGAATTTGGGAAATGAAGCTCTTGATACATGAACTTTTGCGGAACACAGTCAATCCACATCAATTGTCCCCATGTCACAGCACCATATACCCATGTGTGCAAGGCCGTAATTCTCACTTTCAGAGCTAACAAAAACAAAGTTCGTGGATAACTCAGTCCAGAATGGAGAAAACAACACCCCTTCCTGCCAGGGAAGGAGAGAGATAAAGAGCATTGGGGAAGTGAATCCACAGCTCTGTATTTAAGCAGAGTGGCTGAGAGCACCTTGGGAGCTCCTAAGTTCATCACTCATAGTGTCACCATCAGGTCCTACAATTAGGATGTAACACTCTTAGGCAAGGGCTCCAAATGCCTCAGGCTCTTGAGGAACAGAGCTGCTTTGATGAGGGCACCCTGAAGCACTTTGGGGACTCAGACTTCTGAAAATAGGGCATAAAAAGAGCTTCAGAAATTAGACCCTGGAAGTGGGGTACTGTTCCCCAAGATCAGTAAGAGCTATCCCAGGATGATACATATGAAAGCAGCCACTCATGTGCACGCGACCTCAGGGATGTCTTGGTCTGGGCTGCTGCTGCAATTTTCTTGGTCTCCCCTCTGAGCTCCAATCCACTGCATAGTAATTTTTATCTTGATTAAGACAACGTTTCTTTCCCACACTGCTTCATAGAGTACACCATTTAGGGACATAAGAACTGAATTCCATCTCTGCCCATTACTGGTTGCTGGCTTTCAGGACATTCATTAACTCCCTAAGACTCCATTTCTTATCTACACATTGACAGCAGTAATACCTTTCTTGGGAAATTTAAAATATCAAATGAGAACAGAGAAGCTGCATGTCAGTCATTTCTCATCTGCATACAACAGTTCAATACCACAAAGCCTCCCTTTTCTTTCCAAGCCTCGGGAGAATTTCTGAAGTATAGGATGCAAGTGCCAGCCAAAGAGAATGTAGTTTTCATTCATGTCGTTGATGCCTCTCTCCTATCTCTTTCCTCCAGTTCCTACAGCTTAACAAACTTCTCTTCTTCCCTCCTTCCCTATTCAGAAATATGCATGTGTGGTTTTGGAGCACCCCCACTCTTCTGGTCCTTCAAGAACTGGGCACTTTCAATTGTTTTTCTATTCACTGTTTCTGTTCCCTAATCAAAAAGTCCAAATACTTCATACTTGTAAATAAAGACTTCTGAGCATGTAAGTTATGAATGCATAGTTCTCTGCTTTGCTGTCCTATAGTGATCCTCCACATGGCTTTCCAGATATACCCCTTATAAAGCATAATGTCCCCACATTCCCCCTCTAATCAAGGGCAAAGCTGAAGACCTTTCTGTTAGTTTTCAGAGCTGTCCCTTTGTTCTCTCGTCGGTTACAGCTTTCTTCTCGGGACTAACAGGTACTGAAGAGTGGTATGAAGTTCTTTCACACATTGTGCTGCCAGGTCAATACAACAATCTTCCTAGAAAAACAGTCATACAACTTCACCATGGTCACAGAAAGATCGGTTGACTTATGTTTGCTGCTTGGAGAAAGTGACTGAATTCATGATTCCTGTAATTGGACAGAACCACAGCTTTACTCCTTAGTATCTCTATGATCTTATCAGAGGAAACTTTTTTCTTTTTTGTTTGTTTGTTATGTTTTGTTTTATAAAGTGTGGACAAAGAGCTGGAAAAAAAGTTGAGTTCAGCACTGAACACTTATAATCCCAGCAATGTAAAGGCAGAGCCAGGCAAATCCTAGATCCTGGAGGCTCACTTCCTGGTCAGCCAGTCTAATCAATTGATTCTGTGAGTTACAAGTTCAGTGACGGACCATGCCTCAAAGAGAAATAAAAAGAAAGAAAGAAAATAAGAAAGAAAGAAAATAAGAAAGAAAGAAAGAAAGAAAGGAAAGAAAGAAAGAAGGAAGGAAGGGAAAAAGGAAAGAGAAAAGAGAGAAAAAAGAGAGAAATTGAAAAGGATGCAGTTAGTTGACTGTGGCCTTCTTATGCATCTTCACATTTGTGTAAAAACACAGGCAGGAACAGGTAGTTAGGTAAAATTTCCAGTGAAGTGACTACTTATTCAATAAGTATTTTTTTAATGGTGACTATTTTACTGAGTGACTTGGCAGACCTAGACTAATTGTTTTCATTATGAAAGACCCTCTAAATGTTGTTTAAACCCACCTTCATTTTAGATTCATTTTGAATTTCTGTTCTAATGGTTGCTGATTTCCAATTCTGCTGAAGTTGTCATTGTCACTGAAGAAAGCATATTTTTTCTGATTGTCTTGCCTTAGCAGGGACTAGCCTTGATCTCCATTCTTCCTGGAAATCTTAAAAGAATCAAATATTGGCTTGAAATGATGAAGTGATTCAACTTGCCTTTGACAACTTTAGTATAAAAATCTCTTCATATAGTGAAATGATATTGTAACAATAAATCACTAAATGCTCAAGAATTCCAGGAACTATAAAAGCAGGTGAACCATAATTTTGATGTGTATTTAAAATATAGAGGTGGACATAATATCTTTGTCTGACTGAAAATTTTTTCAAAAACTTTTTGAGAATAAGACAAACAAAAATCAGAAGAACACTAGATGCTGAATGAATATAACAAACATTCTTTTGAGGGTATGTCTACATTTCTGAGCAGGATTTACATATCTCAGAGACTGTAAACAGAAGGGCACCTGAAAATTAAAACTGTCAGACAACCATGTAGTGGCAAATGTTTCCTAACATTATAGTTTGAGTTTTAAGGATTGTCAGCAAAGAAAATATGGCTTTGGGTCCTTTGTGAGTGTGAGACTTAGAATTGAGACACTGTATAAATCTCAAACCCTCAAGGGGCTACACTGTAGATAAAACAATGGACTAGAAATAAAATCAGCACTAAAAAAAGAGATTAAAATAAAAAATATCTCTCTTTACATGAGCTTTGGGAGAAAAGGAACCTTCCTTGCATATTACAACCACAACTGTCTGTTGTATTGAGACGATTAATATTTACTATTGAGATATCTTCTGGTAAAGCTGCTGTTGATCCTAAACAGCTGTATACCCAAATCACCACGCAGACACTGGGATTTATTTAATTAACCTAGAACACAATGCTGGGCAACAGTTACTCCCTCTTAAATCTCCAAGCCCTCATAGTTTCTTAACATTTAGATTTTACTCATTATACTTGCTTTTTGTGAAATCTTAGGTCTGGTTCATTCTCCACCTAGTTCCAAGATCTGTCCTCCAGCTCTGGTCTCCTAGCTCTCCTTTTGCCTCCCACTTTTTCCTGTTCTCTGGCTCCTCCCCATCCTGCCTACTCCTTCCTCTCTATTACTCAACTTTGTGGCTGGTTGCTTTATTTTGGGTGTTTACACAAAGTTGAGGCAGGTGATGCTTAGAGTAAGTATCACAATGAGATATCCAGAGTGAAACGGGGGTTCATAGGCTTTTCTTTATTTTTTCTTTGTTTTTAATTTTTTACAATTTATTCTTTGTTTATTTTAGTTGTAACCACCTTCCTCAACTCCTTCCAGTCACACCCTTCTTCTCTTTCCCCACTATCCTCTTCCCCTAGTCCACTGAAAAGGAGAGTTCTCCTCTGTCATCTGCCCATAGTTTATCAAGTCTCATCAGGACTTCCTGGATCCTCTTCCTTTGTGGCCTGGCAAGGTTACATAACCAGAGGGAAGTGATCGAGGATCAGGCAACCAAGTTTATGACAGAGGCAGCCCCTGCTTCATAGGCTTTTCAAAGTGGAAGATGCCTTGAAAAAATATCAAAATTGAAAAATAAAAACAAAGTGGAAGTCAAACCAGAAAACAAGACTCAGAAAAAAATAAGCTTGGGAGTTGGATCTTCAATAACCTCATCTAATAGGATTGCTGGATTTAGACCATAGTAGACAAAATATTTAAGAATGGGTTTAAAAAAAAACAGAAGAAATAAATAGTATCAGATAAAATATGTAAAAGGAACACAACAATAAGAGTTAAATAATACCATTAAAACAGCTTCAGTTTGATTACTAAAAAAAGAAAAACCTTTACCTTCACATCCTCACCTTAGTAGGTACTGACCTACTAATAACGTACACGTTAGTGCAGAGGGTGACTGAGAGTGCATGATTAAAGTGTTAATATTTACCCCCAGAGAATGCCTCCTCCATCTGTCAGGGAGAAACTTGTCTTTCTTATTTCCTCTAGACCTTCAGGCGAAAGTAGCCATTCTTTACCTTTCTTGGTTAGCCAAGGATGAGACACCTTTGACACAATAATTAACTCCCGGGCAAAGGAACTAAAGAGACAGTCACAGGCTTGATTTACAGACCCCAAGCTAACCCAGTGACCTACAGATAACAATAATTAGCGTGTCAGAAAAGAAGGCCAGCTCAATTCAGTAATTTCCTTCTGCAAAACTATCTATCTGAATGCCTCTCTACCACTCCCTATGGAAGCTCTGCTCCCGAAACTTGGCTAAGATGGTGGTTTTTGGTGGCAGCCTCTCTGCTTTTTGGGTTGTTGTTAGCTTTCCAAATAACTCTTTTTTCCCCTTGTCTCAGCAACTTGACCTCAGGTCATTGTCCATCTCAGGTAATGAGAAAAAACATGGATTTAAAGTTAAAAGATGCTGTCCTTTATGTGTATGACCCTTGGACTTCATCTTGATTAGATTTAGAAAAACTAGAAACACACCTAAGGGCATGTCTGTGAGGGTATATGCAGAGAGTTTTAAATGAAAGTTAAGCACCAACCCATCTGTGGAGCACACCATACCATGGACTGTGGTCATCGGCTGAATAAAAAAGGGGTAAGAAAGAAAGTCAGATAAGTACCAGCATCCAATTTTCTTTGTTTTCTGACATAAGGTGCATGGCTAGCCCTCATATTTCTACCATAATGCCTTCTGCCATGTTTGTCACAACAACAACTACAAGCTGATAAGTGGAGCTGTTCTTTTGGCCACCTTGCTATCATTAGAGCTTAATGGGCAATTCTAGTGAAGGTATGAAAGACCAAAATACTGATCAAAATGTGAGTAGTGAAGTCTCAACTTATGAGTTTTAACAGAGGAATGAAGACTTTATCAGGAACTGGGCGAGAGGCCGTTCATGCTTTCCTTATGGCAAAGAATTTGGCTATGTCCTGCATGTGTTCTGAGAACTTGGAGAAGGATGAAGTCAATGGTAAAGGACTAAGTTATTTGGCAGAAAAAAATAAAGACAGCGCAATATCAGTGTAGTGGCTGGTAACTTATAATTACTAGAGAGAGGGATCACAAAGATTCGAAAAAGGTGTAGTTTGATGAGGAAAGTAGGTTGAGCAAGTTTAAGGTTGTCTACAAGGGTGGTACAGCGAAAGCAGCTTTGTGAAACAACAGATTTCTCTTGACAGCAGAAAAAAGTGTGACGTGCTCTCTCATACTCTTGCAGCCACACCGTTCTTAACCATTGCTGACTTTGTCCCCTAAAACTGTGAGCCAAAATAAATATTTATTTCCTTATGTTGACTTATAAAATATTTTTGACACAATGAGAAAATCATAATAAATATAGTAAATATATGTACACTATAATAAATATAGTGTATATATTGGGTGGTGCACAACAGGATACTTATCACTTTAAACTGTATCATTTGGCTTGCATTAAATATATTTAAAATATTTTTTCTATTTTGAATATATTTCTTGGTATTGTCTGAATTTGAACAAATATATTAGTCAAAAGATTAAATTTAATCTAAGATTTAATTATTTTATGTGACAGGTGTTTTGCTTGTGTGTGTGTATGTACACTATTTGTGTAGTGCATATCCATGGAGGTGAGAAGAAGACAGTGGATCTTCTGAGACTAGAGTTAGCAGTGGATGTGAGATGCCATGCAGGTGTTAGGGATCTTCACAAGAGCATCAAGTGTTCTTAACTACTGAGCCCTCTCTCTTAGCCCTTAATCTAAGGTTTGAAAGGGCCAAAGACTTTGACAGACTCCTCATTAAAGATACATCAATAGAAAGCAAAATTTTAAAACAAGCTCTATGCTACATGATATCAAGAAAAAACAAATTAAAACAACAAAGAGTTGGATAAAGTGTGCATTACTACATACTTACTAGAATTACATATATTCAGGACACTAAAAATAACAAATGCTACTGAGCATACATCAGGAACTGCCACTCATTGCTGGTGGGAATACAAACATGGTCACTGCAGAAGAAAGTTTGGCTGTTTCTTCCAAACTGAGCATTTCCTGTCATGGCACATGCAGAAGTCATCCCTTTAGGAATTTTCTACAAAGTTTCAAAAAATTACACCTATGCAAAAATGTTTACACCAGTTTTATTCATAGTTATCCAAGTTTGAAAGCCAAGAAGACAATCTTAAGAAAGTGACAAAGAGTGGTGCATTTAGACAATGCACAATTATTCAGAGTCAAGAAGAAATGTGTTCTCACACCATGGAAAGTTAGAAAATAAATTTAAATACATATCACTAAACTTAAGAAATAAATCAGAAAAAAAATCTGTGTATTGTATGGTTTCAACTATTTGATATTCCAGAAAAGGCATGACAGTGAAATCAGTAAAGCATTCAGTGGTTGACGGTGGAGTATAGGGGAAGAGTAAACATATGAAACTCAGAAGTTCCCAGTTTATGTGTGTGTGTTACAAGAACAGAGTGTGACTGAGAAAAAGTCAGACTGGCTTGATAAAAATAAGATGAAATTATTGAAAGGAGAAATTTAATAAATGGTTTTCAAGTGAGAATTTTTTAAGTAGGATGGATATTTGGAAATTGCTCAGGACATAATTTAGAATGTAAAAAGCACACCAGGTGCAAGGACCAGAATGAGAAATTTACAAGAGGCATCTGATCAGATGTCTAGAGATGAAATTATGTGAATGTTTGTAAAGTCTTTTGCCAAATTCCCTTGTTTTTCAGAACTCTATGTCTGAGAAAAAAATCAGGAAAACAAAACCCTTTTAAAAAGCTATAAAATATCTTGGGGTAACTAACAAAACAAGTGAAAGATATGTAGGATAAAAATCTTGTCTCTGAAGAAAGAAATTGAAGAGGATATCAGGAGATGGAAATATTTCTCCTGCTCGTGGTTTGGTAGGATTAACATGGTAAATATGGTATTCTATGAAAAGCAATCTACAGATCCAATGCAGTACACATCAAAATTCCAACATAATTCTTTACACACCTTGAAAAAATATTCAACTTCATATAGAAAAACAGAAACCCAGGATAACAAAACAATTCTATAAAATAAAAATAATATCCAGAGTAATAACCATCTCTGATTTCAAGTAGTATTATGACACGTAGTAATGAAAGCCACATGGAACTGGCAAAAACAAACAAACAATAAACAAAACAAAAAAAAACACACACACAGACAACAGAAAACAAAAACAGACATGTTGATCAATGAAGCTGAATTGAAGACCGAGATATAAATTCACACACCTATGGACAACTGATTTTTGATAAAGAAGCCAGAAATATGTAAGGGAAAAAAACCAAACAAAACAAAATAAAACAGAACCTTTAACAAGTGGTGCTGGTCTAACTGGATGTACTTGATGTCAGCATGTTGAAGAATGCAAATAGATCCATACATATCACTCTGCACAAAACTCAAATCCAAGTGGATCAAAGACATGAACATAAAACCAGATACACTAAACCTGATAAAAGAGAAAGCGGGGTTCAGCCTTGAATGCATTGGCACAGGAAACAACTTCCTGAACAGAGCATCAATAGTATAGGCTCTAAGATCAACAATTAATAAATGGGACTTCATGAAACTGAAAAGCTTCTGTGAGGCAAAGGACACCATCAATAGGACAAAATAGCAGCCCACCAAATGGAAAAAGGTTTTCACCAACTTCGCATCTAACAGAGGGATAATATCCAAAACATACGAAGAACTCAAGAACTTAGTCATTAACAAACCAAATAACCCAATTTAAAAACTGGGGTACCCATCTAAACAGAGAATTATCAACAAAGGAATCTCAAATAGCTGAGAATCACTTAAAGAAATGTTCAACATCCTTAGTGATCAGGGAAACACAAATCAAAACTACTTTGAGATTCCATCTTACACCTGTCAGAATGGCTAAGATTATAAAAAACAAAACAAACAACACCACCAATAAAACACAAGTGACAGTTCATCCTGACAAGGATGTGAAGCAAGGGGAACCATTTTCCACTGCCGTTGGGAGTGCAAACTTGTACAGCCATTTTGGAAATCAATATGACCGTTTCTCAGAAAATTGGTAATCAATTTATTGAACATAGCTAATACTAGTCCTGAGCATACAGCCAAAGCATTCTTCAGCCTACTACAAGAACACTTGCTAAACTATATTCATAGCAACTTTATTCATAATAGCCAGAAACTGGAAACAAAGCAGATGTCCCTGAATTAAAAAGTGAATAAAGAAAAATGTGGTACATTACACAATGGAATACTACTCATAACAAGGACATTATGAAATTTTCAGGGAAATGGATGGAACTAGAAAATATCATTCTGAGTGAGGTAACCCAGACACAGAGACACAAACATGGTATGTATTCAATTATAAGTGGATATTAGCTGTAAAGTAAAGGATAATCATGCTACAATCCACAAACCCTGAAAGGCTAAGGAAGGCTTAAGAGAGAATCCAAGGATCTTCTGGGAAGGGGAAATAGATTAGATTTTTTTATTTTTGTAAACTGGGGTGGGTGGGGTTGGGAACAGAAGGGATCAGGGGGAGGGAGAAACCTAGTGCAATGAAAAAAATTAGAATCTATGAGAGTAACATTATAAAGACTCTTAGCAATGGGGAGCATGGAGCTTGAACTGGCTTTCTTCTGTAGCTAGGCAAAGCCTCAAGCAGAGTGATTGGGATGCCAAGTCAGCTGCAAAATCCTTGACCTATAGTTTGCTCTGCCTGCAGTGTCTGGGACTGGACTGTAGCATATTATTACCAAAGAAACCAGAGAGACTTTATCCAGCAACTGATGGGAACAGGTTCAGAATCCCACAGCTAAACTTTAGGAGGGGCTTGGAGAGAAAGGATCAGAGGAATAAGAGGAACACCACAGGGACACACCCACAGAATCAACTGACTGCTGCTCATGGGGCTCTCAGATATCAAGGAGCCTGTAAGGGCCTGACCTAGGTCATCTGTATATATGTTATATCTGAGTAGCTGTTCTTATGGGATTCCTAATGGTGGGAGCAGGGTCTATCTTTTTGCCTGCTCATACTGGGTTGCCTCATCCAGCCTTGATGTATGACAAAACTTTAGCAATGGATTGATGAGTTGATACACTTATCCTCTACCAGACCTGAAGCCAGGAATGTGGTAAGGCCACTTCTGGGATTCCCCACCTTGCTGCAGCCTAATTATTATAGAACCCTACCTGTACATTTCCACCTATGCAAGCATTGACTCCTGTCTCTCAAGATGACTTGGATCCATATTCCCAGGCCATAGCCAATTTACTTTTGTTTAATAATAATTTTTTTGTTTAGAAAAAAAGAATAAATTAAGTGAATGATAATGTAGTAATTGTTGAATTCATAATGAGTGAAACTTTTCCACAATTGTTGAAGAAATCATACTTTCAAATTTAGGTAACAAATAATTTCAAAAAGTAATACATTAAATCAAATTCATGTGAACATGTTATAATAGTGAAAAACTTGAATTTACTATAGAAGATGGGAAGAAAAATAAAGAAAAAAAACAGCTCTTGGCTAAACCCGATTTATTATTTATGAAGAAAAAAGTATAGCAATTGAAGTATTTTACTAAATTAATGTCAAAATTGCACTCCAGGAAGAAGAAATTTGGGGACAGAGGAAAGATTTAAATATCAGAAGAGAAAAAACACAAGACAACAGATAAATACTGCTAGATTTTAGGGTTGTTTGTGTGGAACTGAAAAAAATAATAGCTAACTTAAATGTTATAAACAAGCAGGAAACAAAAATATACTAGGCAAATACAAATAATAGAATATTTGATTATGGCACTTCGCTGTTTCCTGTGCAGTTCTGGAGATCTAAAAACTTAATTTGCATGCAAACTATGTAAAAATAAGAAAAAAAATCTATTTGAGAAATTACAGACTTCAGGAAAGAGGTTGTAGAATGCAGATTTGGTACACATGAATATATATGTGTATTTTAAAAACTCATTGTTATGGAATGTACTGTATTCTCTAACTTTCAATAGTTCAGAATTAAATTTTATTTAGATATAATAGCACCATACATATAACTAGGATCAGGCCATGGTGCAATGGACAGATCACTAATGCTGTATGACTGGTATGCTATAAAAGAAAACAGGATGAATATAGACATGATCCATACACGAGAACTCCATGAGAATAGAAAATCATGGATTTTGGGTGAGACCCTAAAAGTTGAGCGTGTTGAATGTTATCACTGAACAACCAAGACTCAGAAAGAGGCATGAGATAGATCCCTCCAAGCAGAAGTATTTCTGCCAAGGTCACAACCTCAAGCCTTTAGCTTCTAGAACTGTGAGAATATAAATTTCTGTACATAAGAAATTCATTCTGTGATTCTTTGTACATTCCCACCAGCAATGGAGGAATGTCTCTTTTCTCCACAACCTCTCCAGCATGTGTCTTCCCTTGAGTTTTTTTTTTTTTTTATCTTAGTCATTCTGATGGGTGTAAGGTGGGGCCTCAGGGACATTTTGGTTTGCACTTCCCTGATGACTAAGGACATTGAGCATTTCTTAAAGTGTTTCTCTGCCTTTTAATATTTTTTTTTGTTGAGAATTCTGTTTAGCTATGTATCCCATTTTTTAATTGGATTACTTAGTTTGTTGCTATTTAACTTCTTGAGTTCTTTATATGTTCTGGTTATTAGCCCTCTGACAAATATAGGGTTGGGGAAGATCCTTTCCCAGTCTGTAGGCTGTCCTTTTGTTTTGACAGTGTCCTTTGCTTTACAGAATCTTTTCAGTTTCATGAGGTCCCATTTACTGATCAATGAGGTGAAGGCTCTTCCCCACTTTTACTTCTAACAGATTTGGTGTATCTGCTTTGATATTGAGGTCTTTGATCCACCTAGACTTTAGTTTTGTGCAGGATGATAAATATGGATCTACTTGTATTTTTCTGCAGGTAGACATCCAGTTAGACCAGCACCATTTGTTGAAGATGCTGTCTTTTTTGCATTGTATGGTTTTGGTTTCTTTGTCAAAAAAATCAAGTATCCCCAAGTGTGTGGGTTTATTTCTGGATCTTCAAATCAGTTCCATTGATCTGCCATATTCTTTCTACGTCAGTATCATGTTGTTTTTATTATGTTGTTTCTTCATAGTACAGATGGATATCAGGGATGTAGATATCTCCAGAAGATCATTTATTGTACAGGATTGGTTTACCTAGTTTTTTTTTTCCATATGAAATTTAGAATTGTTCTTTCAAGTTGTGTAAAGAATTGTGTTGGCATATTGATGGAAATTGCATTGAATCTGTAGATTGCTTTTGGTAGGATGCCCATTTTCATATGTTAATTCTACCAATCTATGAGCATGGTAGATCTTCCCATCTTCTGATTTTTTCTTCAGTATCTTTCTTCAGAGACTTGAAGCTTTTTTTTTTTTATACTGGTTTCTAACTTGCTTGAATAGAGTCACACCAACGTACTTTAAGTTATTTGGGGTTATTGCGAAGGGTGCTTCCCCCTAATTTCTTTCTCAGCCCATTTGTCTTTTACAAACAGGAGGACTTGTAATTTTTTGAGTTAGTTTTATATCTAGACAGTTTTCTTTTTTTTTTATAAATTTATTTATTTTTATATCAATCACAGGTTAGGAACTTTGCATCCCAGGCGTAGCCCCCTCCTTCATTCCCTCCCACCCTCCTCCTCCCTCCCTCAGCTCCCTCTTCCCCGCCCCCTCCAAGTCCACCAACAGGGGAGAACCTCCTCCCCTTCTGTCCAACCTCAGCTCATCATGTCTCCTCAGGGCTGGCTGCAATGTCCTCCCCTGGAATCTAGCCAGTCTGTCACTCCCTGGCATGTATGGGGGAGGGTCAAAGAGTCAGCCATCAAGTTCATGACTGAAACAGTCCCTGTTTCCCTCATTAGGGTCTTCAGTCCAACACCGAGCGGGGGTTCCAGGCCACATCCACACATGGTCCTTGATTGTAGAAACAGTCTCATACAAGACCCCTGTGCCCTGCTCAGTTTGGTCTTTGTGGAGCTCTTGTTCTCCCCAAGTCTCACCAACCTCCCCCATTTCTATCATCACTTCTCGCCCTCTGCCAAAGGCTTGATCACGAGTCTTAATATCTGCTCTGATACAACGCTACATTGACCCCGCCCCCCCCAGTGGTCCTCCTTGGCATGCTCCTGTCCTGTTGCTTGTTTTGTCCTCCACTCAGTGTCCATCCCATTTGTTTATCCAAACGAGCATTGATCATACCAACGTGGGTCCTCCTTCCTGTATATCCTCCCTAGGTGTGTAGATTTCAGCATGATCTTCCTATCCTATAGGTCTATATAAGTAAGTATATACCATACGTTTCCTTCTGCTTTTGGGATACCTCACTCAGGATGATCATTTCCAGGTCCTACCATTTGCCTGTGAATTTCATGATTTCCTCCTTTTAAATTGCTGAGTAGTATTCCATTGTGTAAAATTAGCACAATTTCTGTATACATTCCTCAACTGAGAGACATCTGGGTTGTTTCCAGGTTCTGGCTATTACAAATAAAGCAGCCACGAACATAGTTGAGCAAATGTCCTTGTTGTGTGCTTGAACATTTTTTGGCTATATGTCTAAGAGTGGTATAGCTGGGTCTTGAGGAATCACTATTCCTAATTGTCTAAGAAAGTACCAAATTGATTTC
>CM053744.1:101258738-101282231 GCA_028658305.1 Pachyuromys duprasi | reverse complement strand
GGTTGGTGAAACTTAGAGAGAACAAGAGCTCCACAATGACTAAACTGAGCAGGGCATAGGGGTCTTGTATGAGACGGTTTCTACAACCAAGGACCACGTCTGGATGTGTCCTGGAACCCCTGTTCAGATGGGATCCAGGATAGCTCGGTGTAGGACTAAAGACCCTAGTGAGGGAAACAGGGACTGTTTCAGTCTTGAACTTGATGATTGACTCTTTGACCCTCCCCCATACATGCCAGGGAGTGACAGACTGGCTAGATCCCAGTGGAGGACATTGCAGCCAACCCTGAGGAGACAAGATGAGCTGGGTTTGGATGGAAGGGGAGGAGGTCCTCCTCCATTGGTGGACTTGGAGGGGGCAGGGAGGAGATGAGGGAGGGTTGGGGAAGGTGGGAGGGAATGAGAGAGGGGACTACACTTGGGATGCAAAGTACCTAACCTGTGATTGATAACAAAAAATGAAAAAAATGTAAAAAAAATGCAATATGCTTACACAATAGAATATCACTCCACTATTAAAAAATGATAGCATAAAAGTAACGGATAAATGGATGGAACTAGGAAAATATTATCCTGAGTGAGGTAACCCTGACCCTGAAAGACAAATATGGAATGTATTAGTATATATGATGATATTAGCTGTTAAGTAAATGATAACCAATCTACAGTCTGAAGACCCAAGAAGGTTAGGTATAAAGGAAGGGATTAAGGGAGACACACGGATCTCCCTGGGAGGAGAAAACAGAATAGATTTTTATGGGTGGAGTAGGGGCAAAAAGAACTGGAATTAGATAATTAAGTGGTAATGGATAGAGAACTTGGGGAGAAAGAGCTAGAATTGAGGGGCATCTGAGGGGTAGTATGGAAACCTAGTGAAATGGTAACTTCCTAAAATCAAGTTGTCAGTAATGAAGTCTCCAAATAATGAGGAACATGGAGTCCCAACTGGCTATTTCCTGTCACCAAATGAAGCTTCCAGTACAGGGGCTAGTTACATCCAGTTGAGTTGTTGGCCAAAGGGGTCCCATGGAAACCCCCAAACAATCCAGACTGTTGCCAAGATAACAGGTGTCTCTCTACAACCTGACAGCAAGGCCTTATTGTTGAGGATAACATTCACACAATTCATTGAACATGGCTGATGCCCACTTAGAAGTCTCACCCCTATGTTCTAGTGTCTTTGGCAGGGAAGACACTCCACAGGCTACAAAAAGAGAAACATATACTAGCTCAGCCACAAAACCTTTGCTTCATAGTCTGTCCTGTCTAAAAGAGATGCTATGGCAATGGTGGCACAAAGCTTGTGGGAGAAACCAGCCAATATCTGATTTGACTTAGGGCCCACTCCACAAGATGAAACCTATTCCTCACACTACTTGGGTGACCAGCTACCAGAGACTAGGTAGGCCAGATTCCTAGGGTAAAAGCAAATACCACCAGTTTTAAAAAGTAGTGATAAAATTATTCCTAATGATATTCTGCTATACTTGTAGATCAATGCCTTATTCAGCCATCATCACAGAAGCTTGCTTCTGCAGGTGATGGGAACAAATACAGAGACCCACAGCCAGAGAGAGAGAGACTTTGGAAGAGTCACTCAGTTATAAATGGAATGTCTGTGTGAAATCTATCCTGTCAGTGCTCAGGAAGCACCATGGAAGAGGCAACAGAAAAAGTCTAAGAGTCAGAAGAATGGAGGATACATGTCCCTCTAAATCAACAGAACAAAGCTCCTATGAACTCAGAAACTGTAGCAGCAAGCACAGTTTCTACATGGGTCTCAAGAGATCCTCTGTATATTTATTACACCTTCCATTTTAGTGTTTTTTATGGGACTTCTAGTGTGTGAATAAGTGGGTCTCTGATTCTTGTACCTTTCCTGGGTTTTTATTTCTTCTGTTGATCAACTTCACTATGATTGTTTTTGTCCTATCTTATTATAGTTTATTTTGTTATGTTTTGTTGTGATATCTTAGAAGCCTAGTCTTTCAAATGAGAGAGAGAGAGAAAGGTGGTGGATCTGAATGGAAAGGATGGAGGATATACTTGGAGGAGTAGAGAAATTGTAATCAAGCTATATTGTGTGGGAAAAGAATCTATTTTCAATAAAAGAGAAAGAAATAAACATATTTAAAAATCCATAAATTCAAAACCTATAAATATAAAATTAAGGAGGAAAATAAAGAAAAAACCCACCTGATTTAGGGTGAAACAAAGGCATCTCAGACACAAACCCAAATCATATAAAATAAAATATTGACCTATTCA
The DNA here is from genome assembly GCA_028658305.1 of Pachyuromys duprasi. Classification (NCBI taxonomy): domain Eukaryota; kingdom Metazoa; phylum Chordata; class Mammalia; order Rodentia; family Muridae; genus Pachyuromys; species Pachyuromys duprasi. The sequence goes on along the minus strand of CM053744.1, from coordinate 101,279,963 downwards.
ACTGCAATAAAATTAAGTTGTCTTTAAAACTTACTTTTTAAGAATTCATTTATTTTTATATTAATCACAGGTTATATATTTTGCATCCCAGCCGTAGCCCCCTCCTTCATTCCATTCCACTCTCCCCATCCCTCCCTCATCTTCTCCCTGCTCCCCTCCAAGTCCACTGATAGGGGAGGACCTCTCCTGCTTCCATCTGACCCTAGCTTATCATGTCTCTTCAGGGCTGGCTGCAATATCCTCTTCTGGGATCTAGCTAGGCTGTTCCTCCCTTGGGGGAGGGGAAAAACTTACTTTTTAAGGCTAAAGAGAGACTAGTGACTGAGGGTACATAAATATTGGCAAATCATTTATTTGACAAAGCACTTGTATTTGTAGTACATAAAGGAGTCTTAACATTCATTAGTAATAATTAAAAACTATGCAAAAGAGCAAGAGATGTCCATGCCACATGCTTCTGCTTCCCCTCTGCATTTCCTGTTGAAGCAGGAACTAGCTCATATTACAATCATTTACTTAACCTCACCTCATCCTACATTAAGTTGGAATTTGGATTGGCAGAAATGATGCTGTTTATTTTTGCAATAATGGTTTACAATACAGTATTTGTTAAATTAGTGTCTGTTGATACATGCAGGAACAGAAATAAAGAAAGTATGCCAGCCTTGTAATCTTACTGAGTGGAAACTTTGACTTCATTGGAGGAGGTATGCCCCTCCAGTCAGATGGAACAACATCTGGCAGGAATCTGCACACCCCACTTTGTTCAGAAGCTTCTGGGAAATCAAAAATGCTTGTAATAAAAGGTTTGGCTTTTCCCTCTGTAGGGTGTTCACTGAGCCCCATGGAGAGGTATGGGGAGGGACTCAGGATAGCAGCCAAGCAGAACCTGATTATAGATCAGCTGTCAGATTGCAAATGAAATCCTTCTCACTCTAGACAGATTGCTTGCTGAGGATCATTAACCATTTAGGACATACTGCAGGTTTTCAGGTTTTTCTTCCCCTTGGAATTATTTTCTAACCTAGCAGTATGAAAATGAAGCCCCATTAAGATGAAATCATCTTTCATTTGTTATCAGAATCTTATCCTTCAAGTATCATTATGGAGAATTTGAGGTTGTCTCTAACTCTTGAGTTTAAGCCCAGAATAACCGGTGAGAGTTAGGCTTAGAAGGGGTCACCCTTACCTGATGACATAGATTCAGCCCCTACTAAGTATAGGGAATGTGATATATCTGTGCCCCATTTATCCTTGACATGATGAGGAGGCTGAGTCTCAACTTCATACAACAAATTAATTATTGAGTGCCTAATGAAAGCTCTGACTCGGGGAGATTAACCCAGAGAGAAATGCAGTCACAAACCACTGTGTCACAATCTCCAGCCTTCTGGAAGCTGAATTCACTCTACCCAAGGAATTCAGAGTGTATATTAAAGCCTGACTTGAAACATGTGACATTAATACTAATTCCTATGGGACACATGCAGTATAGGGCAGGCAACAGCAGAGAAAGGATATTTCTGGTTAGAAAAATAGCAAGTTGAAGCTTTAGGGGTTGAGAAAGAGTGAGTCTGACTTGTTGGAGGATGGGCAGTCAAGGGTGGAGGGCCAGCGAATGTCGAGGTGCTTGTCAGTCCAAGACAGCTGTTGTTGTGCCACGCTGTGGCAAACCTCTGAGGTGTCTGTATCAGGGTGGCACTGCGGTATGTCCCTGGGAAAGGCTAGGTACCATGCAGACAGTACTACTCTATCTCTAACTGTCTTATGATTTATCTTCAAAGCAAAAACACTTCTGAGAGTGGAGGGTATCATTAAACAAACTTTTCCAAGCAAAGATGGGTCATTTAGCAAACCAATGAAGTCATTATGTTATAGACCCCACACTGTAGATGAGAACATGGAGGCAGAAAAAGATTAAGTATTTTCCCCATGGGTCCGAGAAGCATGCCTGACCCTTTGATCAATGAAATTACAGATTTGCTTTTCTTTAAAAGATTTTTTTTTTCCTTGAGCAACAATACTAATGAATTTTCTACTCTGTATGAGGTCCCCAAAATATGGGAAAAAGACGTGAAAGATACTGTTCCCCTCTGTGGGGCTTCCATCTAGTGGCATACAGTTAATATATTCACCTAACACACTATGCTTGTGTTTAGCTAGAAGACAAACCAAGGAAATAGTGTCTAACACAAAGCCACGCAATGACAATGAACAGATCTATAGTTCTCAGCCAGAAAATTTTCTTCTGTGCAGATCAGTGCAGTCGACAGCATCTAAACATGTGTTCACAATGGATTCAGTGGCTGTGGCATCTAATGTGTGAAGTTGGGGGTACTGCTAAGAATGAAAAAGACCAGAACCTCCCCCCCCATACACACAAAGAATTTTCTAGGGGTTTGGACATTTTCCAATCCATGTCAGGATGTAAAATGCTGTTGTCAATGTACAAATCTTGTTGTTAAAATGTCCCTGTTAAGATTTTATGCGTTCAGCCCCTATCATATACAGAACGCTGTCCAATTATGAATGGTTAGCTCTAAACATGTACAGAAATGACAACAATAAATAGATTCAGCAGATTATACATACACACATGTGTATATGTAGCTATGTTTATGTGCATAGCATTGATAATTAACAAAAAAGAAATTGTGAATTTGGGGTGACATTGGATGGGGAGAAGATGAAGTAGAAATTATGTAAATACACTAGTCAAACATGAAATTCTCAAAACCCCAAATAAATATACATAAAAATCCAATTGACAACAGAAGTGAGGTTTGGATACCCCAACACACATGTACACATATACTTTCTTTCCTTTCTTCCCTTTCTCTCTCTGTCTCTGTCACACACACACATACACACACACACACACACACACAGCTGTAGCTACACACCCACATCCACACAGTACCACTCCCCAACACACTTGTAAGTTGAGAGTGATAACAATACAATCAGAGGAGGACCTCCCCTATCAGTGGACTTGGAAAGGTGCAGGGAGGAGATGAGAGAAGGAAGGGAGGAAGGGAGGGAATGCGGGAGGGGCTACGGATGGGATACAAAGTACATAACCTGTGATTAATATAAAATAAAAATGTGAAAATTAAAGAAAAACAATTACCCCAAACCTATCACCAGCTTCAGTAACTGTTACCTATGTTCTGGGATTCATTTATGCAGCCCCCTCTCCTGTTTTCTCCACTGTGGGGTTATTTTGAAGTAAATCCTAAAGAGTGTAGTGGAATCTCTGAACATTTTAAGCTCTCATTTCTAAAGAAATTAACACTTTCAAAATACAACCTTGCCATCATTACATTTAAAACAATAATTCTCAATGTCATAACACTTATTTTTATGAATAAATACAGTTTGCTTGAAGCAAGATTCAAATAAGGTCAGTGCAAATAAACTCTGGTAAGTTTTTTTTTTTTGATCAGTGTAAGCCAGAATTCTCTGCCTGCGGTTTAGAGTTGAGTCTGAGGGCACACCTGGCCCCAAGGTAGACCATGGGAGTCACTTAGAGATGTTCTGACATGGTAGCAGAGCAGGACTGGGCGTGTGATGGGAGGTGGAAAGGATAATGTCTTTAGCTGTAGTGACTCACGATACAAGCACATTTTTCAGTTGGAAAGGAGAGGAAAGATTAAGAGCACCAGAACACACTGGCACAGAAATTCTGGCTTATGGATATGCAAACAAACAAACAAACAAACAAACAAAACATGTCTGAAGACATGTTCTCTGTGAGATACCCAAGGAAGACTTCTCAGAATAGTAAAAGGAATTCTGGAGGAAAATGTAATGGATACAAAAAAAAAAGTTAAATTTGATTGCTTTTCTATTAGGTACCCAATACATGCATGCATGTACATGCATGTACACACACATATACACACATACACTGTTATAGTCACTGATATCAGTCCACCTTTTGTTATAAACACTTCAGCATTGAAGTAAGCTGTATCTACAATGAAAGCACCAAATGCCTCCTCCCCACTTTCAGTCTCTCTGGCCATCACTGATTACCTGAAATATACAAGCTTGCACTCATGAGATTAAACTGATTTTATAAATTTAACACCAACCAAAAGTTTCCTAGGAAATTTGGAAGAAAGCCTTTCCTAAAGAAATCCAAAAGGTGCCAATATGCTTTTGTATAGAAGATGTGGTGGTTTTCATAAGAACTTCCCCCAATAGGTTCAGGTATTTGAACGCTTGTTCCCCCATTGGGATCACATTGGGAAGATGGTGCAGCCTTGATGAGAGAAAATCATCAGCTGAGGCAGTCTTTGAGAGTTCATAGCTTTACCCACTTTCAGATTGCAGTTTCAGTTTCCTTTTTGCTGTTGAGGATGTGACTTCTCGGCTTCCAGCACCTCACTATGCCTGCTTCTTGCTGCCATACTTCCCTGCTACGATGGACCTCTTTAGAACTGTAAGCCAAAACGAAATACTTATTTTAAATATTATAATAAGAACTGTCTAATCTTGTCTTTGCATCCTAAGAACTAAGGCTGTCTTTTAGGAGAAAGAGGGTAAAGCGGTAAAAAGAATACAGAAAAAAAAAAAATTTGTTAACATCCATTGACTTGAAAATGAAATAGTTACCAAAATGTAAGGATGTTCATTATGACACTCAAGAGGGCTCTTCAAACATCACCCCAAATTTTCAGTGGCCTGGTCTGAGCCTAATTCACTTACAGGAGCTGGTGATGGCATGCATTTAAAAGCATTTCTGGAATGAAGAATTACCCAGTAGCAGGCAAAGCATTCTCAAATTTACAGGTCTGTACCTTGAAGAATAGTTTACAGTAGTGGCAAATAGTACAGGTTTGTAGTTACACAGTCCAAGATCAAACCTTTGCTTTGTCACCTACGGTCAGCCTTAACACTGCCTGTCCTTCCTTGTTCATCTGAGTAAGTTGGGTACGGACAGAAACTGCCTCTCACTGCAAAGGGTTAAGGTAAATACAGTGTTTATAGCAAGGCCTTTCTCCTACCAGTCGTGGTGTACACATCGGGTGCCATAACAGTTATTGTGGCTATAGAAATCAGTTTTACAAGTAGGTAAATGATTCCATTACAGGAGAGATGAAGGCAAAGCACGGAACTGGGGGTGTGGAGGACAGGAGATGCAGCAGAATCTGCCACTCGATCCACCTTCCTTCACCTTTGTTTTTTTGGTGAGCACTGTGTACTCCTGGAGGGCATTATTACCCTGCTCCATCGCCATCTTTTCGGCTTCTTAGTGAAGCTGGGCTATTGACACTCACAGGCCAGTTTCTGCACAGAACCACAGATCCTCTTTTAGGGGAGGCTATGTACTTCTTGGCTCAGCAGCCTGTTGTTATGCTCTCTGCAGTGACAGCCAGTGACCATACAAGCATCCTCTAGGCCCTTCTACTCCAGTTGATGTTACCCCTGTCACCCTGTTTACTCCATTCTCCTTTCCCCTACTCTTTGTCCTCCAGCCCCAGGATGCTCTCAAAGCCACCAGACATTCTTTTGCACTAGGATCAGCTACTACCTTTGTTCAGAGTGCTTTTTTCAGCCACTTAGTTAACTCTTTACCTACTTCATCTCTTGGCTTAAATGTCCATGTGACCAACCACATGATTTAATAAAGGTCTCATTCCAAAGCTCTGGTCCCATTGAACCCCCTGCTGTTGAGTTACTCTGCCTCCATTGCCTATGTTCATCATCTCAGCCCCTTATAAGATATCTGCCTGTACCCTTGCCACTCAGTCTATTCCCCAGAACAACTACATTGGAGGCATTTATTGTCTGTGCCTATAAAGGAACATAGAATTATTTTGTTCACAGTTCCTTGCACAGAGGAGTTGTATAAACTATATATCATGAAATGAAGCCTTCAATGTTTTCTGGACACATGTTAGGCAGACACCATAGCCTCAGAGACTGCAATGGTTTAAATATGTGTACTCTCCAAATTTCAGACCTCAAGATGTATTGGAATATGGGGCTTTGAGAGGGTAATCAGGCTGTGTGAGCTTTACCATTGTGAATGAATTTAATGTTTTTGCGAAAAAAGGGTCAGAGGGAACCATCCCGACTCATTTTTCCCTCTGCCTTTTCTATTAGCTTAAAATGCTGCATGAAAACAAGATCTATGTGTCAAGCACTCATCAGACACTGGATCTACTGCTGCCTTGCTCTCAGGTTTGTTCAGCCCACAGAAAAGTTGGTATTGCATTTCTATTGCTTTACTTCACCTACTCTGCGCTACTGTGTTGAAGTAGCACATACATGTTAAGACAAGACTGTGTGTTTACTGCTTCAATCTACCATCCTGCTAATGTGCGCTGGGTGCCTGCCACATGTTGATCCCTCTATCAATGCAACACGTTTTCACTTCTGCCTCCTCTTACTCCTCATTCATTTCCTATGGCATCTTCTTTTCCCCAAACATACAATGTTCTTTCAAGCTCTGCAGACCTTACTCTGTGGTTTTCTCTGCTCGGTGAATAATGTATGATAGCGAGCTTCACTGAGTACACTGCTCTGCTGTTCTCTGTGCCGCCACTTCTTCAACCTTTACAGAAACACAAAATTTGGAACGATTAGTGTTCCCTTGTGTACAGTGGAAGAGACTAAAGACAAGAATGGAGAATTAAATTAAAACTATTTAATTTTATATATCTAGGAAGGGAGACATTCTACCTAAAAATGTAGGCTATTTGGCTCTGAAATACCTCCTTCTGTATATTCTGTCTAATGAAAAAGCACCCCCTTTCATTATTTTTCTTGCTATACCCAATCTTCCATTTACTTAAATTAGGATGTTATAAACTTAGTTGTATTAAAAACCAGGTAGGTAATAAACACACATGGAGGTGTTAGATCAGCCTGCAGCAAGTTAGAGACATCTTGTATGCACCGAGAAGAATGTTTTTGTTGTTTGTTTGTTTGTTTTGACTCAGTCCATGGGCTTTGGGTGCAGTATAGATGTCACACTGTCAATGAAGAGCAGTCTCTCCATGTCTGATATTTCCATGGGCTTCAAAAATTTAGCACTTCACCTATCACAACACTTAGAAGGTTGTTAATCCACAGTGTCTAAAACCTTGGCAGGCACTAGGCAAGTGCAAGATGGTGGTAGCCGAGAGCAGGCACACTGAGTGGTATAATAGGGTGACTTTACCTGTGGGCCTTCAAGTGTGATGGTGTTAAAAGCCTGTTCAAGGTTGCTGAATAGGAGAACAAAGGACTGAGTTGAGAAGAGTCATTGGAGGCCTCCAGGAGGCAGTGGCTTTTGAGTCATTGTGATGGCTTACATGAGAAATGCCCCATCCCTCAGAGGCTCATGTACTTGAGCATATTTTGCCAGTTGATGGTTCCCCAATTGTTTGTGGGAGGCTATAGAATCTTTGTGAGGTGCCGCATTGCTAGAGAAAGTATGTCACTGAAAGTGGGTATTGAGGGTTTATAAGTTCATCCCACTTTGTATTCTTTACTCTGCTTCTTTCTCATGTTGCTACACCTTGCTTCCTCTGATGTGATGGACTATATCCCTACACACCCAGAAAACAATATAAGCCTCTTTTTCTTAAGCTGCTCTTGTCATGGTATTTCATAACAACAACAACAAAATAACTAATATACTCATTAAAGATAGAAAGAAGATCACTGCCAACTGAAGTGACAGTAGGCCAGGAGAACTGGGGACTTTTAAGATGGTCTAAGCAATGTCATGGAAGCTTGGATCAACCTTAAATCATCAGAGTGAACTCAAGTATATCCATATGGTAAAAAGAATGGAGTGACAGGGACAATATGGTAGAAATAGAAAAGCAAGAGGCTACAATGTCTGTAAAATTTATGCTGTGACTTAAAAACCATGATTTAAAGCTTTAATGGAAAAGGAAACATGATCAAGAAAGTTAGATATCAAATGAATTAAATAAGAAGGTGGGAGATAAGTTGGAAAAGGTGGCAAAAAAACATTAGAGATGGAAAACAAAATTTTAAAGACTTGGCACCTGATTGGATCTAGAAGAGAGAGGACTGAGTTCCTGGATTAAGTAGATGGATGCATGCTAGTACTCTAGCCAGATCAGCATGACTGAAAAAGATTTGAGGGAGTGCAAATTGAGTAAAGTAGAACGTATAATGTATAAGAAATGGCTAGGTTGAGTCCTAGATGGACATTTTGATACATAGCTCTAGGCAGTAGTTGAAACTACTGTTGTCAATAGATGGAGATGTGGCCCAGTAATGCAACACTTGAGCAGTGTGCTCAAGTCCTTGAGTGTGATGTCTAGCCTTTACTAAAGGTAAACAGAGTGTAACAAGACTTTTAGTGGACAGGAATCCCTATGTAACAAAAAGAACAACACACATAAGCTTGCAAAAACAGCTAAAAAATATAGAGAGATAAGAAGGGAATCACTACAAAAAGAACCCAAATCAATATTCTTAAGACATCAATATGTGCATTGCATTTGTCAGTAGAGTGGTCAATGGTGATGCTTTTCAGGCAGAAAACTAGGAAGATCCTGGCTGAAGTAACTGAATTTTGGTAAGAAGTAAAAATATCAAATGAAGTTGAATCTGTGGAGGACTGTGGCTCTGAAGATGAGACAGGGAAGCAATTAGAGGGGAATGCACCATCAAGTATGGACCTTTTCACTGCTGAAGATATTTGAAACAGGTTCCTGAAGCAGCTTACTTGGAAAGAGTGTGTAAATGAAGACTGAGCAGTGCCGGAATTGAAATTGAGGACATGAGGTCCACATCATAGAGAATGGTCACACATAAGAGAAAACAATGGAAACGATCATCCTGAGTGAGGTATCCCAAAAGCAGAAAGAAACACTTGATATATACTCACTTATATAGACCTATAGGATAGGATGGACACGCTGAAATCTACACACCTAGAGAAGATAAGCAAGAAGGAGGACCCAGGGTGGGATGATCAATCCTCGCTTAGATGGACAAATGGGATGGACATTGAATGTAGGAGAAAACAAGCAACAGGACAGGAGCCTACCACAGAGGGCCTCTGAAAGACACTAACTATGAATGAAAGCTGACAGTAAGACTCACAACCAAGCCATCGCCAGAGTGCAGGGAATCATATGAAAAAAGGGGGAGTTGGTAAGACTTGGTGAGGACAAGAGCTCCACATAGACCAAATAGATCAAGGCACAGGGGTCTTTTATGAGACTGTTTCTCCAACCAAGGAGAAACTGACAGTTCAGATACAAACTATAACCCCTGCTCGGATGTGGCTCATGGTAGTTCAGTACCCAACTGGGTACCCTAGTAAGGGGAACAGGGACTATTTGGGTCATGAACTCAATGGCTGGCTTGTTGACACCCTCCCCCCCCCCAAGGGAGGAGCAGCCTAACTAGATCCCAGAAGAGGACATTGCAGCCAACCCTGAAGAGACATGATAAGCTAGGGTCAGATGGAAGGAGGGGAGGTCCTCCCTTACCAGTGGACTTGGAGGGGGGCAGGGAGAAGATGAGGGAGGGATGGGGAGAATGAGAGGGAATGAAGGAGGGGGCTACGGCTGGGATACAAAGTATATAACCTGTGATTAATATAAAAATAAATAAATTACTAAAAAAAGAGAAAAAACAATGGCCTATCTACTAGGGAGAATCATATAAAAGTAAAGAGAAAGGGGTTTCAGGGAGCCCACTAGGGTGTATGGGAACTTCTGCCATACACCAGTGAGGAAGGTCTTTTGTGTTGGTGTTTCTTTGTCCCTTCCTAGGCAGTCAGAGGACCACTGTTGCCATAACAACAAGATGCAGTATTTTAGGTTGGTTTTTAAAGTGTGTGTGTGTGTGTGTGTGTGTGTGTGTTCTCTCAAATGTGTTGTGCTGTAACTATGGGCTGGGGCATGTAAGACTATGTTTAGTAGGTATTTATATGATTTTGAATGTGGACAAGTTGATGATCTTTTATAAGCTCTTCTATGCTTGTATGTAGAGAAGATGAGAAAAAGTAATGCCACTATTTGGAGATCTAACTGTTTGGCACTATTAAGATGAAGGAGATTTCATAACAATTTTTTTATGTCAGGGCAGAGGGTGGATGGTTTCCTGTTGGGAACACAGGTACATGAGTTGTTTACATAATTTAGCAAGTTTGGGTATATCTGTGTGTACATATGATAGTAAATGTGCATATCTGTGTACATGGAAGGTGTATTCCCAAGTCTCTTATGCACATATGTAAGTCTTTGCCAGAGCACTTATAACTATCCTACACTGATTAGATAAGATATGTGTGTTTTCACTTTATTTCTCAAATAGGTTTTAAATTTTATCTTGGCTATCTTCTTCTATGTCAATGGTCCCTAAGAAATACTCTTAGATTTTGCCTGGTAGTAAAAGTCACGCCTAGAGACTCTGGGAAACCAAGTAGTGGTATAATATGAAAAAAGGAAGGAATAAGCATACATTAGCTGATCTGGTTAGGTGGGTGGACAGTGTGTTAAGCCTGCATATAAAAGTTATATGCAAAAGCTGACACTACTTTGAGAGAAAGGCGGCAAAGCTCCATTTTTCTCAGCAAGTGCTGATAGAGAAAATTCTATGTCAGTTATTAGTTCAAACACTTGAAGATAGTAGTAACAGGACAGTGAAAGTTGCTGCTTTTCTGAAGCTCATATTCAAATGAAGAGTGACAGGCTTAGAATTGGTAAACCAATAGGTTACCTGTTGGTATAGAGGACTACTGCAGGGAATTGTTATACAGATAGCGATGTGGAGAGGAATGAGAGGCACTATTTTTTGTGACACGATCCAGGAAAATCTGTCTGAGGAGGTCACATCCAAACAGGCTGTTTTTGCAAGTGGCAGAACACAAGGAGACATATCTGGGGGTGGGGGGTGGGGGAAACAGAGCCCTTTAGGTGACCAGGAAAAGTAAGGAAGCTGGTTTGGCAGGGGAGGATGGCAGAGTGGTAGAACTGGGGAGGAATCAGGAAATACATGTAGAGTGTGACAGTGTACCTTTTGTGTGTGCATCTGGGTATGTATGTGCCTGTGTCTGCCCACACGCTTATAGAGGTCCAAGATTGATGCCTGGTGTCTTACTCAACCACTTTCCGTCTTATCTTTTGAGACCAACTCTCTCTCTGAACCTGGCAGCTGTCATTGGCTGTCCAGGGAGCATGAGGATCCTTCTACTCTGCCTTCCCAAACACACACAGCCTTTTTACATGGGTAATGGGACTCAAACTCTGATCTTTGTGCTTCCATGGCAAGTATTTTACTTCTCCTCAGTACTCAGAGTGTTGATCTGATTCTGAGTTCATGGGAAAGCAGAGGACAGCTTTAATGGATGAGTGTCGGGAACTAACAAGTATTTTCTACGTATTTCCTGCTATTGTGTAATGGAAGTTTTGGTTTCTTTGTATGTTATAAAATATGCTTTTGTTTAGTCCCAAGTGTGGGATTTTTAGTTGGGCTATAGTTTGTTCACATCTGTTAATTGTCACGTGAAGGGTGTGATCTTTGCCAGCTGGTAAGGGCCTTCTAGGTGGCATACAAAGCGAGGTGTGGGCTCGGAATCCGAGAGTATAAATATGAGTGAGAAAGCGACAGAAGTGGTGTCATTTTTCTTGAGAGGCATTTGGTATGGTATTCAGTGTTGGCATGTGGCATGGAGCAGTTTGGAGAGACCCAAGACCAGAGATGGTGTGGTGGTTTGGAGCAGACAGATGAAGAGAAACATATTGGGGCTCAGCAGCTTGGAGGAGACTGCTAGCTACATCAGGGGTTGACAGAGATTGGTACAGAGCTCTAAAAGAACCCCTTGACCCCAAATAGCTGGGAGAAGTAAAGGGGTCTGCGACCACTCTACCTGCTCACCTTTTCTCTCTCCTACTTAAGGTTGGGGGTGTTGGTTAGACCTACTGGCAAAGGTCTAAACACCCCAAATAAAGTAGAGTTTTTAAAAGACAGCTACAGGTGGCTTTCTGGTACATTGCTGGGTAGAGTATGAACCTTGTGAGAGGAGAATGAAAGACTGATCTGGAGTCTATAACAAAAGTTAATGACGGTGGACACGGTTAGACATTGTCAGACTACAGACACATTCAGGTCAGGTAGATGCTGTCTCAAGTACACTGTGGTCAAAGAGTCATTGTAACTGTAAAGCTCCTGGCTGAAACAACTGGAAAGATGAAGGGATCATTTAAAAGATAAAAGAATACAGGAAGTACAGGTGAGTAATAGGGCCAGGAATACATTACTGGATGCACTACATTCAATATCCCTGCTGGATTTCTGAGAGCAGATGGCGGTAGGTATTGCTCAGATGAATCTGAGTTATGAAACCAGCTCTGGGTTGCAACTAGAATTTTGAGGTGTCTCAGCCTATAGATGGTGTTTAAAGCTTTGGAAGCATATGGATGGAAACATTTAGAACTGAGTCTAGAGAACTGAGGACTTCAGGAAGTATTAAAAGATCTGAACAGGACACATCAAGAAAGATAGTAGGAGAATGCAACCAAGTCTTCTTGTCCTAGACTCAAGTGAAAAGTAGAAAGCCAATGCATGTACAATGCCACAGATGAATGTTACATGAAGTGAGCCCTGATCATGGAGTCAGCAGTATGCGGTCATTAATAATTTTGATTTGAGCAGCTTCTAGGAGAAGCTAGCGATGGCTGACTGATGTGAACCCAAACTGTGATGGAATGAGCTGTGAGAACTTAAGGCCAGTGCTGTGGCCACGCAGCCCATTGGCTGGGTAGATTGGAGTGCTAGCTTGTCTCGGGCTGCAGAGTAGGTGGACCTGCAGCTGAAGTTCCTCTGGGAAATGTGCGCACGTGTTAACACCTGCCATGCTCCAGAGACATTGAAGACCCCACATTATTAGCTGGAATGTAGTGTGGGGAGAGAATTAGCCCAGAGGATTAAAATTACCAGGATTCGGGGATGAAGTTAACTTTTGTTACAAGGAAGTGCTCCACAGCTCAGAGAGCTGCAGTGACCATGGGGAGTAGTGACTTCTACTCTGAAGTGGTGGAGTCTGGGGGTTATGAGTTCATCAAAAAGACTGAAAAAATATTGTGAGAAATTTAATTATTTGGGGCATACATTTGAATGTTTAAAAACCTCAGTAAGTACTGAATCTTTAAATATTTCACTTTCTATCACACAAGATTTCTGTATTGTCAATGAATGACAAGAAGTCAGATTATGGGACATCAGAGTCATTGTTGAGATGACCTGGGGATCTTAGAGGAAAACATTATTTATAAATATGTGACCATTATTTAAATATGCCAGGGTGAAAATGACAATAAAACACAAAAGCAGGGCTGTAATATCTGGTTGCTAAGCCAGATTACTAAGCCACTACATTGCTTGTATATTGCATATGATTTTAGGATTTTTGTTGTTGTTACTGAATTTTTATTATGAGGGGTAGGACCCACATGCTCTACCACTGAGCTACATCCCTGGCCTTATTACGTGATCTTGAGCAACTTGTGTTTCCTCTTCACATCTCTAAAACACAAATTCTATATCAGTGTTGTTCTCAGGACAAAAAATCAGGTAATTTATTTGTTAAAACAACTAATCTCTGGAACTACTTTAGCTATCAAGAACTGGATTCTACATCCAAATTTTGTCCCTACTTACTTTGCCTAACAAAGTAAGTAGTTTCTAGGGACAAGTTAACTAAGGGCTTACAAGAGATGATTTTACAGCTCCTACTCTGAGATTTAATTTGAGTTCAAGTAGTTTCCCAGTACTGAGATATTTCTCTTACATTCTGAAAAGAAAAGATGAAAAGGAGCCTTGAATTTCTGAACCAATTGAAGATGGCCATTAGGAGGCAGAGCGTGGCTATTCTGTTTCTTTTGACAGTAGGGCTATAGGATGGACCACTGTGAAGCTGACCCTTAACCTGTGCAGCCAGCCTAACTCCTGACGCTTTTACCCAGCCCTATCTCCAGTCTAAGAGACTTCAGAATGCATGTAGCAATGAGGCCAATCCTTCCCAAACAACTCTTTTGTCTACTTTTATTGATTCCATTATAAAGCTCTCAACTGTTATTGTTTTTTTTTTCTGAGTCTGGTTGCAAATCACAAAATTTAAACATGTGATTCCAATTCATCTGAAAAAAAAGTGCTTAAAAATCTGTTTGTCTCCAGTCTCTCTATACTATGTGAATCATTCCTAAAACCTTGGGAAAAATAAAGGCCTAGGGTAGAGAACACTGTGCTAACCATTGCTGTAGAGGAGAGCCAGATCTGAAAGCCACACTGGAAGAACTCATTCTTGAAGAGAAGCTGTGCAGCTGGAGAGAATGAAGGCAAGTCTTCTGTGACAGTCACTGTTCTGAGCACTTACACAGATTAGCTTATTTTACTTTTGTGATGACCTTGGTGTCAGAACTGCTTTATCCTTTTATTAGTGAGGAGCCAGAACCCCAGAGGTTAAAGCCAGAGCTGGCAGTATAGACCAAAGTAAGCTGGGTTTCTGCTTCTGACTCCCTGTGCCTAAACTTTCACTCCTGGTATGATATCAATTGACTCTCGAAAGAACTTGAGGTGAGACTACCATCACTTTTAAAAAGTGAATATCTCATCTTAGAACTTGTGGTCTAGGGTGTAGCTCACAAGCGGGAACTTGTTTATAATGCTCATTGTCTTTGAGAGCCAGTCCCAAGTCTGATGTAACCTCTCCTTCCCTTGACAACTGCATTTCTTTACTTGTATGTCGTCTTTGCGCCGTTCAGAGGAGCGGTGACTGCGAGGAAAGGAGAGCGGGGTTTAATTTCTTTTACAGTTTATCAACTTGGGTTTTCCTTCTTCCTTAGTACCTTGTGTGGACACTGAATAAATCGTTGAATTATAAGCCAAAAATCAAAAATCATTTGAGCCAAAAATTAAAAATAAAAAGAGTAAAAATTGCCTTTAGTGAAGGAGTGCCTTCTACCTTCCTGGAACCTCAGGGCTCCACAAAGTGTTTCCACTTTGCATATTTGTTATGGTTTACATGGAAAATATTTCTCCCACAGACTCATGGATTTGAACACTTGGCCCCCAGGTGGTGCTGTTGTTTTGGGAGGTCACACAACCTTTTGGACATGGAGCAGATATAGAACCCCAGGGGTACAGACTGAGAGTTATAGACTAGTTGAGCTTCCTGTTGGCTTTTTGAATCCTGACTGGTGTTATGAGGTAACCACTCATGACAAGCTCCTCTTACCGTGAAACACCATGTACGTACCTCCACTGCCATGGTGGTCCATGTGCATTAAAACTGTGAGCAAGCATTAATTTCTTAAGTTGATTCTTTTGGGGTATTTTATCATGACAATGAGGAAAATCACTAATAATTTGTTTTTTAGACTCCAAGCTTGCTCAAGTGCCATCCATTTCCTGCTATCATGTTCAGTCCCCACTCCTCAGAGCTGCTTCCTGATGCTCTCACTTCCATGGGACCCAGATCAGTTGGGTAAGTGACACCAGCAGGAGGGTCTTTTAACAGGATATGTATATGTTTGTTCATATCTGCTCCTGTTCCTTTCCTGACTCCCAAGACTGTAATATCAGGACAGTGGGGAAGCTACCTGGAATCACATAGTCTAGGGTTGACTCCTGGAGACATAACAGAAACAAGTAGAACAAATTCTACTATTCTATAAGAAGGGCACAGTGGATATTGCTGTCAATATCTCTGCCTTCACCCCTCACACTAACAATAGAATATCTACTTTCAAACTGCACGCATCTGGGGGGATAGCCCAGTGGCTAAAACAGCCATTTATAACACAGACTCTCCAGCTAACTTACGTCAGTTCAGATTTCTAATTGTTGTTTATAATTGGTGTGGCCTTGGGTCAACTATATAAGCTCTTTGTGCCTTAGAGAGGGATGAAATGATAATATATAACCCATTAGAACTAATTATAGACATTCATTTATACCTATTTTTAACTTAGACTATAACCTACCTATATCAAACACTATAAAATATTGCTTATTATATTAATTAATAAGTATTAACATGAACTCAATATTTTTACTAGATAAGATACTTAGCTAGTTTTCTGTGAGGCATGGCATTGTTGACTTATGAAGTTTAGATAATAGTTGGAATAAGTTTTTCACCATACATTCATTACATAAAATTTATTCTAATAAGCTCATTAAGTCCTAAAATTTTGTTGTAATGGCTTATATATGGGCCACACTTACAGTAATCTTGTATAGTGTGTGTGTGTATGTGTGTGAAACTCCAGGAAATATATGTGACCTAGATACAAAAGACTTTAGATCAAATGACTCGAGTGTGTCATTTGCTATTCCCTCAGCTGTACAAGAAAACGCTGCTGTCCATCCCAGGGTGTGCCTAAGAGAATAATTAGGTGAGGGAGTAAATAAGAGCCTCACGGCGTTCTTCCTGTCATCACACAGGTGCGCGGTGAGGTCCAGCTGGCTGTGGATGTTGTTCCTAAACTCAAATTACATCCTTGTCACTCTCTGAGCATAGTATCTATGGCCAGATTCTTCCTGTGAGAACATTTTTAAAAAGAACTAGAAATTTAGGAATGAATGGCTTGCAAGCATCTTCTTTGCTAGAAACAAGAGAAATACACCCTTAAAGAACTAAGTACTGATGAGACCTGATAGGCTAGGGTCAGATAGAAGGGGAGGAACCTTCCCTATCAGTGGACTAGGGTAGGGGGATAGGGGGAGAAGAGGAAATGAAAGAGGGTGGGGTTAGGAGGAGATGAAGGAGGGGCCACAGCCAGGAAAAAAAATTTGTAACAAAGTAAATAAATTGTAATTATAATAAAAGAAAGAATTAAGTATTATGCTAAGGAAATGACTCAGTGGCTAGACAATGCAAGGTGCAGACCTGAGTTCGGATTCTCAGAACCTATGCCTCTGGATTCTCAGCCAGATGCTGAAATGTGGGTTTGCACACCCGCTGATCCCCCAGGAGCATGAAGAGTACTGGCAAGAGAATCTTCAGAAGCTCAGATCAGCTAGCCTGGCATAAGCAGAAGTCAACAATAGACAAACAAGACAGATGGCAAGGACTCACACTCAAGTTGTCCTTGGATCACCAGGTGGTGTGCCATGGCACGTGTGAGCATGCACAAACACAGAGATTAAAAGAAAGTTAAGTACTGAATATTCCATTTAATCATTCACTTCCAGCAAATGCAGGAAACCACGTTTGTGGTTACTTCACAGATGAGAGTGACCTTGAAATGACAAGGTCTCTCTTATGCTACCTTTTCCACCTCTATTTCTTTTTGCCTTTTAAACTGTCCTTAAGAAGTGGATTATATCTCCTGTGACAGGTTCCTGAGATGGAATTTTTTTAGAACTGGGGAGCTGGGGAGAACTCTTTATTAGAAAGAAGCAGCTGCTTATCTCTCCTGTCTTTGCTGCCTCCTCCTTATCTCTCCCTCCCTGGCTCTTCATATTCTCTGACTCAAACATATTTCTCTTACTTTTTTTGTCCTTCTGCTCACTCATGTCTCTTGGGTTTGCTTTACAATATTAAAAGGAAATAACTTTACGCCTTCTGTATTTTCAGGAGAATTTAATATTTTCTCTTCAACCTTATATTCTCATTCGCAACTTTAGATAGCAGGCATGGAAAGTTCTGGAATCTAACCACTGAGCTAGTTTGGTGATGCTGCATACGCCTTCTACTGTATCTTTTAGAGATCCAGTTTTCTCTTCTATTGAAATCCACCCCTGAGATGCCACCCCTGCACCAGCAGAGAGTCCTACACCCATGCCCATTTAGGCAACACTAAGTGAACTCAGCAGTTTTAAGAAAACAAGGAAAAAAATCACATGAAGTTTGGGGAAAGAGTGGCAGGAATAGCTAGAGGAGAGAGAATGGGAGCAGGCTTTGTCAAAACACATTGCATGTATATATGAAACTCTTAAGCAATAAAAAATAACTTAATTGATACATTTTTAAGTAGCTGAATAAGTTAAGGAAGTTACTTAAGGGACTTAGTATATCTAGAATGGAGTCACTTTTATTATTGTTAGTTTTACACAATAATTATCATGAAGCTCCCAGTTATCCTGGAACTTTATTTATTTTATGTTTTTTTTATTTATTTACATTTTAATATTAGTTACAGTTTATTAACTTTGCATCCCTGCTGTGTCCCACTCCCTCATTCCCTCCCAATCCCACCCCCCTCTCTCATCTCCTCCCTCCCCCTTTCCAAGTGCACTGATAGGGGAGGACCTCCTCCCCTTTCATCTGACCCTGGCTTATCAGGTATCTTCAGGACTGGCTGCAAAGTCCTCCTCTGTGGCCTGACAGAGCTGCTCCTCCCTCGGGGGGTGGAGGGAGGTCAAAGAGCTCGCCATTGAGTTCGTGTCAGAAATCGTCCCTGTTCCTCTTACTAGGGTACCCACTAGTTGGGTACCCTCTCCAACACATACTGGAGAGGTTGTGGAGAAAGGGAAACCCTCCTCCATTCCTGGTGGGAATGCAAACTTGTACAACTACTTTGGAAATCAATCTGGTGCTTTCTCAGACAATTAGGAATAGTGCTACCTCAGGATCTAGCTATATCACTCCTGGGCTTATATCCAAAAGTTGCTCAAGTACACAACAAGAACATTTGTTCAACCATGTTCATAGCAGCTTTATTCATTAAACAACCCAGATATCCCTAATGTTGAGGAATGGATACAGAAATTGTGGTACATTCACACAATGGAATACTACTCAGCAATTAAAAACAAGGAAAACATGAAATTTGCAGGCAAATGATGGGACCTAGCAACGGTCATCCTCAGTGAGGTATCCCAAAAGCAGAAAGACACACATGGTATATACTCACTTATATAGATCCTAGAACTTTCTATGTAAACTAAGCTGGCCTCAAACTTACTGAGATCTATCTGCCTCTATTTTCCAAGTGTGGGATTCCAGATGTGTGCCACTATGATTGTCTTGCTCATGCCTCCTTTTACTCCCCCCTTCTGATTGCTCTTTACTAAAAGGATATAGGTTGTATCCCCAAATAACTGAAGGCCTGACAAATTGGAACTGAGTAACCAGCAAAATAGATGAATCTATTTCTTCTTGTCATCAAGGAATTTCATTCTAGGTTTCTGAGCATCTACTCTGGTCCGGGTCATTTTGTGTCGTCTCATATGTGTGAATTCAGTTAAAACCGTGCCAGTAAGTCCAAGAAACAAGTATCTTTATCAATGTTCAGAAGTCACAGACTTTTCTGGAAGCCACCAAAAAGGGCAGAATGCCAATCTTATTTCAGACATCTTTTGTGATTCTGGTAAATGCTCTTTCCATAGCTCCTGGCTGTCTCTCTCTTTAGGGACTTCGATGCTGTCTGGCCACTCCGGAACACAGAACATATGCAAAACAGAGGGAGTTTAGGACAGCAAATTGCTCACAGAGGGTAGGTGGGTTAGAAGGCAAACACTGCTTCAACAGTTAAGACCACCTGCAGGGAGTACCCAAGTCCCAGTAGGAAAAGCTGCTACTTCCCTGGGGTGTCACGGTCAAGGGAAGTGTGTGAGGTCCCTCCAGTGGAAGCTAGAACTAAAGCAAAGATGGATTCTAGGGCAGATTATTCAAGAGGTGACTGCTCCTGCGATACTTCTTAAAGTCAGAGAGAAAGAGAATTCCCACATATCCTTCTCTCCATTCTTCTGTTCAGCGTCTCACAGTAGCTGAAGTCACCAGGAACCCAAGGGACAAATATGCTGAAGAGAGCAGTTTTCTTTGCTGACCAGCAGAATAAGGAATGGGTTTTGAGGGGATTTCAGACTAAACAAACAAAAGCCCAGCAAAGAAGGAACTAAAAGAGAGCTTAAAAGGTCTCAATTAGCAAAAACCCCACAGAGAGAGGCACTGAGGAAGGTGCCCACAGAGGAGGAAGCCTGCTGCTTGAGTGGTCATTCTCAGCTGACCCATTGCCCTGACTGGGGACCTGAAGACGAAGCAGTGGCTTGCCTTTGACTTCTCGTGTTAAAATTGAAATATGTCATGTCTCAAAAAGCCTTCATTGTTAATGGCTTCGTCCTTAATATGAAGAGTATTCAGCAATGAGGCCTTGGGGAAGTGACTGGATTGTAGATCATGAGTGTTCTACATTTATCAATAACATTGCCAACTCCCTTGATGGTCCAAGTTTAAGTTGAGGGTCTTGTAAACTACGGGGTTTTATTAAAGGAGATAGGAAAGTAGGCGTGCATCCTCTCCCTCCTTTCTCAGCCTGTATCCTTCCTGACTGCCTCCTCAGCTACTGTGAGGTGAGAAGCCACTGCACCATACTCCTGCTGCAGCCATTGTGTCCTTGCCTCTCCTCAGGCCTGAAAGTGACCATGTAAGGATGGAAAGAACTGACACCATGGATGAGAATAGAGCTTGTTTTCTTTTAAGCTGCTTCCTGGAGTGTTTGTACCATGACCCAAAGCCTGACAAACATCTGGCTTTTATCCTTCCTGCTCAGCATGTGGGTGCCCAGAGCTCCCTGCATGGTGGTTTCTGAGAAAGCTCTGTTACTGCTACTTCTGGAATCTGGAGGCGGAGAAGGATGTGCAGCTATTCATCTCTTTGCTGCCTCCCTGCCAGCCACAGGTGATGCTCTCCCTGAGGGTCACTTGTAGTGTGGGATAGAAGTGTCTGAGGACCACTAATCTCTCTCTGCTTCACTAGCTCCTCCAGTTCTCTCAGCTCCCTTCCAACTACTGATATATGGTCCTTTTATTTCTGTTTTTTTTTTTCAGTAAAGGGGTGAACGTGTACAGTACTTTTGACATATCTGCACTCACAAATTATCCATAAACAGAACATTAATAAAACCCAGACAGCGTCAGCCGTAAGGTGGACCTTGAGCATGCATCATGAGGCCTAATTTGCTCAATTTTTCTGTTGATAGGGCTGAGGAAGGAGCTGGTACCACATTTGGGTTGTGGTTGGGTAAGAAAATATTTACCTCAGACTATTTTCTACATCACACCAATTTGGAAACTTAACCAAAGTAAAAATACATTTATGTGTTCAATAACCTCTTGTAAAGCAGAGGGAATTGTTTTCACCACATCAGAACTGCCTTACAGAGCATAAGGATTCAGTAGGCTGGCATTAAACATAACCTGCATTCAAGATAATAGTAATTTACATTAGCTATATCCCCTTGTTTATACTAAACCCTGAAGTGTTTATAGAATAAAAATTCAATTTCCATT
>CM053744.1:101240108-101258238 GCA_028658305.1 Pachyuromys duprasi | reverse complement strand
TTTATGTGTTCAATAACCTCTTGTAAAGCAGAGGGAATTGTTTTCACCACATCAGAACTGCCTTACAGAGCATAAGGATTCAGTAGGCTGGCATTAAACATAACCTGCATTCAAGATAATAGTAATTTACATTAGCTATATCCCCTTGTTTATACTAAACCCTGAAGTGTTTATAGAATAAAAATTCAATTTCCATTTACTATGTGTATTCAGCCATTCTTGTTTGTGGACTTTAAAAAGTCATCGAGCATTATGAATTGTAACCACCTACTATGGATACAAACTAGCAGAATTCTGTTGCTACCTGGCATCTGATGGTGTTAGGGGCCATAAAAACACAGGGGCTGGGGGAAGATGTGTTTCAACTCTTCTTCAAAGTGCTCTTTCATTAAAAGCTTGAAGATTGTCTCCAGTGCCTGGGAGACATTGGTCAGATTGCTAGGATGTGAGCTTGGAGAGGAGGTTAAGCTTAGTCTCCCGAAATCTCTGTATTACTTCTAGAAGTCAAGCTGGAACATTCCTTGCTTTCTGTCTCCTATTACCTTATTAGGAGGCTACTCAAGTCAGAAGTGACCAGAAACCTCCTGTTCTTTTTAAGCACCTGTGCCACTTGCTGGAATCACTTTATGGAATCATCTCACAGCTTTACAATGTTACAATGTTACCCAGCATATATGGAGGCCTGTCTTTCTGCCACATCTTTTCTTGAGCATGGTCTGAAGTTGTACCTTAAATTGAGCATGTGCAGGAATGTGCCTTCTCCAAAGCACCTCTCCATATGAATATGCAAAGGTCTCCTAACTCCTAACTCATTCTTTTTTCGAGGGAAACATGCCATCCTCCTTGAAGATAATAAAAATTATTCACTGTTTTGTGGGACGGCTGTGATTTCCATCTTTGCACTCAACACGCTGCAAAACATTTGTCCTCCATGGAAGCCAATGACCCCGGCCTTGATAAGAGTCTGGAGAGTTCTCTTCCATCCTGGCCTTGATAAGAGTCTGCAGAGTTCTCTTCCATCCTGGCCTTGATAAGAGTCTGCAGAGTTCTCTTCCATCCTTCACGAAATGAACATTTCTCCCAATGAACTTCATTCACCACTCCTTCTTGCTCCCAGTTTATCAGAGATCCTGTGTCTTTGAATATGGGACATAAGACTTTGAGATGAGAAATAATCTGTCACTCAACCATATCCCCTGCCCCAGGAATTTGGACTAGAAAAAGGAAAGAGTTGAAGCCAGGAACTAAATACACTATTATTCTAACACACAGTCCATATCCTATTTCTGAAGACTTTGTACTATTTATTTGTCTGTTTGTTTCTTAAGGTATGAGCCACTTCCTCAAGGACAGAGACCAGGCAGGCAAAGAAATGAACAAATGTTCCTTTGTGAAAAGCTCACTGTGCTGCCTCACTCAAGTCCCAGAAGCCTCTGGATTTAATCTATATAATTTCCTTGCCTGTGATGATAATGTCTTTATAATCCGTCTTGTGAATGAGAAAATAAGAGGAGAAGAATTCAGATACTAGGAGCCAGGATAAAACAAGAGCAGAATAGATATTCAAGTCCAGTAAGAATCCTGTAGGCCTATAGTCATACTCGCTGTCTCACTTTGAGAGCTTGCATTTATTCATCTTCATGTCTTTCTTTAGGGTTGATATCAGCCTGAGAGTCACACATGCTAGAATTTTTGGCTGAGTGTGGACAGGTGTCATCTGTCCTGAGGTTTTTGTCAGGACAGTGAGCAGTGAGTGAGACACAAATTATTGGGTTTCACTATCAGGAGATATATTTTAGAATTTCTGGAGAAGCTTTCAGTTGTCTATATCTTTATTTTTCTTGTCAATATTTTATTAGTATATGTTGCTTCTCTTCCTGACTAAATATATTTCTAAGTATATTATTTTAACAAAATGACTGCCTACAGATTGGGAAAGGATCTTCACCAACCCTTTATCTGACAGAGGGTTAATATTCAGTATACATAAAGAACTGAAGAAGTTAAAAAGCAACAAATCAAGTAATCCAATTAAAAAATGGGGTACAGAGCTAAACACAGAATTCTCAATAGAGAAATATGGAATGGCAGAGAAACACTTAAAGAAATGTTCAACGACCTTAGTCATCAAGGAAATGCAAATCAAAACGACCCTGAGATTTCACCTTACACCCATCGGAATGGCTAAGGTCAAAAACTCAAGTGAGAACACATGCTGGAGAAAATGTGGAGAAAGCGGGAATGCAAACTTATACAACTACTTTGGAAATCAATCTGGCACTTTCTCAGATAATTAGGAATAGCGCTTCCTCAAGATCCAGCTATACCACTCCTAGGCATATATCCAAAAGACGCTCAAGTATACAACAAGCACATCTGCTTAACCATGTTTGTAGCAGCTTTATTTGTAATAGCCAGAAGCTAGAAACAGCCCAGATGTCCCTCAGTTGAGGAATGGATACAGAAATTGTGGTATATTTACACAATGGAATACTACTCAGCAATTAAAAACAAGGAAATCATGAAATTTACAGGCAAATGGTGGGAATTAGAAAAGATCATCCTGGCTGACTCTTTGACCCTCCCCCATACAAGCTGGGGAGTGACAGACTGGCTAGATCCCAGGGGAGGACTTTGCAGCCAGCCCTGAGGAGACAGGATAAGCTGGGGTTGGATAGAAGGGGAGGAGGTCCCCTCCCCTGTTGGTGGACTTGGAGGGAGCGGGGAGGAGGGAGATGAGGGAGGGAGTGGGAGGGTAGGAGGGAATGAGGGAGGGGGCTACGCCTGGGATTTAAAGTACCTAACCTGTGATTGATATAAAAATAAATAAATTAAAAAAAAAGAAAAGATCATCCTGAGTGAGGTATTCCAGAATCAGAAAGACATACAGGGTATATACTCACTTATAAGTGAATATTAGACATATAATATAGGGTAAACATACTAAAATCTGCATACCTAAAGAAGTTAAGCAAGAAGGAAGACCCCTGGTAAGATGTTCAATCTTCATTCAGAAAGGCAAACATGATAGACATTAGAAGAGGAAGAAAACAGGGACCAGGACAGGAGCCTCTGACTCTACCCAGCAGGGTATCAAAGCAGATGCTTAGACTCAATGACAAACTTTGGTCAGAGTGCAGGGAATCTTTTGAAAGAAGGGGAAAATAGAAAGACTGGAAGGAACAGGTGCTCCACAAGGAAAACAACAGAACCAAAAAATCTGGGCCCCGGGGTCTTTTCTGAGACTGATACTCCAACCAAGGACCATGTATGGAGATAACCTAAAACCCCTGAACAGATGTAGCCCATGACAGCTCAGTGTCCATGTGGGTTCCCTACTAATGGGACCAGAGACTGTCTCTGACATGAACTCAGTGGCTGGCTCCTTGATCACCTCTGGGGGGGGGGGGTAGGAAGCAGCCTTACCAGGGCACAGAAGAAGACAATGCAGCCAGTCCTGATGAGACCTGATAGAGTAGGGTCAGATGGAAGGGGAGGAGGACCTCCTCTATCAGTGGACTGAGAAAGGGGCATAGAGGGAGAAGAGGAAGGGAGGACTCTACAGCTGGGATACAAAGTGGATAAATTGTAATAAATAAAGAACCTAAATAAAGAACAAGTCCGAGGTAGATTAAATGTCCCTGCCTCTCCTGGGACAGTATTCACAACTTCTCAGTTGCATGGTGAGTTACTGAAGGGGATTCCTGTACTTCTGAGCATTAGAACAAGCATCCCCCTTCCCAGAGTCCATGTCTATATTAGTTACTTTCTCATTGCTGTGATGAATAGCCTGTAGTACCAAATCTAAAAAGGAAGGATTTCTATGGTTCACTGTTATAGTTCATCATGGTAGGGAAGCTCTTATTGTGGCAAGAGAATGAAGCATCTAATTGTACCACACCTGTAGTCATGAAACAAAGAGAGACAAATGCAGATGCTCAGCTTGGTTTCTTCTTTTTATTTATCCTGGGACTGCAGCCCATTGGACAGTCTCACCCACACTGAGTGAGGGTGGATGTTTCCCTCTTTGAGAGAAATAGTCTCAGAGGAATGTTTCCATGGTGATTCTAAATACAGTCAAGCTGACAATGAGTATTAACTACCACAATGTCCTGTCTAAATTTAGGATAGCACATATCCTCATCCATTCATCCATTAAACAAACTGAGTGTCCTCCCAATGTAGGACTTTTGGTGCTGAATATATAGTAGGGGATGAAATCCGTGTGGGTTTGTAAATTGATGGTGTCGCAGTTTAACAGATTCCAGCAGCAAAGGCAGCAGCTTTTCCATGAGGCACACTCATCAGGCCTCACACACTCTCCCAGATACTCTATGTGCTTTACTTTAAACATGCTCTTATTCTATTGTGAGATAAAGGTCACTGAGAGAGGCACTTAGAAGGAATGTGAGAAGGATGCAGTAAAAGCACATACAATTTGCGTGCCCCCTCCCAACCATTCAGGCCATTTGATGAGTCTAAATTGTGTTCCAGTGTGTACACTTATATTAAGCAGTTATATAATGAAAACTTTTAATATTATAACTTCTCTAACCCTTACTATCTTTCTCTATGGAAAACATAATCATTTACATTTTTATAAATGATAAAATCAAGTCTTAGGCTTAGTGAATGCTTGGACTGTATCACTGACGAATTGATAGTAAAATTAAGGCACCTTTGCCCAATGCCTATCATATTATAAAATGTGTCAAATTGTGGCAGAATGTATAAATTATCCTGTAGTATTAGAATAGCTTTTCATTTAAAAGTAGAGCTTAAAATTGCTAGTGTCAAGCTGACAGTTTAGGACTCCCAGGATCCATTGACTAATGAAATATAGAGAAAATGAGCAGATAGCATATTATCCAGAAATGTAAATAGCATTGGTACATACTTTTTGTTTTTCTATCTGTTTTTATGATAAGCACCACAACCAAAAATAGTGGTATTTCAGGGGGCATGCTATTTCATTTCATAGAATACAATCCATCATATCAAAAAGCCTAGGCAGGAATTTGAAGAAGAAACTATGGATGATTGATTCTTACTGGCTTGTTCCTGCATTCATCTTCAGCTACCTTTCAAATATAGTCCAGACCCCCAGCCTAGCACTGCCCTCAATATACCCACCAGCACCTTCAATATCATCAAATTAGTGGATGGAGCTCCCATTCATGGGCATCAAGGAAACACAAATGTCTAGTTAACTATGTGTAACTTAGGCAATTGCTTTTGGCCCAAGTCTCAGAAAGTCCCTGCCCTTGGTTTAATTTTCTACCCTTACCATAATGAATTTTATAATAATTTGAGAATATAAACCTCCATGTTTCTTATTAACAAACCATACCTACCTAAAAGTGATATCATGAGCTTTGAATATAATATTGAGGGATGCATTAAATCAACCCACTCATCATTTCAGATATAGCCTCTGTGATAGTTTTATCAACTTGACGCTATCTAAGATCATCTGGGAAGAAAGCTTTAAAAATAGATTTTTCTATATCACATTGGCTTGAGAGCATACAGGTGGGTCATTGTCTTGATTACATTAATTGAAACAGGAAGACTCACCCATAGTGGGTGATACCATTGGCAGGAGATTCTGAACTGCTTACAAGTAGGAAAGATGAGACCCTTCCCTGTCAATTCCCTGCCTGCCTGGTCCACTTGGGGCACAGCTAGCAGAAGCTGTGACTTTATTTGTAACATCTAGAAACTGGAATCAACCTAGATGTCCCTCAACAGAAAAATGGATAAAAGAAATGTGGTACATTTACACAATGGAATACTACTCAGCAATTTAAAAAAAAGACACCATGCAATTTGCAGGCAAATGGATAGAACTAGAAAATATCATCCTGAATGAGGTAACCCAGACCCAGAAGACACACATAGTATGTACTCACCTATAAACGAATAATAGCCATAGAGAATAACCATGCTGCAATCCACAGATACACAGCAGCTAAGTAACAAGGAGAGCCCAAGGAAGAATGCTTGAATCTCACACAGGAGGGGAAATAAAATAGACTTTTGAAGTAGATGAAGGGAAGGAACTGAAAGAAGGGGTGGGGAGGCTAACAGCAAGTAGAGATCTTGTGTAAGGAGAGGAAGAAGCAGGGAGGACTAGGAGAGAGAAGGGAAGAGCATCTCTTTGACAGGGGAGGTTCCCTGGAGCCTATAGGGGTGAACACTAACTGAGACTCTAGCAGCGGGGGATATGGAACCTGAAGACAACAACCTCTGTGTCCAAGTGGGACTTCCAGTGAATGGAGGGGACAATCTACCCATTAAACCTTCAACCCAAAACGTGTCCTGATTACAAGAAGTGTAAGTTTAAAAATGGAGCAGAGACTGAGGGTATGGCCAACCAATGACTGGCCCAACTTGAGACCCACCCCATGGGAAAGAGCTAACCCCTGACACTATTAATGATATTCTGCTATGCCTGCACACAGTAGCCTACCATAACTGTCTCCTGAGAAGCTTCATCCAGCAGCTGATGGAAACAGATGCAGAGACCAAATGCTGCGGAGCCAAACAATAGGCTGAGCTTGGGGAGTTTTGTGGAAGTTGAGTGGAGGGTGCTTCTGACTCTGTTGCTTGCCTTTGGATCCTTTTCTCATAGCCGGGTTGCCATGTTCAGCCTCAG
Organism: Pachyuromys duprasi; assembly: GCA_028658305.1. Taxonomy (NCBI): domain Eukaryota; kingdom Metazoa; phylum Chordata; class Mammalia; order Rodentia; family Muridae; genus Pachyuromys; species Pachyuromys duprasi. The sequence continues at coordinate 101,251,580 of CM053744.1, read as the reverse complement.
TGGGAGGGGATGCACTTAGGCCTCTTTCGACTTGATGTGCCAGGGTGGGTTCTGAGGAGGAGAGAAGGAATGGGGGAGGCAGCGTGAGGGTGGAACTGGGAAGAGAGAAGGGAGGGGCTGAAATCAGGCTATAGAGTGATTACATAAATAAATTAATTGAAAAGTAGAAAAGACAAGCTGAGCATAAGTATGCATGCAGTAGTAGCTCATTTTGCTTTCCTTCTTGACTATGATACAACATTCCCAGCTACCTTGAGCTCTCATCACTGTGACTTCCCCCACAGTGAGGAACGATAGCCTAGAAATGTAAACTGAAATAATAATAATAATAATAATAATAATAATTTTAAAAAACTTGTTTTCTTAAGATGCTTTTGACAGGATGTTTTATCATGGCAACAAGAAACAAAACTAAGACATCTTCCTAACAACACAAATAGTACTCAGTTAGCAGCTATGTGCACCATACTGTGCAAAAGCACTCAAAAAGAAAAACATCAGAATTATTCTTGCCTCACTGAGGCTCTGTATCCTTTAATTATCACTGCCCACTCTTCCTGCCTCTCAAAACAACAAGGATAGAATTATATAACATTATGCTAAATGGAAGACGCCCAATAAACGTTATATGTTGTCACTTATATCTGGAATCTAAAACAATCTAACTTAATAGGCACAGCAAGTAAATGGTGTATACCCATAATAATTTTACATTGCACATGAACACTTTTTCAGTATTTATTCTGTATTTCATCACACAAGTTAACTTAATTTCAATTTTTATTTGCAACGAGTTTTTACCATCTACACACTTAATTTACTTCAGTGATCATTTTAGATAATGTACCCGGAAAACCACGTAGCCATTCCTGCAGTTAATATAAAGATTTTAGACATATGTATAATTAAATAAACCTTAAAGGGTTTTAGATGTCATCCAGCATAATTGCTAATTAAATATTCATAATACCACTAGCTTGTATTCTAATAGTATGTGTGTGGCAGGGAATTTGTCTGCCAAGACTGTCCACTGCCCCTGAGTGGAGATGAGAGATTTTAGACTTTGAATATAATTGACTCTAGACACAGGTGTGCTCAGTGAGCCTCCATTTACTCTGATGTCATGTCAAAGATGACTGAGGTAGCTGTTATAATTACTGAAATACTGAGTTAGCTAGAAGTATACTTCTAGATAACTTGAATGTAATGACAAAATACTTTCATAGAGTGTAACATAAACTTAATAGTAATGAACTTTTTGGACACCTGGAGGACTATCTGACAACTTTTAGAGTTGTGTCCTGTACAGATTATAAACTGTAAACAGATAGGACTTTAAAACCTCTGACACTCTGGTTAATGTATCAATTATACGATATTTTCTACCTGTGCATGAGAAAACGGTGGCCATCACTGAGTGGCAGTGAGAATAAAGTTGAACTAGAGAGACATGAGACTTCCACCAGAGACTCTGGAGGAAAGGAGACACTTGGAATATAGCTTCTCTCTTCCTCTTCTCCAAGAACAGAATAAAAATAATTTTAGATCTCAACAAGATTAATAGAATGGAGTAAGAATAGAGTGCAAGGCCTCAGGATCATCTAGTTCAACCTAAGTATTTTGTAGACAGAGAGATAGAAGCATGAATAATGAAAGTTACATATAATGGAGAACTTTTCAAGTAGAAGGTTGCACTATCTCTTCTATAGTTTTTTTTTCCCTTTCTGGAAAAATGTATTTATACACACAATGGCATGCATTGCCTGCAGGCTGAAAATCAGATCAAATAAATTCGAAGTGTCATTGGATAATACATTCAAACAATCTTGTAAACTGGAGAACTGAAGCTAACACACATTTCAGGGCATCTTTTATGCATCAGGTTCTATATTTGTATATTTGGCTTGTTTTATCCGCACACAATTCCTATGAGGAGAGCATTACTTCCCTGGTTTGCAAACATGAGAGAAAAACGAAATCTGTCTGTGCAATGGGTACCAAAGATGGAAAGTGACAGAGGGAAAATTTGAACCATGAAAAGTTGAGTTGTATAGCTATCCAGCCCATCCATCTGGCAGCTCAGCAAGTGTGTCATTTGCATGCACATTCAGCAAATGTTAGGGTCATTGAGTATTAAAGCTGAATCTCACTTAGGGCCCTTTTGCTTAGAAGCTATGCAATGTGTATAGCCTGACATTCACCTCTCACAGTACTACTCCCCAGATGCTGTGCTTCACTGGCTGCATGAACTAAGGGATCCCACACCAGCAGATGAATAACAGCTTGTCCTACCTGAGCACTGAGCAGAAAAGTCAATTACAGGAAATAAAAAACAAAACAGAACAAACACCCCAGACACTTGGGAATACCTCTTTCCTGAGGGTTATCAGACTTTGACATGAGTAGGGGGGATTGTAGCTGAGTTGAAGAGATGTTAAACAAAAAGAACATAGAGTTGTTAAATCAATCCCATTTCACAACATGGACTAAAAATAAGGACATGAAATAGAAGCTACAGAGGGTCTTGACATACAAAAGAACCTTATTGTTCCTCAAATGTGTACAAAGATAAGAAGAGAGGCTTTGCAAGGTCACAAGGCCCCTATCATTGTATTGGTATAAACAAAGCCTGCATGAATGTCTTTAGAAGAAACCAGTGACATTTGAGTAACAGATGACTCACATTACTAAGAAAGACTAGGAATTTCATCTCTTAAACTCAGGTGAGGTTCTGATGGCAACATAGCCAAGAAAGCCAAGAACAACCTCTTCTTATGAAGTTCTTAGAAAAGCTGCAACACTTTGTGATGGATTGGGTTGCTGTTTTACCCCACAAGAGAACATCTGGTGCAGCATGGTAAGAGCAGGGTACGACCACTGAGGCTCCTACATTCCAGCAAGTCCCAGTGATCTTAACAGCACAGACTCCCTAGCTTGAGGCACTGGCCATTAAAACAAAATGATGGCAAACTTGTATATGCATGCAAGGAACAAACAAGAGGAAATCACAATGGCTAGATACTAAGTTAGCTATAGCTTTCAAACCCTTTGTGTGAAAAGAACATGGAGGAAAGAGCCATGTGCATCTATGAGATATTTTCACATACTATCACACATAGTATCTCTGTACTAGCAAATGTAGTAGGATTTATGGTCTAAACTACCACCTACTAAACAGATAACCCCCACAAGGGAGAAGAAATGTCTCCTCCCAACCATGCCTTCTTCTTTCGACATTTAATAGTGGATACAATATAGAATGACCAATGAGTAGAAGTTGCAGTGAGCTGGGATTTTTGTGATTTTTCTTATTTTTGACTGCCACACAATATGTATGATACATATTTATGTGGTGCAAAATGTGTCTATACATCTGCACAGCATGCAATGATCAAATTGCATACATAACTATTACCTATGTTATCCTAAGGCATGCATAATATTTTTGTACTGAGAGCATTTCAATTCCTCTTTTCCAGAATACTCTGAATGTGTCTAATGGGCCTGCTCCAGGCCACCCAGACAACTAGCTGCTCTTACAGAAGGAGCACATTCTTGATTATTTTTGTGTGGCCCAAGACATCCAACACAAAACTTGTGGCAGGTAAAGTGTTGAGGAAGTGTTCACTGAACCTTGGCTGAGCCAAAGCCACACTGTACTTTGAGGCCAGAAAACTGTCCAGAATATTCTGGTGCTGGTATGGAGGGTGAGACTTACATAAAATTGGTCATGCCACTCATGTGTTTTACATGCCCGTATCTAATGTTTGGGACTTATTTATATATTTCAAAATGGGTCTATTATAAGTCCTTGTAATAGTTAAGCATATCCAAATGCATGGGCCTAATTTTAAGTGCTAGGGAAAACTGAGTCTCTGGAATAGTGGAGTTTGATTTCAGAGTAAGAGTCAGGTGGCTCAGATTCATTTTACTTACCTGAGTCTGAGCCCCAATCCTACATTGCTGGAGGAGCAGAGTATAGGTGGAGGAGGGCAGAGATAAAGGGAACTTAATGTTGGCCTGGTAACACCGTTTAAGAGTTTGTGACTGCAACTTGGAATTTCCAAATATCTCTTCTGGTTGAATGACCATGGAGTTATTCTAAAAGTTACATGTAGTTTGGAATGACATTTATCTATGATATACTTTCTGTTCTTTTTCCACTGATATATTCTGCCCCCAGATTCATATCACCCTCCTGAGATTCTTTGAACTTCACATTTGTGTATCTGGCTGCATAAGTACCATTTGTAAAACTTAGGCATCTAACCAGTCCCTCAAGCTGGAATACTCCACACCTGTCCCTCCTACAGATAACTGTAGGGTTATCCATTTCACAAAATCACAAATCTGTGTTTACATTGCTTCCAACCATGATGGTGACTTGCCATAACCTAGGTTCTATGCAAGTCTCTATGCGAGATTATCTAAATCAAGTTGGCATATGAACATCTCTGTAAGGGGGTTGTCTTGATTGACTTCATTGACATGAGAAGACTCATTCTGAAAGTGGATGTTACTACTCCCTGGGTTTGGTTTCTGAGCTGTATGAAATTGGAGAAAGTACTAAACATGCATTCATTTATTTCTCTCTGCTTTTGTCTGTGGTGTGACCAGCTGTCTGAATCTCCTGTCCCTAGGACTTCTCCTCAATTATGTACTATAACTTAGAATTGTGACCTAAAATAAACCCCTTTTCCCCTGAGTTGCCTGTCGTCAGGGCATTTTATTGTCACAACAAAAAGAAGGTAGGAAGAGGCCAATACTTGCTGAGTCCAAAGCTACTCAGTTGTCTCCATGTTCATGTGGAGCCAGAATTTGACTATACAGGAAATCTGCACCTGTTTTCTGATTACCCTGACTTTTCTGTGTGATATCATTCTTGTGGGCAGATTTTCTTCCTTCCTTTGTTATGCCTAGGATCAGTTCTATGATTTGCTTTGGCTATGTTTTCATTTTTTTTTCTTTTATTGGTTTGTTTCTTTTCATATGGCATGAGAGTGTGAGTGCAGGCCACAGTTGTGCCGTAGGGTATATGCAAAGGTCAAAGGGCAACCCTCAGGAATCAACCCTATTCTTCCACAGTAGGCTTCAAGAATCAACCTCAGGTCACCAGGCTTATAGAAAAAACTTCACTAAGCCCAGGGTTTCTTTTCAATGTCTTAGAAAGGAGCTACATTGCCAACCTAAATTTATAGAAACGATTACACAGGTCATCTTAGCAAAGACTAAACCTTGCTTATTGTAGGCCACTGAGCTGGAGGTTATCTTATGATAAGAAACATCCTTCAAGGCCTTTACTGTACCATACTTGTCTGGGACTCCTTTATCTTGAGCAGAGACTATTGCAATAGTTCCTCATTCTTGTTCTTTTGTGTAGCTTACATGACGCTTTAGAAACACAAACTAAGTCATACTGTAAATCCATATCTTCCAGTGTCTCCTCATCTAGAAATAAGAACATCATTACACAGTCAATTACAAGACCATATATGACAGTGCATGGCCTATTCTGTCAACCCCATTCTCAGCACCTCTAACTTCATATTTTATCTCTCTCTTCCCTTATACCCTGACCTCTGTGTTGCTCCCTAGAGGATGATTATACTTTTAAGGCTTTGTAGACATTTGTACCTCTGGCTAGCTGCTTTTTCCTTAGATAACCCTGTGGCTTCTCTAGCATTTCCTTCTTGGCCGTGTAGTGTGTAATGCTCCTTTGTTTTAGTATTTACTTTCAAATTCTCTGTCTGATGCTATTATTTATTTTGTCACCAATGTACATTATTAATGTATGTTTAGAATTTAAGCATTATGGATGCAGACAATTATTTTGTTAACACTATATATTCTGGTGCCTGAATGTGTACCTGTAGCCTAGTCAGCAATACCTTCTGGGTGAGTGAGAGAGATAACCAGGGCTAGTAAATCAATTAAGAAAGACAAAGACAGTTAATAAAACACAAAAGAGGACCACATGACAGTTTTTTTAGTCTAAACTTGGTAGTGATGGAGATATATTCACAAGAAAAGTCTTAAACTAAAGACCATGCTGATGACTATCATTCATGAATGACATCTTATATCCTAATAATATTCTTACAGTGAATTCAGCTGATCCCTGTATAATTGGCACAAATCTACCAATTTCTTGTTTTAAAATAAAATTACTCTAGAGAACTGTTCTGATCTTCTGATTACAACCATTTATAAAGTCAACTACAAAAAGCCACAGTCTTGTTTCCCCCAGATCCAATCCCCCAGCCTCATTTCCAACTCTGCAGCAGAACACCTGTGGCAGCCTTTCCTGCCTACTGTTCCCATTCCCTGTAGATGTTAGAGATCGTCCTTCTAAGCTCCCTTCCCACACCCCTAACACTGGCAGGTGGCCAGTCCTGCCTGGGCGACAAGCATGCTGGTTATGGATGCACATCTCCACCTGCTTCTGCCCCTCCAGATCACAAAAATCAAAAGAAGGGAAGTACACACACACACACACACACACACACACACACACAGAGTGAGAGAGACACCATCACCACCACAACCAAATTAAAAAGAATCAACCATCATTGGTAATTGATATCTCTCAATATCAATGATATATTTCCCCTAAATAAAAAGACACATATTAACAGAATAGATGCAAAAACAGGATCAATTCTTCTGCTGCATCCAAAAATTACAACTCAACATCAAAGATAGACATTACCTCAGGGTTAGGGGTTGAACAAAGATATGTTATGCAAATGGACCAAAGAAACAAGCTAGCTGGTGTGGCCATTTGAATATCTAACAAAATAGATTTCAAACTGAGACTAATCAAAAGAAGAATCATCAGAAGAAAAATCCACAAAGAGAACATTGTGTTTCTTAACATTTATACCCCAAACACAAAGCTACCTCTATTTGTAAAACAATCACTAATACAACTTAAATCACATATTGATCCTCTCACACTGATAGTGGGAGACTTCAATCACCCACCCTCAACATAGACAGGGCATTGAGACAAAAAAATAAAATAAAATAAACAGAGAAATGCTAGAACTAAGAGATCTTATAAACTAAATGGACCTAACAGAACATTTCACCCAAATACAAGAGAATGTACATCTGCACCTCATGGAACTTTCTCTAAAATCAACAACATACTAAGACACAAAGCAAGTCTCAACAAATACAAGAAAATTGAAATAACTCTTTGAATTCTATCATACCACCACTCACTTTCAGTAACAACAGAAAGAATAGAAAACTTACAAACTCAAAGAACGTAAACAACTCACTACTGACTAAAAAATGGGCCAAGACAGAAACAATAAAAAAATTAAAGACTTATTAGAAGTAAATGAAAATGAATATACATTATTCCTGAACATATTAGAAACAATGAAAGCAATACTAGAAGGCAAGTACATAGAACTAAGTGCTTACATACAAAAATAAAACCAAACAAAAACCAAAACTGGAGAGATCCATACTAGCAACTCAATAGCACACCTGAAAGTCTAAAACAAAAAGAAGAAATCACACCCACAAGAAGTAGACAGAAATAAATAATCAAACTTGGGGCTGAAATTAAATATATATTATATAATATATATAATATATCATATATACTTTATATATGTATACATACATTATATAATACATATATAATGAATATATAATATATGTAATATATAATATATTACATAATGTATTAAATATATAATATATTAAATATACAATATATTTATTATAATATCATTAATTATAAATATTATAATTATATTTTATATAATTATAAATATTATTGTTAATTTTTTATTTAATATATTATATATATATATACACAAACAGAACAAAACAAAGAATTAGTGAAACAAAAAGTTGGTTGTTTGCAAAGATCAGTAAGATCAACAAAGACTTATCTAAGTTAACTAGAAGGCAGAGAGTGAACTTCCAAACTAACAATATCAGAAAAGAAAATAGGGAGTTAAAAACAGATTCCAAGGATATCCAGATAATCATAAGGAAATAGTTTAGAAACCTGCATAATCTAAAAGAAATTGATAATTTTCTTGACAAATACCACTTACCAGCCAACGTTTGGGCAGAGTGCAGGGAAACTTATGAAAGAAGTGGGAAATAGTAAGATCTGGAGAGGACAGGAGCTCCACAAGGAAAGTAACAAGAACCAAAAAATCTGAGCACAGGGGTCTTTCCTGAGACTGATACTCCAACCAAGTACCATCCATGGAGATAACCTAGAAACCCTGCACAGATGTAGCCCATGGCAGTTCAGTGTCCAAGTGGGTTCCCTAGTAATGGGAACAGGGAGGAACTGCCTCTGACATGAACTGATTGGCCTGCTCTTTGATCACCTCCGCCTGAGGGGGAAGCAGCCTTACTAGGCCACAGAGGAAGAAAATGCAGCCACTACTGATGAGACCTGATAGACTAGGATCAGAAGGAAGGAAAAGAATGACCTCCCCTATCAGTGGACATGGAGAGGGGCATGCATGGAGAAGGGGGATGAAGGGAAGGATTGGGAAGGGTGGGATGAGGGAGCTACAGGGGGGATACAAAGTGAAAAAAGTGTAATTAATAATTTAAAAAATTAGACTCAAAAAATAAAGAATGAAAGAAAGAAAGCAAGAAAGAAAAAAGATTAGATAAGCAATATATATAGATTATAACTCCCAATGATTTAAAAGCAGTAATTAAAAATCTCTCAACCATTGCTCAACCAGTCTGTTTCTATGCCAGTACCATGCAGTTTTTATTACTATTGCTCTGTAGTACAGCTTGAGGTCAGGCCTGGAAATACCTCCAGAAGTTTTTTTATTGTATAGAATTGTTTTAGCTATTATGGCTCTTTGTTTTTCCATATGAAGTTTGGAATTATTCTTCCAAGGTCTGTGAAGAATTGTGTTGGTATTTTGATGGAGATTGCATCGAATCTGTAGATTGCTTTTGGTAACATGGCCATTTTTACTATGCTAATATTACTGATCCATGAGCATGAGAGATCTTTCTATCTTCTGATCTCTTCTTCATTTTTGTTTTCCTTTAGAGACTTGAAGTTCTTGTCATATAGGTCTTTGACTTGTATGGTTAGAGTTACATCAAGATACTTTATATTATTTGAGCTATTGTGAAGGGTATATTTTACCTAATTTCTTTCTCAGCCCATTTGTCATTTGTATGCAGAAGGGCTACTGATTTTGTTGGGGATTTGGACAGGAAGATGGGGGAGAGGGAAGGATGCTGTGCCTGGGATGTGAGGAGGAATAGGAGTAAGACCAGGATGTAATGTGAATTAAGTAAGTAATTAAACTGAAGACTTAATTTAAATTAACTAACTAATTAAAATATCTCAACCCAAACCACTCAGGGCCAGATGATTTTGTCAGAGAATTACAAGACCTTCAAACATGAGTTAACATCAATATATCTGAAAATTTCTACAAAATAGAAACAGAAGAAACACGACAAATTTATTCTTTGAGGTCATGGTTACCCTGATTCCCAAACCACACAAAAACCCAACAAAGAAATACATTTATAGACCAATTTCCCTTATGAACAGAGGTGCAAAATACTCAATAAAATACTTGCAAACTGAATTCAAGAATAGACAAAAAATATCATCACCATGATCAAGTAGGCTTCATTTCATAGATGCAAGCATAGTTCAATACAGAAAAATCAATAAATGTAAATCACTATAAAAACAGATAGAAAGAAGGGAAAAATCATGTGGTCATCTCATTACATGAAGAAAGCCCTTTGACAAAATCCAAGTCTCATGACAAAAGTACTAGAGAGATTATGGATACAAAGGGATATACCTAAACATATTAACAGTAGTTTACAGCAAGCCTGTAGACAACATAAGCAAAGAGAAATTCAAAGCATTTCCACAAAAATTAGGAACAAGACAAGGTTGTCTACTTTCTGCATACCTATAGTACTTGAAGTCTTAGCTAGAACAATAAGGCAACTGAAGGAGATCAAGTGAATTCAAACTGGAAAGGAAGAAGTCAAAGTATTGTTATTTGAAGATGATATGATAGTGACTCTAAAAATTCCACTTGTGAACTCCTACAACTCAGAAACACTTTCAACAAAGTTACTTGATACAAATTAACTCACAGTATATATAGCATTCCTATATACAGATGACAAACAGAATGAGGAGGAAATCCAGGAAACATTACCTTTTACATTTGTCTCAAATAATACAAAATATCTTGTGGTAACCCTAAGCAGTGAAAGACTTGTATGACAAAAACGTTAAGTCCATGAGGAAAGAAACTGAAGAATATATCAAAAGATGGAAAGATCTCCCATCTTTATATATTGGTAGGATTAACAAAGTGAAAATAGTCATCCTACCAAAAGCAATCTACAGATTCAATACAGTCCCCAGCAATATTCCAACATAATGTGTCACAGTCCTGGAAGAAACAATCCTTAGCTTCTTATGGACACACACACACACACACAAAATAGCTAAAGGAATCCTAAACAATAAAAGAACTATGAAAGCTCTCACCATTCCTGATCTCAAGTTATACTACAAAGTTATAGTGATAAAGCAGCATGATATTGGCATAAAAATAGAAAATTGATCAATGCCACTGAAATGACACACTGATATAAATATATATGGTTACCTTTTATATAAAAATTTTATATAAACAGAAATAAACACAAGAAAAAGTAAGCATCTTCAACAAATGGTGGTGATCAAACTGGATGGCTGAATGTAGAATGTGAATAGATTCAGGCCTAGCACCACACATAAATCTTAACTCCAAATGGATCAAAGATTTCAACATAAAAACAGGTACACTGAACCTGATAGAAAAGAAAGTGTGTAATATTCTTGAGCACATTGGCACAGGAAAAGACTATCTGAACAGTACACTGTTAATCAGGCACAAAGATAAATAATTACTAAATGGGACCTCATAAAACTGAAAAGCTCCCATAAACCCCGCCTCATTCTGCTTAAGAGCTTTTAGTACATTTGAAAAAGAGATTTCTTTTTTTAATGTAATTTATTTATTTTTATATCAATCACAGGTTAGGTACTTTGCATCCCAGGAGTAGCCTCCTCCCTCATTCCCTCCCACTCTCCCCATCCCTCCCTCATCTCCTCCCTGCCCCCTCCAAGTCCACCAATGGGGGAGGAACTCCTTCCCTTCCATCAGACCCCAGATCATCTTGTCTCCTCAGGGCTGGCTGCAATGTCTTCCCCTGGGATCAGGCCAGGCTGATACTTCCTGGCGTGTATGGGGGAGGGTCAAAGAGCCAGCCATTGAGTTCATGACGGAAACAGGCCCTGTTTCCCTTACTAGGGTCTTCAGTTGGACACCTAGCTACCATGGGCCACATCTGAGCGGGGGTTCTAGGCCATATCCATACATGGTCCTTGGTTGGAGAAACTGTCTCGTATAAGACCCCTGTGCCCTGCTCAGT
>CM053744.1:101197022-101234377 GCA_028658305.1 Pachyuromys duprasi | reverse complement strand
GAATCTCTCAAGAAAATTGTCCATTTCTTTGAGATTTTCAAATTTTGTGGCATATAGGCTTTGGTAGTAAGACCTAATGATTGTTTGGATTTCCTCAGTGTCTGTAGTTATGTCCCCCTTTTCGTTTCTGATTTTGCTGATTTGGAGAAGGTCCCATTTATTAATTGTTGATTTTAGAGCCTGAGCTATTGTTGTGCTGTTCAAGAAGTTGTTTCCTATGCCAATAAGTTCAAGGCTATTCCCACATTCTCTTCTAATAGTTTAATGTTTCTGATACTATGTTGAGGTCTTTGACACACCTGGATTTGAGGTTTGTGCAAGGTGATATATATGGATCTACTTTCATTTTTCTACATGTAGACATCCAATTATACCATCAACATTTGTTGAAAATACTTTCTTTTTTTCTATGGTATGGTTTTGGCTTCTTTGTCAAAAGTCAAGGGTCCATGATTGTGTGGGTTTATTTCTGGGTCTTCAATTAGATTCAATTGATCAATCAGTCTGTTTCTATGCCAGAACCATACAGTTTTTATTATTATTTCTCAGTAATACAACTTGAAATCAGGAATGGATATTCCTCCAGAAATTTTGTTTAACTGTATAGGATTGTTTTCTAATTTAGAGTTTTTTGTTTTTCCAAATGAAGGTGATATTTATAAAGAATTGTGCTAGTATTTGATAGCAATTGCACTGAATCTATAGATTGCTTTTTAACAACATGGCCATTTTTAATATGTGAATCCTACAAATCCATGAGCATGAGATATCATTTCATCTTCTGATATCTTCTTCAATATCTTTCTTCAGAGACTTGAAGTTCTTGTCATAAAGGTTTTGGAGTTGCTTCATTAGAGTTACACCAAGATACTTTATATTATTTATGGCTATTGTGATAGGTGTTGTTTTCCTAATTTCTTTCTCAGCTAAATTGTTATTTGTATACAGAAGGGGTACTGATTTGTTTGAGGTAATTTTGTATCCAGCCACTTTTCTGGATGTGTTTATCAGCTGTAGGAATTCTTTCCTAGAATTTTTAGGATCACCTTGGTATATGATCATATCAGTAGAATGGCACTATCTTATCAGTAGGATAGCACTACTTTGACTTTTTAATTTCCAATTTATGTCCCTTTGATCTTCTTTAGTTGTCTTATTGCTCTGTCTAGGACTTTAAATACTATATTAAAGGGATCTAAAGAGAGTGGACAGTCTTGTTCCTGATTTCAGTGGAGTACTTTAAGTTTCTCTCCATTTAATTTGATGTTGGCTATTGGCCTTCTGTATGTTCCCTTTGTTATGATTAGGTATGTGCATTGTAGCCATATCCCTGATCTTTCCAAGACTTTTATAATGAAGGGGTATTAGATTTTGTTGAGTGCTTTTTCAGCATCTAATGAGATGATGATGTGGAGTTTTTATTTTCTTTCAATGTGTTTATATGGTGGGTTATTTTGATGGATTTTCAAATATTGAACCACCCCTGCATCCAGGTGACAAAGCTTGTTAGATCATGGTTGGATGATATTTTTGACATGTTCTTGAATTTGGTTTATGAGTATATTATTTTGTCTATTTGCATCAACATTTATAAAGAAAATTGGTCTGAAATTCTTTTTTTTTCGTTTTTGGGACTTTGTGTGATTTAGGTGTCCAGGTGACTACGGTCTCACAGAATGAGTTTGGCAATGTTCCTGGTATTTCTATTTTGTGAAATAGTTTAAAGAGTATTGGTATTTCTTCTTTGAAAGTCTGTTAGAGGGACATCTGGGTTTTTTTCAGCTTCTGGCTATTATAAATAAAGCTGCTACAAACATGGTTGAGCAAATGTTCTTATTGTGTACTTGAGCATCTTTTGGATAAATGCCTAGGAGTGGTATAGCTGGATGTTGAGGTAGCACTATTGTTAATTGTCTGAGAAAGCACCAGATTGATTTCCAAAGTGGTTGTACAAGTTTACATTCCCATCAGCAATGGAGGAGGGTTCCCCTTTTTCCACATCCTCTCCAGCATATGTTGTCACTGGAGTGTTTGATCTTAGCCATTCTGATGGGTGTAAGGTGAAATCTCAGGGTCATTTTGATTTGCATTTCCCTGATACCTAACAGTGTTGAGCATTTCTTTAACTGTTTCTCTGCCATTCGATATTCCTCTATTGAGAATTCATGTTTAGCTCTGTACCCCATTTTTTAATGGGATTACTTGATTTGTTGCTGTTTAACTTCTTTACTACAGTATATTTTGTGGATATTAGCCCTCTGTCAGATATAGGGTTGGTGATGATCCTTTCCCAGTCTGTAGGCTATCGTTTTGATGACAGTGTCCTTTGCTTTACAGAAGCTTTTCAATTTCATGAGGTTCCATTTTACTTTTTTTATTTTTTAATTAAATTTTTAATTTTTTACATTAATTACATTTTATTCACTTTGCATCCCAGGTGTAGCCCCCTCCCTCATTTCCTCCCAATCCTATCTTCCCTCTATCATCTCCTCCCTTGCCCCTCTCCGTGTCCACCGATAGGGGAGGTCCACCGTCCCTTCCATCCAACATAGCTTATCAGGTCTCATCAGGACTGGCTTCAATGTCCTCCTCTGTGTTCTGGCAAGGCTGATACTTCCTCAGGGGGAATGGTCAAAGAGCCAGCCACTGAGTTTATGTCAGAGACATTCCCTGTTCCAAAGGGAGGTCCCATTTATTAATTGTTGATCTTACAGCCTGTGCTGTTGGTGTTCTGTTCAGGAAGGTGTCTCTTGTGCCCCTGAGTTCAAGGCATTTTCTCACTTTTTCTTGTAACAGGTTAGTGTGTCTGGTTTTATATTTAGGTCTTTGATCCACTTGGACTTTACTTTTGTGCAGGGTGATAAGTATGGATCCATCTGCATTTTCTACGTGTAGATATCCAGTTAGACCAGCCCCATTTGTTGAAGATGCTATCTTTTTTGATGGGAACTAGAGAAGACCATCCTGAATGAGGTATCCCAGAAGCAGAAAGACAAACCTGGTATATACTCATTTATAAGTGGATATTAGATATACAGTATAGGATAATCATAATAAAATCTGTATACCTAAATAAGCTAAATAAGAAGGAGGACCCTGGGTAAGATGCTCAATCTTCATTCAGAAAGGTAAACAGGACTGATATCAGAGGAGGGAGAAAACAGGGACAGGACAGGAGCCTACCACAGAGGGCCTCTGAAAGACTCTACCCTGCAGGGTATCAGAGCAGATGCTGAGACTCATAGCCAAAATTTCCACAGAATGTAGGGAATCTTATAAAAGTAAGGGGAGATAGAAAGATCTGGAGAGGACAGGAGCTCCACAAGGAAAGCAACAGAACCAAAAAATCTGGACTCAGAGGTCTTTGCAGAGACTGATATTCCAACCAAGGCCCATTCATTGATATATCCTAGACCTGCTGCTAAGATGTAACCTTTGGCAGCTCAGTCTCCATGTGGGTATCCTGGTAAGGGGAGCAGGGGCTGTCTCTGACATGAACTTAGTGGCTGGCTCTTTGATCACCTCTCTCTGGGGAGCACAGCCTTGCCAGGCCACAGAGGAGGACAATGAAGCCAGTCCTGATGAGACCTGTTAGGCTAGGGTCAGATGGAAGGGGAGGAGGATTTCTCCTATCAGTGGACTGGGGGAGGGCATAGGATGAGAAGATGGAAGGAAGATGGTATTGGAAGGAGAGGAGGGAGGGGGCGGGAGCAGGGATACAAAGTGAATAAATTGCAATAAATAAATTAAAAAAGAAAATCAATCAATTAATTAATTAATTAAAAAGAAAAGGCCACAGACAAAAGTGACCATAGTTTATATTCTACAGTTCTTTATCATTTTTAGAAATCTTTAATTTTCTTTGTCTCTCAATAAGTTTGTACATTCTTATTTCTTTCCCATTTTACAGATGAGAAACAACTGGGACATAGAAAACAACATGGGTCATTTCCAAAGAAAGCCACAGCATGAGGAAAACATAAATGTTATAAATCTAACCAAGGCCTCAACATGCTGGAGCCAATATTCTTTACCCACCTTTAACTTTTCTCACTCTCTATAAATAGTAGAAAACAAAATCATGTTGATGAATTATATTTCTTGGCAAATTGGAAAGCCTCTGAGAGATATTCTATTTTTTTTTTTACTTTAACTAGTAATATATGCAGAACTTGTTCTGAAAACTGTGATCTGGTCTGAGAGTGAAGAGCTTGAATAAAAGTATCTTGCAGGTTACTTTTTTCAGGCCAAACCATCAATAGTTTATTTTCTTTTTACATTGTCTGGCATTACTAAGTGGGCTCAGGCATTCCTTCCAGAAAGGGTCAAGGAAAAGGCTGTCAAAGAAGAATGACAAACATGAGAAAGTTCAATACCTAAAAAAAAAAAAAAAAGTAATTATTTCAGAGCAGGAGAAGCCAGCCAACAAAAACACCATGCTTGAAGGTTTCAAATGAAAGTGTTCTTTCAGCTTTAATGGAAACGACTAATGAATCAGGGCACTCAGTATAGAATAAATAACAGCTTCAAAGGGAGTTAGAGTAGGAGCAACTCCAAAGACAGACATAAGGGAGTCAAATGGAACAGGAAGGTTGGCTTTTTTGAGCAAAAACAAACTAGCTTCTAGCATATATGTTATTTATTCAACAAATGTTTACTAGGTGCCTATTTTGTATCAGCCATTGTTCTCAGAAATGATTCACTTTTTAGTTATGATAAGCTATATAAAGGCTCATGGGCAAAACAACAACAACAACAACAAAAACCACCGAAGATTTTGAGACATCTCAGTTACTTAAATATTCATCTTCTTCCATAATTCTTAAAGACATGGAAGTAACTACACAGAAAAGCGCCGAAAGAGGCATATGCTGGTGGAGGGAGTACATCTGTGTGACTTTTCAAGGGCTGCTGTTCAAACACAGGCCAATTTAGTGTCTTAATAGAGATATATTTCTTCAGAGGTTTGAGTGCATAAGTTCAAAACCAAGACAACATCAGGGTCGATTCCCCTGAGTGTTGTTGGGGATGAGCTAGAATCCCATCTTGTAAATAGATTTGTCTCATTATGACATCTTTCATTTCTGTATATCTCTGTCTTCATACTGCTCCCTTTTTATGAACCCCAGTGATGCTGAATCAGGTTCTATCATATTGACTTAATCTTAAATTATTTCTGCAAAGACCTTATCTCCAAATAAGCTCACACTCCAAAGGTTAGTCTCTAACATGTGGATTTTGTATGGTCACAGTTCTTTTCCTAAAAAAATCATCTCTTCATAACCGGCTAATAATATATGGTGGATAATAAAGTAATATAGTTTATTTCCACCAAAATGCAATAAAGACCTTAAAAAATCAGATAGACAGGACTGGAGAGAAGGCTCAGAGGTTAAGAGCACTGTCTGCTCTTCCAGAGGACCTGAGTTCAATTCCCAACAACCACATGGTGGCTCACAACCCTTTATAATAAGATCTGGTGCCCTCTTCTGCTGTGCAGGTGTACATGCAGACAGAATACTGTATATATAATAAACAAACAAATCTTTTTAAAAATCAGGTAGACAAGCCCTACTCTTAAACAGGAATTAAATTGGTTATAGTCTTTTTTTTTCTGTGTAGCTCTGGCTGTCCTGCACTTGCCTTGCCTTGATCCTCAAGAAAGACTTAGGAAGGCAAGCTGGTCGAAGGCAGTAGGTCACTAAGGATGTACTTTTGAAGTGTATCTTGCTCCATGACACCCTTCACACTATGATCCATCATAAACAAGCTAAAATAACATTGGTAATGCTAGGTAAAGAGAATTTACCTGCAGTTCTCTGTACATAATACAACACATAACATATAATCTTCAAAGGAAACATGTTGATTCTCGTATCAGCAATACTTAAGCCACCACCTAGCACAAGCCATGTACCTAGGGAGGTGTTTAAGAATAGTCATATTCTTCTGGTATCCTTTTCCAAACCAAGGTAGTGGCAAAGGTCATATAGAATATTCTAAGTACTCAATAATCAGAGACCATCACAATGCTTTGGATATGTAGCCTACTAATTGATGAACTACTGACTGAAAACACCTCAGATGCCTAAAGCAAGCTTAAATGCAAAATAAAAAAATCAACATAAGAAATGCTCAGAACTCTCTACAGTGTACTGAGTTAGATTAGAAGCTCTGCAATGCATTCTCTTGTCAATCCTTTAAAAAATGTTTTTACAGTATCTCTCAAGCCCTTTTTCATAATATAAGTCTTTCCCACTGTTTGCATAAAATTGAAAAACACTATTGCATATAAAGGAGCTAAAACCAAAATGAATAATTATACATACTTGAGAGCAATATTTATGGACATTTGAATGTGATTTATTCTAGCTCCCCCACCAGCAGTACTGCTAGCACAGGGGTCTTTCCTGAGACTGATACTCCAGCCAAGGACCATGCATGAAGATGACCTAGAACCTCTGCACATATGTCGCCCATGGCAGTTCAGTGTCCAAGTGGGTTCCCTAGTAATGGGAACAGGGACTGTCTCTGACATGAACTCAGTGGCTGGCTCTTTGATCACCTCCCCCTGATGGGGATCAGCCTTACCAGGCCACAGAGGAAGACAATGCAGCCACTCCTGATGAGATCTGATAGGCTAGGATCAGAAGGAAGGAAAGGAAGACCTCCCCTATCAGTGGACTTGGGAAGGGGCGTGCTTGGAGAAGGAAGAGGGAAGGTAAGATTGGGAGGGGAGGAGGGTGGGGTCTATTGGGGGATACAAAGTGAATAAAGTGTAATTAATAAAAATTAAAACAAAACAAATTTTGATTAAAACCTAAAAAAAAAAAGAATTAGAGACAATACTAAAACAAAACAAAAAACCTCAATGAAATTGCTTATAGTTTTTATTCTTTTGATTTATAACATATTTGGGGCTATTTTGCAGGCCATTGAATATTACTTGAAAACATGATTTTGATGACAGAAGTCTCTCTGCTCACATTTTAACACTGTGTTTACTTATTTGTTGAATTAAATTGCACTCTAGCTATGGTTTTGCTTTGATTCACAGTGACGTGATACATATATGTGAACAGAAATATTTCTCCCCTGCTAGGTGGATGAGGCAGCAGGCCAACATTTTCAATATTATCTCTGTTCTGCCTGGAGATGACATGGATGTAAATTTACAGACTGTAAATATACTCATTGGAGGTTCTTAGGGTAGGGGACAGGAATTAGCCCCATACCCATCTCTTGATCTTGCCAAAGACAGGTTCCAACAGTGAGGCTGTTGGATCTCACATGTATGGAGTCTGAGATAAAGAGCTGTGATATTGGGAAAATATCACATTATTCCCTCCATGTGACAATAACATATGATAACACAGGAGCTCTATCCTTGCTCCTCCTGTAGCAGATGGGTAGGGCCCTAGCTATAGGGCCTACTGACAGTTATTACTTAGGAAATAGATGAATTCCAGTGATAATAAGAATTGAGAAAAGGAACAGAGATGTCTTCTAAGGCATCAATATGAACTCAAGCTCCCATTTCCAGGGGAGCACCATCTGGAGTTCTTTTAAAACCAGGATGCATGTCCAAAGATCTGCTCCAAAAACAGTCTGGTCAACGCTATACAGCAGGGTGCTTAGTGTTTGTTTTCTAAGCCTGTATTTGTTTTTTATTAGCTTTGTAACTTTGAGCAGATATTTGCATATTAAATATCTCAACCTCCTAATTTTAAGACAGTGAATAATATCTACCTTCACACAGAACTGAAAGGGCTTATATGTTCAGTGTGACCTACAACAGTACTGTAACTCATGTTACAGTACTGTAACTCATGTGAGTTATCTGTAATTAACTGCCTCATAAAAATGAGAAGAAAAAAGAAAAAGCGAAAAAGTATACCACACAGGTCTGACAGTGAACAAACTTAAAATGGGTTGTGTTTAAATCAGGTTGACCAGCCCTTTATCCATGTAATCAGCACTCAGTAATGGTGAGGCTACAATTTAGCTATAGCCATGATTTTTGATCCCTTCACTCTTAATATCTACATCCTGTTTCCTTCTGATTGAATGTGTTCAGATTTTGAGCTTCTTTATGTCACTTTTCTAACTGTCTTTGTACCTTGGGCTACGGAAGGATGAGATTCCCCTGGTTTTCCCTGTTGTTACATCCAGAACAAAGCTTCTTTTGTGATCTGTACATCTAAGACATCACCCCAACTGAATGACCCACTCCTGCCTCACCCTGTTTTCCAAGACCTGACCTGACTGGGGCTCACCTACCCCTCCAACTCCCTTTCCTTTGCTTGTAATTCTCCATCAGGGCAAGGATTATGGTATTCAAACCTTTGACAAAACTTCCAGAATAATGGCTGGCATAGAGTTAGCCATCAATGCAAGCTTGATAAATTCTAAAAGGAAAGAGACTGGATAGCTGGATGGGAGTGGATCAGTAAACACATGGATTTAGTGAAGAAACAAACGGATTCAATTAGTTGCTCTTGTTGCCTTTTCTAAGTGTTATGACTCGTGAATTGGGTTAACAGAGTGAAAACCAAAGTATTGCACATTATAGCTTATTTATTAAACAAATATTTACTGAGTGCTACTCTAACTTAGATTATAAAATAAGTTCTTTGGGTGATGAGTAAGACATTCTTTGATCTGAGGAAAGTTTACTTTCCATCAGAGAGCTTAAATTTGTACATAGCTGCTTCAGTTTTTTTTCCAACATGTATTCTGACCTGTCATTTCTTCATCAATGCTCTCTGTACTTTTGCTATTCCTGCCTCTTCTTTTTTTTCACAATTTATTCATTATATACCCTGATTGAAGCCCCCTCCCTCAACTCCTCCCAGTCCCACCCTCTCTCCCTCTTCCCCCCATCCACTTCCCCTGGTCTACTGAAAGGGGGCATTCTCCTCCTTTGCCATCTGCTCATAGCTTGTTAAGTCTCCTCAGGACGTGCCTAGATCCTCTTCCTCTGTGGACTGGCAAGACTGCATCACTAGGAGCAGGGATCAAAGAGCAGGCAACCGAGTTCATGACAGAGGCAGCCCCTGCTCTCCTTACTTGGGGACCTAATGGAGACTGAGTTGCCAATTGCCTACAGCTGAGAAGGATGTCTAGGTCCGTTCCAGGGATGGTCCTTGGTTGATGAATCAATCATTTCAAGACCCCCTGCTGCCTCTCATTCTTAAATAACTCCCATAGCCCCCTCTGAATGTAACAGTTATTTTTAAAGGAGAAAAATGTCATTCTACATTATATTTTCAATTAAATATTAGGGAAAGCTTCGGATCTAGCTCAAAGTCTAAATTGGAAAAAATGCACTTTCATCTTGCAAGTCCCTGGTTTCTTCATTTGTTTATTACCTTGACAAATCCTTCCTTACAGTGTTTCTATGGGACTAAATAGGCTGTTAAATGTACATAATTAATTTTTCAAGAGTACTAAATTGTTTTTTTACTTTGTTTTTCTGTAGCACAATATGTGACCACTATGAATTATGAGTTAATGATGATGATCTACATCACTATGAAAGCCCATGAGAATGAGATAAAGACGGAGACATTTTTCTTTCTTTTAATGTGTGCGTGTGTGAGTGCATGTGTGTGCATGTTCTTGTGAGTATGGGTACACATACATCACAGTGTATGAAGGCCAGAGGGTCCCTTGCTCACCACATCCTATACATATCTACCTGGCCCAGGAGGTTCTGCTCGCTCTGATCCCCATATCCTCATAGAAGTACAGATGCATACTATTGCACTTGGTCTTAGGTGGGTTCTGAGAATAAGAACTTAGGTTTGCATACTTCTGGGGAAAAACATTTGGCCACTGAACCATCTTTCCAGCCCTTATTCTACGTTTTCTTTAAACACAGATGTTGGATTTAAACTAGAAAGTTCAAGTGCTTGGACTTTGGATTGGACTCTTATCCTACCCATACTGTACAACCCTAGGTCACTATCCAGGTGCCCAGGGGACTCAGTTTTTTACTACATATATGTTTACTATGTATATGTTCCTGGCAATGCCTTTAGTATGACAAGACAGAGGTATTAAATCACAAATCTGTATGTTACCAAGACTCATCCATGAATTCATTCAAGGGACGAAAGTACAGTTCTTTCTATGCATAGAGTATGTGTCATGGAGGCCCCAACCCAACCACCCATATCTGACCCTGTTGTTCTCAGTTTATGGCACTTTAGACTCACTATCTTCAGTGTCACATCATATTTCACAGTTATATTCCTATTGTTGCTGAGCATAGAACAAAGATTCTGAATATACTTGTGCTCCAAATTAACTAGGAGGATCATTATCATCCTTTTGTGTTCTTCTGGTAATTAGGTCCATCTCGTTCATATTACATTCTCTTTATTTACATTTTTTAATAATGGAAAGGAGATTGGTAGCTAGATAGATAGGTAGATAGATAAAAAGATCCTAGATAGACACATAGATACATATATGAAAGAGAAATAGATAGGTAGATGATATACATATATATATATATAGTTATATAGATATAGACAGATAAATAGACAGGCAGATAAATAAATACATAGAGAGAGAAAATCACAGAGAAATGTACATAATTCTTACTGCTTTTGGTGTTTATGATATCTTTATGTGGTTGTATATATTCTTATTCACATTTTATAAAAAAGGCACTAATTTAGTGTACTTAGGATGGCCATGTTAAATTAGGCCTTCACTTTACTACAACTTCAAACATGAGTGCATATGTGATGTGTGTATATGTGTGATGATGTATATATGTGATGTGTGTGCATAGTACGTGATTGTAGGGAAGATTCTCCTCTGTTCTCTTCCACTCCTCTCCCTTCCCTCCATTTCCCTCCTCTCCTCTCCTCTTCTCTCTTTCCTCTGCTGTCTACTCCTCCCTTTTCTCAATACAGTTTTGTCCTTTACCACTAAACAAATGTGGAAAGAGCCTTGCTTAGTCAGGAATCTCAGCAGCACCAGCCTTTACTTAACATCTGATTAAATAGCAGGAGAACCATTCACTTATCTTTCTCACTTGGGTGAAATAGAGGCTTTTTCTCAGTGGGCAACATCTATTAGCAAGCTACAGAGTAAGATGTCCTTTGCCCCTTCCCACCCTTGTTTCCAAAAGCCAAAAGATGTAGCGAGACAGGAGCACAGTATGGCAGTAATTCGGCAGTAATGGGCTGTAATTGAGATCTTGGTTTTTTTAACTGCTTGAATGTGATTGCCTGTGAAAATGGTTTTGTTTTAT
The DNA here is from genome assembly GCA_028658305.1 of Pachyuromys duprasi. NCBI lineage: Eukaryota > Metazoa > Chordata > Mammalia > Rodentia > Muridae > Pachyuromys > Pachyuromys duprasi. Next base: position 101,223,108 of record CM053744.1, on the reverse strand, counting down.
GTTCTTTGCAGAGTTTCGTCAAGCCCCATTTGAAATAACAAGGGCCTTCCTTTCTTTTGTTCCTGCTTATGCTGAAGAGGAATGAGGAGAGAAAGAGGCAGCTTCTAGGTGCGTATGCTGGACAAGGGCTTTCAGTGGGGAGAGGTCAGCAGAAAGAGAAGTTGTGCCATGAAATTACCCTGGGTCTGCCTGCAGCCTTAATGAGTGACAGGTGGAACATTCTTTTGGAATCCTCCAAACCTGATTGGCAGACAATAGATAAAATCTTATTTTCCATGGACAACAATATCCTCTAGGGAAAAAAAAGATGATTTCAGTGTTGAGGGATGCTGGCCAGGAAACTATAGAAGCATTTTGGACTCACAATATTTTGCCATGGCCATTTTTCACAGAAACAAAGCTAACATTAGTAGATACTTTTCATCTGTGGCTACTGAGCACTTGAAATATTGAACTGAAAAATACAACAGAAAAACATGTCCAATTTCAAGGCATAAATATGACAGAAAATGTAAAATATTTAACATAATATTTGGTGTTGTTCATGTTCAAATTAAAATATTTAAATGTAATAAGAATAAATTTTACTTTTTTAACTGGCTTTTCTTTTATTAATATGTCTATCAGAAAGCTTAAACTTTCAACTGTTCTTAGTTTTGGAGTTGCTGTATGTAAGATTTGTGGTCTTCTGAACCCTTGTGCCTTCATGGTTTCAATTAACCTGCCCACAGAATAGTTGCCCACTAGGGTTTCCTTACAAATAATCCACACACCAAGTGTTCATGGACTTGGGAGACTTTAGTGAAGATTGAAACAGAGACAATTCCTGGAGAAAAGCCACAGAGAGATTTGAAGTGAATTTTTACCAATGGGGTGCCCCCAGTAAACACTGGAAAGCCTGTGTCACCTAATGGAGGATGTGAAAAATGCTTGTGCCATGAAGCCCCCTCCAAATGTGGGGCTGTGGTATGGAATTGGCTGGAGTGAAAAGAACTGTATGTCTAAGCTGGGATAGGAGATACCAAGTATCCAGAATTTACCCAGTCTGAAAAAGTACAAGGGAAATAGCATATCATCTTAATCGAATGGCAACTAAGCATATGTAGGCTATAGAAGAAAATCATTTTTGCCAGTGTTCAGCCCTGGGTGAGAACAAGGCCAGAAGAAGGGTGGATGCCGTTCTGAATGAAGACTAAGCACTTCTGAAAGACTCTTCCCACCACGGTATCGAAGGAGATACCAAGACTCATAAGCAAACTTTGGGCAGAGTGCCAGATCCTTATGGAAGAAGAGGGAGATAGAAAGACCTAGAGGGGACAGAAACTCCACAATGAGAACAACAGAGCCAAATACCTATCTGCAGGGCCTGGGGGTGGGAAGCTGCAGAGACCGATACTCTAACTAAGGACCATGCATGGAGAGGTTCAAAAGAAACCCATGGGCTGCTCAGTTTCCAAGTGAGTTCCATAGTAAGGGGTACAGGATCTATCTCTTATATGAACTTAGTGGCTGGCTCTTTGATCACCTCCACCTGGTGGGTGCAGCCTTGTCATGCCACAGAGGAAGATGACTCTGCCAGCCTTAATGAGACTGGATAAGCTAGGGTCAGATAGAGTGGGAGGAGGTCCTCTCCTATCAGGAGACTAGGGAAAGGGCATAGGGGGAGAATAGGGAGGGTGCTGGTACTGGAGACAAGAGAGGGTGCTGCAGCAGGGATACAAAGTAAATAAATTGTAATAAATATGTAAATAATTTTTAAAGGGTGGATGTAAGAGAGGCAAGGGAGGAATGAGTCAGACACGAGTGTGGTGGAAGTTTTACATCCTGATTGATTGACAGTCTGAGTGATTCTTTATTTATACAGAACTGAGGAGGCAGGGATAGATTCATGTTGTTCCAAAAACATATATCATATTTTTTTTTGTCCCTGGACACATTTCAACTTCCTCTTGGTCGTAAGTTTAGTCATCATTGATAAATCGGGATAGAACAGAATTATCTTTTATAATCATATTTCCTTATTAACCCCACAACCCAAGTTTTAACAATGTTGTAATTTCAAGGGAATATTTTGTCAAAGTATGACAGCCCATTCTTAGGCTGTTTTTGTGGTTTCAAGGGCACTAGACAGAAAGAAAATCTCCAAGCCAGCCCGGGAAGATTGTCATGTCCCAAGCACTGTATTATCAACTTTTAATAGTCAGAGTACGAATTGTCATTAAGCCCATGAAAAGTCTTCAGGCCAAAGCTGATGCAGTTATTATTCAATTTCTTATATTATACAATATTTATATTTTATATATTTTTGGAATTGATTTATATGTTTAATCTTGCTATTTTTTTTTGTCCCTGGGTCTAACAACACCGTCATAGCCCTGTATGAGTTCACTTTCTCTAAGGGAGGCCTTAATACTTTATTCTTTTGACATTTGTCCCCGCCATTCTTTGTCCATCAGTAGTAGGAAGAGGCTTTTAATTTGATCTGCTGTCAACTTCTCTAGCCCATCAAACCTTGTTTATCTTTTTTAAAGTTTACTTTGTGCTGATTATCTTGTTCCTGATTAAGTGCAGGAGCACATGTGCCAGGGATATCTTTGAGTCAGAGCCTCATACGGAGGCCTCTGCTGTCTTTACTTGAGTCACAACCTTCAGGGCGTAAGGAAGACCCTCAAGTAGGACCAGATAAGGATATCTCCCTACAAGTGGGCCAGGTGATATGCTCAAGACTTTTCTAAGGAAGCTTAGAAGCACTATTCCTGAGACAAGACATAAATGATTCATAAGAAAGTTTCCATCAATCCAATATCTCCAAGTTGTACAAATAATAAAAGCCCCTTAGTCATGCGACAAGTGAAGATCAAGGCCCAAAAGTGGGTGACAGCACAGTAGTGATTATATCACCCAGCTCAGCTTTACTGGATCTCTGTCAAACAGCATGTGACTTTCTCTGTTAGATATGGCTGTGCCACCATTCGGTGTAGAAGAGTCCTTTCTGTGGTGCCTATTCATAGTGGGATCATTTATATCTGCCACATTCACTATGATCTTTGCACTCTTCATCTGGCAAACCCATGGCAACCCAATATAGCTCAGTTTATTATGTACTTGTGAGATACGATTATGAGCCCTTAATTACTCTACAGAAGGATCAAAATGATGTGTGCTCTATTCAAAGCTCCAGGAAAGAGTGTGGGAGGAGGTAAATAAGCAAATAGAAAGCTCTGAAGACAATACAATCATCAAGAAAAACCACTTGCTTCTTCCTCTGCCCGTATTGGGTCCCTTGTTTTTATTCCTTTGCTTTTTGCCATTTTTTTTCTTTACTTCTCTCTACTTCTGGAAATCACAAAACCAATATTCAATGAGCAACTCCTTAAAGTGAGCACTATAATCACAATTATTTTCATTCAAGAAAGGTACAATGATACAAGGTATCTGATGAAAAAAACAAAACAAAACAAAACAAAACCAAAAAAAAGGAGACCGAGACTAGGAATGTCAAGGCCTGTGCCTAAGGTCTCACAGCCATAGTCAATAAAGCTGGAGGTCAGAATCCAGACGTTCTGAATCTACTACTATGAGACTTCACTTTTTATTCACATTGTTAACTTGTTATATATATCCTGGTTTGCCACTTTAAAACTCCATAAATTTAGGTAAGTTCTAGAAAATTTACCAGCCTCAGCTTCTTTATCTCTAATATGGCGTGGCAATGCCTATATTACAGGTGCTTTGAGGACCAAAATAATGTGTGGGTGAGCTGATTGTAATATCTGGTTACTCTTTACTAACACAGTTGTTAGTATATAGAAAGTTTATCATTTATATTGAGAAAAAATGGGTTAAATACCAGTTCAACCTCTTACTAATCTTTAACTTTATGTATCTCCTTGAGTTTCACTTCTATTTTTTCCTTAGAATAGAAGAAATAGTTCTCTGGTATGGTTGAGAGAAAAGATTGTCATTCATGAAAAACACAACACAGGGTCTGGCAGAAGATGTTAGATATTCATTACACATTTCTTGAATGACAGTAAGTTAATTAGTACAACAATGACTAAAGTTATAGAAGAAAGGAGAGAATTTCTATTTATTTAAAATCTACATGACTGCTTATTGAATATCTTACAGAAAAATTAAAGCATAATAATTCTGAGAGTTTTCTAATTGGTACCATCTAAATGCAGATGTTCTAAAGTGACATCTGATGACCATTTGAGGTAATTTCCTTAAACAAAAATATGTCTAAAATTCATGTTTTAAGATTCATGTACCTAAACTGCAGGTGACATTATCACTCAGCACATGATGTAATCCTGGTTTTGTGGAGTTAGATGCTATTAATCTGAGTGATGAAAAGACAATTCAGATTAAGCCAACATGGAACTTCTAGCCCAGAGAGCTTACAGTGTAGTCTTTCTCTGAGAATTAAAAGTCAGGATCTGTTCTCTAGATACCTCTGATGCATATGACTTATTTCTGTTGACATTTGCATATAGGGTGTCAAGTAAAATATCATGTGCCTTCATGCTCTTTTCTTCCTTCCACGTGAAACACCACTTGCTCCATCTTAAAGTTCACACTAAATTCTCACCACACATTGTCTTATTTTTTTTCTCAGCAGTAGATTTAATGTTTACACAGAGACCAACTCAGTCTCGTGCTCATACCGGGCTCTAAAATTATTGTTCAAGTAAGCTGACAGATGGATTAAGAAATAGTATGAGGGGTACATGGATAGTAAGTATGTGTGTGTGCATGTGTGTGTGTTAAAAATAAAAATAAACCAATAGATAAAAATATATTGACAGGTGGGAATTATGGTTTGAAAAAATGGTTAAAGGATTGGTTACGTATTAAAAGAGAGACATAGAAGTACATAGAAGGAAGTATATTTTATAGGCGATTGATTAATGACTCACTGACTAAATTGGTGGACATATGAGTAAATGGATAGATGGGCAAAGAATTAGTGATTCTACCTATGCACTTGAAGTACATCTTTTACTTTTAAATGTGTTTAAATTATAGTTCTCTTTTGCAGAAATAGGCAGCTAGAGTAACTTTCATTGATTTTAGTTTTCTGTGATAATACTCTTGAAAGACATCAAGGGAGAGTTGCTGTCTTTCCTAGATATACTGAAGAAATAAAGGTTTACCTGCTATGGATTTCCCACTAAACATTGTAATGAATTGGAGTATCTCACTGGAGAAAAATGAGATTTCATAGAAATGTGTGACAGCCCATTAATCTTGACTTGCCTCCTTCACTGATTATGAGTCTGATTCTTCACACATTGACTAGGAAGGGAAGACAGAGAGAGGTTAGGGGTGAATGGAGCTGGAAAATGGACTGCATAATTACTTTCACTTATGGGGCCAAACAACACTCTAAAAGCAGATCTACTCACTTCCCATAACCTACTATCTGCCACACACCTGCTATGGGATGCAATTGCTCTTGGGATACTTTGGAATGAGAAGGAACAAAGATAAATGCTACAGCAAAAGCACACAGAAAAGTCATGTAGGTTTTTGATATAAAACCATCTCCTTATATAACCAGGAGTTATATAAATAGGAGTGTAGTAGAATTGTCCTACCTTAGCATCAGATGAAATATAATTCAGAAACTTTATAATTAGAAAAGGAAGGGTTCCTGGAAAAGAGGAAAACTTATGTTGATGTTTAAATCATTCTGTTTTCTAAGTGAGGGACATTTGCTTTCAAAATATGCTGTGAACCAAGTGTTTTGCTCCCCAGACCAGCTGCTGAAAACAACTGCCAGTGTTGGACATTTTATGTTCTTGGGTTGGGGTACAGCCACAGACCACGGCCTTCACTACTACAGAGGGGTATAATGATGTTCATGGCTTGTGGTGCAAAAGACGTTGATGTCTGCAGTCTGTGTTTCCACCAGAAACCATGCTGAGGTCTGTGGCAACTGCTAATGCCAAAGACTATATGGATGGACATGATATGTGCTCTCACCACCAACCAAGTGGAAGTCCATGATAGATGCTCTTGCTGACTGTAAATGGCAAGAAGGCAACTTTTGAAGTGCTATTGATGTCTACAGGCCCACAGTTGAGAAGTAGTGAAAGGAAAAGTATTGGCCCAGTACTCCCAAGACCAAGTTCTCATCACAAAAAAGATACATTTGCCCCAGGGGGACAGAGGAAATGGAGAAGGGAGAAATACAGTAGATAAAGGAAGAGAGAGAAGGGGAATAGAACAAAGAAGAGGGGAGATCAAGGCACAAGAGAGAGGAGTAAGGAACATTTATCCCAGACTGGGACAAAGGATTAATTCTGCTAGAGAGGAGACTGGCATGGCCCATAGACCAATGGCAACTTATAAAAGTAAAGGGGGAAAGGATGAGATGTTTAATTTAAATTGGGCATGCTAATTAGGTGAGCCTAAGGGGGCTTTTGATTGCCTGACCTTGGTATTCCCACTTAGGAGGAGGAAGTGCCAAATAAGGGAATAGAGCTTGGTGACTAGCTTGAGGAATGCAATCTAATGGTTTTTAGCAAGGCAGAAAGTAGAGGGAAGAAGGACAACACTTGTCAGAGCCAAATCTCAAGCCGCTCAGAGTCTCTTCAAATAAGGGACATAGAAGGCTTCGGTGACAACCCCTACTACCCTTTCAGTATAACAACCTAGAAAGAAAGCAATTGAAGAGAACTCTTAAGAATTGTGACAAGGGGTTGCCACAAAAGCCTTCTATGTTCCTCTTTCTCAACTGTGAGTCTGCAGTCATCAATACCATTGCAAAAAGTAGTTTATTTGCCCTTTATGGTCAATGGGAGTTTGATCATGTATTTCTTTGTGGTTTCTGGTGACATCACAGACCACAGACACACTCCCTACCCCATGCTACTCTCCACCTAGCCTAGACAGGTAACCTTCAACTAGAACTCTTAAAATTGTGATAAGGATGCACAAATGTAGCTCTCCAGAACTGATGGCTTCTGGTTGGGATACAAGTGAGGAAGACTCCCTTCCTTTCTTTCTTTCTTTCTTTCTTTCTTTCTTTCTTTCTTTCTTTCTTTCTTTCTTTCTTTCTTTCTTTCTTTCTTTCTTAGCTGTCCTGGGCTTGTTTTGTAGACATTGGTGACCTTGAACTCACAGAGATCCACCTGCCTCTGCCTCTCTGAGTGCTGGGATTATAGGCATGTGCCACTGTGCCTGGCTGGACACAGTTTTCTTTAAGGGGCAGGCCACTGGAAGTTTGACTATGCTTCAGTGAGTATGAAGACAACAAAAATTGATCTTGTTTCACCTCCTCCTCCTCCTGAGAGGCCTCAAGGGTTGGGGAACAGACATGAGAGGACTGGAAAGTGAGTGTGACAGGGTACATGATGTCAAATTCTAAAGTAACACAGCTGGGGTACAAAGGGAATATACTGTAATTTATTAAAAAATAAATAAAATTTTATAAAAGGAAAAATATTATATTGAAATCATTTTTGTATCTTTTGAATGTTTCTTTGAGCACAAAGTGACACTCAGAGCAATGATCTTGAGTGCAAACACAAACAACACTAAAGTTATTTGGGCCTGAAGGTCATGTTCTGATCTTCTTGAAATCTAAGGGTCAGTTTTTATGGGGTAACAGGCTCAGGCACTGATTACAATACCAAGAGTCCACCCAAGACATGGAGAGATTTAACATAGGCTATCACAATACAGCTAGACCCTATAGGGCTACTGCTGGTATAATGTTCTTGTGGAATGTATACAATCTACCTCTTGTTCATTCAAATGCTGATTTCTCTACCCCAGTCTCAGGTTTCAATCCAGACATTGCATTGTTATGCATATTCTAAGAATCACCTGTCTCAAATTTGTGTAAACATGCCACCATTTGTTCTCTATATTGTCAATTAAACATCCAGCCAGTGCTGAGCAATGGAGAAAATACAAGTGGGACATCCTGGTCCAGAGGGGAGGAGAAGAAAACGACTGGGAGGATCTGAGATGAGAGATAGGAAGAAGAAGACTAGGAACCAGCAGGAGACATGAACCGGACCCTAAGATATGACTAAGGCAAGTATAATATGGGAAATCTGAATGGAAGGAAGCTATGTGGGTTTAGAGGTTTAGGATGTAATCATTGCCCAGCATTGTGCTCTAGGTTAACTAAATACATCCTAGTCTCTGTGTGGTGATTTGGGTATACAGCTGGTTTAGGAATAACTGCTGTTTAACTAAGAGATAAGTTAGTAATAAATAATAGTAATCAGCAATAGCCTGTTATCAGAAGTGTATTCCAGACCCCAGAACTTGCCCATCTCAGCAACTTTGGTTTGAATGAAGAGGGAATTGCTACAAGAGTTATAAACAGAAGCCAGATCATAAACAGATGAGCCAGAATTCCCTCCAACTGTTGACCATTTAGTCACGAATTCTACTTAAAATGGTTTGGGTCTTATAGAACTTGTTCCATGCAGTAAGCAGAAAAGTAGGCAGATCTTTTCTGAAATAATTTCTTTTAAATTATTGCTGTTAGCAATGTAACACACCAGCTCTGGGGCTTGTGTCAGTGGTTGGTTGGTTTATCTCCCCACTCGTGTTCTCCTTGGAGCCCCACTAACGCATCTTTGGAAGAACAGAAAAAGATGAGCTGTAGAGGAGGAGTGCAGAACTTTGGATGTATTTCCTAAAAGCTCACTTCCAAACTTCTGGTTGCCAGCCTACAATGCTCTTGGGAGAAAGAGCTTTAAAAGGCCTATCATAGAGGGATGAGTTTGGTCACTGAGGACAAGCTATTGACTCCTCTCTTCCTGACCATCATTAGCTAAAAGAACTTTTTCTACCATGTGTCTTCACCGTGGTGTACTATGCCACCACAGGCCCAAAGCAACAAAATCAATATATTATGGGCTTTGAAGTGTGATTCCCAAATAAGCCATTCATACTTTTAAGATTTTTTTATAAACAGTGAAGAGAAGCTAATTAACACAGGAGGGAAGAGGGAGAGATTACAGAAAGAAGCATGTTCATATGACAAACACTGTCTAGGCTTAAGAGTGAGCCCGATTTGGGTCAATGTAAATAACACTGAAGGGAACACCTTTACCTTCAGATATTTGACTTGTTACTTTTATTTACTTGAAATAACTTTCTGAAAGTGCAGATGCTAAAGTGAATGAATAGTCTTAAGTGAACCAATTTCTAGAAAATACGCAAAAGAATCTTGTGAAAGTGAGTGATATAAAACATGAGAGGTGGAGTAGTTGTATGAAAAGATGGATGTAAAAATATATCTCTTAGGCTCATGTTTATGAGGTGAAGAGAAAGGAAATCTTTGGTAATGGGGTTAGGGCTGAGGTCACAGTCCTTTCTCTCCACAAGCTAACTGTAAGCAAAGATGATGGATAATTCTCTGTACTACTGTGCTTAAAGATGTAGGCGCAGAGGACAGATGTTCTGAACTGTTTACTGAGCTAACTAAACAGACATTAGAGTGCAGCGCCGCTGTAATGAAGACACTGGGGAAGAGTCCCAATGAGCCTGCACAAAGACCAAGTGTGGGTTTAATAGTCAGCTTAATTAAGCAGCTTCCTTGCGAAAAGTCAGGGCTCTCCAGCAAGATATGAAATGTACAAATCCTTTGCTGGGAACCTTGTGCTGAAAAAGGTCTCCTTGGGAAGTAGAATTTGGCATGTATGGGAGGGGGTGGACAGTAGAAACGCATGGTACATTCAATTTGGGCCTTAATTGAAAATTCTCCAAATACAAGTTGCTAAACACATGCTGGAATTTTCCATACTTTCCAGGGCTCTGCCATCTTCCCCACTATAGTTCACTTGCAGTGACCTTTCCTGAAAGAGCCTTCCTGGCTCTCTTGGGAGTCCCTCTTATCTTTAACCCTGTTTTACTTGCCTTCATTTACTGCAATTCTTATCTGTTTCTTATTAATGTCCTTAAAGGTAAAACAGTTTGACTGGCTCCTGCTCACTACTGCAGTAATTCTTTTGTAAAATAACAGTAGAAGTAAACATTTGTTGACAGACTAAAGGCCTAAGTAATTAGGGTTGTTTTCCCTGGACTGTGCTTATTCTTTCTTCTTTCTTTCTTTCTTTCTTTCTTTCTTTCTTTCTTTCTTTCTTTCTTTCTTTCTTTCTTTCTTTTTTGGTGTTTTTTGAGACAGGGTTTCTCTGTGTAGCCTTGGCTGTCCCGGACTCACTTTGTAGACTAGGCTGACCTCTAACTAACAGAGATCTGCCTGCATCTGCCTCCCTGAGTGCTGGGACTACAGATGTGCGCCACCGAGCTTGATTTGACTTTACTTTCCAACAACAGAACCTTTACTATAAAAAGAAGAAACTGACTTAGGAAATAGAAGTGAAGTCATTATAACAGTCCTTCCCTCTGCACCACCAAACCCAAACTTAAACCACTAAAGAGAAGTGAGGATATCCAAGACAATTTTCCTAACAGCGGCCTTTAGTGGTGCCAGTCCGGTAACATAAAACTCCCTTCATTTCTGTCATGAATAAAAGAGTGTTTGAAAGACCTGCTGGGTCACCACATGGTGGGGAGAACAACAGCACAGTAATGAATATGAGATGAAGTTGACATTGCAGAAAACTACCCCAAATAAACCTCCATTTGGGCTAAAGCAATGGGAGAGATTACCGTATCCAGCTCCGTGCTGGACTCATTCCTTGCAGAAACTCCCCTATCTTTTCAGTGATGATCTCGGTATTTGTACACGTGTTTGTGGAGCTGTGTATGTTTGTATTCCTGTAGATATATATAATATATTGTATTTTTATGTGTGTGTGTTAGGGATATATGTATGTATGCATTTGTATGTGTATATGTCTATCTATATATATAATATAGTATGTGTAAACATGTATGTATATACTTAGGTATATGCATACATATGTATGTGTGCATATATGTATTCATATATGTGTATATATATATATTTAGGTATATGAATCTATATGTATATACATGTGTATATGTATATGTGTATACACATGTACATGCATGTATATACATATGTGTATATATTAAGTCTTACTTTATAAAGCAAGAAAGTTTTTAAGACAAAGATGTTACAAGGCATATAACTAATCTTGATGGATTTACTTAGAGTTTTTGCTTAATATAACACTGAGATGAATGTGTGAATGTCATATTAATTACAGTACATAAAAATATAACAAAGCAGTGTGAGACCGTGGAGAGACTGGAGACTGAGATCAGATTACCTGATATCTTGCTTCAGCTTCTGGCAAGCTCTATGATGTTGATGGAACCTCATTTTCCTCATTCATTTAGTGAGGAAGCTCTCTCCTGTCTCACCAGCTTTATGGTGAGCATAATGCAAGTTAATACAAAAAAGCTCTTAACACACTCTAATTTGCTATACAAATCTGGCTGTGCTTTTATACCTATGCCCTCAGGAGAACTAAGTCTAAAATACCTGAAGTTTCTGGGCTTCCAAATTTATCTTCCTCTGCGTATTTCATTTGCCTGACTATAGAGAACAGAATCATTACTATTAATACTAGTATTAATATTAATATTCAGACATCATAAATTATGCACTTGAACTAAGACATTTTTCTTCTACATTTTCTGTCTTATCCTTGATCTCACTCAGCCAATGAGCTTCAGTCATGAGCAAACATCCTCAAGGAAAATGAAGACATGCAGTATCCTTAGAAGGTAGAACTTGTAGCTTTCCTGTATGAGGAACAGCCCATTGGAAGGGTATATACTTGTGCTAATGTTCATTTCCGTCTCCAGGCCTTTATATCAGTCTTCATAAAAATCTCATTGCATCAGCTCTACCCACTGATCCCTGCAGTTGGATACCTTTGTAGTGGAAGCCTACACACTCAATCAGTGAAGACTGTACAAGGTAATGGATCTGGTGAAGGCATGATAAAGATGTTCACCTCAAGACAGAAAGAGCATATACATTCTATAAATGTTTCTAAAACATCACACCAGATGCCAATGGAGGTAAGAGGAGGACACCTACAGTAAGCAGAAGTTTTTCCTATCCCTCTGCCAATGACGTCTACATTTCGATGGCATGGGGCTAATAATAGGTTTCCATGGAGGGTGAAAATTTGCAAAAATAATTAAGCTACTAAATGGCTGACTTTGACATGGGCAAATACTCTTGAATTACCCGGATACATTTATGAGTATTTCTTCAGGGTGAAGATAAAGCCAGGAGAGAGAACACCCGACTGTTGTAAAGTAGGAAATTCTACCACCTGTAATTGGTCTAAGCAACAGAGCAGGAAACCGAGGACCCTGAAATGAAAGCAGTCTTAGATACCAGAAATGGATTCTTCCCTAGAGATTCAAGAAAGAAATTTGTCTCTGTCAATACCTTTAATTTGCTCTACTGAGACTCCAGGCTTCTGGCCTTGTAAACAATGAGATAGTAAATTTATGTTATTTTGAATGAATGTTGTTTTGTCATTTGTTAAGGAGAAATGAGAACTTAATATGGTTTCTAAACTCTGAATATCATCTCGAAGTTTCTGGCTAATCTCCCTAAAAGCAAGAATGCAAGCTGTTAGGTTTTGAACCTAAAATGTTTCGCACAAGCTAATGTTTTGACTGCTTGGTCCCTAGCTTGTCCTGCAAATTTGAGGGTAATAAAACTTTCAGGAAGTGGGAACTGGCTGACAGCAGTAGGTCACCAGAGTAAGACTTCAAAAGCTAGATCTGCTTCTGACTCTGGCTTCGTTCCTCTGCTTCCCTGCACTGTGAAAAGCCTCAAGCTTCTACCTTCAAAGACAGAGTAACCCCATGGCCATGCCTTCCCTGCCACGATGAACTGAAATCTCTCTGAAACCATGAGCGAAAACAAACCTTTCCTTTCTTACATTGCTTTAATCTGGTATTTCAACACAGCAACAAGGAGAGTCTTAGGCGGAGTGTGCAAGCATCTGTTAATGCATTCTAGAAATCCCCAAAACACTATCGAAAGAGCTGAATTTTCAGTTCTAGTGAGAACTCAGGAGATCAGAGCGCCAATCAGAATATGGGCAGCCAATGATTTTGAGGTTTTAGGTCAGGGCCATGTCAGAAAACAGACTGTAAGCTGGTTTTATTTATTAATGTTGTTTTTTGTGTGAAGGAAGTGAATCCAAGCTATCCAAGCTGTGTATTGTACTAGCCATCCTCCTTCCTGTCATTCATAGAAGAGAGGTATATACAAAGAATTGGCAAGGCAGGTGTTATAGTTAATGTTAATTTTCAACTTGAGTGTATCACCATGGAAACATACTTCCAGCTGTATCCATGAGGTAGTGTCCAAACTGTTCAAATGGGAAGAGATGATGTGCCCTGATTCTAACAGTGTCATTCTACAGGCTGAGCTACAAGGATGAATAAAAGAAAAAGAGAACTGACCAGAGCCACCTCATTTATATCTCCCTGCTTCCTAGCTGTGGATGCAATGAGCTGTCTCAAATACATGCCATTATGACTTTTCTGCCAGGTCCACTGTACATTTAAATGGTGAGCTAAAATAAACCTTCTTCCTTAAGTTGCCTCTTTCAGGTATTTATTTTGGCATAGCAACAAGGAAATTAATTCATAATTTAACTTTAAAAATAAGTAACGTAGTCTATCAGGTCTCATTAGGACTGGTTGCATTGTCTTCCTCTGTGGCCTGGTAAGGCTGTTCCCCCCTCAGAGGGAGGTGATCAAAGAGCAGCCAATCAGTTCCTGTCAGAGACAGTCCCTGTCCCCATTACTATGGAACCCACTTGGACACTGAACTGCCATAGGCTACCTCTGTGCAGGGGTTCCAGGCCATCTCCATGCATGATCCTTGGCTGGAGTATCAGTCTCAGAAAAGACCCCTGGGCCCAGAATTTTTGGGTGTTTCACTCCTTGTGGAGCTCCTGTCTCAGGTCCTAATATCTCCCACTTTGTCCATAATATTACATACACTCTGCCCTAGGATCAGAGAGACAGGGAGGAAGACCTCCCTTATCAGTGGACTGGGGGAGGGACAAGGGTGGGAAAGAGGGAGGGAGGGTGAGAATGGGAGGGGAGAGAGCCACAGGGGAAATGCAAAGTGAATACACTATAATAAAAAAAAATAAGCAACTTATAAGAATAATCAACATGGACCACTTGTAGAACATCAGACTTACTATACTTTTCACCATGAAGGAAGCATGCTTAGTATTTTAGTTACTTTTTTCTAAACTTATTTTATTTTATTATTTCTATATTACATTCTGGCAAAGATTCTGCTCATGTTCTGAAATCTGAGTGTGGAGATACCCAACCAGAGAGAGCCTGCCAGGCAACTTGATCAAATAGGGCCATCAAGAGAAGGGAAGGGAAGTAATTGTTTATTGTCATGTCTTTCCTCTTTTTTTTTCAAGATGACTCTGTTTTATTTTAATTTTTATTAATTACACTTTATTTACTTTGTATCCCCCATAAACCCCTACCTCCTCCCCTCCCAATCCCACTTTCCCTCCCCCTTAACCACACATGCTCCTCCCCAAGTCCACTGATAGGGGAGGTCTTCCTTTCCTTCCTTCAGATCCTAGTCTATCAGGATTAGTCGGGCTTGCACCAGGCTTTCAGAATAATATCTACAAGATCAGGCAATGTGTAGTACGGTCAAATTCCTTCTAGGGAGTCCCTGGAAGAACTATGCATGTAGTTGTGAAGGTAACCCAAGTCTCGCAGACATCGAACTTTGCTGAAAAACTACAGGTACTGAGTGGGGCAAATGCTCCCACTGTGCTATTGTATACTGGAAGCATGTAAAGTTTGTTTGTTTAATTTTACAAACACAGCTGAGTTTTTCTTTAGTTTCAAAAGACTTACCTTTAAACCATGTTGAGATTCTTAACACTGTGGGAAATTTTGCTGGACTGAATTCATTCTGTATTACGAGGCGACAAGACTGTGAAGGCCAGGGGTGGACTGTTCCCTCACAGGCTCGTGTTTCGAACACCCAGTCTCTAGCTTGGTGCTTTGTTGAAGGTTGCAATACCTTTAAGAAGTCTGGTCTGTCTGGCAGACATAGAGAACTAGGCCTTTGAAGATTATAACTGCCTTTGGTTTTAATCCCTCGTGGACCTTCCACCTTGAGCTCAACCTGGTATTGCAGAAGATGAACGATGGGGCTGTTCTGCTGTGCTCACAGGACAAGCTGCCATCATTTCACACTCAGATGATCCAGATAGCTCCTTGATGGCCTATTGCCTTTAATCTTGCTCTTTTCCAACTCATATTCTACAAAGTAGTGAGTCTACCTTTAAAATAAATTGTGCTGCTCTTCTGCTTAGGGTGATAAAATGGTTCACCAGTACTTAGAGCAAAGCCCAAGGCTCTGACCAGCCATCAAAACCAGCAGGAGGTAAAATCTTCCCTTCTCTATGGTCTTGTTTATGCTTTCATTTCCCACAACACTGCTCTCCAGCCTCTCTATCCTCCTTTATCCCCTGAGCCTGTCAAGTTTTGTCTCTCCATGGGCTTTCAAACATGCTGATGTTTCTGTCCGATGCATACTCCTTTGAACTCCATCTGGTTAATTTCTATTTAATTCAAAGCCATATGTTCAAGTGATAAAACATACAATTATACATGTGCATCTCTTGTTTAAAGTCCACCTTCTTTATTTGACCTTAAACTTCAGAAATGTACCACTTCTCACATGCTCACTGCTGTTTTTGAGAAAACTATAGCATGTAGGAACTTGATAAATAGTTACTGTATGAAGGAAGTGAACACAAGACTGTCCAAACTTTGATTTGTACTAGCCACCCCACTTCCTGTCATTCTTAAAAGAATAGTACATGCTAAGAAATAACAAGGAAGGTGTTATTGGTAATATTAAATTTCAATTGAATGTATTTTTTATCACCATGGGAACATACCTCCACTTCTGTCTATGAGGGTGTGTCCAAATTTAACAGTGTAATTTAACAGACTAGGCTACAAGGATGAATAAAAAGAAAAAAAAACTGATCAGAGCCACCATCATTTATATCCCTCTGTTTTCTGACTATGGATGCCGTGAGCTATCTCAAGCTCCTGCCACCATGACTTTTCTGCCAGGTCGACTGTATATCCAAATGGTGAGCCCCAGTAAACTCTTCCTTTCTTAAGTTGCTTCTGTCAGGTATTTTGGCATAGCAACAAGGAAATTAACTAATGCAATAGGAAACTTACCATTGAAAATAAGCAATGTACAAGAATAACCAACATGGACCACTTGTAGAATATCATACTTGCTATGCTTATTGGTTGAAATATGGCCCTATGTTAATCAAGGCGGTAGCCAGAATGTCTGTTTCTTCTTTGTGTTCAATTAGAAAATAAACTGTGCTTTGTCACCATGAGGCAAGCATGCTTAGTATATTTGGTATTTTTCTTTAAAAAATATTTTATTTATGTTTTGATACCCTACTGGGTAGAGTCTTTCAGAGGCCCTCTGTGATAGGCTTCTGTCCTGTTCCCTGTTTTCTCTCTCTTCCGACATCCTTCCCATTTGCCTTTCTGAATAAAGATTGAGCCTCTTACCTGGGGTCCTCTTTCTTGATTGGCTTCCTTAGGTGTACAGATTTTAGTACAATTATCCTATATTATATGTCTAATACCTACTTATAAGTGAATATATACACCATGTGTGTTTTCTGCTTCTGGGATATCTAACTCAGGATGATCTTTTCTAGATCCCATAATTTGCCTGCAATTTTCATGATTTCCTTGTTTTTAATTGCTGAGCAGTATAATCACAGCCAAACTTTGGGCAGAGTGCAGGGAATCTTATGAAAGAAAGTCAGAGATAGAAATATCTGGAGGGGACAGGAGCTCCATAAGGAGAGCAACAGATCCAAAAAAAATATGGGCACAGGGGTCTTTTGTGAGGCTGATACTCCAAACAAGGACCACACATAGAGGTAAACTAGAATTCCTGCACAGATGTAGCCCATGGTAGTTCAGTGTATAAGTGGGTTCCATAATAAGGGGAACAGGGACTGTCTCTGACATGAATTCATGGGCTGGCTTTTTGATCACTTCCACCTGAGGGGGGAGCAGCTTTACCAGTCCATAGAGGAAGACAATGTAGATAGTCCTAATGAGACCTGATAGGCTAGGGTCAGATGGAAGGGGAGGAGGACCTCCCCTATTATTGGACTAGGGAAGGAACATAGGAGAAGAGAGAGGGAGGGTGGGATTGGGAGGGGGTGGGGGAGTGGGCTACAGCTGGGATACAAAGTGAATAAACTGTAATTAATAAATAAAAAGAAAAAAATATTTAATATTTATGTATATTAGTGTTTTGTCTGAATGCATATCTATATATTACAGAAAAGGCATTGGGTTAACTGGAAGGAAAAAATAGCAGACAGTTTTCAGCCGTTATGTGGTTGCTGAGAATTGAACCTGGGCTCTCTGGATGAGCAGCCAGTGCTCTTTATCATTGAGCCGTTGCACCATTCCTACTAAGTTACTTTTCTATTGCTTTGATAAAACACTATGACCAGAGAAATTTCTAGATGAAGGAGTTTGATTTCACAGTTGCAGAAGGTTAGGGTACAGAATGCTAGGAACAGCATGGCAGCAAGGGGCCAATGTGGGGGTTGGAGCTGGGATCTGAGAACTGAGAGCTCACATCCTGAACCTCAAGTGCGAAGCACAGAGATTGAACTTGGGATTGCATTGGCTCTGAAATCTTAAAGCCTGCCCCCAGCGACACACTTTCTCCAATAAAGCTGTACTTCCTAACCCTCCCCAAACAGTGTCACCAACTGGGGTCCATGTACTCAAATACCCAAGCAATAGGGCATTTTAAACCATCCATTCTATTTCTTAGCTTTCATAGGTTCATTGCCATGTTATAACGCAAAATACATTTAGTCTACCTTTAAAAGTTCTCATAGTCTTTCAGTTTCAATATTGTTTAAAAGTGCAGAGGATCTTCTGTGACTCAAGGCAATTTCTTAACTCTATGTTTCTGTAAAATCAAAAAACAAATTACACACTTTAAATATAAAATGGCACAGAATACACATTATAATTTGCAAAAGGGCACTCCATGAGCACAGAGAGGAAATGTTAGACCAAAGTATAACAGGAACCCAGTGGTACAAACTCTGAACCCCATAGCTTCATGTCCAGTGTCAAAAGGTTTAGATAGCATTGTCTTTCAGTTTTACTGTCTGTTTATCTATCTATCTATCTATCTATCTATCTATCTATCTATCTATCTATCTATCTATCTACCTATCTATCTACCTACCTACCTATCATCTACCCATCTATCTATTAATCTGTCGTCTATGTATCTTTTGGTCAGATTCTATTCTCTGTGTGCAGTTCTTCTTGGCAGATATCTCACACCTCTGGCACCTCCAACATCTTTGACCTCCAACACAATCCAGTTTTTCTTCTACAGCTTCACAAAAAATGGCCTCCTAGAGCCTTTACATAGACACTACCCTGTTACATATTGCAAGGCCCTAGTAGCTCTCTAAAACTGTGGAGGAATCTATAACCTACTTACTCTTGTATCCTTTATGACTCTAATGCCAGCACCATGTTAACGATATTGTCAAGCTTATGATGAAGAGGAATACACCCTCTCTTCAAGCACAAAGCTTGGCTACATTGAGGATTATGTCTGAATTTGACCTATGATTGACCTCCATGTGTATTTGAGGAGCTTTTGCTGATGCTGCTATTCTTGAGACTCATGTTTTGTAAGTAACCCTAATTAACTCAGTCAGTAAAGGTGGCCTTGGAAAGAATCTCTTTCGTTGTTGTTATTCTTTATCTATCTGGGGTATTTATGTCTTTATATCCCCCACACAAATATCAAACAACACAAGTTAATATTTGGATTATACAGGTTTTATATTTTGGTCAAATCCATATAGGTGGTAAATAGTAAAAGCAGTATAAAGTTGAGTAACTGTAGTACAATTTTTGGTTTCTTTAAAAACCCAGTTATGTTATAGGAATTTTTTAAAATCCCAGGTATGTGATGAAGCTGCTTCATATTGTCCACAGATGTTAACTATTATTTGTCTCTTGCTCTGGGAGGAACATGATTTTTGCCAGCTGTAGATAGTTTATATATGGAGGTCTGTGGACTCTTGTATAAATACAAGAACCAAGAGAGGGCTGTGGTAATTTTTGCTTCCCCTGCTGCTGCTGCTGCTGGTGGTTCCTGCTGCTGCTTTTGTGGTTCTTGGATTGCTGGATTGCTAGCTGCTGGATTTCTGGTTGTTAATTGCTAGTTGTTGGTTGGAGTTACTGTGATAACAAAGATTGGATTTGTCCCAAAGAACTCTACACCCCTAACCAGCAGGAAGTAGTCTAAAGATATCTATGCCTCCTTTCCCCTTTAACCTTTCTTCCCTAGCTATTGTTGAGGGGTTAAAAGGGATTGGGGTAGAGAACCAAATAAAGTAGCCAAAGGCCCAGCTACACTTACCTCTTGGATTCACAATTTCTACATTGGTAATAATAACTGTTTGGTCAATAATTGTTAATACTTATCAAGTATTTCTTATACGTAACTGTAGAATTTTTATTAATTTATTCTCTCATATATACATCTCAACAGCAGCCTTTCCTTCCTCCTCTCCTCTCAGTCCCTTCCCCCTTCCCTACCTACTCTTCCTTTGTTTCCCCAGAAAAGGGCAGGTCTTCTATGACTGTCAACCAAACACAAAAACTAGGCACCTCCACAAATATCAAGGCCAGACAAGGCAAGCCAGTAGGAGAACAAGAGTCCCCAACGCAGAGAAAAGCATCAGAAACAGCCTTCACTCCCACTGTTAGCAACCCAACCTACACAACTACAACATATATGCATAGAACCTAGGTTAAACCTATGCAGCCTCTCTGACCCACTCAGTCTCAGTGAGTCTAGATTCTGTGGGTTTTCTTGTGGTGTTCTTGACACTTCTGGCTCCTACAATCCTTCCTCTCCTTCTTCCTCAGCACATTCCCTGCTTGGTGTTTATATAAATTCTATAAATCAGTATTATAAATGAGGATAAATTGGTAAATGGCCTCTAGTGAACAATATGAGAAACAGGCCTCTCAGGTTTTTTGACATTCAAAACTGTGGTCTAAGCACCCAAATGACTAGTGAAAACGTCAATTACCTTAGAAATTTAGACAGTCCACTTCACTGCTAGACTCCACACAATATCACCTTTAAAAACAGAAATACAATTTGAACTCTGTCAAATTCTGTCAGCAACATCCACATTAAGTGAACTCATCCTGTGAGTAGTTTGTCAATCTATTTTTAGTAACATTTTTCGACCTGAAAGCTGACTCTGAAGATCTCTTTCACCATACTGATTACATATTGCTCTTATAATCTATCTTTCTTAAAGGCCAAGCTGATTATAATCATCTAACTGGCAGCCATGTTGTCTCCAGAACCCTCATCTAATAAGCTCAGAAGTAGATGTACTTGTTCTGCCAGTTTTGAGATATAATGCTTAGTAAGGCAACCTTTGGTCAACAACTGTAAATAAGTGAAGCAGGTTGTCAAAGATCACTTTTCCTGTCATCTAAAATTTCAACAGAGGCCCTGAAGACTTGGAGTAGGTAAAACACAGCTCACATTCTAAACTGAGTTTTTATGTGGGACATGAAGGAAACATGGTTACTCATGGTCTTTCAACAAAACCACTCCCAGCCTATAAAATATTGAATTGGAAGTTCTTGCATGGGGAGTGAAGAGCTTTGTGAAGAACTATTGGAGTATTGTAAAGTTTCTTCTCTCCTTTCTCCCTTGAGGGTTGAGGGAAACAGAGGCAACTTTTGATGTTAAATTAAATGAGAAATGATGGAAGGGAGTATTGTATTAGCATGAAAGGCTATGATTATGATGTAGGTAGAATTTTATGGTTGAAAGCCATTCTTTCCATGATAGTTCAGCAGAAAGGTATATTTCTTTAATTAGATGGCAACACATCTAAGAGATCTCATCTGGCACATCTTGCAAGAATTCTGTGCATGAAGACAACTAGAGTCAAGCAATAGTGGGTAGAATACCAGAGGCAGAGAAGCTGACACAGAAATGCAAGCTTGTTCCACAGATAATGTCTAGATTTCAATTGCTCCGTTGTCTTGATAAAAGCTCCTAATAAAAATACACAAAACTGGTCCAAGAAAGGAAAGCCAGCCATGACTCCCCAACATTAGATTTCAACAGTATCAGACACAAAAAGCTAAGCTTCCTTTTCTTTGATTTACTCGTTAATTGGATAGACCCTGAGCTGAGAGAAGCAGCAAGTTGTCCGCAGGAAAGAAGATGATAAATACAGGGACTAGGAACAAACCATGTTCTTTGTCCCACTGAGTACAGCTTCCAAGCTCAGAGAATAGAACAAGCTTAAATATAACATATTTCATGTCATACTACATTACTAATTTTAACTATGTGAAACTCGTTTACATATACTGAAGTGATCAAATACTAGCAATTTCTTATCATTCAACCTACAATGTGAAAGTATATTGAATAATTTAATTGCCAAAATGAAAAAATGAATTTATTTTTGTCAATGAGAGGAACATAAATAGCTGTCATAACTTGCATGAGATTTCCCTCATGGTTAGACAAATAAGAATTGACCCTCAGAACAGGCTTACAGACTAGTGGGATAAAGATTTAAGCTGCATAACCCCCACACACATACAAACACATACACACAGTATATAAGTGATGAACAAGACCTTATAATGGATGTGCATGTATCCCTTTGCAAGTAGACATAAATTCCAGAGAGTGAGCATGATATGTTTGTGTATATGTATATGTATGTACACACTATTTTCTTACTGGAAAAAAAGGAATTTTACCATGTTTGTGTACTAATGTAATCTATAAAGAGTAATTGTTTAATACATGGATTCATTTCATAAACACTGCCACGTTAGCACTATTTTGGCTTATAGGAATATATGCTGAAGCTGACAAGATAGGCATGATCTTTGCTCTCAGGGAACAGATTATAAGACTAAGAATAGCTGAAAAACAAAAAATGTAAATTAAAAACATACAAGATCCATACAAGATATAATAGGAACTATTATGCAATTAACATCATCATTTGACTTGGGTACCTGGGAGATAATAATTGTGAAATGACATAGGAAGAAAAGATGGACTGTCTATTCAATAAACAAAAGGGGAATTATTCTTGGCAAAAGTAATTGCAGATGCCAAGCCAATAGCGAGGGATAAAAAAAAAAAACAGAAATTAAGCCAGTTTAAAGATAATGTTCAAGATCTTCCATTTGACCTTGACCTACAGGAAGCTTGAGCTATGTTCCCTTCAAACCAGATTCCCCAGTCCCCGGATGAGCAGAGTGGAGGTGTACAGTCCACTGCCTTAAATAAGTCTCATTTGTTCTGTTGGAGGGTACTATGCTAAATTCCAAATCAACTTTTGAGCAAATTTTATAGTTATACATAGAATTTAGCCATCAAGAAGGTTCACAGATTGGCATAAGCCTAGGCTCACATTTAAAGAGTAGGTTCATATAAGAGGCTATAGCTATCCTGTTCCTGAGTATATACGTGCATGTGTGTATTCTCCCTCTTGCCCTCTCTATCTTTCCCTCTTTCTCTGGAATCTAGGTCTACTTGTAAAGGGATACATGCATATTCATGTTTATTACTGTACTATTCATAATATTCAACTTATGGAAGCAGCCTAGATGTCCAGTAACAGATAAATGAATTAAAATAGCATACATATACACAGTGGAATTATATTTGTCTATAAAGAACAAAATTATGCAATAAACAGGATAAATAATAGTTTTTAAATCAATACTATTGGTTAAAAAATAATCAAATTCAGGGATGAAAACAATAAATTAGAAACAAAAAGAACAACAAAGAAACAAAGAATCAATAAAACCAAGGACTGGTTCTTTAAGAAAATCATAAAGACACACAAATTCATAGCAAAAGTTGGAGAGACAGTATCCAAGTTAACAAAATCAGAAATGAAAAGAGGCTATAACAACAGAAGCTGAGGAAATCCAAAGAATCATTAAATCTTTCTTCAAAAGACTATACTGCACAAGATTAGAAATCTAAACAAAATGGACTATTTTCTTGTTGATATCCACTTACCAAAGTTAAATCAAGCTAATGCAAATAAGTTAAATAGTCCTATGAGCCCTACAGAAATAGAAGCAGTCATTAAAAGTCTCCCATACCCCAAAAAAGCCCTGGGGCACATGATTTCAGGACAGAATCAACCAGACTTTCAAAGAAGAGCTAACTCTAATATTAGCTCAAATATTCCTCAAACTGTTCCACAAAATATAAACAGAAGAAACATTGCCAAACTCATTATATGAGTCCACAGTCACTCTTATACCTAAACCACACAAAGACCCAACAAAGAGAATTTCAGATGAATTTCCCTTATGAACATTGATGCAAAAACACTAAATAAAATATTCACAAACTGAATCTAAGAACACATCAAAAACCTCATCTACCATAATTAAGTAGGCTTCATCCCAGTGATGCAGGGGTTGTTCAATATTGGAAAAATCTGTCAACATAATCCACCATATAAACAAATTGAAAGAAAAAACCGACATAGATGCTAAAAAGGCCTTTGACAAAAACCTAACACCCCTTCATGATAAAAGTATTGGAGAAACAGGGACTATTTCGGACATGAACTCAATGGCTGGCTCTTCAACACCCCCATCCCCCAAGGGAGTAGCAGTCTTGCTAGGCCACAGAAGAGGACATTGCAGCCAGTCCTGAACAGACCTGATAAACTAGACTTAGATGGAAGGGGAGGAGGTCCTCCCCTATCAGTGGACTTGGAAAGGGGCAGGGAGGAGATGAGGGAGGGATGGGGAGGGGGATAGAGAGGGAATGCAGGAGGGGACTACGGCGGGGATACAAAGTATATAACCTGTGATTAATATAAAATAAAAATGTTTTTAAAAGTATTGGAGAGATCAGGGATACAACAGAAATACTGAAACACAATAAAGGCAATATACAGCAAGCCAATACCCAACATCAAATTAAATGAAGAGAAAATTAAAGCAATTCCACTGAAATGAAGAACATAACATGGCTGCCTACTATCCCTATATCTCTTCAATATAGTACTCGAAATTCTAGCCAGAACAGTAAGAAAACTAAAAGATATCAAAGGGATACAAATTAGAAAGGAAGAAGTCTAAGTATCATTATTCAAGATGTTATGATAGTATACATGAGCGACCCCCAATATATTCTACCAGGGCACCTTTAGAGATGTTAAACACCTTCATCAAAGTCGTTGAATACAAGGTTAATTTAAAATAAAATCAGCAGTCCTCCTCACACAAATGATAAACAGTCTGAGAAAGAAGCTAGAGAAACAACACTGTTCACAATAGCCACAACAAATACGAAATATTTTGGTGTAACTCTGACAAAGCAAGAGAAAGGCCTGTATGACAAAAACTTCATGTCTCTGAAGAAAGAAATTGAAGAAGGTATCAGAAAATGGAAATATCTCCCGTGCTCAAGATCTGTAGGAGTAACAGTAAAAAGGACCGTCCTACCAAAAGTGATCTACAGATTCAATGCAATCCCCATCAAAATACCAACACAAATCTTCACAGATTTGGAAAGAGCAAGTCTCAGCTTTATAGGGAAAATCAAAAGTCCAGACTTGCTAAAAGCATCATGTACAGTAAATGATCTTCTGGGGGTATGGACACCCCTGATTTCAAGCTGTATTACAGAACAACAATAATAATAAATTCACAGTATTGGCATAAAAACAGATAGATCGGTGGAATAGAACTGAAGACCAAAAAATAAAGTGACACACCTATGGTCACCTGAATTTTGACAAAGAAACGAAACCATACAATGAAAAAAGAGGACTGCATCTTCAACAAATTGTGTCTAATTGGATGTCTCCATGTAGAAAAATGAAAATATATCCATATTTATCACCCTGCACAAAAATCCAGCCAACTGGATCAAAGACCTCAACATAAAACCAGACACACCAAATCTAATAGAACAGAAAGTGGGGAATAGCCTTGAACTCATTGACACAGGAAACAACTCCCTGAACAGAACACAACAGCTCAGGCACTGAGATCAACAATTAACAAACAGAACCTCATGAAACTGAAAAGCTTCTCCAAGGGAAAGCACACTGCTAATAGAACAAAATGGCAGCTTATGGGTTGTGAAAAATCTTCAACAACCATACAACTGACAGAGGGCTAATATTCAAAATATATAATGAACTTAAGAAATTAGACACCACCCAACCAAAGAACCAAATTTAAAAAATGGGTTACAGAGTTAAACAAAGAATTCTCAACAGAGGAATCTTGAACATTGAACAGCCACTTAAAAAAGTTCAGTGTCTGCTTTGATACCTTGCTGGATAGAGCCTTTCAGAAGCCCTCTGTGGTAGGCTCCTGTCCTGTTCCCTGTTTTTGTCTCCCTCTTCTGAGGTCTATCCTCCCGTTTGCCTTTCTGAATGAAGATTGAGCATCTTACCTATGGTCCTCCATGCATAGCTTCTTTAGGTGTTCAGATTTTAGTATATTTATCCTACATTATATGGCTAATATTTACTTATATGTAAGTATATACCCCATGTATATACTTTCTGCTTCTGGGTTACCTTACTCAAGATGATCATTTCTAGTTCCCACCATTTGCTTTCAAATTTCATGATTTCCTTGTTTTTAATTGCTGAGTCGTATTCCATTGTGTTAATGTATCCATTCCTCCACTGAGGGACATCTGGATTGTTTCCAAATTCTAGCTATTATGAATAAAACTGTTATGAACATGATTGAACAAATGTCCTTGTTGTATACTTGAGCATGATTAGGGTATATACCTAGGAGTGGAATAGTTGGATCTTGAGCTAGCCCTATACCTAATTGTCTGAGAAAGCACCAGATTGATTTCCAAAGCGGTTGTACAAGTTTACATTCCCACTAGCTTTATTTGTAATAGCCAGAACCTGGAAACAACCCAGATGTCCCTCAGTTGAGGAATGGATACAGAAATTGTGGTACT
>CM053744.1:101160626-101196522 GCA_028658305.1 Pachyuromys duprasi | reverse complement strand
AGTAATGATAGATCTGGGGGAGGTTGTTGAGACTTGGGGAGAACAAGAGCTCCACAAAGACCAATCTGAGCAGGGCACAGGGGTCTTGTATGAGACGGTTTCTACAATCAAGGACCATGTGTGGATGTGGCCTGGAACCCCCGCATAGATGGGGCCCATGATAGCTCGGCGTAGGACTGAAGACCCTATTCAGGGAAACAGGGACTGTTTCAGTCATGATCTTGATGGCTGACTCTTTGACCCTCCCCCATACAAGCCGGGGACAGACTGGCTAGATCCCAGGGGAGGACATTGCAGCCAGCCCTGAGGAGACAGGATAAGCTGGGGTTGGATGGAAGAGAAGGAGGTCCTCCCCTGTTTGTGGACTTGGAGGGGGCGGGGAGGAGGGAGATGAGGGAGAGAGTGGGAGGGTAGGAGGGAATGAGGGAGGGGGCTACGCCTGGGATTCAAAGTACCTAACCTGTGATTGAGATAAAAATAAATAAATAATTTAAAAAAAAAACAAGTTTACATTCCCACTAGCAATGGAGGAGGGTTCCCTTTTCTCCACATCATCTCCAGCATGCATTCTCTCTTGAGTTTTTGATCTTAGCCATTCTGAGGGGTGTAAGGTGAAATCTCAGGGTCGTTTTGATTTGCATTTTCCTGATGACTAAGGATGTTGAGTGAACATTTCTTTGTTTCTTTGTTTGTTTGCATTTCTTTTTTTTCTTTTTTCTTTTTTTTTAATTTACTCACTTTGTATCCCAGCTGTAGCCCCTTCCCTCATCCCCTCTGAACCTGCCCTCCCTCTTCTCCTCTATGCCCCTCCCCTAGTCCACTGATAGGGGAGGTCTTCCTCCCCTTCCATCTGACCCTAGCATATCAGATCTCATCAGGTCTGTCTGCAGAGTCTTTAAGTGTTTCTCTGCCATTCAATATTCCTCTATTGAGAAATCCCTGTTTAGCTCTGTACCCCAGTTTTTAATTGGATCACTTGATTTGTTGCTGTTTAACTTCTTGACTTCTTTATATATTTTGGATATTAGCCCTCTGTCAGATATAGGGCTAAAGAAGATCCTTTCCCAGTCTGTCATTTTGTTCTGATGACAGTGTCCTTTGCTTTACAGAAGCTTTTCTGTTTCATAGATCCCATTTATTGATTGTAAATCTTAGAGCCTGTGCTCTTGGTGTTCTGTTCAGGAAGTTGTCTCCTGTGCCAATGAGTTCAATGCTCTTTGTCATAGCCAAACTTTGGGCAGAGTACACCTAAAGAAACTAATCAAGAGGGAGGACTCTGGCTAAAATGCTCAATTCCCATCCAGAAAGGCAAAAGGGATAGACATCAGAAGAAGGAGAAAACAGGGAACAAGTCAGGAGCCTGCCACAGAGGGCCTCTGAAAGGCTCTGCCCAGCAGACTATCAAAACAGATGCTATGACTTATGGCCAACCTTTGGGCAGAATGCAGAGCATCTTACGAAAGAAGTGGGAAATAGTAAGATCTGGAGAGGACAGAAGCTCCACAAGGAGAGCAACAGAACTGAAAAATCTGGGCACAGGGGTTTCCCTGAGACTGATTCTCCAAACAAGTAGCATACATGGAGATAACCTAGAACCTCTGCACAAATGTAGCCCATGGCAGTTCAGCCTCCAAGTAGAACTGGGACTGTCTCTGACATAAACTGATTGGCCTGCTCTTTGATCACCTCCCCCACAGAGGAAGACAATGCAGCCACTCCTGATGAGACCTGATAGACTAGGATCAGAAGGAAGGAAAAGAAGACTTCTCCTATCAGTGGACTTGGGGAGGTGAATGCCTGGAGAAGGGGGAGGAAGTGAGGGCTTGGGAGGGGAGGAGGGAGGGAGCTATAGAAGGGATATGAAGTGAATAAAGTACAATTAATAAAAAAGTTTAAAAAAACTCAACTGACATACATGCTGAGGAGGATATGGAGCAAGGGGCACACTCCTCCATTACTGGTGGAAGAGCAAACCTGTACCTCAGCTGCAAAAATTAACCTGCCAGTTTCTTAGAAATTTGGGAATTGTTCTACCTCAAGACCCAGATATATCATCCTTGGGCATATACCCAAAAGATTCTCCACCATACCATAGGACACTTGCTCATCTATGTTCAAAGTAGCTTTATTCATAATATGCAGAAACTGGAGACAACCTAAGCGTCCCTCAACCAAGGAATGGATAAACAAATTGTGGTGCATTTACACAGTGATATATTAAACACAACATCATGAAAATTTCAGGCAAATGGGTGGAACTTGCTCATCTATGTTCAAAGTAGCTTTTTTCGTAATATGCAGTAACTGGAGACAACCTAAGCGTCCCTCAACCAAGGAATGGATAAACAAATTGTGGTGCATTTACACAGTGATATATTAAACACAACGACATCATGAAAATTTCAGGCAAATGGGTGGAACCAGAAAAGATCATCCTGAGTGAGATAACCCAGACCCAGCAAGACACACCTGGCATGTACTCAATTATAAGTAGATATTAGCCATAAAGTGCAGGATAACCATGCTACCATCTACAGACCCAAAGATGCCAAGTAACAAAGAGGGCCCAAGAGAGGATGCTTGACTATCACTCAGAAGAGGAAACAAAATAGACAGTTGAAATAGGTGGAGGGGGGAACTGGATGGAAGATGGTTAGGGAAGGGAATGGAAGTGGGAATCAGGAATGGGAAGGAGGAAGGCTGGGAGAGAGAATAGAAGTTTGTGGGGGAGCATCTATAGGACAGGGAAGGCTTCCAGGAGTCTGTGGGGGTAACCCTAGCTGAGCATTTTACCAGTGGAGAATGTGGAGCCTGAAAGGCCACCTCCTATAGGTAGGACTTCTAGTTAAGGGAGGGGGACATCAACCCATCCAAAAAACCTTCAATCCAAAATTCGTCCTACCTTCAAGTAGTGCAGGGTTAAAGATGGAGCAGAAATTGAGAGAATTACCAGTCAATGACTGACCTGAACTGAGGCCCACCCAATGGGAGAGAGCCAGCCCCTGGCACTGTTAATGGTAGTCTGCTATGATGAGTGCGCCAGAGGCATCAAGGCTACCAAAAGAAGACCTACAGAAAAAACTAACCTGTGCCCAGGGGCCTTAAAGAAACTGAACTACCAACCAAAGAGCATGCATGGACTGGATGTAGGCCTCCTACACATACATAGCAGATGTGTAGCTTGCTCTTCATGTGGGTCTCCTAACAATTAGAGTTGGGGTTGGTCTCTGACTCTGCTGCCTGCCTTTGGGTATCTTTCACATACCTAGGCTGCCTTGTGTGACCTCAGGGGTGATGTTATACATTGTCCTGCTGCAACTTGATGTACCAGCATGATTGACATCCATTGGGGGCCTTCTTCTCTAAGGATAAAGAGTTGAGAAAAAAATGGGAGGAGGTGTCAGGCAGGGACTTGAAGGAGAGGAAGGAGGGGGCTGAGATCAGGCTGCAAATTGAACAAAAATACCTAAGTAATTCAGAAAGACAAATATCACATTTTCTCTCATATGTAAAATATAGATTACATATATATTATATATTACATGTATAATTTCCTGTTTTATATAAGTGTGTATGTGCATACCTATGTGTGTATGTACATGCATACATACACATTACAGGAAAGTTTAATGGGGACTACTTTGGGGGAGTTAGGAGATCAGGGAGAGGGACTGAGGGAGATACAAAAACAGGTAACACAAAATAAACATTAGTAAAGTACATGACATGCTTGTGTGATGGCATTGTAGTGATATTTTCAGGTTAACTTGAAATATACAAAAAATAAGGAGAAAAATAGGCTAGATTATTTTGGACATGAAATGTGTAACCTTTAAATACAAAGGAAAGTGAGGCAAAGGAGAAAAAAACAGATAAAGGGACATTGTCAGGAAGAAAGGGACTCAAAAGATGATCAGTGATTGCTTTTAGTTGTCTTCTCTTAATTGTGTCTTACTATTCTGTCACTGACAACTGCTCTTGCCTACTCTCTGTCAAGAAAATTAAGATTAAGAAAGAATAAGCTCTTGCTCAGTATTATATAGCCAAAAGGATCTAACTTGGAACCATGACTGAAAAAATTCCTATTATAATGTATACTTCTATGATTCAAGGGGGAAAAACGTTATGAGAAAAATACAGTAATATGTAATTTCTGTCTTATACCCTCATCGGACAATAGCGTTAAATTCACGAGAAAATTCACATATTATGCAATGTCAGTAGTCAGTGTGGAGTCTAGTATGCGACAGCAACTGTCCTCCAGGTGATGGTGTCTTATCCCAGGCTGCTGCATCTGGGACTCCCCTATTGTAACGTATGCTTTCTGTGATGCTCCCTGGCAGAGAAAACATAGGCAGGTCATGGAACACTTTGGTAAGTGACATACATCATTTCTGTTTAGGCTTCCTTATGCAAAGCAATCCCTGTTGGTTAGTCATAACATACAGGTAGTAGACAATAGCAATTGTTTCTGTATGCTGAAAAGTAGATACAAGCCGGGAATTAATAAACATTGTATTTCATGCAGTAACCTTACAGGGATGCTTGGATGAACCTCTTATCTTTATTTGCTTCCAAAAATGAGGGTTAGAAATAAAAGCCAAAAGCTCAGGAGTAATTCTTGGTTGTGATAATAATCATTAATTCATTCATTCATTAATGATTATTAATTATTAATTATTATTCATGAGTGTTTTTATTCACCATAAAAGTCTCTGAATTACAGATAGACCAAAAAATATTGAAACTGAGAAGAGCCTCAAACTACTGAAGTTAAGTCATATCATTGAGGGTGTGGAGGATACAGACATGCTCATGAGTTACAGAACTGGGTCAGTTAGAGACAAGAACAGATTGAGGGCTAGAAAAATGGCACGTGCAACAACATGGGGGTGGAAGCAGCTTGGAATTCTGTTGTATTTGGGAGAATTTATATCACTGAAGGTTTAAGCAAAATGAAGGGAAAATTGAGTTTCAGATATGATACAATAGTGATGGTATAATCATGGGTACACAAAAATCAGGACCCATCACAACATTTATATGAAGGCCACAATTTCCCTGCTGTTTCTAGATAAAAACGGAGAATGTGAAGGGACTTGACAAGTCATTCATGCACAAGGCCATACTCCTATAATGGGTTATCTGTGAACTAATGTGCCCACCACCTTTTCTAAGACTCCTCAGGCTCTCCCTTTCCTCACCTCTCTCCTTTCATGAGCTGCGACCTGCATACACACCCTAATGTTTCTGATCTCCATGAGCATTTATTCTGAAATATTTCTTGGGATCCGTATCCCAGGGAGGCTTGAGGCCAACATTATGAACCACCTCAAAATATGAGAACTAATAAACAAGAAGTGGTAATTCCACACCCCATTGTGTATTTGACTTAAGCTTCTCAACTATAGATTTCTGTGTCTGATCCACAGAAACTTGAGATTCTGTGAATCTGAATTCAGGCTAATGAGTTCGTGTTTTTATTAAGCTTCTTCTGGCTAGCCAAATTTGCAAACATATTTAGGAACTACCACGATGCAAAATAGTAAGCATCAGTTCTTTTTCACGAAAAGTGTGTGGGCGCTTACGCTGTGTGTTTTTTCTGGGGATATATGAACCCCCGATAGAAAACTAGTGAGAGGTCAAAGTAATAGTACTACCAAAGTCCAACTTAACAAACTGATGAATTCACTAGGGCTACTTATAGAAGTATGAGTGAACAGTTATTGTTGTTGATTATTAATATTCATTATTGATTTACCTTTTAGTTAAACAGTGGTTATTTATAAACCAGCTCTATACCCAAATTACCACAAGGAGACTAGCATTTATTTAATTAACCTAGAGCACAATGCTGGGCAATAGTTTCTCCATCCTAAACCTCCAAGCCTTCATAGTTTCCTCCCATTCAGAATTCCCACATTATACTTGATTTTAATCCAGTACATCTCTCCTCGTGGTTCCAAGTCCTATCCTGCTTGTCTCTCCTCTCCATCTCCTCCCACTTGCTTCTCTCTCCTCCCCTCTAGACCAGGATGCCCCACCCTATTCTCTCAATTACTCAGCATTGGTTGTATGTTTAATTGAAAATACAGAGAACAAATAATGACATGTTTACACAAACTTGAGACAGGTGATGCTTAGAGTAAACACCACAGTGCAATGTCTAGATTGAAAGTAGATAGTGGGGTAGAGAAATCAGCATGTGAACGAACAAGGATAAATTGTATACATTTCCACAAGAACGCTATCCCAACAGTTACCAAAGAAGCGTGGGTGATTCAAAAGTAGGTGTATCACTGAAATGCCTGCTCTAGCACAGGTGACAACTCATGAAAGATGCATCCCTGGAGCTGCCAACAAGGCTTGCAGGCAACCTGGCTGTTCAGAGTTTCATCTACCCAGCACTTTTTGTCACTTGTAGAATCCTTGGGCGGCACCTTGAGAATCATTTAAGTTTCAAGAACTCGGTTACTTCCTGCATATTAATACATATTAACTCCTTAATGAGGAATGTTTCAATTGCAAAAAAAATCTGTAAAACAATGTGGCAGGACGGACTTTCTAAGTATATCCCACCAGTGATGGAAGGTCTAGATTGGTGCCACAGTATTTCTAATTCTATGCCATCTGCCCCATAGCTTCAGGTCCAGTATTCTCCACTTCCATCACTGTGGCACTGGATAAGTCATCTTATCTCTCTACCTGCTTCCTAGAATATAATAGATAATACAGTTTCTTCACTGTGTTGCTAGGTGAATTTGGATGGGCCTGGTATATCAGAGATGTTTAGGTAATGATACTTACCTGTCATAAAGAGACAAGATCACACAGCAAATCTGTGGTAAAAGAGGACTCAGATCAAGCACCACTCTTGCCTTACAAGCTGTTCAGATGTATTATTTCAAAGTAGAACTTCCATGTAAAGAAGGGACTACCATAAGGGCAGAAAGCACAGCAAGCCATGTCGGCTCTGTGAGGTGCTGGGATAATACTGGCTAGATGCCTGGCGCATGTGCTCTTGGGTGTAATGTCTTAAGTGTGAGCCCAGAGCCAGGCAGCAGGACTGCAACCTTTGCAATTAAAAAACTAATGGCTGTTAAATGGAGCTGCTTCTTAAGCTGGAAAAAGTCAAGTTACCCCCAGGTTGTAATATAAGATGAAAAAAGAGGAATGTGAGAGTTTTAAGCTCAATCCAAGAGCATTAATTTTATATCATCTGAACTCTGTTTTTCTTCCAGCCCAAAGGCAATGTCTTCTCTGAAATATGGATTAGCAGTTACATGGATGGAAAGCTTAAGCCACACCAGGACCAGTGTTCTCTTTCCATACCCATTCACATCTCCTGGGCCGTTAGTGGTTCCTCAGCTACTTGACAAATGATGGAGCTGTTAGATAAATGTTGAACTGACAAGATCAAGACAGGTGTAATGCTGAGAAGGAAATTCTAGGACTCACATTGAAACCTTTTATTCTAGTTCTAATTATGTCTCTTACTACTTTCACATCTTCTGATCGGTTATGTCTCAGGTTTCTGCCTCTTGATCTATGCAACATTACAAATTATTAAGAATTATATCAGATAATGACAATAACAGCAGGTGAACTCTAGTGCTGACCATTTACCAGGCATTGTTCTAATAGTCTTGCACAAAGGTTTATTTAATATTGACAACAATCTTATATCTTCAATCCAATTTTACAGATGAGTAAACTCATGTGTGAGGGTATTTATATGACTTTCTAACAGGCACATATTTGGTGAGCACTAGACTCTCACAATCTTCTTCTAAAAGTCACCTGTAAGCATCCAGTAGTTGGGTAAGCATCTATAGATGAGCTAAAGACAGCTCATTAGGACACCAGATTAGGGTCCCAAAAGAGAAGAGTTAGACTACTTTCTTGTAGGTCTCCTTAGTGAAATAGCATTCACCATGAAGATAATGTAGAGTACAGTGACCTTGAAGAGACTTCAGAAATTCAGGAAAAGAGAGGGGTCTGAGGTTGCCTGGCTCATTAGAGATAAGTTGCTATTCCTAAAGGTCAGACAGAGCTTGGATGAATATAGGAAGAGGAGGGAGACATCTCTAAAAATAGATAAGCACAAAGTTACAATATCTACAAAGTTCAAGTCAGAAAACATGGTGGGTGAGATCCCATCCCTGCTATGCATACACCAACATCCTCCATATTTAAGATCCAGCAGCACCATTGAGTCTCAACTCTTTGAAGATCACCCTTGACACAACTCAGGTTCTACTGCTATTGACTCTGTGACAAATGGTCTCAGTAAACTCAAATCAGAGATAATATCTGCACAAAAATAAACCTGAACTGGTGAGCCCTAAATGGTCATTAGAAGAGCTTGGATGTGAATAGGATATAGACAGAGACATTGTGTGACTTTGAGGAGAGACAAGGAAAATCCCCAGATAGTTTATGTTCTCTGAACATTTCCACTGGTGTAGATTTAAGATCAGAAGTAAAATGACAAACAATACTGTTTAGAAATTGCTGCTTGGCTCTGGATAAGTAAGAAGGTGACAGTTTGGATAATGTATATACTGGTGATGGCTCAATGTTGCCTTTTGGGCAGTACTCCTTTAATATTCTGTTCTTTGAATAAGAAATATCTTAATTCTTATTTTTCCTTCACCATCACCTTCTTACATTCAGATTATAGAATAGCACCTCATATACAGTAAGTTTAAAACAGAAGGCTACAGGAAGTATCTTCTACAGTGTCCAGATTCAGTAAATTATAGGTGGAGCCACCTAATTTAACATCGCCAGGAGAGATTGCTTTTGTACATCAGCAGGTTACTATCTTAGCATTTCCAACACTTTGAAATGCAGTAATTCTTTGTAACAAATTAACCACCCTCTAGCTATGTTAGAGACATAGGAAAGAAGGGAGGAGGGAAGATGGATGATAAACTTAGCAGCCTACAGTGCCTACAGTATTGTCTCTAAAAAGTAAAAATAGATAGAACTCAAGATAAATGATGATGACATTATACCACACCACAATACTTTCTACCACAAATTAACTGATCCACCACAACCACATACAGAAAGATATTTATACATTTTCCCCTGCTACTTCAGGGCATCAGTAGCATACACTACACAACACTCTTTTACATACACATTCAGAAAAGGTGCTAGAGTTTGTCAAGAAATTTAGCAGGTCATAGCTGATGATTAATGAGAAGATAAACCTTCCTCACTGGAGAAACAAGAATCTGAAGTTGCAAGGACAGCAAAGCTTTCAGAGTATAATTGATAAGTTCTCTAAAAGTATCATGATTTTATCATAAATAAAAGTATTATTGCTATAGACTGCAATAAGTCCTTTCTCCCAGACACAGCATGTGGCTTCAACAGACAAACAAGATCACCTGGACTTAGACTTCAGGTTCTCATTCATGTTTTATAACCTCATTCCATAGGCACCCAAGAAAATATGATGCTCATTTGACAAGCCTTTTAAGTAGACAAAATTCTATCCTCCTGTAACCTTATCCCTAATATACTGGGTAAATT
Organism: Pachyuromys duprasi; assembly: GCA_028658305.1. Classification (NCBI taxonomy): domain Eukaryota; kingdom Metazoa; phylum Chordata; class Mammalia; order Rodentia; family Muridae; genus Pachyuromys; species Pachyuromys duprasi. The sequence goes on along the minus strand of CM053744.1, from coordinate 101,186,976 downwards.
TGGCTCCTGAGACTAAGCAGTGAGGACAAGTGCCCCTATTGAGAAACCAATATGGCTTCAGGTCCCTTAAACTTAGGACAGTCAGTGTAGTAGTTTGAATGAGAGTATCCCCCCACCCCCTTATATCTTAGTGCTTGATTTCTAGTTGATGGACATTTGGGGAAGGATTAAGAGGTGTGGCCTTGTTGGAGGAGGTGTGTTGATTCGGGTGGGATTTTAAAAACTCACACCAACTCAAACTCACTCTTTCTGCCTCTTGGTTGTGGGTTCAACCGGGAGGTTGTAAGCTCCAGTCCTGCCACGACACTCCCTGCCATGGCGATCGCGATCGCGGGCTCGCCCTATGAAACAGTTAGCAAGTCCCCAGTTAAATACTCTTGTTATTGCCTTGGCTGCGGTGTCTCTTCAGAAATGGAGAAGTAACTAAAGTATCCAGAATATGATGATGTGCACCTCAGTACTTACTCTCTACTCCCTCATTTACATTATTCTACTGTTGCTCTGATGTTCTTGTGAACGCATAAAATTTACCCTTGTTCATTCAAATGCTGATTTCTCTACCTCACTATCTGATTTCAATCCAGACATTGCATTGTGATGCTTATTCTAAGCACCACCTGTCTCAAGTTTGTGTAAACATGCCACCATTTGTTCTCCTTATTGTCAATAAAACAACCAGCCAATGCTGAGTAATAGAGAGAATAAGGTGGGACATCCTGGTCTGGAGGTGAGGAGTAATACAAGAGGAGGGACCAGGAAACATCAGGAGAAATGAGCTGGACCTAAGCTATGACTAAAAAGCAAGTATAATTTGGGAAACCTGAATGGGAGGAAGCTATGCTGGCTTGGAGGTTTAGGGTGCAGTAATTATTGCCCAGCATTGTGCTCTAGGTTAATTAAATAAATCCTAGTCTATGTGTGGTGATTTCGGTATACAGCTGGTTTAGGAATAAACTGTTTAAAAGATAAATAATTATTAAATATTAATAATCAGCAACACCCTACAATCCCTCTCCCTCCCAACCATTCATTTACATTACACTACAATCCCCTCTACAACAAATAGTTCTGTACTATATCCACCACCACCACTACATATAAAGAGATATATTCTTGCTACTGCTCGTTTAGATCATCAACAACCATCCATCATGCAAATAGTCCCTACAAATACTCTCACTTATGCACATATTTACCCACTGTTCTTATACTAAAACACCAAATTCAGCCACATGCTTCTTTGAAGCATAAACTATACAGGGGCTCTTTCTCACAGTGAGCTGTTGAAGTGGGATGGTTTGAAAGGACATAACAGAGGTCATTCCTAGCAGATACACCAGCTTGATATTGCTCATACACCTACAATGACATCCTCTTGTGACTCAAAGATCTGTAGCTAAGGAGTTACTACACTGTGCGACTTGCTTCTCAGCTTACAGTGTCAAAGGCAGAAATCACAAAACAGCCAATCTTGAGTTCTCATCTGGTAAAACAGATGTTTCTTCTAAACCCAATTCCTCTTTCTTACACTTTTAGGACTGATATCTTCATGTCTTTTTGGCTATCAGCTAAGTTCTGCTCTCAGCAACCTGAGGCTGCACACACTCCCTACACTATACCCTACACCAGCTACAAAAGAGATCTAAGGTATCCATTAAATTTTGTAATGAAAACAGTAGACACTTCTTCACCATCAATTTACATGTGTCTCCTTCTAGTGTTTAGATGCGTATTTTTACTCATAGCTTTAAAAAAAGTCAAAAACAGCCATTGAGATGGACATTATGCTTCTCCCAACTTTCCTCCCTGTGCCTTGTGCACAGCTGGGTCTCTTCCTCCAGATGTCTTGAGCAAGTTGATTCATGAAGATTCTACCGTAGATGTCTTCTCTTACTAGTTTCTCACACTTGAACTACAAGACACATTGCAAGCCAAACCTGGAATTTCTATACAGACTAAAGAGGAAAAGGATGGTTTAGAATGGTTTAAAAATGTTGGAAAATACATTAAGTATCAGAAAGAGCCTTTTGTTTGGCTCTGAAAGCCATCTCTTCCTACAGAGATAAAATTCACTACCATAGTCTCTTCTTGAATATGAGAAAGTAAACCATTACATTCTGCCAACCACATTCTGCATCAACTCTAAAACTTACATATTGAAAAAAAAGACACAAATGGTAAGAAGACCTAGCTACTTTTTATCTTTATATCTTAGATTTCATGAAGTTAACATTGGTTGTCTTCACATTATCATTTTTGAGCATACAAAAAGAAAAGGTGAAACTATGACATGGATACAGAAACAACAATAAAAAACCCAATATCAACCAAGAAACAAAATTACCTGACTTTAGTTTGGTGAATGACACGGCAAGGCCATATCTGTATGTGTGTCCGTCCATACCTGTTTCGTCTGATGCTTCTGAAATTGATTTACTTTCACCTTTTTTTTCAAAGTTCTGTATAATTCTCCTTCCTTGAAAGAGCTGTAGTTTTTCATGCATACAGAGCTCATCTAACCAGCTTCTCCATCTCAGGCCATACTAACTGACTGCACACTGATTCCCTGGCCTCTGGGTTGAGCTAAGCTTGGGCACACCCTCCTGACAAACTCCTGCAGAATTTTTCTCTTAGAGATAAGAGAACCAGGTAAGATCCCACAGAAATATTGGCCCATGTTGTGGAAGAAAGAAGGAGGTTTTGTTGTTGCAGCATGGAGATTGTTCTATGACATACCACCAAGTATACATTGGGCTTATTCTCAGCATGGCTCCTTCTGCCTTATTCTAACCCTGAGCCTGCCAAACCCTCCAGTCCACTGGAAAGGGAAAGGGTTCTATTAGTCAGCAGTGGAACTCAAGGATTGGAAATTTTAATGGATTTTATTTTCTGGATGAATCATATCCAGCCAAATGGCACCACTGCTATAATAAATTAGCCATCTTACCAGGACACCTGGGGCTCAAGAGAATCTTGCTTTCATTTTGTAACCAAGGCCTTTTGTTAATGAAGGCTGGGGGCAAGTACAACAATGTCATTGCCAAAAGTAAAGTCTTTCTCTCTCATACTCACCATCTCACAGTTGACTACCAAAAATCACAGGAATCTACCAAAAATCAGAGGCCCTTCATAAAATGTAGTTCACCGGGTGACAGCAACTTCATTATGAAGGTGTCTGCAAGACCTCTGCACACTCTGAACAGTGTAATCAAGGTTAACCCAAGTATTGAGAAATAAAAATGTCCAGAGGGTTTGGATCTTGGGTGCTATGTAGGCTGGGGAAAAGAAACAGCACACATAAAGGTGGAAGTCAGTATTGTGTTCTAGTGCAGGGCCATAGCATTTAGACTAGTATAACAGAAAAGACACTGGACCACATATTACCAAGATTGTGGTAATGTGTTATGAGTGAAACATTATGATAAGGAGTTGAGAAGTGGGTAAAAGTATTTACTATGCAAGCATGGGGACATGAGTTCAAATCCTCAGCATCCACATTTAAAAAAGCAAACAAAAAAAAACAAAACTAGAAATGGCTGTGAATACCTGTAGGCCCAGAACCCAGCAGTTAACTGGGTAGCCACCATAGCTAAAATAGAGTTTTCAGTTTACTGAAAGACTCTGTCTCAGGACAATAAGGTAGACAGTGAGAGAGAGATTTTCAAGGCCCTGCTTTCTTTCCTGCATACAAGAGTACAGGTACCCACACAGTCACATGCTTACAAACAAACACACTAAACACACATATACACACAACACACATGTACATGCATAATTTAATTCTGATAAACTATAATATGTTAAAAAATAACTGATTTTTGCTAGACCTCACAAAATATTGTTGAAAATCACTGGACTCACATTTTAGGAAAAGAACAGAATGCAATTTGTACCTCTACATTTTGTATCACAAAGGTTATGTGGTGATATTTATAAAGCAGATCTCTTGAAAGTTTTTAAATGTTATCAGCAACATATGTTTGGAGTGGCAAATAAGTGAGATAACATGTCAAACAAATGTATTGTGTAAAAGATAGAAAAAGACAGGAAGTACAAAGAAGAATGTTAAAATGACCTTTAATTCTGATATCTGCTATAACAATTGCTACCATTTTGTGTATGGATTTTCCTTTGTCTATTTTATTCAGAATTTCTTGGTTACTCTCTCTTTCTCTCATTTTCTCTCTGACTCTGTCTTTGTCTCTCTGTCTGTGTCTGTCTATTTATCTCTCCCCCTGGGTTATATCTTTTCATTTAAGACTCTATTCAGAATTGGTATTCTTTTTTGAATATTTTTTTTACCGTATGAATTAGTAACTAAGTTACCTTTCTTATTGTGTACTGATAGCTTGGTTTGTTGCTGTGGGTATGGAAGTGATATAACAGAGATGGGTCTTGTCTTCATAGAATTTGGTGTTGAATATGAGTAAATATAAGTAAATATAATTAGATGCATTTCATAAAATCAGTGAAATTGAAGTTGTATATCTGTGAGAACAAATACAGATAGGACCATTGAAGGGCCAGGTGTGCAGGGGAACATCATTATTACTGCATTTGAATGAAGGTGTCCCTCCAAAGGTATGTGCAAGTCCTATTGCCACAACTTATAACTTTCATCTTACTTAGAAATGGGGTCTTTGAAGACATCATTAAATTAAGGATATCCTGAATTTTTCTGTGTGCCTTCCATCCGATAATGAGTTTCTTCATAAGAGAAAATAGGGAGACACTTCAATCCCAGAGGCACAGAGAACACATTTGCATGGAAAAATACACTGGAGTTATGAAGTGCCAAGACAAGAAACAGCAAGTGTTGCCACATCTTCTCTGCTAAAAGCCAAGATATAAATGAATTAAATTATCCAGGAGCCTTCAAGGGAAACCAATACTACTCATATCTTGATATTAAACTTCTATACCTCACCCCCAAACTGTGAGACCAAAAAAAATTGTGCTGCGTTTAGTGAGGCTGCTCAGTTTGGAGTAGGTTTACGTGTCAGTGATAAGAAGTCAATAGAGTATTTTCTTGAGAGAATGGTTTGTTTTAGAGCATTTGGAAAGTGGGAGCAACCCATTGAGGAGATGTTCTCGGAGTAGAAACCAGCAGGCTTAGAGAATATATGGTGGGAGAATATGGGGAGAGGCGAAGATCTCAGTGAAAGCTGGTATAGTTTGAAGAGCAGGGAATGAATGGAGAGCAGACAAGTATCTGGACCAAAACTGAGTTAGTCATCCTACGATTTTAGACACACAACCACAAGAAGCCACTGAAAGTCTTTACAAGGACAAGAGATGAGGAGACAGCAGTATGACTGGGATCAAATGAGAGCATATGAGTTAGTCAGAAGGAAGGGCCTGGGGAATCAGTGACAGCACAGAGCTGTGTGCTAAGCAATTACGGAAGCTATTTCATTTACTCTTGCAGAAAAAATAAAAAAAAAAAAACTTGAGTGACTAGCACTGTTATTACCTGCATTTTATAAATGAAAAAACTAAGGCATGCAGAACATAACCGACTTGCAAACTCTCTTATTGCTGGTAAGCGGTAGAGCTTAGGGTTAAATGCATGAAGCCCAATCTCCAAAGAACTTCACCGGACTTATGTGCATATGTGCATAAATGTGTGTGTATTAATATTCATCATGAGATCTATGTTTCTCATATATAATTCACAGTGTGTTGCTATTAACCACAGACAGTTTTATACACGTGATCCTTAGAACTTACTTTTTACAACATTTTCTCTTTCTCCCCATCGCTGGCAACCACCATTCCACTCTTTGCATTTGAACTTGACACTTACAGCTATTTTACATAAGTGAGATCAGTGAACATTTGTACTTCCAAAGCTGGTTTATTTCATCTAGCCTGAATGTCCTCCACATTTATCCATGTTTTTGAAAATAAAAAGATCTCTTTTTATGAAGCTGAATACTGGTGAATTGCATTCATGTGACATGTCTTTCTCCAATTCGTCATTGGTGGACATTACTAGTATTTCAGTGTTTTAGTTATGGTGACCAGTGCTGCAAGGAATGAGTTACAGGCCTCTCTTTGAGATCTCAATATAAGTAACTTTGTAAACATAGCTAGAAATGGCACTACTGAATCATATAAAAGTAACGTTTTTATTTTTAAAATTTTCTTTTATGTTTATGGATGTTTCGCCTACAAGTATATCTGTCCAGCAAGTGTGTGCCTGGCGCCTGCAAAAGCCGAAAGAGGGACTTGGATCTCCTACGACTGGAGCTATGGTGAGTATATATATATATTATATATTGCATGTTATATATTACATATTATATATGTATAATCATGATATATAATTATATATGAGCTAGAAGTGTGGGTGCTGAGAATTAAACCCAGATCCTCTAGAAGAGCAACCAGTGCTCTTAACCAGTAAACCCCAACTTTTAATTATTTTGAGGAAAGTCCATACTGTTTTTTCCCCTGAAGAAAGACCATACTGTGTGTTCATTTATATGTGTGTGTATGTGTATATGTGCACATGCATTATGTATTTACCACAGCACTGTCTGGAAGTTCAGATTTCTCTATACACCCATCAATACCTACTTCTTCTTTAATCTGATAAGAATCCTGACAGGTATAGGATGATAGCGCAGGGTGTTTTTCACAATTCTCTAATAATTAATGACACTGATTATCTTTTCATATACCTGTCAGCCATTTGTGTATACTCTCTGGAGAAATGTCTGTTTAGATAATTTTCTCATTTTCAATAGTGTTATTTGAATTTTTCCTTCTGAGTTGCTGGTATTTCTAACATAACAAACATATTAACTCCTTACTGGATGTATGTTTTGCAAATATTTCATTCCATTTTGTGATCTATACATTCAGTGCAACTCCTATCAAAATGCTGTTGGCAACTTTTACAGAAATGGGAAAAAAACCCTAAAATTCATGTGGAACCACCAGACTGTGCGAGGTCAAAGCAATTTTGAGAGTGATCATTAAGAGGGGAATTGCATCTGATTATTTCAAAATATATTGTGACTATACTATAATATTAGCATAAAATCTGGCACACAGAACAATGAAAAAATAGAAAGCCCAGAAATTATAAAACAGCCACACTGTCTACTGCACATATTTAAGTAAGTGCAAGAAGCTCACACTAGATGGTTTCTTCAGCAAAGACCACTGGGAAAACTGGATGGCCCCTTTTAAAACAATGAGTTTACACCCTTAGTCTCACACCATGCATATAAATCAGCTCAAAACGGATTACACACACACACACACACACACACACACACAGACACATACACACACTGCCTGAAACTGCGAAACTCTCAGAAAAAATACAGCAGGGAGTGTTTCATGACAGTGATGCCGGCAATGATTTCTTGGCTTTGTTACCAGAAGCACAGATCACAAAAGCAACAATAACGGAATGAGACCAGATTCCAATCAACCTTCTGCCCAGCGAAGGAGGCAATCAGCAAAAGGAAAGGTAACAGCACCAAGAGTCACACTGGGTCAGGGCCAGCATCTTCAGAAATAAAGCAAAGAATAAACTGAGATCCCAGAACAGAAACTAGGGGCAACAGTTACCCTTTCGCCTCTCTGGTATAAATCTCCATTTCTCATTTCCCCATAGCTAACGACAGATGTGGAATTGAGCAGCAGAACAACAATGTTCATTGTGTAATAAATCACACGGCTCATGCCATTTGTACAGCCCCGAAGTCCCTGCCTGGAGTCTGCTACAGGACATCTCAATGTTCACATAGCAGCCACTTTCTGAGATTTATGAACAGTCTTGTTTCCCTGACGTCCTCCTTTTTGTGATGGAGTTTGGTCTTGTAACTGCTAGATTACTTATAGAGAAACTCTCAGAGCCAAATGACCAAAAGAGACCTCCAGTGTCATCCAATTCAAATCTTCATTTATGAATATGGAAGAAGAGCTTCTTCAAGAATTTTTCCCTGTGATCTTTCTGTAGTTACTGGGAATCATTCTTATGGGGTGAGCTAACAAGACACTGTGAGGGACTGAATCCCTGATAAATTTCTTTAAGTTCTCTTGGGATGTATCCACACATAAAGCTGTGATACTAAAATGGATAGATGAATGAAAGGATGGTTGAGGTCTAGTTGATCACTATATCAGAGACAGCCATCTGGAGATTTTATCACCAATATCACTGTTGCTGGGTGGATAGTGTTAGTATTGCTTATTGTTAGTATTAAAAATGATGCCACACACACAACAGATAGTGTATGAAAGAGATTTATTGGATAGAGTTGGAGAGATAGAGAGGAAAAGAAAAGAGAGAGACATGGTAGAGGCCTTCAGGAAAAAAAGCAAAGCAGAGAGAGCAAGAGAGGAGAGTAAGAGAGAGACAAAGTGGCAGGTTGGTCCTTTTATAGTTTGTGTGTGCACAACTGAACCACGTCTGCTACACACCTGGTGGGTGATACATGATGACATCATAGGTTACTAGGCAACCCAGTACCAGGCTGCCTATATGCTAAGTTAGGTTTTTAATTACAAGGCATTCATAATCAGGTCTGTTCCTAGAATCAGATAAAGAAAAGATTAGGTCCAGATATGGTGGTAAACACCTTTAATCTCAGCACTTAGGAGACAAAGGCATGCAGATCTATGTGTTCTAGTGAATTCCATTCAGAAAGTTTGGTAGAGTAAGGGAGTTGAAAGGCAGTGCCATACAGCTGAGTTCCTGGCATTTCGGTTTGTGTAACTCAGAGGCGCTTTTACTGGGGAAGTTTTACAGACAGAGGGTGACAAAAGAAGAAGCTAGACACTGGTGAAGACAGAATGAGCCAGAGAATGAGAAGGAGCCAGTAGATTAGAACAGATTGCTAGAGTTAGTTTGAGGCCAAACAGAGCAATTCAGTGAGAAATGAAAGAAGCCAGATGGTATCAGTCAGCTTGGAGAGGAGTTTGAGCCAAAAGAGCTGAGTGGAATCAAGCCAGCCAGAGTTCAGAAAGAACAAAAGGGTAGGCTTATTCAGTAGTAAGTCTCAGAGGCTGAAAACATTCTATGCCTACATTAAATTTTTAAAAATATTTTTATTTATTACAATTTATTGACTTTGTATCCCAGCTGTACCCGCTCCCTAGTCCCTTCCCAATCCCACCCCCTCCCTCTTTTCCTCCCATGCCCCTCCCCCAGTCCAATGATAGGGGAGGTCCTCTTCCCCTTTCATCTGACCCTAGCCTATCAGGTCTCATCAGGACTGTCTACATTGTCTTCCTGTGTCTCCTGTTAGGCTGCTCCCCTCAGGGGAAGGTGAGCAACCAGCCAGCCACTGAGTTCATGTCAGAGACAGCCCCTGTAACCATTACTAGGAGACTCACTTGGAGAATGAGCTGCCATGACCTACATACGCACAGGGTTTCTAGGTTATCTTCATGCATGGTCCTTGGTTAGAGTATCAGTCTCAGAAAAGACCCCTGTGCCCAGATTTTTTTGGTGCTGTTGCTCGGCCTGTAGCACTCCAGTCCCCTCCAGGTCATTCTATCTCCTTCTTTATAAGATGCCTTGCACTCTGCCCAGAGTTTAGATATAAGTCTCAGCATCTGCTTTAATACCCTTCTGGGTACAGTCTCTCAGAGGCCCTCTGTGGTAGGCTTCTGTCCTGATCCCTGTTTTCTCCATCTCCTGGGGTCTATCCCATTTGCCTTTCTGAAAGAGGATTGAGCATCTTACCAGTGTCCTCCTTCTTGCTTTTCTTCTAGGTGTAGAAATTTTATTATGTTTATCCTATTTTATGTCTAATATCCACTTATAAGTGCGGATATACCATGTATATCTTTCTGCTTCTGGGATACCTCACTCAGGATGATCTTTCCTAGTTCCCACTATTTGCTTGCAAATTTCATTATTTCCTTGTTTTTAATTGCTGAGTAGTATTTCATTGTATAAATATACCACAATTTCTGTATCCATTCCTCAGTTGAGGGACATCTGTGTTGTTTCCAGATTCTTGCTATTACGAATAAAGCTGTTATGAATATGGTTGTGTAAATGTCCTTGTTATATACTTAAGCATCTTTTGGATATACACCTAGGAGTGGCATAGCTGTATCTTGAGGTAGCACTATTCCTATTTTCTGAGAAAACACCAGATTGATTTCCAAAGTTGTTGTACAAATTTACATTTCTACCAGCAGTGGAGAAATCCACATCCTCTCCAGCATGTGTTCTCACTTGAGATTTTGATCTTAGCCATTCTGATGGGTGTCAAATGAAATCTCAGGAATGTTTTGATTTGTATTTCCCTGATGACCCAGGATGTTGAGCATTTCTTTAAGTGTTTCTCTGCCATTCGATATTCCTCTCTTGAGAATTCTCTGTTTAGCTCTGTACCCCATTTTTTAATTATATTGCTTGTTTTGTTGCTGTTTAGCTTCTTTAGTTCTTTATATATTCTGGATATTAGCCCTCTGGCAGATTTAGGGTTGGTTAAGATCCTTTCCCAGTCTGTAGGCTGCTGTTTTGTTCTGACGACAGTGTCCTTTGCTTTATAGAAGCTTTTCAGTTTCATGATGTCCCATTTACTGATTTCAGCATATACTACATTCTTTCTTTCAATAGGTTTTGCCAAAAAGTATTGACCTAGACAAAACAATGTCAGGTGCCTTGGGAATACAAGGGACTTATCTGTGAAACTGTTTTTCCCTAGCCTTCCCTTCAGCACATTAATTAAATATATGAATATGTGTCTCCATGGGTTTTGGGGAAGAGGCCTGAAGAAAATAGAGTTTTACACAGCCATCTCAGCAGGTAAGAGCAAGCAAGGATGGCATACTAAGAATCATTGATTCTGGTGTGTCACCTTTTACAAAACTAAATCCATGGGGCTGGGAGCCAGGAACCTGGCTCAGCAGGTTTTGGCATGCGTATGCCCTGAGTGTATCCCCTAGACTAAATTTTATGAAAGTCTAAATTTTACTAAAGTTTCTGGGACTAGACCTAGGTTAGCAGTCAGTGGCAGTAAGCTTCTGACACGACAATTGCATCATGTGAACAAAAGCTACTTTTTTAAAAAAGAAATTTATTTTTTATTAAATAATTTATATATGATCGCAGGAATTAAAAGAAATGTTTAATATGATGGCTACATATCAAATTAATCATTTAGTAAAACACTCTTGATTAATAAAGTATTAGGAAACACAAAAGAAGGATGAACAAAAATTTCTTGAACAAAATTTCAAACATTACTTAAATATTAAAAAAACAAAATAAATTAAAATATCTCAATATTAACTGATACTGAATATTGAATGTTCTAAAAATCTCATCCTTGAATTAGTTTGAAAACTAATGCAATTATAAATAGATTTTAATTAGTATTATTTTTCATACTTTGGTAATTTAATTAAAAAATGTATTTTCCTCATGACTTCTGGAATAATTCTTCATCCTAACAAGATGCCTCATTCTCTGATCTTTCCTTTATTACTCACTGAGTTTGATGCTGGTTGCTTACAGGTGCATGAGTGGAGGAAATTATTTTCCAAAACATGAGTAATTAGTAATGTTCTAACAATGCAGAAAATGACACCCATTTCTCTAGCTCCCAAAAAATGTTCCTAATTCCACATAGAGGGATGGAGCCTTATGAGCCCAACCCAAATAAAAGTTACCTTAACAAACAGACAAGACCTTTCTTCAGTTCTCAGGCTCAGAGATCATATATTACAAAACAAGGCTTACTAAATGGGCTGATTGCAAGACATTTTTGCTCAACTCAAAGAAGCCCAGGAAAACAGAGGGCATTATTCTTTTACACCCAATCTATAGGAAAGTCAGATTTGTCAGATTCAAGGGACTAAGTCAACATCTTCATCTTTTTTCTGTCATCCAGTATTGTTCTCTTAAACAAGTGTCCTAATTTGCTTTCTGTTAATGTGATGAACAACATGACCAAAAGCATCTGGGAGAAGAGTTCATTGCAATTTACAGTCTATCATGAAAGGAAGTCAGAGCAGGAACATAAGGCAGGAAACTAGAGGCAAGAATTAAAGCAGAGGTCATAGAAGAATGTTACTGCTGTCTTGCTCCTCATGGTTTTATTAGTCTACTTTCTAATACAACCTAGGACCCAGGGGTGGACTCACCTACATTGGCCTCGGTTCTGACACATAAATAAACATTCAAGGTCTATCTAATAGACAGTTTCTCAATTGAGGTTCTCTCTTCCAAAATTACTCTGGCTTGTGTCAAGTTAACAACAACAACAAAATAACCAGCGCAATCAGAGTTTGCATTCATCACACACACACACACACACACACACCAAAAAAAATCAAGATGGACTCTGGTAATTAAAAACTACCATTATTATGACATCCCTTCTAGTTTGGAAAGAATTGTGCCTTACTCTAGTTTTTTCTCAAGTTCCCAGAGGGACTTGGTTGCACACTGGTTTGGTTAATGCGCCTCTGTGAACTAGACAGAAAATATCCTGATTTTGCTCAGAATGGTTCATAGTCTCATCTCTGTCCTGAGCTTAGAATGAAACTGATGAAAAAATGGTTGCTGTTTTTTGGTTAGAGAAGGAATACGAAGAGAAACATCTCTTCCTCCTTATGGGAGGAAGAAAAATCAACCCAATTTAAGACAATGACAAGCTGTTCTAGGGGAAATTTGGAAAATTGTGAAAGAAAGGCATATTATGTTAGCTTTTCCTGCATAACAAACAACATTCAAACTTTGGAGCTTGAGACAGAACCAATAGTTAGCTGGCAGTTTTGTAGGCTGACAATTGGATTTGGGTTGTTTGCATGCTTTTCTGGTATTAGCTTAGTCCATTCTTGAATCTGTTGTGTATTGCCAATCAATTAAAATTAGTGGCTCTGCTTTGGAGACTGTCTTGTTCAATTTATGTTCCAGGAAAGTGGCACCATTTATTCCTGGTCATCACACATGGCAGCTTGGAGTCTATTGACATGGATGCTGGCAGAATTCCAAAGGAATGGGCAAAAACATGCAAGACCTCACTAGAGTGGGTTCAGAAATGACAGGAGATCCTCTTACCATATACTATCAGCAAAGGGAGACATAGGCAGCCCAAATTCAGTGGGAAGCGATAAAGACTGTATCTCTCTGGGGAAGAAACTATAAAGTTCAGGAAGGAAAGAGAATTTGTGAGTGTTTTGCAAATAGATATTATAAAATTAGTGAAATGAGGGTTGAAAATAGGGAAATGGGAGAACCATAAGGACTAAAATAATGGAGAGTAACATTCCTGGAATGTCAGGGAACAATCTGGAAAGATGTGAAAGTCACCAGGTCAAGTGCAAGTGTTATGTTGAGGGGCTTGTTCATAAGGTCTTGGGAACTCACACAGTGGTCCTAGCTATGAGGCACCCAAATCCTAATGCCATATCTTTGGGATTTCATCAAATTATTATTGTAACTGGTGTTCTTTAGTAACTCAGCAAGGCTCCACCTTACCAGGAGTTGCTAAGGGTAAGAATGAGCCAGAGAGGACTGCAGGCATCACCAAAGCAAATCTGAGCTTGTTTCTCTCCTTTTGTTTATGCATTTTGCTCTGTAAAAATTAAAAAGATAAAGTGAATGAAGTTCCAATGTTCTATTAAAAGTGGCTGTTAAAGGACTAAGGAGGCAAATTTGCATAATGTTTCCTCTGACTCCATCAGCTGATCTGATGGGTGGAGCTAGCTCACTATCTGCTGAAGGCAAGGATTCATTCCTGACAATTAAGTTGCAAGTTTCAGCAGAGAGGAGTTTGTTTGTTTTTAACTGAGGAGTTTCTGCCTAACCATAACACATGCATAAGTGATAAAAGAAATGGTCTGGGTATGGAAAAGAGGGAGGGAGACGGTTCTTACCAAAAAGTCATGGTTTGGCCACAGAAACCTTATATTTCAGAGAAGCCATTTCTGCCACTTTCAAGCTGGCAAAATTCAATCTGTGAACCTCAGTAGTTACATCAACACAATAAAGACAACAAGAATATGGCAACTACCCCAGTGGAAAGTGTCCATGGCTCCAGAAGCCAAGCTGATGGTAATGTGAAAGGTTTAAATGTAACACATAAATAGCAGATAGCAGCTTCTATTTTGGGAAAGTTGGGTTCCACAAATCAGAGGCAAGATACAAAATGAAGGATAAAATGTATTCCCTGAGCCTCGAATGTTTTCAGTCCAATTTCAGTTTGAAGTAAATGAGACTTCTCTAAATGGAAATTAAAGGGAAATAGAAATCTTGCCTCAAAATGTTACCTGGTATCAATAATTCTAACCAGAGCAACTTTTCCTAAATAACAATTTAATATTTAGGCATATGGATTGGACTTTTACAGAATTTGGACCTTCAGCTCCAAATTCCAACTCTCCAAAGTTTCCTCTCCATCACTGAAATACTGGAAAATGAAGATTTATTTGCTTTAAAATAATTTTGAGGTAAAAAACATAAATGTTTTCAGCACTTATGTCGACATAAAATATAGTATCATGGGGCATTCAAGGTGGCTCAGTGCATGAAGGTACTTTATGAAAAGCCTGCCAACCTTATTCCATTCCCATGACCCACATGGAGGAAGTAGAAAACTGACTGTCACAAGTTGTCTTCTGACCTCGACATATGCACTGTCAGATGCACATACCCCACATAAACAGAGTATACATACAAATAATAATGATTTTGCTTATATATTTTAAAATAAGACTACTATACTCTTTGATCATTCTCATTTTCTCTACATGATGCCTAGAAAGCATGGGTAGTAATTTGATTTGAGCCATAGGAAGCTGCTAACACTTTGTTCACCCTCCCTTAATCTAATAGTATCCCTACTTGACATATAGGAAAATAATTTTATTTTATGTAACTGCAGTTGTCAGTTGTTTATTATTTGTCAATGAAATCAATGTGTGTATATGTCGGTTGGTCTATGTTAGTTTTAATGCCATTTGCTCACACTGTTGTGTATCTGACAGGCACACACATATATTTATGTGCATATGCATTTGTTTGAAGATTCAAATGTCACTTTCTGATAGTGTCATGAGCCTGAACTTATGACATCTGGTAGTGGTTTCCCTGGGTGTAGCTCAAAAGCTGTACAAAATTGTTCTCAGCTCAGTGCTGTGAAACATTCAGAGCAGGAAGCCACTGGGTGGGCAAGGCTGTCACCCTCCAAGGTTCTAATGCTCACTTTGTATTGTTTGCTTCTGCACTTAAATTGAGGTAAATAATAAATGATGAGAGCCATGTTTATGCATCAAGTATTTATAAGCCCCCATTATTTCCAGGCTCCATACTGACTCGAGGGATAAAGAATAATGTTTACAATAACAAGAAGATAATATACTGTTATGGAGGTCCACCAGAGGACTGAAAACAACCAAATAAATGTTATATAATGAGTGCTTTTGGAGCAAGAAAAAAATAATGTGAAGATTTGGTTTTGGTGTAAGAACTAATGTTCTGAATGATGGTAATCGGAGGTAAGCAGAAATGGGACAGCCCTGAGGACAAAGATTGAGGAAACCATAGAGAACACATGCACACCCATTCATCAACCATCTCCTTTCACAAAATAGAGAAAGACTGAGGAGCTTATGGGCAGCTCCTCCTTCCCAATAGACTAGTTAAAGAGAGCTTTCAGCTTCTAGAGAGCAAAAGGTAGGGGTGGGAGATGAGAGGCCAGGAGTGTTGCACCATCTTATATGTGTAGATATGGAAGGAAAGAGAAAAAATAGAAAGGAGATGTTTTTATTCATAAAGATGGAGGGGCATGAGACACTTGAAACACCAAGAGTGTATGGCCCATAGTTGAGTATGTAGTCATCATAATAACATCAAAAGTCTTAGCCACAATAAGTCATTAGTGTTACTAAGTTTTAAGCCTATGCCAGCCTGATTCCAGGTATACTCTTTGACCATTCTCATTTTCTCTAACATGATGCCTAGAAGGCATGGGTAATTATTTGATTTGAGCCATAGGAAGCTGCCAACACTTTATTCACCCTCCCTCAATAATAGGACCCCTACTTGCCAGATAGGAAAATAATTTTATTTTAAATATTTCATTACTATTATTGTCATTGTTCACTCTCAGTTTCTGAGATTAATCCTAATAAACTCAAAATATAATAAAGAAATACACAAAAGTTCTTTCTCCTGTAATGGGACTGAATTTGCAATAAGCTATTTTGCCTACAACAGTCCTCACCGAGACTTGGCCATATTCCAAAGCAATGGAAAATATTTAGTGTCTTCTTACATGCTTGTCTTTGGTCTTATGTTCATCAGTATTTTTCTATAACCTATATGAAGATATAACTTTGAGCAAATGTGTGATGATACAAAGAGGGAGATGAATAAACATCATTTAAATCATCTAAAGTAGAGACTCCATAAAAGTGACACAACCAAGTAGAGTATATGCAAATTGGAACCAATTGCTCACGATCATGCATTAGAAGTTATAAACTAGTTACCAGTCCTATGTTCAGCATTGTGCTATGTACAGGGAATTCAGAGATGAACCTAATAATTTTGTTCCAGAAGACCAACCATGAACAGTAAGTTTACTACCAATTTTTGTGAGTGTTATGAGATAGAATACAATGTAGTTTAGGTAAGTGGGAGTCAGCTCTTCAGATGATATGGGTTGATGTCTGGGGAGAATTGACATCATGAGAAAGCAGATGTGAGGTTTGATGGCAATTAGTAGAGGTTTCCAGTTAAGGAAGTATCTTACATCCACATGTGCTGTGGGAGAGAATTTGGTAAGTGGGAAGCAAAAGAGAACGGAGTGAAACATGTGAGGAAAGGGTGGCATAAAAAGAGAAATAACTTCTTGAGTTCTGGATATTAGCCCTCTGTCATATATAGGATTGGTGAAGATCGTTTCCCAATATGTAGGCTGTCATTTTGTTCTAAGGACAGTGTCCTTTGCTCTACAGAAGCTTTTCAGTTTCATGAGGTCCCCTTTATTGATTGTTGCTCTTAGGGCCTGTGCTGTTGGTGTTCTGTTCAGGAAGTTGTCTCCTGTGCCAATGAGTTCTAGGGTCTTCCCCACTTTTGCTTCTAACTGGTTTAGTGTGTCTGGTTTTATATTGAGGTCTTTGAACCACTTGAACTTTAGTTTTGTGCAGGGTGATAAGTATGGATCTATTTACATTTTGATACAAGTAGACATCCAGGTAGAGTACCACCATTTGTTGAAGATGCTGTCTTTTTTTCAACTGTATGGTTTTGGCATCTTTGTCGAAAATCAGGTGTGCGTAAGTGTGTGTTTATTACAAGGTCTTCTATTTGATTCCATTCATCCACCATTCTGTTTCTATGCTAGTACCCTGCACTTTTTAGTAAGTAATCCAATAAAAATGGGATACAGAGCTAAACAGAGAATATTCAATAGAGGAATATAGAATGACAGAGAAACATTTAAAGAAATTTTCAACATACTTACTCATCAAGGAAATGCAAATCAAAATGACCCTGAGATTTCACCTTACATCCATCAGATGGCTAAGATCAAAAACTCAAGTGACAACACATGCTGGAGAGGATGTGGAGAAAGGGAAAACCCTCCTCCACTACTGGTGGGAGTATAAACTTATACTTTCACTTTGGAAATCAATCTGGTGCTTTCTCAGACAATTAGGAATACTGCTACGTCAAGATCCAGCTATACCACGCTTAGGCATATATCCAAAAGTACACAACAAGGATATTTTCTCAACCACGTTCATAGCAGTTTTATTCGTAATAGCCAAAAGCTGGAAACAACCCAGATGCCCCTCAGTTGAGGAATGGATACAGAAATTGTGGTATATTTACATGATGGAATATTATGCAGGAATTAAAAACAAGGAAATCATGAAATTTGCAGGCAAATGGTGGGAACTGGAAAAGATCATCATGAGTGAGGCATCCCAGAAGCAGAAAGACACACAGGGTATATATTCACTCATAAGTGGATATTAAACATAACATAGGATAAACATACTAAAATCTGTACACCTGAAGAAACTAATCAAGAAAGAAAACTCTGGCTAAGATGCTCAATCCTCATTCAGAAGGACAAAGATGATGGACATCAGAAGAGGGAGAAAACAGGGAACAGGACATGCCCCTACAACAGAGGGCCTCTGAGAGATTCTACCCTGCAGGGTATCAAAGCAGTTGCTGAGACTTATAGGCAAACTTTGGGCAGAGTGCAGGGAATCTTGAAAGAAGCAGGAGATAGTAACACCTGGAGAAGACAGGAGCTCACCAAAAATCTGGGCACAGGGGTCTTTTCTGAGACTGATACTCTAAACAAGGACCGTTCATTGAGATAACCTAGAACCCCTGCACAGACGTAGCCCATGGTGGTTCAGTGTCCAAGTGGGTTCCATAGTAATGGGGAAAGGGACTGTCTCTGGCAGGAACTGATGGACCTGCTCTTTGATTACCTCCCCTGAGGGGTGAGCAGCCTTACCAGGCCACAGAGGAAGACAAAGCAGCCACTTTTGATGAGACCTGATAGACTAGGATCAGAAGGAAGGGGAGGAGGACCTCCCCTATCAGTGGACTGGAGGAGATGCATAGGTGGGGAAGAGGAAAGTAAGGTGGGATTGGGAAGGAAGGAGTGAGGGAGCTACAGGTGGGATACTAAGTAAATAAACTGTAATTAATAAAAATATAAAGAAAAAATAAAAAAGAAGTGAAATAAGTAGACTAGATTATGCAGAACTTTGGTAAGGAAACTGGGTTTTATTTCATGTGATCCAATGTCTTCTCCTTTATTTAGACTTGAAAGTTTCCTGTTCAAATGTTAAATGAGAGAGAAGTGGAAGTAACCATGAACTTCCTTAATGTCTTTTTTTTAAGTTGTTTTTTGTATTTATTTCACTAAACTTCCCACTCTTTCTCTTTTTTTCATTTTTATTTTATATTAATCACAGGTTATATACTTTGTATCCCAGCTGTAGCCCCCTCCCTATTCTCCCTTCCCTCCCTCATCTCCTCCCTGCATCTTTCCCAGTCCACTGATAGGGGAGGACCTCCTCCCCTTCCATCTAACTCTAGCTTATTAGGTCTCTTCAGGAATGGCTGCAATGTCCTCTTCTGTGGCTTAACAAGGCTGCTCCTCCCTTGGAGGGTGGGGAGGTCAAAGAGTCAGCTATTGAGTTCATGTCCAAAATGGTCCCTGTTCCCCTTACTAGTATACCCACTTGGGTATTGAGCTACCATTTGCTACATACTAGCAGGGGTTTTAGGTTATAATCATACATGGTCCTTGGTTGGAGAGACAGTCGCATAAAAGACTGTGCCCTGATATATTTGGTTCTTGTAGAGCTCCTGACCTCTTCAGGTCATACTAACTCCCACTTCTTTCATTTGATTCCCTGCACTCTGCCAAAGGGTTGGTTATGTGTCTTAATATTTGCTTTGATACACTGCTAGGAAGAGTTTTTCTGAGGCCCTCTGTGGCCGGCTCTTGTCCTGTTACTTGTTTTCTCCTACATACAATGTCTGTCCCATTTGACTTTCTAAGTGAGTATTAATCCTCTTACCTCAGGTCCTCTTTCTTGTTTATCTTCTTTAGGTGTTCCTTAATGTCTTAATGACTGAATGTGCAATAAGTCAGCATATCAGCATCAGGATCATGGAGAGTGAGAACAGACTCCCACAAGACTAATAGAACTAGCTACATCATTTATTAAAAGGGAGTCGAACAGCCTGGTCTCTCTGTGGTACTCAGTGCACAGCTTCAGCCATGTGTTTAGGCATGAATACCATACTTTCCAAAAGGCACCAATAAACTAAAATCTATCTAGATGGAAGACAGAATCCTGTAGGCTTTGTAAGTAAAAATAACATGAAGAAAACCAATGATGAAATTGTGGCTACTTGGACAAAAGAATATCATATTTGATGGTTATGATTTAAACTTTCAAGTGTGTAAAGTACTGCCATATAAAAGGAAAACCATAAGATGAAATCATAAGATGATCCAGGAGGGGTGTCAAGCTTTAGTGACCTCATCTCACTGAATCTGACAACTCTTTCAAGGTATAAAACATCTCCACTCTCATTTTTCACAGAAGTAAGAAAACTGGAACTCAAGAAACAGGACAGGAGGGGGGCAGGACAAGATGGCGGCGCCAGGAGGATGCAGCTTCTGAGCTGCAGAACATTTTCGGGACAGAGACCAAGGGACTGAACTGTGGGCCCTAAAACAACAGTGATCCTGTTTCCCAGGTGAGAGGAAGCCCCAAGGCGTGGAAACCAGCCAGGTCCACTCCCAGGACACCCAGCCAGAACCCGGAAGAGATTCATGGTCATGCCAGTCATGCAGGCATTTGTTCGGTTGCCAGACCAGACTCACAAGCCTGCATGTCCCGATCACCTTCCCAGGCTGAACGGTGGGCAGAAAAACACCAGAGACTGGGAGTCCCAGTCTGGAGAAAAACCCACAGGGAAGGAAGGAAAAGGGACTGCCCTAGATCACCCAGCCTTCCCCAGGAAAAGATCCCCCAGAACAAGGGCCAAACAGCAGGCAGGCATGTGTGCCATCTCTGATCTAGGTTCCACCCCAGAGCACAGAGACCTGCTGCATGCCCAACTCTCTAGCACAAAAGAACTGTGCGCAACAGGACACCAGAGCCTGGCTTTTCCTGTTGGTAGAAAACCCCACAGGGAAGGAAACAAACAGGGACTGAGTTAGGGTCCCCTAGATCAGCGGGTGCTCGCACTGCCAACCCAGAGAACTGCTAAGCACCAACTACCCTTCACAGACAGATCTGTGCATCTGGCAGCATCAGAGCCTGGGTTTTCCTGTCCCCGAATTGGTGAATCGAGGGGCTGTGGAACCCAAAACAACCATAGGAGGAGCCTGGGGAGAAGAGGCAAAACCTGATCTGAGTCCAATAGGACACAGGTCAACCTCAGACATCTCCGAAGACTTCTCCTGGGGAAATGATTCCCGGTCACTTCCCCATAATGGGAGGAAGCAGCAGCAAATGTAGCCAAGCCTGCAGCAGAGGAAGCTGGGGAGATCCCGCAGCCAGCAGGAAGGCAGCAGCAGAGGTACCCTAAGGAGCACTGAGACAGAAGAGGCAGCCCAAAGTGCGCACAGCAACTTGCAAGGAGCATAGTGCTGCACTCTCCAAGCACAGATCTCCAGCATTCCCCCACAGCCTAGTCTGAGCTGGTAACAGCTGAGAAAGCAGATAGCTCTTCCCAACTCAGGG
This sequence comes from Pachyuromys duprasi, assembly GCA_028658305.1. Lineage (NCBI taxonomy): Eukaryota > Metazoa > Chordata > Mammalia > Rodentia > Muridae > Pachyuromys > Pachyuromys duprasi. The sequence goes on along the minus strand of CM053744.1, from coordinate 101,165,748 downwards.
AGCAGAGTGCAACCTGCCAGGCTTCCAGCTTCCAGCACAGAATGCAGGGCTGGGCACAGAGAGTACACAATGGAATCCAGTGCTGCCCACAGAGCCAGCTGCAGACCTCAGAGTCCAGCCTGCTAACCCCCCCCCCAAAGACTGTAGACAACTGGGTATTCAAGGAACCTGCGCAGGTGCCTTAAGCCTGAAATCTGCACTTGCTAACTGCGCTAGAATCCACGTCCCCTCCTGCACTTGCTCCCAACCCATATATCCCAAGCAACTACACACCCTAGCACTCCCCTTCAGGACAAACATCCCTGCACCCGCATTCATGGGGCCGCGCGCTCGCATATCAGCACACACACGCACGCACACAAACACACTTACAATTCTGCACCAGCTCCTTCATCTCCCGCAGGAACAACTGAAGCAACAGCACACACTATCAAACCACGGGCCCCTACTGATCTTCCTGAAGAATTCTACAGACACCAAAGTAAGACAGTCCCAGTCCAAAGGTCAGACTCAAGGAAGAAACATGGAAGGTTATATATAAGCAATGGCCAAAGATCAATGTAAAAACACACCCAACAAAAATCAGGACACCATGGCCCCACCAGAAACACCCAAAAGCAATGGAGATTTTAATTCAGCGGAGACACAGGAAAATTATGTAAAAGCTATGCTTATGCAGTTATTAGAGGAACAAAAAGAGGAAATGAACAAGGCCCTCAAAGAAATACAGAAGAATACAACTGCCCAGGCAGAGAAAAAATTAAAGACATATAGAGAGAAAACAAACAAACAAAAAAAATAGGAGCCACATTCAATCAGATGAAGGAAATGGTACAAAACATGAAAACAGAATTAGAATCTATAAAGAAAACACAAACAGGAAAACCTGGAACTGGAGAACTTAGAGAAAAGATCAGGAACCACAGAGGTAAGCATCACCAATAGAATACAAGAGATGGAGAAGAGAATCTCGGGAGCTGAAATATACCTGCTGAGATTGATTCCTCACTTAAAGAAAAAGTAAAATCAGAAAAATCCCAAACATAAAACATTCAAGAAATCAAGGATGCCATGAAAAGACGAAACCTAAGAATAACAGGAATAGATGAAAAAGAAGACTCCTGGCTCCAATGACCAGAAAATATTTTAAAGAAAATCATAGAAGAAAATTTCCCTAACTTAAAGAAAGAGATGTCCATAAACATACAAGAAGCCTAGAGAACACCAAATATACTAGACCAGAAAAGAAATACCTCATGTCACATCATAGTCAAAACACTAAACCTACAAAACAAAGAAAAAATATTAAAAGCAGCAAGGGAAAAAGGTCAAGTAACATATGAAGGGAGACCTATCAGAATCACACCAGACTTCTCATCAGGAACTATGAAAGCCAGAAGGGCCTGGGCAGATATCATGCAGTCTTTAAGGGAACACAGATGCCAACCAAGACTACTATACCTAGCAAAGTTTTCAATCAACATAGATACAGAAAACAAAATATTCCATGACAAAACAAAATTTAAGCAATATCTATACAACAACCCAGCCCTACAGAATATACTAGAAGGAAAACTCCAATCCAACGAAAACAACTACACCCAAGAAAATATAGGATAAGGCAATCTCCCAGCAAAAAACAAAAAGAGGGAAAAAAAAAACAGTGAATCATAGTAAGATCACCTACTCCACGATAAAAGGAAAATAACAGTCATTGGTCACTATTATCTATCAACATCAATGGTCACAACTCTCCAATAAAAAGACACAGACTAACAGAATGGTTGCGGAAAAAGGATCCAACATTCTGGTGCATTCAAGAAACACACCTATGCAACACAGATAAATAATGCCTCAGAGTAAAGGGCTGGAAATATGTGTTTCAACCAAATGGACACAGAAAACAAGCTGGAGTAGCGATCCTAGTATCTAATGAAATAGATTAGTTTCGACCAAAACTAATCAAAAAAGATGAGGAGGGGCACTTCCTTCTCATCAAAGGAAAATTCCAACATGAGGACCTCTCTATTTTGAACATCTATGCCCCAAATACAAGACCAGCTACATTTGTAAATAAAACATTATTAAAGCTGAAATCTCACATAGATCCCAACACCTTAATAGTGGGAGACTTCAACACTCCACTCTCACCAAGAGACAGATCATCCAGTCAGAAGCAAAACAGGGAAACAAGGGCACTCACAGACACCCTAAATCAAATGGACCTAATAGATGTCTACAGAACTTTTCATCCTAGATCAAAAGAGTATACCTTCTTTTCAGCACCACAAGGAGCCTTCTCCAAAATAGATGGTATAGTTGTTCACAAAGCAAACCTCAGCAGATACAAGAAGATTGAAATAATCCCTTGTATCTTATCTGACCAGCATGGTCTAAAGCTGAACCTTAACATCAACAGAAAGAGCAAAAAGCCTGAACATACATGGATACTGAACAATTTGCTCCTCAATGACAGCTTGGTTAAGGAAGAAATAAAGAAATAAATTAAAGACTTCCTAGAATTCAATGAAAATGAAAACACAACATACCCAAACCTATGAGACACAATAAAGGTAGTGTTAAGAGGAAAGTTCATAGCACTAAGTGCCTTCAAGAAGAAATTTGAAACACCTCATACAAGAAACTGACTGGCCCAACTGAAAGCCCTAGAAAAAAAAAAGAAGCAGATACCTAAACAGGAGCGGACGGCTGGAAATATTCAAACTCAGGGCTGAAATCAATCAATTAGAAACAAATAAAACAATTCAAAGAATCAATGAAACCAAGATCTGGTTCTTTGAGAAACTCAACAAATAAACAAGCCTTGAGCCAAGAAAAAGGCAGAGAGAAACAACCCAAATCAACAAAATCAGAACACTGAGGAAATCCAAACAATCATTAGGTCTTACTACAAAAACCTATATGCCACAAAATTTAAAAATCTAAATGAAATGTCTGATTTTCTTGATAGATTCCATCTACCTAAATTAAATCAAGATCAGGTAGAAGAGTTGAACAGATCTATATCCCCCAAGGAAATAGAAGCAGTCATCAACAGTCTCCCTTGCAAAAAAAGCCCTGGGCCAGATGGATTCAGTGCAGAATTCTACAAGACCTTCAAAGAAGTGCTAACTCCAATTCTCTCTAAACTATTCCACAAAATAGAAACAGTAGGAACATTACCAAACTCATTCTATGAAACCGCAGTCACCTTGATACCTAAACCACACAAAGACCCAACAAAAAAAGAGAACTTCAGACCTATCTCTCTTATGAACATCGATGCAAAAATACTCAATAAAATGCTTGAACACATAAAAGATATCATCTACCATGACCAAGTAGGCTTCATCCCAGGCATGCAGGGGTGGTTCAATATATGGAAATCCATCAATGTGATCCACCATATAAACAAACTAAAGGGAAAAAAAACACATTTCAACAAAGTCCAACATCCATTCCTGTTTAAAATCTTGGAGAGAGCAGGGATACAAGGAATATACCTAAACATAGTAAAAGCAATATACAGCAAGCCTATAGCCAACATCAAACTTAATGGAGAGAAAGTTAAATCAATCCCACTGAAATCAGGGACTTGGCAAGGCTGCCCACTGTCTTCATATCTCTTCAACATAGTACTTGAAGTCCTAGCTAGAGCAATAAGACAACTAAAGGAGATCAAGGGGATACAAATCAGAAAGGAAGAGGTCAAAGTATCCCTATTTGTGGATGATATGTTAATGAACATGAAGGACCCCAAAAATTCAACCAGAGAAATCCATCAAATGATAAACACCTTCAGCAAAGTGGCTGAATACAAAATCAACTCAAAAAAATCAGAAGCCCTCCTGTACACTAAAGACAAAAGGGTTGAGAATGAAATTAGGGAAACAACAGCCTTCACAGTAGCCATTAATAACATAAAGTACCTTGGGGTGACTCTAACCAAGCAAGTGAAAGATCTGTTTGAGAAAATCTTTAAGGGTCTGAAAAAAGAAATTCAAGAAGATATCAGAAATTGGAAAGATCTCCTGTGCTCATGGATTGGTAGGATTAACAAAGTGAAAATGGCCATTCTTCTAAAAGCAATCTACAGGTTCAATGCAATCCCCATCAAAATACCAACACAATTCTTTACAGACCTTGAAAGAAAAATTCTCAACTTCATATGGAGAAACAAAAAACCCAGAATTTCCAAAACGATCCTGTACAACAACAGATCATCTGGAGGTATCTCCATCCTGGATCTCAAGCTGTACTACAGAGCAATAGTTATAAAAACTGCATGGTATTGGCATAGAGACAGAATAGTGGATCAATGAAACTGAATAGAAGACCCAGAAATAAACCCACATACCTATGGAAACCTGATATTTGATAAAGAAACCAAATCCACCCAATGGAAAAAGACAGCATCTTCAACAAATGGTGCTGGACCTACTGGATGTCTATATGCAGAAAAATGAAAATAGATCCATATTTATCACCCTGCACAAAACGAAAGTCCAAGTGGATCAAAGACCTCAACATAACAGCAGACACGTTAAATCAGTTAGAAGAAAAAGTGGGAAAGACCCTAGAACTCATCAGCACAGGAGACTACTTCCTGAACAGAACACCAACAGCACAGGCTCTAAGATCAATAATCAATAAATGGGACCTCATGAAGCTGAAAAGCTTCTGTAAAGCTAAGGACACTGTCATCCGAACGAAACGACAGCCTACAGATTGGGAAAGGATCATTACCAATCCTACTTCTGACAGAGGGCTAATATCCAGTATATATAAAGAACTCAAGAAGTTAAAAAGCAACAAATCAAGTAATCTAATTCAAAACTGGGGTATGGAGCTAAACAGAACTATCTGTAGAGGACTATAGAATGACAGAAAAACACTTAAAGAAATGTTCAACATCCTTAGCCATCAGGGAGATCCAAATCAAAACAACCCTGAGATTTTACCTTTCACCTGTCAGAATGGCTAAGATCAAAAACTCAAGTCACAACACATGCTGGAGAGGATGTGGAGACAGAGGAACCCTCCTCCATTGCTGGTGGGAATGCAAACTTGTACAACCACTCTGGAAATCAATTTGGCGCTTTCTTTTTTTTTTTTTTTTTTT
>CM053744.1:101116937-101159012 GCA_028658305.1 Pachyuromys duprasi | reverse complement strand
CTCCTACTCCTCAGACACAGTGTTCTCTCGTGGCAGCCATCTTGGATCTCTCCAATTTGGCGCTTTCTTAGACAATTAAGAATAGTTATTTCTCAAGGTCCAGCTATACTACTCCTAGGCATATATCCAAAAGATGCTCAAGTACACAACAAGGACATTTGCTCATCTATGTTCGTAGATACTTTATTCGTGATAGCCAGAACCTGGAAACAACCCAGGTGTCCCTCAGTTGAGGAATGGATACAGAAATTGTGGTACTTTAACACAATGGAATACTACTCAGCAATTAAAAATGAGGAAATCATGAAATTTGCAGGCAAATGGCGGGACCTGGAAACAATCATCCTAAGTGAGGTATCCCAAAAGCAGAAAGAAACACATGGTATATATTCACTTATATAGACCTATAAAATAGGATAAACATACTGAAGTCTACACACCTAAAGAAGATAAACAAGAAAGAGGACCTGGGGTAAAAGGATTAATCCTCACTTAGAAATGGGATGGACATTGGATGTAGGAGAAAAAACATAGCAGGACAAGAGCCTACCACAGAAGGCCTGGGAAAGACTCTACCTAGCCGTGTATCAAAGCAAATATTAAAAAACATAACCAACCCTTTGGCAGAGTGCAGGGAATCTTATGAAAGAAGGGGTAGTTAGTATGACCTGGAGAGGACAGGAACTCGCAAGGACCAAATATAGCAGGGCAAAGGAGTCTTTTATGAGACTGTTTCTCCAATCAAGGAGCATGTATGGATATAACCTGGACCCCCTGCTTGAATGTAGCAAATGGTAGCTCAATATCCAAGTGGGTACCCTTGTAAGGGGAACAGGGACTATTTCTGAGATGAACTCAATGGCTGGCTTTTCGACCCCCTTGCCCCACGACGGAGGTGCAGCCTTGCTAGGCCACAGAAGAGGACATTGCAGCTAGTCCTGAAGATACCTGATAAGCTAGAGTTAGAAGGAAGGAGAGGAGGTCCTCCCCTATCAGCGGACTTGGAAATGGGAGGGAAGAGTTGAGGGAGGGATGGGAGGGATAGGGAGGGAATGTGGGAGAGGGCTATGGCTGGGATACAAAGTACATAACCTGTGATTAATATAAAATAGAAATGTAAAACAATAGAAAAGAAACAGGACAGGAGCCTACCTTAGAGGGCCTCTGAAAGACTCTACCTAGAAGTGTATCAAAGCAGATGCTAAGACTCATAACCAAACCTTGGGCAGAGCACAGGGAATCATATGAAAGAAGGGGGAATTAGTAAGACCTTGAGAGGACAGGATCTCTACAAGGACCAAATATCTGGACACAGGGGTCTTTTCTGAGACTGATTTTCCCACCAAGGACCATGCATGGATATAACCTAGAACCCCTGCTCAGACGTCGTCCATGGCAGCTCAGTATCCAAGTATGTACCCTTGTAAGGGGAACAGAGACTGTGTCTGACATGAACTCAGTGGCTGGCCTCTTTACCTCCCCACCATTCTTGGGAGGAGCAGCCTAGCTAGGCCACAGAGGAAGACACTGCAGCTACTCTTGATGAGACTTGATAAGCTAGGATCAGATGGAAAGGGAGGAGGACCTCCCCTATCAGTGGACTTAGAGAGGGGAAGGGAGGAGATGAAGGAGGGAGGGTGGTAATGAGAGGTATTGAGAGAGGGGGCTACAGCTGGGATACAAAGTAAATAAACTGTAATTAATATAAAAATTAAAAATTTAGTAAAAAAAAATGGAACTGAGAAAAGCTTACACCTAAGGGCTCATAACTAGTTGGGGATGAGGTAGGATTTGAACTCTGGGCAGAGTGGGTGCATTCCCTTACATTACACTATCATCAGAGAAATAAACTTATCATGGGTCCAATGGACAAAGAGAAGTTACACAAAGGCAGAACTTATATGTTCAGAAGATGGGGATTTCTAGAACAGGTATGTTATATAGCAGTGAAGATACACAGTCTCATGTCAGAAGACAGTAGGTCCAAGGCTAAAGGAACCTTGATGGAGAAACTGTAGTTTGGAGCCCTTGTTTGGGGGTTGGTTCCAATGCCTTTTTTGAACATTAACATTAATTAATTTATAAATATTAATTAAGATTCTCTAGTGATTTTTCTGAATAGTTTCAGAATTCATATGTGAAAAATGCTGCACAAGGCATATATAACAACGCTGCGGAATTCAGAACCTAGGAAAACATTATCTATCCAGTTGATTTTGAAAAGGGTAGCTAAGAAAGCAACCATATGATAGGATTTTTTTTTCCTTTTATTCTGACCAGTGCCGAGGCTCAAACCTTCTATTTCCATGCCCCTCCTAGCTCTACCCAAGATCAACTAGCCCATGGGTTCTTGACTCATCTATTTACTTCCTTGGTAAATATGGTAGGTTATGGAATCCACAAGCCTTTTTTTCATAACATATGTACGATCATTTTACTGATCCATATAGCTCAAAAAAAAAAAACAGAGCTCATTCTAAGCTTAATCTATGGGAAGAGACATGTCAGAAATGGATTTTTCTTCTCTTGTAACAACTCAAAACTTAAGACACGGCTTTTCTTTTTTCCTGAACCTCAAGTCTCCCTAATAATATAGTGGAATGGACTAACACTGGATGACTTTTGTCTTCCTTCAGTATCCACTAACTTATGCGATCTCATAAAAAAGAAAGAAAAAACATTCAATCTAATATAGATTCAAATTGTAGCTATGCTGCTTATAGGGCAATTTAAAATAAGATGGATAATTGCTCTAAACTTCAAATACCTGTTCTGCAGAATGGAGCATAAACACTCACACAGCGGGGCTGTTGAAAGCTCAGTGAATGATAATTGTAAAGTGTCCTATAATGATATTAGCTGTTAACAAAGTCACTCAGTAATTGAGTTTTCATATTTGTAAAGGCTAAAAACTATATAGAATAAGCACATGTCTAATATGTCATGCTAAAAATAAAATGCATCCCTTCCCTTCCTGTACAGCAAAAGCTCTTAGCATAGAACAAACACCACACACATTGTCCTTTCATTGTAAAGTTTCCTATTTCATATCTACATATATGTCATAAGCCCTCTGAGCACACCAGGCAATAGAAATTATTAGTAATCTTCAGAGTAAGTGAAATCTGCTAAGCCAAGGGTCAGAGGGGCAGAGATAAAGTTCTAATTTGGTTCCCATATGTCAGATAGTTTGATTCATTATGGAAAACATCATCAGAATCCTGGGCTCTTATCTTTATCTGTATAAGGTAGGTGCTACTAGGCTGATAATGGTCCATTTCATGTTGCTGTTATGAGAATCAGATGGGATAACCAATAGAAAGGCACTTCTAAGAGATTTAGTCATCCATCAGCTTCTTGCCTGGATCAGCGGATTTTGTCTAAATGGATGCTTAGGTCATTTGAAAGCTTTCAACTATGGCTTCTTGGTCAATTGACAAGCTGTCCCATGCAACAGTAAGCGTCTTCTATAAAGATAATATTGATATTTCATCCTTATTCAACTCAGTAAAAAGGAGAAAGTGGTCTTTATCATGATTAATCAACTATGCTTATGTAGCACAAATTATTATTTGTTATATACTATCTATTTATTATATATTATATATAAATAATAATTTATTATTAATACATAGATAGATTATATAGGTGGCCTACAAAATGACTAGGAATGGCTGTGTCCCAAGAAATGCTATTTACAGAAATAAGAGAGATAATTTATCATCTGGGTAAGGTAACATGAGTCTTTTGTCCTTACTTCTCATACCTAAATGCATTAGGCACAATGATAAATGATAAAAACCACACAGGAAACAAACCCTAGAGACCCTGGCACTGAGAAGGAAAGCAGGATCAAGACATGCATACCGCCGGGATAGGGCAATGACAGGTCACCCTCGAGCAAGCAGAAGGAGCCCTCTCAGATCTAGTGTTTTTGTCCCCTAACACCATCCCACATAAATTTGTTCTTCCAATATATTAAATTAGAGAGCTTGTGACAGCATCACAGATCAGCCAAATACCCCCACAAGTGAAGTTACTTACTTTCTCTCAGCTCAAATCTTCTATTCTGGGTAATAAGAGGATGAGTAGAGCGAATTGGCTGAGGATATTGGAATAGCAAGAATACAGGTGAGAAACTTTTTCATGCTCTTCGACTTTACATCTTATTGACAGACAAAAGGACAGCTTAGGGACATTACCAAGAAGGAAAACAATCACTTTCCAAATACCACCCCCTCATTTGTCAGTAACAGAATGTAGAACAAGGAACTCAAAGACACTAGATAAACAAAGAAAATTCAAATTAATACCAAAAACTCTTTGGAAACTAAACCTCCTTTGAAACTGTAGTATAAAAAATTAGGAAACAATATTTAAAATCAAAATAAATTGATTGCTGGCTACAATAAATGGTTTAAATATAATAAAGAGTGTCTTAGTGTAACAAAGTAGGATGGATAAACTTCAGAGGAAAGGAAATAACTAGATAGTAACAAGAGCTGTATAAAATGGTAAAACTCAGTTCACCAGATAGATATACTAATCTTAAATATGTATATGTGAAACAATAGAACTTTAAAATATAGGAGACAGAAGCTTATGGCACTAAAAGGAAAAAGGCAAGTAAATCTGGGGATACCAACATAGCTTCCCACAGCTAACAAAAGTATTAGGTTAGAAATTACAGGGGTACAAGAGCTCAACAACACAATCAACAACAGGATGGGACTGATGTACAGAACACTGCATACAGGATGCACTTCTCTTTAAAAGTGGCCATAGAACATTTAGCATGATGGCATTCTTCTCTTTGGGCAAGGCTCAGGGACCATCACAGAAGAAGAAAAGGAAATAATGTTTTTTAAGAAAGAAAGCTATTTGTTGAAGTGAAAATCAATAATATTAATAAACCTCTGCAAGACCAAAGATAAAAAGAAGACAAGAACCATCAGTATTAGAAATGCACAGTGACACCATATATCCTGTAGCCATTTTAAAACTGACAAGGAGATAATATAAACTGTGCTGTGAAGAAAGGCATCAGGGCAGTGATGTTCAATGGTTAGAAATCTGGGTTTGGGTGGAGAGAGCATCAGATACGATTATAAATGGTCTGCGTGAAGAATGCTTATATTGAAGCTCTTCAGCATGAGTGTATGTATGTGTATGTACATGCTCATCTGTGTATATATTCATGTAGAAGCCAGAGGTTGACATTGAGACTCCTCAGTCTCTCTCTGCCTTGTCTTGTGAGGTAGGATGTCATAATAAACCTGGGCTCATATATTCAGTTAGACTGGCTGACCAATGAGCACCAAAGATACACCAGCTTCCAATTCCAAGCACTGAGGCTGCAGATACATGCTGTTGTTCTTGGCTTTCTATGCGAAAGCTAGGGAGAGGAAGCCCAGTCCTCATGACTCTGTGGCAAGTTGTCCACCAAGTGCTGTTTCCTCAGTCCCTTGTTTTCTTGCCAGTGGTGGTGGTGATGGTGGTATATACACAAATCATACCTGATAACATTATAGGAAAAAAGTGAGCACAAAATTGAAGGAAATAACAATGAGCTCAGTGTATTTTATTGCTATCATTTTTCTGATTGTGTCAATCAACTAGAGTTTTACAAAAATATTACCACTGAGTAATTAGAAATTTTGCAAGTACCTGCTTGTTTTACACAATTGCATGTAAACCTATAACTTTTCAATCACGGTCAATTAATAAAATACAAATGGCAGGTATAATTGGCCTTGAACCATAGATTACAACCCCGGATCTGACTCAGACCTCATCCAGGAAAGTTGAGAGTTGCTCAAAATTAAAGAAGGCTGGGTTCTTCCCTTGAGGTATTGATTGTGTCCATCTAGGCTGGCACCCAGGCATGCTTGATGTTTCAGTTCCCCAGGGGATTCTAGCACACTGTCAAACTAGAAAACCGTGATCCTTTGAACATGAAATGCCAATCATTTCTGTATATTTTTTCTCCTTATTGTACATATAATCAGACACTGGAAACTGGAACTATACTCATGGGAAACTTTTAAGCCCTTCCCTCTTATCTATAAGAATGACCACTGCTTTGTTGCAGGCCTTCACGCCCATCACCAGACCTGACATCACAGACTGCACACTATTTGGTTTATGTCCCATGCTTCCCTTGAAATGACCTCTAGCAGTGGTTTTTCAAAGAGAAGTTTTGGCCTTGGCAGTCTTTTCATAAAAATCCATTTTTTCTCAAAGAAGTCACTGCCAGTCTTTTGTATGACCTATTTAATCTAACACCTATCTGGTCCTCCTATCATTTACCTCCACCCATTCATGCCAATCTCCCCATAGTGCTATGGATGTTGCTGCTCTGTTTCTTTTCTGCTGTTCCTCATCATGTTGTAATGTGTGTGTTTTGAATGCATATCTAGGTATGGGTACCGCCATTGTGTCCGTATGTGGAGAGCAGAGGTTGATGAGAGTGTCTTCTATCTCCCCCACCTTATTTTCTGAGATATGGTCCCCATGAATGTGGAACTCTGTTTCAGCTAGACTGGCCCACATGCTCATTCTGTCCTACTTCTCATCCCCCAACACTGGGGTTACAGGAATACCCCATTATGTCTGGCTTTTATGGTGGTTGCTGGTGACCCTAACTCAGGTTCTCATGCTGATGCATCAAGGACTTTTACCCAGCAAACCATCTCCTCAGTTTCTGTGCCATATTTTCCATCTCAATCCCCTCTCAGAAACCTTTTCTAAGACATGAAAATACAATGTACTATGGCTGGATATGTGTGTTCCTCCCTTTCATATACAAGATGATTGTATTAGAAAGTGGAACCTTTTGGGGGTGACTTGATCACTTCAGGGAGCTCATCAATGGAATTAGTGCCCTCATTAAAGGTCTTGGCAGCTGGAGAGACAGCTCAGCAGCTAAGAGCACTTGCTGTTCTTGCAGAGGACCAACATTAGGCAGCTCACACACTGCTTGTAACTATAGATTCAGAAGATCTGATGCCTTCTTTTGGCCTCTACAGGAATCTAGATACATGTTCCACATAAGTAAACACGTACACATAAAATTAAAAAAAAATAAGGCCCCGGAAAGAATCTTCCACCATGTGAGAACACAAGACGATACCAACAAAGAGTCAGGAAATGTACTTTCATAAGTTATCAAATGTTTAATGCACTTTTATTTTGGATTTCATGGTGTTCTGACAAGTGAAAAACACATTTTGTTGTTGTGGTTGCTTAGTAATACCCACTTGATGGGATTTTTGTTACAGTAACAAGAAAGGGCAAGCCAAATCAAGATGTGATGTCCCCAGATAGTTAATGGCAGGGCCATGAATTTTCTACATGGGATATAAATTTTGTTCATTGCTTTGGACTCAATGCCTGGAACAAAGTAGATACGCAATAAACAGAGCCTTTGGGGTGTGCAGATTATTCTCTCTTAATAACATTGTCCTTAGCACATATTTACTCTTCTTTTCTTTTTACCCTGACACTATAGATTGCATGATCCATGATCAGCAAAATATGCTATTTCCAAGCCTGAAGCATCTCTTCTCTCCTGACTCAGGACATGCCCAAGGGTCACCATGAGGTGACATTGCTTAATGTGCTTTGTTGAGACCTGGATGTGGCAATGCCTTGTCTCCTGAGCCCACACAGCTGACATGTTCAGCGGGCTTTAGAACCTGTTTCTACTAATTACAGAAAATAATTTTGCATAGGAAATGGGGGGGATTGGAGCAATGTGAGGTAACACTGTAGGGAAGGCAGCTTTGAAAGTCTGTGCTACGAGCATTGAGTTAGGTTGAAATATGAGTTCTGTTTGACTTGCTCCAAAGCAAGGGTTGAAGACATCAGTGTTACTGTAAAATACAGTGATACGCGGGAGCTCACACAGCAGACAGAGACGCCCCATACCCCAGGCAGTACAAGCTGCTCTCCTTTATTCTTTTATTCATTGTTGAGGGGTTGCAGGGCTGGGGTGAGGATCACTTTGCATCCTTTCAGCTCCTTCTGTAAAAGGTTGTGGGGCTGGAAAAACACACTCATTGCAACCGTGTCTTCCTAAGGAAGCCTCAGGTGAGTCTATGAGCATGGCCAACAAGTGGAACAGGGATCAGCTGTAACATGAGGCATGCCTCCTGCGGCCACTCAGGTTTGAGGAGACAACACTGTCTGGCAGGGAAATGCATGGCCCATCTGCAGATGTGGAGGGGACAGAGAAGGGGACAGACCTTCTGTGATGTTTAGAAAGTAAATGAATGATTCTGAAACTTGAGTGCATGTGCTAATGTGTGTACGACTGCATGTGTGCATGCATGTCACCCAGAGAACAACCTGAAGTGTCAATCCTCAGACGCCATCCACCTTTTTTGAAGACTAAGAACTCACAATGAAGGCTAAACTGGCCGGTGAGGCTGACATATCCCTCTGTTTTTACTTTCCTCGCTCTGGGATTTTATTTTTTTCTCTTAGATTCTATGAGCCCTGGCCCTAAAACCTTTATGATTATTTACTCCTTATATTAAAACATTTTGATTATCTCCCTCCCCATCTTTTATGAGAAAACTTAAAGCTTTATGAAGGCAAATCCATTTTCTTAATAGTGCTAATAGAACAGTGCCTGGAGTAGAGGGAGCATGCAGGTGGTTTTTCTTGAATGAAATGAAAAACATGTGATTTGATACATGTACCTTTATTTATGAATAATATTCAGTAGCTCAATCTAACATATACTCATGTAGTGAAACATTATGCACATTTTACTGCATACTTGGAAAAGGAAAACTCTAAAGAAACAGATACAGATAAATACGAAGAGTTGTTCTTGTGATTTTCCGCCTGTGTCCTGAAATATGATTTACTCCACTTTGGACAGGATATAAAGTTATTTGTAAAGTTTAGGATGAGTGTGATTCACCAAGGGAGGCTTTTTAAAATGCATATTAATTTACAGATTCCCTCTGTCTTTCACAAATTTCTGTTATACTACACACACACCAAACACACAAATACCACACACATACACCACAAACACAAACACCGTATACATACAACACACACATACAAGCATGCACACACACGTACTCATAACACACAGAAACACCACAGAAACACCACACACAGACCTCACCCCCACCCCCCACAAGCACAAACACACATACAAACACACACACACACACACACTCACACACACACCATTCTCTACAGTCCTCACTTCCCTGAAGTTCAGATCCAGTTGCAGTCCAAACATACTAGAGTCTGAGGTCCATGGACAACCACCACAGGTTACCAGCTGCTCAAGTCACAGGGACTTTCTGTTCATCTTCGATTGTCTGCAGCCCTATCTAATAAAGAGAGTGCTTGTAAGGACATAATGCCTGACCTGGGTTCTCTTTAAGCTCTGACAGCACCTTAACACATGACAGACACTATCCTGACTGCTTTCTACCTGTCTCTAGCTCTTTTTTTCCTGAATGTTCATGGCACTGAGCACCAGTTCACATCAGCCTCAAATGATTCATGTTGTTCAAAGAGACAAGGACTATGGGAATGAAGAGGAACAAATGCATTCACTAAGGAAAAAAATTAATCAATGATGAATTTCTATTCTGTTCCACGCACATACTATGAACGAAGCAACCCAATTAAGTGGTTTACTTTTCCTCTGCTTAAAACTTAATTAATTTTCAAACTATAACATAAAAATTGCACATATTGTAATATGCCGTGTGATTTGTGGGTATAAACACATCACGTGATGATTAAGCAAAATTCACTATAGCCATTTCCTTAAACACAGACTTAAAATTATAACTGGAAAAGGGTGTAATTGTAATGCTTACAATTTACTTATCAGTAATTCAATAATCAAAATTGGAAAATTCACAAGAAAGCTATTAATTCTCACCATTTCCTTGAAGACTTTTGGCTGTTCTAGACTCCAACTGAGAACTCCATGTTTCATTGACTGTCTTTATTTTCTTACTGTCCTTAAATATACCACAGCTTCTTCATGTCAAGAAAGTTACAGTTGATTCATATATTTTTATATTTCGTGACATTATGTTAACATAATCCATTATCCGGCCCTTTGCAATGGACTGACACACATTACATGAGATTTCTTCTCTGTATTTCTAGCTCCCTTAGACATTTGTGTCACAATGGTCATCTGTGCATATTTCCAAGGTATGATAAATGCATTTAGTGACTTTAAAAGTTTTTAATTGTCAGATAAAAATGTGTGCTTTTTATGATGACAGAAAACTGTATCTGGTAATATGTGAACCCCTTGAAATGCCTACATCAAGCTGACATATCTATTGCCACATTTTTATTTACAGGAGAATATTTAATACTTGGTACTACTGTCATCAACTGAACATTACTTTGATATTTTTGATAGTTATAAGTTATTCTGTAAAATATGCACCAGTGTAACTTTTGTATGTTCTTTATACATGATTAATTTGAAGTTACACTTTCTTACTAAAAGTTAGTGCAAACAAGACAGATACTTCTTGATATAATCTACCAAGGATCATTGTCATCAAGATGTCTTATGGGAATATTACTCTAAGTCATCTACTTAGGGTGCTGTCTACCAAAATTTGACAATATAAAGCTAAGAGTTTTCATTCGAGTCAATAAGTGTCATGGTGGAGAGGCTGCTTGTGTGAACCTGACAATACAGTGCCCCTTTTCAAACATTTACACACTGCTTTCAGCGTTCATGAATAGATCTTGCTTGCACTATAGTTTCTGCCAAAATGTATGGTATTTTCCTTAATTCATATTTTGTTATTCATTGAATTGCCAATAGGAAAAGCATTCTCACTCTTTTATTTATTCAAATATTAATATTTATTTACACGTCTGGGACATTACTTTTACTTTGTATGTTATGACCCAATATTATTGTACCATTGCTTAAGTAGTCCCAACCCTGGCCTTTAGAAATCATTGCAGTTAATTCCAGTGTCCCTTCAATATTCCCGTTTTCAAGACTTGTTGTTGTGGTTCTGATATCACAAGAAAGACATATCAAGCTCTTCTGGTACTATTTTTGATCCTGGCCCAAGAATAAGCCACTTTCTCTAGTAATATCACTTCTTTTTTTTTGGACAATGGTGTTTGGATTTGGAAAATAAAACCTGGGTGTGAAGTATGCCCACTGCCATTTGAATGCTAATACTTGTGTTAAATCAGTGACAAGAGCTAGGAAATGCATGAAAGCACGTATCTGTGTGATTTTAAACCAGGAGTCCATAACTCCAGTTATGGAGTTAATAACTTCAGTTCTCATCCAGGAATACCAGTTTCATTCTAGCTTTACTTCTTCTCTCTTTTTTTGATTTTTTTAATTAATTACACTTTATTCACTTTGTATCCCCCATAAGCCCCTCTCCCCTTCCCTCCCAATCTCCCCTACCCTCCCCCTTCTCCACACATGTCCCTCCCCAAGTCCACTGATAGGGGAGGTCTTCCTCTCCTTCCTTCTGATCCTAGTCTATCAGCTCTCATCAGGAGTGGTTGCATCCTCTGTGGCATCGTAAGGCTGCACCCCCATCAGGGAGAGGTGATCAAAGCGCAGGTCAATCAGTTCATGTCAGAGGTAGACAGGTAGTCCCTCTTCCCATTACTATAGAACCCACTTGGACACTGAGCTGCCATGGGCTACATCTGTGCATGGGTTCTAAGTTATCTCCATGCACGGTACTTGGTTGGAGTATCAGTCTCAGGAAAGACCCCTGTGCTCAGATTTTTTGGTTCTGTTGCTCTCCTTGTGCAGCTCCTGTCCTCTCCTTATCTTACTATTTCCCACATCTTTCGTGAGATTCCCTGGACTCTGCCCAACAGTTGGCCATAAGTCTCAGCATCTGCTTTGGTATTCTGCAGAGCAGAGCCTTTCAGAGGCTCTCTGTTACAGGCTCCTAACTTGTTTCCTCTTTTCTTCTTCTTCTGATGTTCTTTTCTTATCTGTAACTTCTTTCTCTGACAATGAGAATTTCCACACACACACAAAAAATGTTTGCGCAACAAGTATACATATACTGTAACATAGTTGCAACATACCTAGGAGAATACAATATATGTGCACAATTGTTTTTATCTTTCACATCATATCATCTTGTTTAAAAAGAATTTCCAGATATATCTTTGATGCCAAATACAGTGTATGTTCATATGTTTCTTAGTACATGTTTTAGTCAGTACCTTTTATGACTTATATTCTCCTCTTTTTCCCATTCTCCAAAATAAATCTGAAATTAAGCCAGTGTAAACAGCTGTTGATTATGATAGAGACAACTACAGCAAGCAAGGGAATAATATGAATCTCACAGAAGGTGTTGTTCCAGGAGCGGCTGTATCATTGACAAATGCCCAGACCTGCTTCTCAGTTTAGAATTAACTTCTTGTCAGAGCATTGCACAAGCAACAGCCAAAGCTTCCCTGTTGCATTTCCCCAAGTCTATGCTTTCCCCTTAGCTATCCTCATTGCAGTCATAATGTTTCTTGGTCTACTGTGAGCCCTTTCAACTATTCGATTCTCTTCCCTGCTTCCTCAATCCCAGATTATAATTCCTTGAAAATACAGACTGTGCCTAGTTTAATCCTCCACCTCCATACCTTTCTTAATATTCACAATGGAGTAAGAATTCTGCCAATGTTTCTTATATGTTTAATGAACATAAGTCAAACTTAGGCAGCTTTGCTTAATCTGTTCCCTTAGATAATTTTTAGGAAAACAGACAATTTATAACAGCTCTGTTTACTTGTACAAGACCTGCAAAAGATCAACTAGTTAAAATTCCAGAAAAAAGGAAGGCTCAACCTCAGCTAAGAACCTACTGTGGTGGAGCTATGAGGAGTTGGAGGTAAGAAGTAGACAGTGAATATGATCAAAAGGCATTATATATGTATGAAAAATATAAAAATAAATAAAAATATTATTTAGAAAAAAATATGTTTACTGTCAAAGCAGGGTCTTACTTGAGGTTGTTAAGATTCAGTGGATTGGAACACTAAACAGAAAGATCATCCTGAGTGAGGTATCCCAGAAGCCGAAAGACTGACAAGGTATATACTTACTTATAAATGGATATTAGACATATAATATAGGATAAAGATACTAAAATCTGTACACCTAAGGAAGCTAATCAAGAAGAAGGACTCTGGCTAAGATGTTCAATCCCCATTCAGAAAGGCAAAGAGGATGGACGTCGGAGGAGGGAAAAAACAGGGAACAGGACAGGAGCCTACCACAGAGGGCCTCTAAAAGGCTCTACCCTGCAGGGTATCAAGGCAGATGCTGAGACTCATAGCCAACCTTTGGACAGAATGCAGGGAATCTTATGAAAGAAGGGGGAAGTAGTAAGACCTGGAGTGGACAGGAGCTCCACAAAGAGAGCAACAGACGCAAAATATTTGGGCACAGGGGTCTTTTCTGAGACTGATTCTCCAGCTAAGAACCACTCATGAAGATGGCCTGGAATCCCTGCACAGAGGTGTCCACGTGGGTTCCACAGTAATGGGGACAGGGACTGTCTCTGACAGGAACTGATTGGCCTGCTCTTTGATCACCTCAGCTGAGTGGGGAGCAGCCTTACCAGGCCACAAAGGAAGACAATGCAACCACTCCTGATGAGACCTGATAGACTAGAATCAGAGGGAAGGGGAGGAGGACCTCCCCTATCAGTGGACTGGGGAAGGGGGAGGAGTGGAGAAAAGGGAGGGAGGAGGGAGGGGGCTACAGGGGGAATACAAAGTGAATAAACTGCAATTAACAAAAATAAAAAAGAATTTAAAAAGAAATATATTTCTGCACTTTTTGCAAAAACAAATAATTTTGTCAATTTTCAGGTTCTCTAATAGCACATATGTCTGGGTAAATAGTGTTTGATGAAATACAGTTATCATGGGAGGCTTTTTTGGAGGAGGAGCCATTATCCAAGTCTTTTAAGATGGACCTAAATGAAAAAAGTTCCTTACATGGAAGGAGACATGGTTGGTTCCTGTCCTGTCCATAGTCTGGGAGAGGGAATAATGCTTTAGAGCTGTTTCTGAGGGTCTGCCACTCTTCCTCCTGTGTGTGTTACTTGCTGTTCATAGGGAGATACAGATGTGAGTCCAGCTGTGCTTAAGTCTCTGATGTGACCTTGAGAAATAGTGATAAGAATCACATCTCCAGTAAGAGCATATAATTTATAGTATTACTTAGTAAATGTTAAAATATTTCATGCAGTATTCATTTCACCTTCATTTTCTCTAAATATTAACCTATACCAGGACTCCAAGCCCAAAAGAGTCTGTCCTTATTCCCCAAGCTTTGGTTGTTTCTTAATTTCCACTTGGTTCATGTACAATGCACCTGGAAAGCTTCCTGTTATTCTGGCTGCGCTTCTTTGTCAAATTTGCAATTAACTAACTACTGAACTTCAGATGTGCACATACTCCCTGGTTCTCTTTTAATGTTGTTTGTGATTTATGTGATACATGATGGAAGATTTTTTGGCTAAAGGTATACCAAACCTAAGGAATGGAGAACTTTTGGCAAGTACTAACATTGTAATAAGCAATTTGGGGGAATAACTCAATACCCAACATGTGCTAACAGCATAATGTAATGTTTTATTTATTTTTAGTTTACAAATAATAATTGTGAATGTTTATGGGATATAATTTGATATTTTCATCTATGTATATGTTATAGCAAAATTATTCAGGAAAGTTAATTAAGATATTCATCACCTTCCTCACTTACTTTCTGTCAATTCTGTTATCAATTTTGAAATGTGCGCTGTCTTAGGTAGGGTTTCTGTTGTTGTGACAAAACACTATGATCAAAGCAACGTGAGGAGAAAAGGGTTTGCTTGGCTCACAATTGCACAGTACTGCTCATCAAAGCAAGTCAGGATACAAACTCAAACCTGGAGGCAGGAGCTGATACAGAAGCCATGGAGGGGTGCTGCTTACTGGATTGGTCCTCATAGCCTGCTCTACCTACTTTCCTATATAATCCGAGACCACCAGCCCATAGATTGCACCACCTACAAAGGGCTGGGATGTCCCCCATTAATAATAATAAAGGAAGCATCTTACAGGCCAGCCTATAACCTCAACTTATACAGACATTTTCTTAACTGAAGTTCCCTCCTCTCAAATGACTGTATCCTGTGCAAAACTGACATAAAACCATCCAGTACATGCACTATGCATTAAAAACATTTAAAACTAATAAATTAAGTAAAGTAAATTAAAGTAAGCAAAATCAGTATAAAAGTTGGTAACATTTTTATATACTATAACATTATCTGAAAAGGCAATTAAGAAAACAATGGTATGTGCAATAAAATAAAATAAAAAAACTGCTTAGGAGTAAATTTAACTGAGGCAAATAATTCATACAATGAAAAATATAAAACATGATATTGAAAAAAATTAAATATATAAATAAGTAGAAACATCAATGTTTGTGGATTGGGAAAAATTAACATTTTAAAAAATTTTTACACATGGGGTGATTAACATTGATTATTAACTTGGCAGGAACTATAATCATCTAGGAGACAAGTTTCTGGGAAAGCTTCTTAGAGATGATCTTGATTAGATTAAATACTGTAGGAAGAACCACCCCAACAGAGAGCACCATCATTCCCTGGGCTTAAGTCCTGGATTGTATAAAAAAGAAAAAAGTTAGATGAGCTCCAGCATCTATCACTCTTGCTTCCTGACTGAGGACATAACATCACCAACTATCTCAAACTCTTGCTGCCAGAACTTTTGTGCAAAGATGGACTGCACCCTTCGACTGTGAAAAAAATAGACCCTTTCTTCTTTATGCTACTTTTGTCATAAGGAAACATAAATTATACACTAATAAAAATGATTTACAGAATTAATAAAACCCCTATAAGAATGCCAAAAAACATTAAAATAAAAGTAAAATAATCCTGAAGGTTTTATGGAACAAGAAAAGACTTTGAGTAGATTGAATCTATCTAAGAGAACAAAGTTAGGGGAATTCTATTCATCACTTTAGAATATGTTATGAAGCAACTGTAGTAGGATTTGTGTGGTCCATACACAACACTAGCACAATGAGTAATGGAAGAGGAAAGAGACCCCAGAAATAAATGGATATGCATATAATTTTTGTTTCATATTTTATATATATTTAAAAATAAATTTTATATATACTAATGTATACATAACATATGAAACAGAAAAATATATGTATGTGTGTTTGAGCATTTATATATTTATGCATATGTGTTATAAAAATTTTAAATATATATAATATATGAAACAGAAGAATGCAATAAACAATAAGATATGCGAAAATATCTAATCTGGCATACAGGCATGGGAAACAATGTTGTATACAACAAATGCTCAGCAATCCTCTGTAAATTAGTGAGTAATGAGTATTGGTTGTCTATGCCCAAATGAACAGATGATCCAAAGAGCATGGGACCACTAGTCTGTAGAACACTTTCTACTTCCTTATTCACCCCTATCATTCCATCTCTCTTTTTTATTCTCATTCCCCCACCCCTCTGCCTGGTTGTTACTCCTCATCATCCACAAGATGAGCTCTCTTGCCTCTCTCCTTTCTGAGATGATCTTATTTTAGTGTTGGCTAAATCCCATTTCTTCGTTGAAAGCAGATTCAAACCCTCAATTAACCATAAAACCTTTACCAACCCCCACTTTTTCTTGGTCTCTCTGGTACCCCACAAAACTATCCCTTTAGTTCTATCACAGTGTACGGAAAGAGCCTATGAGTTCTGTTTCTTTTAGTTAACATTCATGTTATATTATTATCGTGTTCTTCTTTTGAATTAATTGTACATATCTAGTTTTGAGGGAAGGAGTATCCTAAAAACATATTTTTGTTACATATATCATAATTGTTCCCTAACTACAGTTTATGTTTTAATTTTCTTTTTCATCTTTTTCTTCCTTATTTACATAGGATATGGGGAGGTATTAGGTAGATGTTTAATTTCTATTTGTAGAATAATGAATAGTGAGTGCAGGAGTGAATAAGTGATGTCCTAGATTTTCATTTATGACATTTTCTCTGCTTTATATTTGCCTTCTGGCAAAGAATTTGACCTTCTCTCAAAGATCTGACCTTTCTATGGAAAGCTTGCACTCCCCTTTCTGCAGAGATATTGTTCTTTTGTCAATATGTTATCAAGTGTACTATGCTCTTGTTCCTCTTTATATTTTCAGAAAAAAGTTGCTGTGATATTTAATATATTCAACTGAACATTTTAAATATGCATTCATCATTTTGCTTAGTAAGTTATTCATTAATGTATACTACTTAGTGACACTCATTATTGGCTGACTATGTGCAGACCTTTCTACCCTGCTTCATTTTTCCTTAGACATACATTGGTTAACTTTCTAAGACAACTATTTTTCAATACTATGAAGATTATTCCATACTATGAAAACCATTCCATCTTATGAAGAGCATTCCATTCTTACTTGTCTTAATCCTTCATCCCTTTTTAATCTATTTTTCACTTCCTTGTTCCTTAACTCTTCATACACTTTGCTCTTACTTACTTACTTACTTACTTACTTACTTACTTACTTACATATGGTCTATACAATGCTCTACATTGAGAACCTGAGGTTCATCAAATATTTCTCCTTCTGAATCTCTGGCTGATCTGTGTGACTTCAGAAGGCCTTCTAACGTATCCCCTTTGATCTCTACATCTGGAACCTCAATTCAAATCTGAAATCACCACCTCCAGCAAGCCTTGAATTGGGACTCCAAAGCTGAAAGGGACAACCGTCGTCTTCAAGCTTTTGCTATGCATTAATTTCCACTTGCTACATGTACAATATGCCTGGAAAGCTTCCCACCGCTCTGGATGAGTTTCTAGGCAGCATGCTGTGACACAGGGGTGTTCTGTGTCAAACTTGCAATTAACTAACTACTGTACTTAAACTAATCTTTGCCTAATTAATGGCTGTTCTAGCCATTGGTGCTGATAGAGTAAGACTGCTCCTGCTCAGAAAGTGTGGCTTCCTTAGGTTCAGCCATATAAAAAGAAAGATGTGGCATGCAGCCATTCCCCATTAGCATCTTGGGGGTAATTCAGTTAAATCACAGGGGATTGAGTACAAAGATGAATTTGCATTCCTAAGTCTGAGCCTTCATGATCCCTTGGAAAGTACTGTTCTGACATTGCAGACATACCCCCCTTCCTTATCACTTAGAGGTACCCCTACAGGCCTGCAATAATCAACTATTTGCTAATCAAATGTGCTGACAATCCAACTTCCACTTTGCTAGAAAATACTTTTCAAACTTTTCACTTACTTCAGCAAAAACTTCCAGGGTGATACAAGCGTATAGTAAAAGAATATATATATATTAAATTTCCTAATTAATAAAATGTTTCCTATGATCACAACAGATTTAGAAAATACAGAAAAGGACAGAGAAACACACCACCCTAAAACAATCTCTTAGATAATTTTGGAATATTCCTCTCCAGGGTCTGTTTAATTATTTGCTTGATAGCTGTTTTGTTTTGTTTTTGCCAAGATTTCAGAAGGTAGCCCAGGCCGGCCTTAAACCCATAACTCTCTGCCTCTGCTTCTTAAATATTCAAATTACAAGTATGTGGTACAATGGCTGGCTTTCTATTCGTTTTCTATGCAGTCCTTTGCATGCAGTCTACAATTTTCAACTGTGAATATTGACTTGATGACCATTCACAACATATTAACATAAGACTTGAATATAACATACACAAAAATGTTCAAAGTAGATACTCACCATTGCACACATTACTATGTTCTATGTGTATTTTTTTGAATTTCTGTCTGTACATTAAACTGTGAAGTAGATATTTTGTGACAGTGAAATCTCCAGGAGGATTGTCACTTACTTTTTAAAATTAACTTATTTATTCACTTTCCATCTCACTCATAGCCCTTTCCCTTCTCTCCCTCCAGCCCCACCCTTCCTTGTCCTTCACCCATCCTTCCTTCCTTATTCTTCAGGAAAAGAGAGCTCCCCACCCCCTTCTACATATCAGGTTGAATCAGAACTGAGCTCTACTTCTTTTCCTGAGGCCTGGTGAGGCAGCACCACTGGGGATCGGGGGATCAAAAGCCCTGGATCTTCTTACTAGGGAACCCACATGAACCCTGAGCTGCCCATCTGCCACATCTGTGTAAGCGCTCTAGGTCCAGTCTATGTACGGTCTTTGGTTGGTGCTTCAGTCTCCACAAGCCCCTCTGGGCCTGGTTAATTGATTCTGCTGGTCTTCTTGTGCAAGTTCTGTCACCTCCAGGTCCTTTTCTCTTTCCTTCCACTTTTCTACAAGACTCCCTATGCATAACCTAATGTTTGGCTGTGAGTCTCAGCATCTGTTTGGCAATGCTACTAGGTAGCACCTCTCAGAGAACAACTGTGTTAAGCTCCTGTCTGCAAGTTTAGCAGAACATCCTTCATAGTGTAAGGGATTCATACTCTCTGATAGGGCGGGGTCTTTGTTTGGAGCAGGTATTGGTTGGACATTCCTTCAGTTTCTGCTCTATCTGCTCTAATATTATTTCTACACATCTTGTGGTTGAAGTTTTTGTGGGTCAGTTAGTATTCCCTTCCCTCTACTAGAGGACTAGTCTAGTCAGGTGTCCTCCAGTCTCTATGGCCTTTGCTTCAAGGAGTCACTGCTTGAATCCCCATCATATCCCCCAGGGGCCTCCCCTGACTTAGGTCTCCAGCTTGTCACAGAGATGTCCCCACCCTCAGTTTCCCTTTCTCTACAGGCCTTCTGTCCTCTCATCCTTACTCTCCTATTGTTTGATCTCCACCCTCCTAACTCTGCACCCTATCTCCTACTTTGTTCCCTCTCTTCAGCCATTACCACTGTCTATTCTATCTCCTCTTCTGAGTGAGATTACTTGGGTCCTCCTTATTAGTTCTCTTCCTTGGGTCCAGCTTGTTACAGATATGCCCTTGCCCACAGTTTTTCCTCTCTGTAGGCCCTCTGTCCTATTACTCTTGCTCACCCCAGGTTTGGTCTCCACCCTCACTTCTCTCCTTGCTCTTTCTCCCACCTAGTTCCCTCTCTTCAATCACTTCTGTACTCTATTCTATTCCCTACTCTGACTAAGATTTAAGCATCCTTTCTTGGTCCTTCGTACTTACCTTTTCTGGCTATATGAATTGTAGTATATCTACCTTATACTCTATGGCTAAAATCCACTTATAAGTGAGTACATACCATGTGAGTTGTTATTGATCTGGGTTACTTCACTCAAGATGATCTTTTCTAGTTCCACCCACTTAACTGCAAACTTCATGATTTCCTTGTTTTTAATAACTGAGTAGCATTCCATTGTGTACCACAGTTTCTTTATCCATTCTTTGGTTGAGAGACATCTAGGTTGTTTCCAGATTCATGCTATTATAGAAAAAAACTGTTATGAACATAGTTGAGCAAGTGTCCTTGTTGAATGGTAGAACATCTTTTGGGTATATTTCGAGGAGTAGCATAGCTGGGTCTTGTAGTACAGCTATTCCTAATTTTCTGAGAGAGCACCAGATTGGTTTCCAAAATGGTTGTACAAGTTTATACTCCCCCAGCAATGGAGGAGTGTTCCCCTTTCTCCACATCTTTACCAGCATATGTGTTCACTTGAGTTTTTTATCTCAGCCATTCTAATGGGTGTAAGATGGAATCTCAGAGTCATTTCGATTTGCATTTCACTGATGGCTACAGACATTGAACATTTCTTTATGTACTTCTCAGACTTTAAAGAGTCCTCTGTTGAACTCAGTACCTCATATTTAAATTGGAATATTTGGTTTGTTGGTGTTTAATTTCTTGAGTTTTTTCTTTTATATTTTTGGATATTAACTCTTTGTCAGATGCAGGATTTGTGAACATCTTTTCCCAATGGGTAGATTGCCATTTCATTCTATTAACAGCATCCTTTGCATTATAGTAGCTTTACAGTTTCAAGATGTCCCATTTATTAATTGTTGATCTTAGAACTTGAGTTGTTGATTTTCTGTTGAGGAAGCTGTCTACTGTGCCAATGAGTTCATGGCTCTTCCCCACTTTCTATTCTAATAAATTTAGTGCATCTGGTTTTATGTTGAGGCCTTTGATCCACTTGGAATTGAGTTTTATGGAGGATGATAGGCATGGATATATTTACATTTTTCTACATGTAGACACCCAGTTAGACCAACACCATTTGTTGAAGATCGTTTTGTTTGTTTGTTTGTTTGTTTGTTTCCATTGTTTGGTTTTGGCTCCTTTGTAAAAAATCAAGTATCCATAGGTATGTGGATTTATTTCTGGGTCTCTGATTCTATTCCATTGATCAACCAGTCTATTTCTATGCTAGTACCATGAAGCTTTTATTGCTATTGCTGTATAGTTAGGCTTAAAGTTAGAGATGGAGATACCTCCAGAAGTTCTTTTATTATATAGCAATGTTTTAGCTACCTTTTTTTTTCATATGAAGTTTAGAATTGTCCTTTAAAGGTCTGTAGTGAATTGTGTTGGTATTTTGATAGGGATTATATTGAATCTGTAGATTGCCTTTGGTAAAATGGCCACTTTTACTATGTTAATTCTACTAATCCATGATATTGGGAGATCTTCCCATCTTGATACCATCAATTTTTTTTCAGAGACTTCAAGCTCTTGTCATACAGGTCTTTTACTTGCTTGTTTAGAGTTACACCAAGATACTTTATATTTTCATGGATATTGTGAAGGGTGTTGTTTCCCTAACTTCATTCTCAGCCCAATTGTCACTCGTATATAGGAGGGCTACTGATTTTTTTTCTTTTTTAGTTAACTTTGTATTCAAACACTTTGTTGAAGGTGTTTATCAGCTGTAAGAGTTCTGTGGTAGAATATTGGGGGTCACTCAGGTATACTATCATAGCAGCTGCAAATAGTGATACTTTGACTTCGTCCTTTCCAATTTGTTCCAGCTTGATCTTCTTTAGTTGTTGTTGGTATAATGTTCTTTTGAAATGTATACACCTTGCCCTTGTTCATTCAAATGACGATTTCTCTCCCCCACTCTCTGGTTTCAATCCGGACATTGCATTGTGATACTTATTCTAAGCATCCTGTCTTAACTTTCTGTAAACAGGCCAAAATAAAGCAACTAGCCACAATGTTGAAAGGAAAGGAAGCAGGAAAGAGGGGAGGAGCCAGAGGACAGGAAAAGAGTGAGAGAAAAAGGGGCGGGGACAGAGCTAGGAGAGCAGAGCTGGAGGACAGATCTTAGAACTACATGGAGAGATAAACTGGATCTAATATATCACTAAAAGCAAGTATAATGTGGGAAATCTAAATGTTAGGAAATTATGAGGGTTTGGAGGTTTAGGAGGGAGTAACTATTGCCCAGTATTGTGTTCTAGGTTAACTAAATAAACCCAGTCTCTGTGTGGTGATTTGGTTATACAGCTGTTTAGGATTAACAGCAGCATTACTAAAAGATATATCAATAGTAAATATTAATCACCACTTACAACAAATGGTACCCAATGTGGTTGTAAGTGACTATTAATATTTACTAAAATATAATATTAATAATAATTATTAGTAAATATTGATAGTCACTTACAACAAGTTGTCTTATTGCTCTGACAACAAGACAAGTACTATAGTGAAGAAAAACAAGAAGCCTGTCTTCTCCCTGATGTCAGTGGGATGTATTTATGTTCCTCTCCATTTAATTTGATGTAAGCAAAAGGATTGCTGTATATTGCCTTTACTATGTTTAAGTACGTGTCTTGCATCTCTGATATCTCCAAGCCTTTGATCATGAAGGACTGTTGGATTTTGTCAAATGCTTTTATGGCATCTAAAGAGATAATCATGTTTTTTTTTCTTTCACTTTGCTTATATGGTGGATTACATTGATGGATTTTCATATATTGAACCACTCCTGCATCCCGGGTATGAAGCTTTAATTGATCATTGTGGATGATATTTTTGGTGTGTTCTTGGATTTGGTTTGCAAGTATTTTAATTAGTACTTTTGTATGAATGTTCATAAGGGAAAGTCGTCTCAGGTCATCTTCCTTTGTTGGGTCTTTATGTGGTTTAGGTATCAGGGTGACTGTGGCCTCATAGAATGAGTTTGACAGTGTTTCTTCTGTTTTTATTTTGTGGAATATTTTGAGGAATGTTGGTATTAGCTCTTCTTTGAAAGTCTGGTAGAATTCTGCACTGAAACCATCTGTCCCTGGGCTGTTTTTGGCTGAGATACTTTTAATGACTATTTCTATTTCCTTAAGGTATATAAGACTATTTAACTTGTTTACCTATCTTGATTTAACTTTGGTAAGTGGAGCCTGTCAAGAAAATTGTCCATTTCATTTAGATTATCCAATTGTGAGGAGCTCTGGCTTTTGAA
The DNA here is from genome assembly GCA_028658305.1 of Pachyuromys duprasi. Lineage (NCBI taxonomy): Eukaryota > Metazoa > Chordata > Mammalia > Rodentia > Muridae > Pachyuromys > Pachyuromys duprasi. Next base: position 101,135,564 of record CM053744.1, on the reverse strand, counting down.
GTAGCTAGTGATTCTTTTGATTTCCTCAGTGTTTATTATTATGTTCCCCTTTTCATTTCTGATTTTCTTGGATACTGCTTCTCTGTCTTTTAGGTAGTTTGGCTATCTTGTTTATTTTCTCAAAAAAAAAAACAACTCTTGGTTTTAATTTTTTGTATTGCTCTCTTTGTTCCTAATTTGTTTATTTCAGCCCTGAGTTTGATTATTTCCTGCAGCTTACTCCTCTTGAGTATGCTTCTTTCTTTTTTTTTCTAAAGCTGTGGGCTGGATCCCCAGAGTGAGGTGGAGCCTCACAGTCCAAGAACCTGGGAAAGGTGATAGTAGCCAGGTGGCCAGAGGTTGGTACCGCTTGTTCCTGACACCTGTGGTCTCTCCTCTCACCTAGAAACACAGACACTGGCATTTTGGGGTCTACAACACAGCCCCCCACTCATTTGCACTAACTGAGATCTTGGTACCCAGATTGTGTGTTCACTGCAAGCTGCCCTCTTTCCACAGACAGCGAAGTAGGTATTTTTAATGTCCTTGCTTACCTGTAAAGACATGGGCTTGGAAAACTGAAGTATGCACCCAAGTCCACAAGCTTGAGAGAAAGCAAGAGCACTACTTGAATATAGACTTCCAGATTCCAAGACCAGCCCCCTTACCCATTAATAATAGTACAGCTTATAGGAAGACCAACAGAGACAACTAACCCAGACCCAAGAGGGTATACAGAGACTGAGACACCAACTAAGGAGCATACATGGTCTGGACCTAGGCCTCTGCACATATGTGGCCTATGGGCAGCTTGCTCTTCATATGGGTTCTCTGGTGATTAGAGGTGAGGGCTGCTTCTAACATGGACTCTATTGCCAGCTTTTGGATCACTTGTCCTTGGCAGGGCTGCCTTGCCTGGCCTCAGAAGACCAGGATATGCTCAGTCCTGATGTGACTTGATGTGTTGGGGCAGGTTGCCACAGGGGAAGGGGCGCTCCCCTTTTTGGGGGCAGAGAGAAGGGAAGAAAGAAGGAGGGAAGAAGGGAATCAGGAAGTAGAGAAGGGAGGGAACTGCCCTTGGGGGGCAAAGTAAATAAATCTAAATTTAATTTTTTTAAGTAAAGAGAATACTGTACCTTAAAAGCATATTAACCAGGTTTTCCCCCACAACGGTGGTTTTGAATGTTTGTACATGCATGAAGAACAATCTCACATTTCTACTCAAGAATCCTTGGAGTTGGCAGCTTTCAGTGAGTGGTTTCCAGTGATCTCTATGTGGTAGGGTAGGTATCAAAACAGAATAAGATCTGTATATGGATTTCAATTTGCAATCAATTCAAGTCTCATCTCTGAGCATACATCATCCTTTCTGGTTCTATTATTGTGATCACTTAATCCATGTGGCTATTGACAGAACACAGCCTTGGGAGCACATAGATTTCAAACTTTGTGCTGACACTGCTGCTGCTGTCTTCCTGGACTTGGACAAGTCACACCGCCTCTGATAACCCCAGTTTTCTCTTCTGCAAAATTGGAATCAGGGCTGAGATTATGACTCTATCCTATGGTGATTTCTGTTAACAATCTTTCATGTGGGGCACACAGCAAGCAGGTATAAAACATTCTTTTTCAACTGTTCTTTCCTTCACAACTGACAGAGCTCTGTAAACACTAAATACTTTTTAGTTAGGCCCTAAGATATTTGGGGCATTTATGTACTTGACTTCTAACATTCAGTCAGACACATTTTTTAACTTTCACTGAGTTTCTCTTCTGAGCAGGGCTCTGAGATATGTTCAAAAGATAAGACGATTTTGTTTTCCCTTAGCACCCTGTATTCAGTAAAAAGTCCCAGTTACTTGTGGCTAGAAGCAGGAAGCTTGGAGAGAAATAAATTCCCAAGCCATTGCAATGACCCCAGTCTGGATAGCTCACAAGACCAATGGAGGACAGGACTCTATTAGCCCAGTGTGTCCACCAGGAAGGAATACTGCCAGGTGGTATATTTGTGATATAAGGAACACACACACACACACACACACTTCACTATGTGCATTGGGTAAAACTAGAGTCAGTGCTTTGTACATGAAGATCCTGTAAATGTGGAACTTGCTTTTCATGTACTCTTCCTCAGTTCCATTGTGCCCAAACTTGTGTTGAGCCACTCCATCAATCTGCTTCTAAAGCAAGGCTTGACAGAACTCTGGTTGTTCACCTCAAATATGATTTGTTTAAAATATGAATAGGATTATTATTTCAGTATAATTATTATAAAACGAGACTAATTTTAAGGTTTTACCATAACTATTTTGTCTGCTTCATTTTAAAAAAAAATCCATATATATATATATATGGTATATATATATATGGAATTTTTAAATATATATGGGATATATATATATTATATAGTTAATCTAAGAATGAAAACCTACAGTTGTTCGTTTTTACTTTGTAATCTTCCAACTGTCTATAAATACTTTCTGTACTCATCTATGTTTTTTAGTATATTTCTATTAACTAATATAAATAATATTTATTTACTTGATAAAAACATTTCCCTTGTGATCAATACTGCCTGTAAATAAATTCAGCAGAATTTATCCTATAACAAGATGAGCAGACATATAATCAAATCTAAGAACAAACTATCATTATGTAAAACTGTCTTACATGTATACAACCCAGACAAGTTAGAGTGCTAACATAGAAGCAACCAATTGATTTTGCTATGCCAATTAGAAAAATGACTTATGGCGGTATTGAACTTTGCTTCTATAATTCAGTATGAGACTTCTAGACAGTCCTATATTAAAGGGAGAAACAGAAATGAGAGTAGGAAGAGCTATCAAAGTAATGTGCACATCAGAACAGCTTCTTCATTATTATGTGACTCTGTGTAAAAGGGTTACAAGTGGTTGGAAGATGAGGATAGGTTAAATGTCAACATAGTATTTTGTTTTCTTTTTTATATATCTGATTTTATAGACACTTGTTACATAATAGGTGCTAGAAACTCATTAAATGCCTTTAGAAAAGAAAGTTTAGTAAGTAAAAAAAAATGACATTCAAGCAGGAAACTGAAAAAAAAAATCAAAGAGACCTGAAAAAAAAAAGTGGCTGTGCTGTTATAGGAAGATTTATTTGGAGTTAAATTGAAACAGAGTAATTAATTAGATGAGTGTGAGGAAAAGGTACTCTGGGCTGTTTGTCTGCAGGATTGAATGGGAATGACAATCTAGAGAACACTTCTGTTTGCTTCTATCATTCTTGTTCACAGATTCAAATTTTATCTGTTCCTGATCTTCCCCCCAAACATCAGAATACACCCTGCATGTTCACAGTTTTCTTCCATAACTTTCTCACAACCTGAGATGACCTGGCTGCTTTCTCCCAAGCTTGCTGTCACCTTTGATTTACCAAGCAACTCTCCCAGACTCTTCACAATGCAGCTCATATTTTGGCATTTCTAGTACAGCATAGTCAAGCCTCACTTATAATAGATTCCTCCTGAACTCTCATGTCTCTCTTAGCATCATGATGATGCTGGGATCATAGTCTTCCCATTTGTACCTCTCTTGTTTTGCACAAGGCATGACACAGAATGAATAAATGAACCTGCATTTGAGTTTCAAGATTGCAAGTATGCTCGTATATGAAAAGGAAAGTACCCATATGGTGAATCATGTCTGTAATCCCTGCAACCTGGGAAAAAAGTTTGCCATGAGCTCAAGGTCAATTTGGTTCTGATATAAGACTATCTAAAAACAAAAGAGATGTGAAATCCCATTCTAGCAGAGCTTTTGAAGGCAAACTGATAGTAATGATACAAGGAAGAGACTGTTTTCATAGCTGTCACCATGAATGTTCTTCAGTCCAACATTTAAGAATTTTTCCCCTAAGGAAGATAGATGTAGGTTGTGGTAGTTTTAACTATAAGTAGGACTCCATGGATCATGGACAGATAATAAGTTTCTCAGACTGAAACTAGTTGGGGAGAAGAAATGGCAAACAAGGCCAAAGGTTGAACTCAAAATCCAGGGTCCACCCACATCTAATCATACTGAGGAAGAACCCTCAGAACTTTCCCCAAAGGTATGGCTAGAGAAAACTACTAGACAGGAAATCACCAATAGGGTCAACTCATGCCCATGGGGTCCCACTGACCACTTGTAGTTGTGGCATATAAGAAAACATTCATTTTACTTCAGAAAACGCAAAGTCAAAAGAGGAATAAAGTGGGAAATTAACAAATGGGATGGCTGGTGAGTGACAGACATCTCTACTACAAAGAACAGTCATGAATGGGGTCCAAGATCAACAGTGACTTTTGACAAATGATTTTAATGCTATATCCAAAAAAAAATATGGTCATATATCAGGGGCTACTTTATAAGTGCATCTCCTACTTGGTATAAATAGGAGGAAAGATGGAATACTTCAAAATATTTACACAAAACAAAGACTTTAATGGAAAGCTCCAGTTCCAAAGCTATAAATGAAAAGTTCTGAACTTTAGTTATAATTGAACGTGTCTATCATACTTTCAAACTTATTTATGTTAGCCTTTAAATCAGTGAACTAGGCACTTTTGGATCAATGAGGTGTCTTAGTTAAAGTTTCTATTGCTTTGAAAAGACACCAAGACCAAAAGCAACTTGTGGAGAAAAAAAGGTTATTTCAGGCTTTCTGTCCCATTCACATTTAATCATGAAGGGAAGTCGTGGCAGGAACCTGAAGTCCAGAACTGAAGCAGAGGCTGTGGATTATCACGGCTTATTAGCTTATTACCAATGGTTTGCTCAGCCAGCCTGCTTTCTTGAATACTTCAAGATCACATGCTTAGGAAAAGATGATGTACAATGGGCTGGGTCTGCCCACATTAGTTGGCCATCAAAGAAATTATCTACAGAGGTGGCTACAGGCCAATCAATTGGGGACATCTTCTCCACTAAGATTCTGTCTTTCCAAATGTCTGTACCTTGTACCAAGATGACATAAGAATTAGTCATCAAAGAGATATCTGAGAAACACAGCTGCACAGACAGCAAAATTGGAGACGAATTATGAATAATACAGTTGCACCCAAACAAAGACTATGATCAATGGGTTCTTAAATGTCCAGGAAGGACCAGATATAAACAAGTGACCTTACTGCTAATATCTGTGCAAAGTCCTTTGGAGATGAGTCACCCAACTGTGGACCAAGCAGAAGAAGCTTTATAAAGGGCAAGTTGGAGGAACAGATCAATGCTGAGTGCCTGCCAAGGAGGATGGAGTGTCTGTAGGAGACTTATTCAGTTTCAAGGTCATCTGTATACGTCAAGAGAGTTTATGTATTGTGCAATAGGCAAAGTATGGAGCGTACAGGCTTATTTTAGTTTCCATTAATACTTATTTTAATCTCCATTTGTATGTGGGTATTCTTACTCAAAAGTAACAAGTATTGTTTATGTTGTTTATATAATGTTAAAATTTTAGAACCTTTAAAGATTGATAAAATTTCAAGGAGTTATTTCTTAGACAAAGTAAAGTAACCTGGAGAAAATTAAGAGAATCCAAAATTAATCTAGAGAAAAAGGTGATTTACTGACCAATTGCCCTGGCACTTAAAACTCCATTCTGTTCTAGTGATTACTGTGACTATGATTATGCCAGTATCATGCTGTTTATATTAATATAACTCTGACATATAATTCAAAATCAAGGATGGTGATTGATAACTCCAGAGGGTATATTTTTAATTTTTCCAGACTGTTTTTCCAGACTGTTATCTATCCTGGATCCTTGTGTTTCCTTATAAAATTTAAGATTGTGTATTTTCAATTTATGCAAAGAATTGTATTGGAATTTTAATGGGAAATGCACTGAATATGTGGGTTGCTTTTGGTTTTATGACCATTTTCACAATATTAATTTTGAATCCACAGGCATGGCAAGTCTTTCCAACTTCTGATATCTTCCTTCACTGTTTTTGTTCAGTATCTTGATGGTTTTATTGTATAAGTCTTTCAGTTCCTCAGCTAGATTTGCTCCAAGAATTTTTGAAGTTACTGTGAATGGGATTGTTTTCTTGATTTTTTTTTCTTGGTGTATTTGTCATTTATACATAGGAAGGCTACAGATTTTTGTGTACATGTAAATTTTATATCCTAATACACTGATGAAGGTGTTTATTGGTTTTGAGATTTTTCTAGTAGAGTCTTTCTGGTAGTTATGCAAAGAATCCCATCATGTGAAAATAAAGATATGTGAACTTCTTCTTCTTCTTCTGTTTTTCCTGTTTTTATAGCATTTATCTCCTTCACATATCTTATTGCTCCATCTAAGACTTACAGAAATACATTGAACAGAAAGTGGAATGGATATCCTTATTTTGTTCATAATTTAATATAAAAGTTAGTCAAGGCAAGATCATGGAGTTGTTGAGTTATAACTCTGTCTTATATAACCTTTCTGTAAGAAAAAATATTTTTAAAAGGTGGCCAAAACACCTCACAGAAACCAAAGTTTCATGGTTTGTTTACAATAGGAACAGGTATTTGTAAAAATTCCACCAGAAGGTTCTATGGAGGATTCTGATTAGTTCAACCTAGTCCAGAAATCTATTTCAAGAAACGTATCACTTTGATAAGGACAGGACATTATTAAGACAAGAGAGACGCAGAAAAGAAGGTGTACAGAGTGTTTTAGAAAAAAAAAGGCTATCTATGTTTCTAGGAGTAAGAATAGCTACCTAGAAATTATTTTGTGAAATAGAAATTCTTATTTTAGTATTATCATTTATTACAATTTATTCCAGTTGTATCCCAGCTGTGGCCCCCTCCCTCGTCTCCTCCCAATTCCACCCTCCCTCCCTCTTCTTTCCCCTAAGCCCTTCCCCTAGGCCACTGATAGGGGAGGTCCTTCTCCCTTTCTATTTAACCCTAACCTATTAGAACTCAACAAGACTGGTTGCATTGTCTTCCTCTGTGGCCTGGCTAGGTGGCACCCCCAAGAGGGGAGGTGATCAGAGAGACTGTCACTGAGTTCATGCCAAAGAAAGCCTCAGCTCTCCTTACTAGGGACCCCACTTGAATACTGAGTCTATGGGCTACATGTGAGCCTGGGTTTAGATCCTCTCCATGCATTATTCTTGTTTGGGGTATCATTCTCCTCAGGACCACTAGGGTTCAGTTTTTGTGGCTCTGATGGTCTCCTTTTGGAGCTACTGTTCCCTCAAGGTCTTTCCATCTTTCCCTTCATTCGTAAGATTCCCTGCACTCTGCCCAAAGTTTGGCAATGAGTCTCAGCCTCAGCTTAGATATATCAATCAATCAATAGAGTCTTTCAGGGGCCATCTATGGTAGGCTCCTGTCCTGTTCCCTGTCTTCTCCTGTTTCCAATGTTATGGCATTTGTCCTTCTGAAACAGGATTGAGCATCTTCCCTAAAGTCTTCTTTGCTTAGCTTCTTAGGAGTAGAGATTTTAGTATGTTTACCCTATAATATGGTTAATATGCACTTATGAGTGAATATATACCATGAGAATCTTTCTGATTCTGGGTTACCTCACTCAAGATGATCTTTTCCAGTTCCCACCATTTGCCTGCAAATTTCATGGTTTCCTTCTTTTTAATAGCTGAACAGTATTCCACTGTGTAAATGTACCTCAATTTCTGTATCCGTTCCTCCGTTGAGGGACATCTAGGTTGTTTCCAGATTCTGGCTATTACAAATACAGCTGCAATGAATGTGGTTGATCAAATGTCCTTGGTGTGTACTTGAACAAATTTTGGCTATATGCCCAGGAGTGATACAGCTGGATCTAGAGGTAGCACTATTCCTAATTGTCTGAGAAAGTGCCAGATTGATTTTCAAAGTGGTTGTAAAAGTTTACATTCCCACCACCAATGGAGGAAGGTTCTACTTTCTCCACATCCTCTCCAGCATGTATTGTCACTTGAGTTTTTGATCTTAGCCAATCTGATCGGTATAAGGTGATATTACAGGGTTGTTTTGATTTGCAAATCCATGATGACTAAGGACATTGAACATTTCTTTAAGTGTTTCTCTGCAATAGAAATTCCTCTATTGAGAATTCGATGTTTAGCTGAGTACCCCATTTTAAAAATCGGATTACTTGGTTTGTTGTTGTTTAACTATTTAAGTTCTTTATATATTCTGCATATTAGCCATCTGTCAGATATAGTATTGGTTAAGATCTTTTCCCAGTCTGTAGGCTGTTGTTTTGTTCTAATGGCAGTGTCCTTTGCTTTACAAAAGCTTTTCAGTTTCATGAGGTTCCATTTATTGATTGTTGACCTTCGAGCCTGTGCTGTTGGTGTTCTGTTCAGGAAGTTGTCTCCTGTGCCAATGAGTTCAAGGTTCTTCCCCACTTTTTCTTACAAAAGATTTGATGTGTCTGGTTTTATGTTGAGGCCTTTGATCCACTTGGATTTCAGTTTTGTGCAGGGTGATAAATATGGATCTATTTGCATTTTTCTACAAGTAGGCATCCAATTAGACCAACACCATTTTTTTGAAGATGCTATCTTTTTTCCATTGTACTGTTTTAGCTTCTTTGTCAAAAATCAGGCATCTGTAGATGTGTGGGTTTATTTCTGGGCTCTATACGATTACATTGATCCACCATTCTGTTTCTATGCTAGTACCATGCAGTTTTAAATACAATTGCACTATAGTAGAGCATGAGATCCAGGATGGAGATACCTCCAAAAGATCTGTTGTACAGGATGGTTTTAGGAATTCTGGGTTGTTGTTTTTTGTTGTTGTTGTTTTCCATATGAAATTGAGAATTGTTCTTTCAAGTTGGGTAAAGAATTGTGTTGATAATTTTGATGGAAATTGCATTGAATCTTTAGATTGCTTTTGGCAGAATGGCCATTTTCACTATGTTAATCCTACTGATCCGTGAGCATGGGAAATCTTTCCATCTTCTAATATCTTCTCAATTGCTTTCTTTAAAGACTTGATTTTTTTTCAAACAGGTCTTTCATTTGCTTGATTAGAGTCACAGCAAGGTATTTTATGTTATTAGTGGTTATTGTGAAGGGTATAGTTTGCTAATTTATTTCCCAGCCCTTTTGTCTTTTGTGTACAGGAGGGCTAGTGATATACTTTTGTTGTTGTTGTTGTTTTGTAACCAGCCACTTTTACTGAAGATGTTTATCAGCTGAAGACCTTCTCTGATAGATTTTGTGGGGTCACTTATTATCTGCAAATAGTGATACTTTGATTTCTTCCTTTCAATGTATATTGCCTTGATCCCCTTTTGTTGTCTTATTGCTCTAGCTAGGATTTCTTTTACTATGTTGAAGAAATATGGAGAGAGTGGGCAACCTTTCCTTTTCCCTAATTTCAGTGCGATTGAATTAAGCTTCTTTCCATTTATTGTGATGTTAGCTATAGGCTTGCTGTATATTGCATTTACTGTGTTTAGGTATGTGCCTTGTATCCCTAATTTCTCCAAAACTTTTAATATTAATGGGTCTTGGATTTTGTCAAATGCTTTTTCAGCATCTAAAGAGATGAAAATGTGTTTTTTTTCTTTCTGTTTGCTTATGTGGTGTATTATATTGATGGATTTTTATATATTGAACTGCCACTGCATGCCTGGGATGAAGCTTAGTTGGTCATGGTGGATAATACCTTTTATATGTTCTTGGATTTGGTTTGCAAATATTTTATTGAGTATTTTTACATCGATGTTCATAAGAGAGATAGGTCTGAAATTCTCCTTTTTTTATTGTTCTTTGTGTGGTTTAGGTATTAAGGTTACCGTGCCTTCATAGAGTGAGTTTGGCAATGTTCCTTCTGTTTCTGTTTTGTAGAATAGTTTGAATAGTATTGATATCAGCTCTTCTCTGACAGTCTGGTAGAATTCTGCACTGAAGCCATCAGACCCTGACCTTTTTTTTTTTCTCAGGGAGACTTTTGATGAATGCTTTTATTTCTTTGGGAGATATATGACAGTTTAATCTATTTACCTGATCTTGATTTAATTTTGGTAAATGGAATCTATCAAGAAAATTGTCTGTTTCATTTAGATTTTCAAATTTTGTGGCATATAGGCTTTTGAAGTAAGACCTAATGAATCTTTGAATTTCCTTAGTGTCTGTCACTATGTTCCCCGTTTCTTTTCTGATTTTGCTGATTTGGATAGTTTCTCTCTGCCTTTTAGTTAGTTTGGCTAAGGATTTGCCTATCTTGTTGATTTTCTGAAAGAACCAGTTCTTGGTTTCATTGATTCTTTGAATTCTTTTATTTGATTCTAATTTATTGATTTAAGCCCAGAGTTTGATTATTTCCTGGAGTCTACTCCTCTTGGGTGTGTGCTTCTTTTTTTCTAGGGTTTCCGGTGTGCCACTAAGTTGGCTCCATGAATTGTTTGGCTGGACACCACTGGGAGACCCACAGAACAGTGGTTCCAATGTTGAGAATGCTGTCCCAGGGATCCCTATGTTGCCCACAGTGGGGGTGTGGGTGGGAGGGGTCTGATGTCTGGCTGCTAGCATAGAAAAACCCCTGATCTAGGGCTCTGTATGCACTCTCTCACAGAAGCACTCCCTTGGCAGGTGTGTGTGAAAAGCTCAGAGAAACCACAGTTTTCTACTCTCAGATTTGGGTCCCTTGTTTCGCCATTAGAGTAAGGATGAGCCTCATACCTGAGGTTGCGCATTCCCCGCTGCTGCTGGGCAACTGGGGCAAGCAGAGCAGGGAAGGTGACAGTGCACCAGTGCACGGGATCAACAGTTCGCCCCTCTCAGACCCTGGAGACATCCACCGCCACACGGGGATTGAAAGGGGAGCCGGGATCCACTCTGTCCCAGCTCAAGGGTTGCCCCCTCTAGCCTGGGAAGCCTCAGAGTTGGTGCTCTGGCTTCTGTAGCCCATCCACTCACCAGTTTTGGAGTTTCAGATCTTCTGCCCTTCAGAAACAGTGCGCATTGTTTGCTGCCATTTGGAACATCAAAATAGAAATTCTTATAAAAATATAGAAGCATCTAAAACTTAACATGTGAGTAATATATATTGATGTTCATTTTCACCAATATTCACACATAATTGAAAGATTAGTGTGGAGTCCCTTTTTTGAGAATGTCATACATGATTACAGTATTTGAATCATGTCACCTCAACTCCTCCAGTGTCCCCCTTCTCTCTATCAAATTCATGGTTTCTTATTTTTTTAGTTATTATTGATGCATGTATACATATAAATTGAAAAATGTGACCTAACAGATTCATTTAGTATTGTTCGTATGTATATGAGTTTAGGGCTGAATGCTTGGGATTGGATTACTTATCAGGGAGCTATCCCTGAAGCTTACTGATTCTCCTTCTGGTCAGATAATAGGAAAGAATTCATGTCTGACATAGTAAACAACTCACTACTCATGGTTGGTGATGCCAAGGACCCTAGAGGAAACCCCACTACCATAGCTTCCCTAAATCAGTAAAATCTCCTACCACATTCTGAGCATTTATACTTATATCCACAAAAAAACTGCTTCCACTCCTCATCAAAGAAGATTTTTAAAAAGCATGTGTATATCACAATGCAAAGAGCAACTGACCATGGGTCTCCAGAACCAGCTGATACATCTACAACACAACTTCTACACCAAAGGCTCAGGAAAGATCATGGAAGAAGGACTGGAAAGAGTATAGAAGTCAGATGACTATGACATCTGGTGCAAAATAGTGTCTTCTATGTTTCACAGGGAAATTGCATCCCATGCACCTATCTCAACAATATAATTGCTGAAACAAAACTTGAAAAGTGATTCTGATCAGTATCCTTAATTCTTCTTTTCCAACTGACCTTGCTTTATTATTCCTAGGAAGAACTGAAGAACAGATGAATACCAGCCCAATAAAACTTATCCAGGCATGAGTTGGTGGTGTTACTCAAGGACTTTCTTGGGATTTACATACACCATTGTATTGTTCAAGGCTCTTCTACTCTACATCCCTATTCTGCAGGCCTTGTACTAGGATCTAGAAATGTAAAAGCCAATGGAATTGTGCCTGTAAACTCCAAGGCTAGGCAGGGTCTAGGGTAGTGCAGTGCACTTTTACAAATCCTGTGACTAGGAAGCATAGACCAATGGAAGAAGAAAAGAAAGTATCCAAAAAAAAAAAACGCAAACCCAATGTAAGAATTCTATCTGAAGGTTATGGGCAGTAGCCAGAGTTATCAATATTGGAAAGCCATTTTTGTGGTAAATAAATAAATTAAGAACCATAACATGCACAGAATTTTTAAAATTTATTTATTCATTTTGAATCCTGGTTGCAGTCCCCTTCTCCTCCCAGTCCCTCCTTTACATCCTAGGATGCTAATGAATAGCATCTCTACTTATCCAGTTTGTGAACAAAGAAAGTAAAGGCAAAACAGAAAGTAGGCTTACATTAAATCAAATGAACTTGCTGTTTTACCTTGTCCTTTGTTGGTGAACTTCTGCCAGTGTAGTCCTCTTGGTTCATAGATTAAAATGTCAGTGTCAGCATCAGAATCAGTATCAGTAGAGCATAGATGAGCAGATAAAACCAAAGGAAGATACAGAAAGACTTCTACTTTCCCATGCCAACACTGAGTCCATGCCTCCCCAGAAGAAACAATGGAGTAGCTTTACAGTAATTCTTCTTCCTGAGGAGGGAGGAAACCCTCGACTTTCCTCTGTGAAACATAAGAGAAGATAATTATGTTCCTTTTAAATAGTAATGGGAATAAGTCCTCTATTTCCAGACACAGAAGGATAAATAGAAAATGGGGTGCCAACTATGCCTTCAAGAGGAGTCCTTGAATTTGATTAAGGTTACATCCAGAGACTGGAAAGATGGCTCAGTAGTTAAAAGCACATACTGTTCACTACCCATATCAGGGCACTCCAGCTCCAGGGCACCTGATGTCCTCTCTGGGCTCTATAGACAATTGTCCTTTGGTGCACATACTCTCACACAGATACACATGTATATACATGTATACATGCTTATACATGTATATGTATATATATATATGTGTGTGCATAGATTAGATAGATAGATAGATAGACAGACAGACAGACAGACAGACAGACAGACAGACAGACAGACAGACAGACAGACAGACAGATAGATAGATAGATAGATAGATAGATAGATAGATAGATAGATAGATAGATAGATATCCTGATGACAGACTCAGACTTTTTCCTCTTAAGCAATGTGACTTGGTAAAAATCTTCCTTTTTGCTCCACTTTGCTCTGTAATGGTAGAGAAAATGTGCTTGGAGTTAGAATATCAAGATTCCAATGCCAGCCATCACTACTTTTATAACCTCAGGCAAATCTATAAACTGTTTTAACTCACAATTCTCATCTCAGAAGTAAAAATAATTGACCATATCTTAACTGGGTTGTTCAAAAAATCATTTCAAATAAAATCAAATCATATCAGGTTAATATCAATTGGAGAATGTATATAAGGATTCTGCCATACTCCAGCTGTTCAATAAATGCTTATTGATTCCAAATCTATTTACTAGAAGCAATATCCTCCTCTAAAAGTGTCTAAGAATGGCAGTTTACTGCTATTACACATGACAGTTAGGATTCTGTTATCCCTCTGGGAAGACACCCTTCATGTTTATAGAGAAGAAGTGGTTAGCCAGAAGGTGGATGGCTGTTTGTGACAAACCAGTGTACTTTTTTCTAGAGTTTCAGATCAACAGATTTGGATTATCAAGTTTGTTTCAATTCCAAGAGGGGGTCTAATCCATGAGGTGGGCCAAAATTGACAACAAACTGATATGTAATCTTGATGTCAATTTATTTTTAGATGAATCTTCTGTTAACTTGGTAATGTTTGATATGTGATACTTATTCAATCAGTTGTTCATTCAATATTTAGTCTCATTATGTGTCAGATACTATAAGAAACTACACAATAATTTTCTCTTCCCTTTAGCAACTAACACTCTGATAGCAAAGACAAATATGCAATTTATATGCAAAGTGAGATATGAGACAAAAGAGACCAAGGTTAGGCACCTTGGTGATACCGAAGAGAAGCTTAACCTGCTTGAAAGAATCAGGATGGCATGATTGTTGGTGGCTACTTGAGCAGGTCCTGAGAGGAAAGCAGGAGTTCATTAGAGAGAGGTAGTAAGAAAGAGCACTTCAAAGACAGAACAGCACCCACCTGCAGAGCTGATGTGCTCCCAAACAGCCTCCTTATTAAAGGATCTGCTTATTCTGGAAATAATTTTGGTGGCATAGAGGTAAGGGACAGGAAATAGATATGAAAGTAGAAATTCAAAGGATAGAAGACACAGGGAAAGCCATGAATTGAGACATTTGGATCAGATGATAAGGGAAAGCAAGGGAAGCCCACCATTGCCTTTTTAGAAATCACTCGCTGAGTCCATTTTGATATTTACCATTAGGATAACCAGCGTGCTCCATGGTTCATTACCTAGCTAGTCTGGAGTCACAATTTGACAAGTATTTCCTAGCCTTTTTTATTCACGGTCATGATCCAGGCCCAATATATACAATTAGCTTCTGTTCATGAGACCTTTTTGACTAATCTAATTACAGTAGAGTTAAGTCGTTAAGAACATGGACCAGGATAGCTTAGATGTAGACCCCGGTTTCGTCTCTGACCAGCTGTGGGACCTAAAGGATTGTTTTCACTCTTTTATGCCTCCGTTTCCTTATCTACAATTATAATGTAACTGTTTCCCTTAAAGTTCATGGGAAATCTATGCAATGTCAATTACTGGTGTTATGTCTTGGAAATTAGAGTATTATTTAAACAGTTCTATTCTAGATTCCAATGAATGACTTCTCAGTCTCCATGACCTCTGCTACTAGGATTCTTAGCTAGAGTCACTCCCATATTTTTCTAAGAGCCTACCTTGTCATAGATCTCCAGTTTGCCTCAGTGATGCCCCGGCCCTTGGTTTCTCTTCTCTCTCCAAACCCTCTGGCCTCCCACCCATTCTCTCCCTACATGTGATCCTCACCTTCATTTCTCTCCATACTCCCTCATCTACTGAGTGAGATTAAAACAAAGAAGGCAGAAGGAAGGATGTTTTAATCTCACTGCCTTCTTTGTTTCTTAGCTTCTTGGGATCTGTGAATTGTACGGTTATCCTGTACAATATGGCTAATATCTGCTTATAAGTGAATACATTGCATGTATGTCTTCATGGGCAGGACCTAGGACCCCTAAGCATATGTAGTCCATGGGCAGCTTAGTCTTCATGTGGGTTCCTAGTCAGGGAAGCAGGGACTCTGACATGAACTCTGTTGCCTGCTTTTCCATCACTTCCCACTTCAGTGAAAGAAGATGTGCTCAGACCTGATGTGACTTGATGTGCCTGGGTGGGTGGGTTGTGGGAAGGCCTCCCTTTTCCTAAGGAGTAGGAAAGGGAGAAAAGGAGGAAGAGGAATGGAGGGTGGAACAAGGAGGAAAGGAGGGAGAAGGTAATGATCTGGATGTAAAGTGAATAAAAAAAAATAACATGAATTATTTTACTAGACGCTGGTAGAGCCTCTCAAATGTTATCAAAGAAATTCAAAGTACCTGTTTTCCCAAATCTTGACCTTCTTTCTAATTTCTGGCACACTACAAAGCACAATATGTCAATTTCCTTACCTAAACTAAAACAAACAAACAAGCAAAACAGTAATGTGAACCAAAGAAAGGGACTGTGGGAGACAATCACAGTCTCTTGTCTCACAGAAGAGGTCTGATAACTCCCTGTCATTTTTTGTTTTGTTTTGTTTTTTAGGGGGTCAGCTTATTGTAACCCTTCCATATGTTCTGAGTAGGAGTATAAGCCTAACAAAAACAATAAAACCCATAGGAAATTAAAAGAGTTAAAAACCATTACAGCTCTTTTATCATAGAGGATTGTTCTAGCAATTCTAGGTTACTTATTATTCCATTCGGAATTGAGAATTGTTCTTTCTAGGTCTATAAAGAATTGTGTTGGTAATTTGATGGGAATTGCATTGAATCTGTAGATTGCTTTTGATAAGATGGCCATTTTTACTATGTTAATCCTGCCAAGCCATGAGCATGGGAGATCTTTCCATCTTCTGATATCTTCTTTAATTTCTTCAGAGACTTGAAGTTTTTTCATACAAGTCTAGGGCTGTCTCTGACATGAACTCAGTGGCTGGTTCTTTGATCACCTCCCCTTGAGGGTGGAGCAGCCTTACCAGGCCACAGAGGAAAACAATGCAGACAGTCCTGATGAGACCTGATAGGCTAGGGTCAGATGGAAGGGGAGGAGGACCTCCCCTATCCGTGGACTGGAGAAGGGGCATGGGAGGAGAAGAGGGAGGGAGAATGGGATTGGGAGGGGAAAAGGGAGGGGCTACAGCTGGGATACAAAGTGAATAAATTGTGATAAATAAAAAAATTTAAACATTACAGAAATGTTTAAAAAATGAGAAATGGCTTCAAATTTTTCATTAAAACATAGTTTTAATGAACATCATGATTTATCTGGGCACAGATTTAATAAAATTAGTTTGCAAGTTGTGAATAGTGTTTTCTTCTGCTATGATCTTAAGCCCCTGCAGTAGGTAAGTCTATCTTATATCCTGTCAAGTCACTAAGTGATGCTGAACTGCACAGGCTGTGATAGCTCACCTCAGTTTCAGACTTTGGATTCCATTTCATGCTGCATTTAAAGTCCCCAAAAGAGTGTTTGTCTGACCTGAGAAGTCTCCATTTTGAAGTCCACTTTGAATTAATCTACCTGCCCTTCCAATAAACTTAAACGTAACCACCACCACCCAACTCAGTATTGCCTCACTGTCAGCATGCATCCATTTACATATACTTTTTAAATTCCCCCATCTAGACAGCTGATTTCTCACTGCTAAATTCTAGAATTTAGATGAAGAGAGGAAGAAAATGTGTGGACTACAAAATTTGGGGATATATTAATATCCTCAGGGTAGATTCCCAGTCTTTGAGTCTAAGCCTCTTGGGGGTTGTGATTATGGTTTTCACAGAAGAGAAGAAGATGGCAAAAGTGACTCTTTCCGATCACAGGAATGCATTATGAGCTGAGTCCTTACCATGCATGTGGACAAAAGCTGAAAACTGTTGGATTACAGTATTTCTGTAACTGTGACAACTATACTGAGGCCACAAAAATAGCAGAGTCTTGGTGCATAGAAGCATCATCTCAACATCAACCATATTTTTATTTCTAAAAAAAATAGTTTGTGTTTACTTAGCCTTGTTTTCTCCATTTGTAAAATGGGTCTGATAATAATTATCCTCACTGAGGGATTGAATGCAGGATGATAAGCATGGTGAGCCACAAATAAAAAGAACCCCCTTTTGTACCTAACGCCCCCATTATAGGATTCCATGAATAATAATTACAAGAATGAGTCCTACTACTCCTTATAAAAAAGAAATATCCAATATTGAGAGTTTTCAAGCAATGTAAAAAACTGCTTCTCAGTATGCTGAACCTGACAATCCTGTCATTGTTAGAGATATTGAAACCAATTAAATAAACCTCTGTAATAGTCATTTTAAAAATGGAGAGAGGATTCCGGATCCAAGATGGCTGCCCCAGGAGGACACTGTGTCTGAAGAGCAGGACAGTAGTGTAGTCACAACGACCGGGAGACTGAGATCTCGGACCTAAAACGCCAGCATTTGCGACTGCCAGGTGAGTGGAATTCCTATGGTGGGGAAATCAAGTGGAAAAGTCCAAGGGACACCCAGCTATTCCCAGGAAAAACTCCGAAGGGAGACAGGCTGCACACAGATGGGCTGGGCGCCTAAGCCACCACTTTGGGGTGGGGCACACGGTACCCCGGACGGACTGAGTTTCACCCAGATACTGCAGGCTACACTGGTCAGAACCACACCCCTAGGCACACCCAGCCACCACACTGGATTGGGACTCATAATATGAGGTCCAGACTGAGGTGCCCCAAATAGCATCTCAGACAATGGTGCACAGCCTCTGACCCAGAAGGAGGCACCAAGGCTCCAGTCCAGAAGACAGCCTTTATCAGCAAGCTCAGGGCAGAGCTCGGAGCCTCCTGACCAGAGCAGCACCCCCAGCGGTCATATCAAAGGGGGACACACAGCCTCTGGCACAGAGCGAAGAGCCAAACCTCCAGACCAGAGGGGAGACCAGCCTGTGGTGCTCAAAGCCTCTAGCACAGAGCACAAAGCCAGGAACACAGATCCCACAACAGAGTTCAACTGAGGCAACAACACACACTATCAAACCACCAGAACTCCCTGATCTTCTTGAAGAATACTCCTGACACAAGGGATTGACAGTTCCAGTCTGATGTTCAGTCTTGAAGCACAAACAGCTCCTTGACTATATATAAACAAATGCCCAGAAATCAGCTTAAGAACTCACCCAACAAAAATCAGGACACCATGGCCCCACCAGAAACAACCAAAAGCAATAGAGATTTTAATGCAACAGAGACACAGGAAAATTATATTAAAGCTATAAATATGCAGATATTAGAGGAACAAAAGGAGGCACAAAAAGAGGAAATGAACAAGGCCCTCAAGTAAATTAAGAAGGATTTAACTGCCCACATACAGGAACAATTAAAGATAGACAGAGAGGAAACAACCAAAATAGGAGACACAGAC
>CM053744.1:101023804-101116437 GCA_028658305.1 Pachyuromys duprasi | reverse complement strand
AGCAGAAAGAAACATATGGTATATACTCTCTTATATAGACCTATAGGATAGGAAGGTCATGCTGAAATCTACACTCCTAGGGAGGATATACAGGAAGGAGGACCCAGGTGGGTATGATCAATGCTCGTTTGGATGAACAAATGGGATGGACATTGAGTGGAGGAGAAAACAAGCAACAGGACAGGAGTATGCCAAGGAGGACCTCTGTGGGGGTCAACGTAGCGATGTATCAGAGCAGCTATTAAGACTCGAGTGAAGCCTTTGGCAGAGGGCAAGGAGTGAAGATAGAAATGGAGGAGGTTGGTGAAACTTGGAGAGAACAAGAGCTCCACAATGACCAAACTGAGCAGGGCACAGGGGTCTTGTATGAGACGGTTTCTACAACCAAGGACCACATGTGGATGTGTCCTTCAACCCCTGTTCAGATGGGACCCAGGATAGCTCGGTGTAGGACTAAAGACCCTAGTGAGGGAAACAGGGACTGTTTCAGTCTTGAACTTGATGGTTGACTCTTTGACCCTCCCCCATATAAGCTGGGGAGTGACAGACTGGCTAGATCCCAGTGGAGGACATTGCAGCCAGCCCTGAGGAGACAGGATGAGCTGGGGTTGGATGGAAGGGGAGGAGGTCCTCCCCTGTTTGTGGACTTGGAGGGGGCGGGGAGGAGATGAGGGAGGGTTGGGGAGGGTGGGAGGGAATGAGGGAGGGGGCTACACTTGGGATGCAAAGTACCTAACCTGTGATTGATAGCAAAAAAAAAAAAAGAGAGAGAGACAGAGAAGGGTTATAAAAATAAAGAAATTATTTTTATTAAAAAAATGGAGAGATATAAATTTGGACTACACACCATTTAAACTCAAATACTTAAATATTCTTCAAGAGCTATATCTAATTTTTTTAGTCAGTGTGTTTATTTATTTATTTATTTATTTATTTATTTATTTATTTCTATTTTAACTCATTTTTCCTCCTTTTTATTATTATCAGTTATTACAATTTATTCAATTTGTGTCCTGGTTGCGGCTGCCTCCCTCCCAACCCCACCCTCTCTCCCTCTTCTCCCCCTATGCCCCTCTCCTGCTCCTGTGATAGGGAAGATCCTCCTCCTCTTTTATTTGACCCCAGCCTATCCAATCTCATCAGGACTGGTTGCACTGTCTTGCTCTGGGACTGGCAAGGCTGCACCCCTCAGGAAGAGGTGATCAAAGAGATTACCACTAGTTCATGCCAAAGAAAGTTCCTGATCCCCTTAACCCAGAAGCAGAAAGACACACATGGTATATACTCACTCATAAGTGGATATTAGCCACATTATATAGGATAAACATACTAAAATCTATAATCCTAAAGAAGCTAAACAACAAGGAAGATCCTAGGGAAGATGTTCAATCCTCATTCAGAAGGAAAAATGCAATAGATGGTAGAAGCAGGAGAAGACAGGGAACAGGACAGGAGCCTACCATAGATGGCCTCTGAAAGACTCTACTAGCTGATGTATCAAAACAGGCTGAGACTCATTGCCAAACTTTGGGCAGAGTTCAGGGAATCTCATGAAAGAAGTGGAAGACCAAAAGACCTGGATCTCAGAGACCAACAGAGCCATAAAAACTGAGCCCTGGGAGTCCTGAAGAGAATGATGCCCCAGTCAAGAACAGACAATTCATGGAGAGGACCTAAAACCCAGCTCAGATATAGCCCGTAGATTCAGTCTTCAATCTACGGGAGTCATATCAGTGGGAGTCATATCTAATTTTAAAATTTCTTGCAGGTTAAGCTAGATGCTCCTGAAGACATCACAATTATTCACAAGAGTTAGTGTACTTAGACACTCCTATGACCCAGAGGAAAAAGGCAACTCTTAAATAAAGTCTTTATAATGGGAAGAAAGTTCCCATGATATTGAACCTCAATGGCATCTAACCTTGAAACAATATTGAATGAACGGCTCTCGTTCATTGCGTGGTGCCACAACTGCCGGTTGAAAAAAATCTTATTTAGTCAAGTATCTATTTGACCTCAGGTTCCAATTTGACTAATTGTTGTCTGAGATGACATGCCCTAACTGCACTGTTTGAGGGAGGAAGATGGGTCTTCAAAGTCTCTAGAATGGCCAAGAGCAGAAGCTTGAACCCATGATATAACCATAGATTGGTTTCTACCTGACCTGTTTTGGTGTTGCAATTTAATACTTTATACCAATGGTTCTCAACCTTCATAAAGCTGCAATCCTTTAATATAGTTCCTCGTGTTGTGATGTCCCAAAACCATAAAATTATTTTCATTGCTACTCCATAACTGTAATTTTGCTTCTGTTATGAACTTTAATGTAAATATCTGATATCCAGATTATCTGATATACAACCCCTGTGAAGGGGTCCTTCAACCCAAAAGGGGTCATCACCTGCAGGTAGCGAATTGCTGCTCTGTAATAACAGTTTCAAGCATCAAAATGGGAGCTAATCAACTTCCCTTTAAACATCTTGTAGAGATATAACAGTAATTGAGACATGACTTTCAAAATATATATTTTTAAATGACTATAGCTCTAATACAATGAAAGGGGTAAAAGGAAACAAGACAGAGCCTGGGTCCTGTCATGCCACAGTGTCTGTAATAGGTATACAGTGAGTTAAGTTTTTTTTTTTAACTTCAGTTTATTTACTTTACATCCCAAGAATGCCACCTCCCTCCTCGCCTCCCCATTTATGCCCCTTCCCATCCTTTCCCTCTTCGCCTTTCCCTTTCCTCCCAGGAAAAAGGAGGTCCTCCCATATCAACCTTCCCCAGCACATCAAGTCATATCAGGACAGAGCATATCTTCATCCTCTGGGGCCAGTCAAGGCTGCCAGGGGCAAGTGATCAAAAAGGAAGCAATAGAGTCCATGTTAGAAACAGCCCACCCCCACTAGCCAGGCTCCCCAGATAACAACCAAGCCCCTCATTGTGCAGGGGGCCAAGGTCCAGACCATGCATGCTCCTTAGTTGATGACTCAGTCTCTGTAAGCTCCTATTGGCCTAAGTTGGTTGTCTCTGTTGGTCTTCTTGTGAGGTTCCTGTTCCCTAAAGATCCTTCCATCTTTTTCCCAACACTTCCACAGGACCCCCAGAGTTCCACCCTATGTTTGGCTGCAAGTCCCCTGCTGGCTGGAGCATCCCAGAAGACAGTCAAGTTAGTTCCTGTCTGCAAGCATAGCAGAGCATCCTTAATAGTGTCAGGGGCTAGCTCTCTACTGTGGGATGGTCTTGGGGTGGACCAATTATTGGTTGAACAATCCTTCAATCTTTGTTCCTTTTAATCCTGCACTTCTTGTAGGCAGGATAATTTTTGGATCAAAGATTTTGTCAGTGAGTTGTAGTTCCCCTCCTTCCGCTAGTCCTGCCTGGCTAGGAGATGGTCACTTCAGTCTTCATCCTCCCCCTTACAAGTTAGAAGTCTCAGCTAGAGTCACCTCCATAAAATCCCAAGAGCCTACCCTGTAGCAGGTCTCCAGCTTAACAAAATGATGTCATCCTCTGTTTTCCTTCTTACCTCCCACTCCTGTTCTCCTCATATCTGATCCCCAGCTTTGCTTCCCTCCTCGTTCTATCTCCTGCTGCTGATGTGCATTGGGGTCTTCTGCTTACCTGCATTGGATATGGAGGCATTAGAATGTAATCTGCACGTTTCTAACTTACTTCAAGTTCCTCCAACCCATCACTCTCCTTCTTTTCCAACTTTTTGAGTGAAGACACACTTTACCAGGTCTGGGAGTCAAAGACGAATTCCTATGTCTAGTTCCCAGTCCATCACCTTTACTTGCAGTCCTGAAGCTGGCATTTTCTACAAACAAAACTTCTTTATCAGAAATACCCATAGATTCTGCCATTTGTAGAAAATAGGGGACCACTTGTTTGAAGGAGAGAGATGGGCTTGCTTCTCTCTGGATGCCATAGATTCTATGATACTGGCCCTGGCAGCTGACTTGACACAAATATTGTTTACATTTGTTCAGCTTCTTCACACCTCTGTGTGCATCTTCATCTTCCTTCTTGCAGTTACTCATAGCAGTGGGTGAAGATCTTTCCATGTGAAGGGAGTGATGCACCCATCACCCAGGATCCTCTGGGTTCCTGCGGAACTGACACCAACTTGCCATCAATTTTTCCATAGATGCCTCTATCTCAGCTTTATTGAGACCTGGTGATTTCAATTTCTCCCTTTCCTTTTATCCCTTGAGGTGGTAGCTACTTTCTACTTTAACTAGTCTCAACTGAAAAGTATGTATCTATGCCTTTTTCATAGGTTAACTCCTTGAGAACAGAGATCTTTATTAAGCACCCATACAATATGTTCTGAATGCTTCCATGGTTGGAGGAAATGATCCATCTTCTCATAACTGCTGACCACTGCTTCCTAACCTTGGCTTTATCCTCTTAAAGAGTGACAGCTGCTATCCTAACTGCTCACATCCAGGACAATGGCTTTTTATCTCTCCCTCTCTCTTTCTTTTCCTCTTTCTCTCTCCCTCTCTCCCTTCTTCTCCTTCCTCTCTCTCTCTCTCTCTCTCTCTCTCTCTCTCTCTCTCTCTCTCTCTCTCTCTATCTCTATCTCTCTCTCTCTCTCTCTCTCTCTTCCCCCCTTCTCATAATAGGCATCCAAGACGCTCTACTATACTTCATATCTATACTGAGATGGTCTGGTATGTTTTTGGAATCTAGCTTGCTTTCTTCCTACAGTTTTTAAATAAATCAAGTTTTTATTAAAGGAAAAATAGAATACTCACCTAGAGATACAGGGCCAAACTCAGTTGCTCAATATAATTTTTAGAATAGATCTCGATACTGTGCTTACTGAATGCAAATGCAAAATCCTATCATGAGGTGGGACTTCACCACATCTTTCTCTGGGTTTTTATGTTTTCTACCTCAGAGAACTGGTGGATATAATTTTCTGTCACAAGCTGTCAAACTATCCCACAATGTAGTGGCTTTCATCAGCTACCACATATTCAATGAGCTAGACTCATTGAAGTACTCAGCTAAGATGGATCAATGATGCTATGGAGATATCAGCCAGGCTCAGTGATGAATTTGGATTCTAAAGTTAGATTATTTACTGTTTCTCATCATCATAGTAGTCTGAACTTCTGTTAACTAAGTCCTGAGAAGAAACTAGCAAAACAAGGAAAGAAGCCCTAATGCACAAATAATTTCCCAGCCCATGCTACCATTTCTAGATTTAAACATGTCATGTCACATGATCAAGTTTCTTCCATGTAGAAAGAGGCATGACCTATGAAATTGCATAATCTAAGGTCTTGTTTGTCTCTCCAGTTTTCTCCATGCTGCCTAGTTCCTCACCCTGCAGAAATCTCTCCACAGCCTTTGATCTTCTTAACCCTGATCTTTTATTATTTAGACCCTTTCTTATACCTTCAGTCTCCATGCATGATGTTTTCAGCCTTGTTTACCCTTTTACTTTGTCATGTCTACCTCTGTCTGCTTCTCTTCAATCACTGGTTCTGCTTCAAGTCTCTGCTTAAGTGAGACTTGTCTTCCTCTCAAGCCACATGAGGGCCAGAACCCTGCCTCCATAACTACCAGGTTTCAC
Source organism: Pachyuromys duprasi (assembly GCA_028658305.1). NCBI lineage: Eukaryota > Metazoa > Chordata > Mammalia > Rodentia > Muridae > Pachyuromys > Pachyuromys duprasi. The sequence continues at coordinate 101,110,847 of CM053744.1, read as the reverse complement.
ACACAGAACACATTAACTGCCCTAACTCTGTAGCATGGGAGCCAAGTCCAGCCTAGAGTAGAAATCCCAAGCTCTGGACTTGGAAATCCACCAATATCTACCCTGGAAAGCTCCACCCTAAAAAGTTCTGCCCTGGAGAAAAACTATATAAACCCTATCTTCTGCTCAGTTCTCTGTTGCTTCTTGCCCATCTGCCCTCCTGGGTTCTTCATCTTGTGTGATGTCTGTATGCTGTGTGACTTTGATGTATTTTTGGATCTTGACTACGAGGACACCTTTCCCTTTAGAGCTGTAATACTTCCATTGTGGAAGCCTTTCCTCTCCTCCCACAGATGTAACACTTACATGATTTCCAACTGAAAGATTTCTGGCAATCTCCCAAGAACTGTTCTGAAATCCATTCCTGTGGTCTCAGATCCTATCCTATAATGTAGCTCATGTTCCCTTGCATGTCTCTTCCTCCAGACCATGAGTTAATAAGGATGCAACCTCATATGTGTCAAATTATTTTTCTGTCAATCTTTGTTATGTTATCAAGCTTGCTCTCCCTAACTTTCCTAAGAGAAGAGGTCTCTAAAACATAAGAAACTAATTTTCTTTTCTATTGTATGAAATTGCAGTTAGAATGATTAAGATTGGGGCAATGAGGAAGTCTCTTAAAGTTCTTGAACTCTTGCCCACACTTTGAACTGCCATCCTTAAAATTATGTTCATCTACTATCATTATGCTAACATGCTCCCAGGTGATAATGGAATGAGAAAATATAGTCACTAGGTACACTAAGGTCAACATCAAGACTCTCCCCTTGATTTTGGCCCAGTCTTCTGTGAGTTTTGTTGAGGTATGGCTTTGAATTGTTCTGTGGGTTCCATGCTGATGCTTGGGTTGGTCAGGAAGTGGTGTGTGTCAGTGGGTGTGTTGTTCCTTCTGATCAAAAGTTAGATGTTCCCCAAATCCTTAAGATCAGATAAGTATGTATTAGTTATTATGGTACTAATATTTTTCTCTCTTGGCTATTGCATAATAATAGAGAGACATCACTGGAGCAATGGGGAAGCCACCTTTGAAGTGAAAAGGTCACACCAACACAAGAATATAATTTAGCACTTCAAGAGCCAGGCCTTAGCAGAACCCACCCTTCTAGGCCAATCCCAAGAACAAAGTCCTGAAGTTGACTTTAATATATCTAGTTAACTAACACTTACCTGATCCTAAGGCTTTGGAGAACATCTCAGTCTGCATCAGAAGGTGTAATTCTCCATCCACACACACTTTTCAACCAGCCCAAACACCAGCAAAGAATCCATAAAAATTTCCATGAACTAATTAACTATCAACATATATCTAAAATTCTATCTACATGACACAAAAAGTCCATATTTTTGGATGTCACATCTTATTTGCAAAGTGTGTGGATTCTCCTTGGGGTAGAACAGATGAGGTAAATCAATAGTACTGGCCAACAGTAAGTGATGGAGTCTATATTTAGTCTGGGCTCAAGTATAAAATTATAAGTAGGAAGCAAGGCCAACAGGGGATGCTTAACACAAATTTCTGGAATAAATGAGGTTTAGCCCAAGGAGAAGCCATGATTTCTAACAAAGTCCATAGTAGTAGGAGTTAGCCTCTAACTCCTGGAATTTTCCTATTAGTCAAAATTGATTCCCCTTGAAAGTTCAGTACCTTTGATTATTTTTGAATATGTTGGCAAGGAGAAAGGTAAAAATAAGGTCACTTGGGGAAAGAAACTTTACTGTGGTAGGCTCAGAAAATAGAGCTGATTCAAACTGGCACAACCAGAAGAAATTTAATATGCAGCAATAGGAAAGGAGCATGTCTCAGGACAGTGGCTGGAGTCTTGCCTAATGGCCTTACTCACAAGGCCCAGCCCTAGGATGACACAAGGTCCTCTGAGCATAAAAGCTGGACTTCAAAGAGGTTGTTCTTTTCCTGCCTAATGTCACAGATCCTACTCAATATGAATAAGGAATGATTCCATAGAAGAACATGGAGAATATGATGATTCCACCATGCTGCACACTGAGAACCAGGATTCAAATCCATTCTTCACAGGTTACAAACTGTACAAACTGAACAAACTATTTCATATTGCAAAGACTTACTTTTGCATCTTTAAATATCTACCATATACCTATGTCTATGGTAAGTAGGAAAAAAGGGACCAGACTGTAATGATCAATGCTACATCAAGCCAGCTATTATTATCATTACTAGTGACAAAGCCCTTGACCTCAATAACATAAAGTCTAATCAGAGAGATAGATCCCCATTTGAAACTAGAACTCATCGAAATCTATATTATAAATCCATCTTTTCTGTTCCTTAAATGATTTCCAATTTCAATTCCTTTAACAAGTGTTTATTGAGTATAATGTATCAGACAACATGTCTGCCATTGAGAGAATATAATGGTATGTAGAAATAAAATAAAATGGCATATAGTCTCTTCATGAACCTTATGGCCAGAAAGGTACAAATCTTCAGGTGCAGAGCCTGGGGCTTTTGCAAATAAAGCCTATTCAGTCACTTCCTTTCTCTTTTTGACTGCTTATGATCAGTTTAGTTCTTGTTTGTTTTGTTTCCCAGACAGGATTTCTCTGTGCAACAATCCTAGCTGTCCCAGAACAAACTGTGTAGCCCAGGCTGGCCTGAACTCAGAGATCTGCCTGCCTCTCCATCCTGAGTGCGGGGATTAAAGGCTGGGCCACCACCTTTATCCCAGGTTAATTCTTTTAACCAACTGATCTGTAAAGATAAGTAACTTGGTGAAAACTAGACAAACTATCTGGCTTTGTTTTGTTCAGAGTGAGATACACAAGACAAGAGAAAGACAGCAATTCCTTCTGGTCACAAAATGAATTGGAACATGCCAGGTAGGGAAGGAAACAAAGCCTGGGAACAAGAGATTTTTATCCATGAGTGTTTTCATGAACAACAACAAGAAGAAAATAGAAAGTTTAAAAGAGTGGGCACCTAACTACCATTAGACTCTTTTTTTTTAAGGAACTTTTAAAAGAGTTTGGGGGCCAATGTGGTATCTCTGGAAGCTAAAAGATAGGAATGCTGGTAACCTCAGAAATATAGGTAAAGATATGAAATAAAGTCACAAATGATTCCAGCAACAGAAATTTAAAATAAGCTGTCCCATTCTGACTTTTTTTAAACATGTGCTGTATATGTGTGTGGAGGGGGGGGGTATGTATGGAAATTTATATGTCATGTTCAAATGTGTGTGTGCATACATGTAAAGAGGTACGTCTGTGTGTGTTTGTGTGTGTGTAAGCCAAAGGTTAACACCAGATACCATTATTGATCACTCTCCACGTTATTTATTGAGACAGTGTTTTACTTGACTCCCTAGGTTACTGACTTGGCTGGTCTAGAAAGAAAGCTTATTCTGGGGATCTCTGTCTCCTCCCCTGGAGCGCCAGGCTTGCAGGTGGACTGTCACACTGATTTGGAACTTATGTGAGCTCTGGATATTTTTAATTAGGTCCTCAAGTTTACAACAGTTCAGCATGAGGCTTCCAAACCTTTGTCTAGTATCTATGAGACCCCATTGTTTTTCTTATATGCCACCTCAAATGATACTGTGAAATAAAAATTGAAATGGAGGCCCCATCATAGGGTCTCTTTCCCCCAAGGTATTCAAGTTTCTTGGTGCATACTTCTCTGTGCGCAACTTGGCCCATGTCCTCCCTTGTCAACACCACAGTCATGTCTTGTAGTAAGTGGATTTTCCTGTTACCTATCAGTCTCTGCATGAACAGCAGCGTAAAGATTATGACTCAAATACCAGATCCATGATGAAAGTTGAGATAGCCCAGTTTCTCAACCAATGGACAGATATAGCTTTCAGGTGTGTAACCCACAGTTTCTTTTATTTTTAAAAGATGTGTTTTTTTTTTTAATTTGCTAGAGAGATGGCTCAATGGTTAAGAGCATATGCTGTTCTTGAACAGGACATGGGTTTAGTTCCCAACACCCACACAGTGGCTCAAAACCATCTCTAACTCCATTTTCAAGAAATCTTCTACCATCTTCTGGCTTATATGCACACATACACACAGAGACACAGATTTACTTATAATTATGTATATGGGTATGTCCGTGCATGGGAATATACACCTGAGTTTCAAAATGAGAGTGCCTGAGGAGGCCAGAAGTATAGAATTCCCCTGAAACTGGCATTTTAGGCACTTGTGAACCACTCGACATGGGTACTGGGAACTAAATTGCATCCTCTGCAAGAACAGCAAGTGCTCCTTAACTGTTGAGTCTCCTCCATTGCTCAGCACATAGCTTAACTCCACAGCTGGGTTGGGTAGTTGACTTTTAAAATGATTGGTTCATGTTAGACTCCAAATCCATCTGATCTTGCCCCAATGTGGGTGGGGGAGCTATGACCTCTGGACCAGTTGCTAGGCAACGTTTTCTCTACTGCAGATCTGGACACTCCTCCATGGTGGGGAGGAGACCTTTCGCATTCCTTTGCAAGGGGGTGGGGTCTTGTTTTCTCTTCTTTCTGCAAAAGTGCTAGGAGAATTTACTTTAACATGGGGTACAGAATTTATAAAGCAACCTGTAAAGCTAGCCTGATCCTTTCATTCCCCCCTTCTTCTAGTAACTGCTTCAATCATGAAGCAGCTGTGGGGTGAAGGTTTTTCTTGGGGTGCCCACCCTTTGATTTAGCATTTCAGCCTGTAAGGTGGCATTTGGGCTGAAGATCCATCTTCTGGAGCGTCTTCAGTGCTGAAAATTGGACCGTTGGCATCAGGGGCTAGGGAGGCTGAAATGCTAGTCAAAGGCTGGACAATGGGGCAGTCCCAAGCATCTGGTTAGTTGATCCAATTGAAGACATGGGGATCGATCTTGTCAGATTTTAGAAAGTCCAAATTTTAGTTCACAGTCCATAGCTGATCTCGGAAAAGTATGTTGTGCCCGAATCATGATTCCCCAAAAGACCACCACCAGGAGCTAAGTCCGTTGCAAATCACATGAGGATCTTTTTATTATAAATCATTACAAGCTGCAGCTTGGGCTCACAGCCCCCACCACCGAAGCAGTGAAGAGCCGAGAGCCCCGTGCTCAGGTTAGTTGGGTAATTTAAAGATTCTGGTCCCTCCCAGCATGCCCAAGGCAGGGGCAATTCCTACCTGGCAAGCATCTATTGGTTGAAACATTGTATTTTGAATTGTTGGCTATAGGAAGGTCCCCAAACCATTAATTCTTCCCTAGGGAGATAGGCCAGTTTCCTAGCAATTGTATCACTAGTGTGTGGATAAAGAATGTGGCAAGGCGAGTTCTTCCCCTCAGAGTACCACTGGACCTCCCCACCCAACTATTTTAGGCCTCAAGCACTAAAAATAGCCACCTTTAATCTCTTGGTCTCTCAATCATCTTACCCAAGATCCTCTCTGTCATTTAAGAATTATAAGAATGTCTTGAGAATGAGATTCAAAGAACAGAGGCTAGTTCAGAGTTAAACAGGGAGAGCCGTTTTGTCCTTGCATTCTCAATTCCATCCTTTTCATGAGTTAATGTGAAGGTTCTTGGGTTAGGCCTCAGGGACTCCAACATATGCCTGACTTTCCACTTTCCCTCTTTCTACTTCTTCTAAAGCTTCACAAATGCCATCATCGTAAAAATGTTAACAACCCCACCATTTGCATGCAAATTTCATGATTTCCTTGTTTTAAATTGCTAAATAGTATTCCATTGTGTAAATGTACCACAATCTCTGTATCCATTCCTCAATTGAGGGGCATCTGGGTTGTTTCCAGCTTCTGGCTATTACAAATAAAGCTGCTACAAACATGGTTGAGCAAATGTCTTTGTTGTATACTTGAGCATCTTTTGGATATATGTCTAGAAGTGGTATAGCTGGGTCTTGAGGTAGCACTATTCTTAATTGTCTGAGAAAGCGCCAGATTGATTTCCAAACTGGTTGTACAAGGTTACATTCCCACCAGCAATGGGTTTCCCTTTCTCCACATCCTCTCCAGCATGTGTTGTCATTTGAGTTTTTTTTTTGTTTTTTGTTTTTTTTTTTTTTATCTTAGCCATTCTGATGGGTGTAAGGTGAAATCTCACAGTCGTTTTGATTTCCATTTCCCTGAAAGCTAAGGATATTGAGCATTTCTTTAAGTGTGCCTCTACTATTAATATTCTGCTATTGTGAAATGGTGGGAACTAGAAAAGATCATACTGAGTGAGGTGTCCCAGACGCAGAAAGACACACATGGTATATACTCACTTACAAGTGGATATTAGACATATAATATAGGATAAATCTACTAAAATCTGTATACCAAAAGAAGCTAATCAAGAAGGAGGTCCCTGGGTAAGATGATCAATCCTCATTCAGAAAGGCAAATGGGATGGACATCAGAAGAAGGAGAAAATAGGGAACAGGACAGAAGCCTACCACAAAGGGCCCGGGAAGACTCTACCCTTCAGCATATGCTTTGATGGGTATCAAAGCATATGCTGAGGCTCATAGCCAAACTTTGGGCAGAGTGCAGAGAATCTTATGAAAGAAGGGGAGATAGAAAGACCTGGAAGGAGCAGGAGCTCCACAAGGAGAGAAAAAAAAAATCTGGGCACCAGGATATTTTCTAAGACTGATACTCCAACCAAGTACCATTCATGGAGATAACCTACAACCCCTACACAGATGTAATCCATGGCAGCTCAGTGTCCAAGTGGGTTTCCTAGTAAGGGGAACAGGAATTGTAATTAATAATAATAATGATAAAAATAATAAAAACATTCACAGTCCTCTAACTATGGGTCCTATACAGTATTAGAATGCTTGATCTTCTACCTACAGTATCAAACATCACCAAACAAATTTAAGTTTTTCTTAAAGCCTTATTTTAAGTACCTCCTTGTCTTTGAATTAAATCCAGATTCTTGCTTTTTCCAGAGGTTGAATGAGTCATTCATTCTGCTTTGTACATTCCTCAATTATAGCATCCATTGCTCTGTGGGTTATAGCTATCTCTTAAAAGGATTACAGAGGGAAAAAATAGTAAATGTAGTTTTCTTAGCTCAGCCTCCATATGTAAGTGTTCTACAAATGAAACTAATGACTCTATCCATGGACTTCTTTGTAAAGTTTAGCTCCTATATTTCTACTCAGTAAACACACGAGTATGTGAATAGATGAATGGAGGCATGTAAGATTCAACAAATGAAAAGATTCCTAAGGTGCCCCACATTCTCCCCACCACCATATACACATAATTAGGCTAAATCCTCAAACTGTCTTGATCATGTTCCATCATGACTGTGGCCTGAAAAAATCCATTATTTTTGCATAACCAGTGCTTGGGAGATATACTTGCTTTCCTAGTGCCTAGGGCTCTGTGTCTAGATAACATTATCTCCACACAGGAAACCAATTACTATGGTTTGCTCATGTGCCTCAAAAGTTCATATGTTTTTCAGTGAAGTAAAAGGTAGAGCCTAGTGAGACATTTAAGTCATGAGGGAGGAGCCCTTAGAAAGCTCTGTGTGAATTTCTCCCTGAGAATAGGATAGGCTGTTGTGGATAGTGGACATTACTTTTATTTTCAGTCATGAACCTGATTATCTCCCAACCTATGAGATGTCGATGATTAGTATTAGAGTCTTACCAGGTACATCTCAGACTTCCCAGCTTCCAGAACTATGATTCTCTATTCTTTATAAGTTCCCCAGTTTCAAGTATACTATTATAACAACAGGAAAGAGACTATGGTTCTGTAGTCATTAATCTCCATTGTCAACTCAACTTGATTTAAAATTAGTTAGGATATTAGTGAGTTTTACCCCTGTGTATTGGTGAGGGTACTTCCAGAAAGGGTTATCAGAAAAGTGAATACCAACCTTGAAGTAGCTAATACCATACCCTGGGCTTAGGCACTGAAGCAATAAAAGAAAAGGGAGAAAGACATCAAAGTGCTAGGATTTCCTTCACTCTGCATTCTCTTTGTCATGAAGGACGTCACACCATGACTTCCCCACCACCACGAGCTGACCCCTCTGATACTATAAATCAAAATGAATCCTCCTCACATCAGTGTTTTGAGCATGGTGATCCAATGTAATTGATGCAGACACAATGCAAAGCCTTGGACATGCATGTGCTTCCATGCTTTTTATCAGATATGTATCTCTTATTTTCTCCTTGTCTTCCCCTTTCCTGGCCATGAGGTTAATGCGGAGAGAGACATGCATGCAGCAGTCCAGTTCTGGTTTGTTTACACTTCTTCATCTTGTGATCAGTCTTTACATCACTCTATAGCGGGAATTTAACACCTTTTCTCAGGTGAAGATGTCTCTCCAGAAAGTTTACTGCCATGTTGCCGAGTTCTTTCCTTAGTTTACTGCTTCCTCTTATTTCCAATCACATTCAGCAGACATGCTTCAATTCTTATTTCTCCTGATGCTTTCTTAAACATACACACACGCACATTTATTTCTCTCATAATGCTAGGGATGTTGAAGCCTAGAAACCACATTTCTTGTCTTTAAGCAATATAGCAAAGCACAACCCTGGCCAAGAGTCATTGTTTAATAATTATGTGCTCAATTCATGATCTTAAAACTCAACAGTCCTAATAACTGATGTTCATTATAGCTATCATGCACTAAAGACTGTCATTTAATCTTCCCACGGATACTTAGTAGTCGTATTTATTTTGCCCGTTTTCTAAATTGAGGTTCATAAAAGGTCTATGCCTTGTCCAAATCATAGTTTAAAAGTTGTGCCCAACTGAGCTTGGATTGAAGACCTGACTTCAAAACACAGCAATATACTAATCATAAAAACATGAATGTTTTCACATAAGGAAGAATAAACAAAATAAGTGTTCTAAACATAGCAGCGAGTTCACAGTCATGCGTGCATTCTCGTGCTCAGAAGTGCTATAAATTGTGTAGCACTGATGACCTCCAGGTACCCAGAGCCTGAGAAACAAGCTCAGGCTCCCTTCAGCCTCCAAAGTGTATCCTGGCAGACTAAGGGTAGAGAACTATGATTAGGGTAGGACACAGGAGAGAGAGAGAGAGAGAGAGAGAGAGAGAGAGAGAGAGAAACTCAAGTCTCATTCTGTTCTGTCCATCCCTCTTTGGCTTAACATCACTTTCCTTCCAATTCAAAAACAAAACAGAGACCTCGTTTGCCTTCCTCTGTTCTTCAGAACACTCAAGTTCTCTCCCTCAAGCTAATAAAACCATCAAATATCCACAGAGGCAGAAAGAACAAGAGATTCTATAGACTTCAAGTCACAAGCTTGAGAGCTCTCCTGGGACAGCTACTTCAAAGAAAAGACTTGACCTGTCATCTCAGTAATTATATCATCTTTAATCAATTCCCCCTCATGCCTCTAGCCAGCCTTGTTCTCAATGGCAAAATTTACCTGGGCCTGAGTTTTACTCAGTTTTATGGAGACCAGAAATTTCTCCCACAGATAGGTTTAACCTGTGCTTTCAAGCACACAGTTGAAAAGAGTTTTAAAAGCTTTTTACTAAGCACATGATGAAGTACTCCCCCCCCCCACACACACACAGGGCATCACTGCCATGAAAGTAGCTGGGTAAGGCCAGGTGAGAATCGAGAACATGTTAAGAAGGCCCAGGGCCTCTTACAGGTCTGTGTTCTCAGAGATTTTCACACCCAATGCTCTATTATCCTCAAAATGTGCTTTTACCCAAGTATCTCCAGCCATAATATGAGTCCAATCAAAATATCATTTCCTCTAGGAAATTTCAACCCTCAGATAGTGAAGTGATTGAGGAGGGTACTAGAGTCCCTTGGCTTGAATGTATACTCATAGCTGTAGGGTTTGAGCAAGTTATTTCACCTCTGTGTGCTTCAGTTTCTCCTTTTTATATTACACTTTTTATATTAGTCATGTTAGAATTAAATTTATAACATAACCCAGCCGAAGAGTTCCTACCTTATCATTAGAATCTCATAGTTGTCCATTCTTGTATTTATATGGTTTTCTCTTCTGAAATTCTTCATCCTTGGGGTTATTTGTTCAATACGTTCGTTTGTCCAAGACATGAAAACTCAAGAGAATCAGAGACTATATCTGTCTTGTTTACTGCTAAGTTATGAGTGTTTACTTAGAATGTTACATCAAACACTGAAAAGACTTTGAATAATAAGTGAATCAACCAATAAACTGAAAATCTTAAAGCAAAGCAGAATTCACACCAGACCCAGGCAAGAATATCTACCATATTTTATTTCATATCCTAAGTGATAGTAAAATTTCAGGTTTCTAATAGATAAGAAGCAATATATTTTGGATGAGCAAATGATGCATTTTGGAAAAGATGGAGAGGATAGAAATAGGAAATATGTGGGCTGGAGAGATGGCTCAGAGGTTAATATCACTGGCTGCTGTTCCATAGGATCCAGACTTGATTCCAGCACTGACAAAACAGTTCACAGCCATCTTTCACTCCAGTTCCAGGAGATACAACACCTTTTTGGCCTATTCTGAGACCAGGCACACACATTATGCACAGATGTATACACAGGCAAAATACTCACACACATAAAGAAAAAAAAGAAAGAAAGAAAAGGACATGTGATTTACAGGCATGTGCTAAAATGCAAATGTTTCTTTTTCCAAACTCTTACCCTCCAATGAAAATCATTTATAAGGAAGGTGTTTGTCATGTGGCAACTGAAAACAAAAAGGAAGCATAAATTGCTTCCAAGTGCTGCTTCTGACAGGAAAAGGGTTGAGTAAGGATGAAATTAAAACTGCCATAGCCCATTGAGATAAGTGAAGCACCTCTTCTGCCTCAGTTCTGTGAGCTGTGTTGATCTGTGTGTGAGTGGATGGGGGGTGAGGTTTTGCTCACTCAGACTTCAGACTCCTTAAACATCAGTGTGGGACAGCTCTACATCTTACAGCACAAACTCTTGGAATTGTCAGCAACAAGAGAATGAGCTTGCACATCTAACCAAGCTCAGATAACAAAGCAAGAAGCCATGTTGTGGTAGGTATGTGGAATCCTTGGTGGTGTTAAAAAGAACTTTGCAGTATTTCAACTGACATAATATTTGTACATATTTATGGGATATAGTATGAAAATTCAATGCATGTGTATTATCTGTAATGATCAAATCAGGCTGTTTAGCATTTCTCGCTCTTGAAGCATTAATTACTTCTATGTGTTGAGAGCATTCAAGCCTTACTAGTTATTTCAAAATATACAGTAAATTATTATAGAGTGTATATATCTGACTGAGCTATAGAAAACCTGAACTAATTCCTCCCATCTAATTGTACTCTTAGAAACAAAGCTGGCAGACATGTAATTTGAAGTACTGTGCCTGAGATATCAACTATGCCCAACTAACTTCTCACATACCTGTTTCTCAGTAAAGCCAACCCACACAAATACAGCCTAAGTGAATTCAACTGTGTCTAAGTGCTTTTGTGTTTATGCTAAGCCTTCCATCTAGGTTGAACATGCATAGATTGAGACAATGTACACTCTCAGCTGAGATCACATGGTGAGATTACATAGTGAGATCACATGGTGAAGCCAAGAGGAGAGTCAAAGGCTGCCATGAGAAATGGAAGCACCCGAGAATGGTTAAAACCTGAGAAAGGAATTTCTAGAGGTTATCATGGAGTCCAAAACATCTCATGTAGACAACAGGTGGGTAGACCCTGCCTGGGACATTGAAATATATGAATTAAACACTTATAAAAATATTTCTGCTCTTATGCCTTGTAGCTGCATAAGTGTGTGCCAGGGGGGAAAAAGGTTCTGGGAAGAACAGAGCTGTGAAACCCATTGAACACTGTTTACAGTCAGAGCACTCAAGAGCAGTAACACCCCTAAGACAAACACTAATAAGGTGGAATTCCCACGATCTCATCTATTCACAGCTAACATGCAACATTTTCACATCTCACTTGGTTCTTGCTTGCTTGCTTGATCCTTTGGTGATCGATCACATGAAAATAAAAAAATATAATCCAGGGTGCATTCTTTCTCATTGATGAAAAGGAAAATGTCTTCACAGATTCTCTACAAGTGTCATATGTGGAAAACATACTGATTCTTGGGTATTTCAAACTAGACACTCTATATGATAAAGAAAAACATTGTGTCTTTTATTTGGGGATCTTTAATTGTGGGAAAATTCAGTCATGATTGCATCAAATAAACAGTTCAAGGAGTGGTGTTACAAAACAGACTATACTGCTTCTCTCCAAACTTTTTTGACTTTTAGAAAGAGGAGATTTCTGGGCATCTCTGAACTCATCAGATCTTCTATATGGAGTCATGCTTTCCCTATGGAGGATTTTCTTTTTTAGAAAGAAATCAGCAAAATAAAATGCTGGTTTATTGTTGGACATTGTTTCACACATACATCAAACAGACCTAATAATAATAATAATAATAATAATAATAATAAGCAATTTCATAGACAAAAAGGGGTGGTGGGGGAAAACATTTTTAAAATTTTAAATTATTCATTATTTATTAAAATTTATTCATTTTGTATCCTGGCTGTAGCCCCCTCTCTTGTCTCATCCCAGTCCTACCCTCCCTCTGTCTTCTCCCACTATGTCCTTCCCCTAGTCCACTGATGGAGGAAGACCTCCTCCCCTACTATCTGACCCTAGCATATCAGGTTTCATAAGGGCTGGCTGCATCATCTTCCTCTGAGACCTGGCAAGGCTACACTTTCCAAAGGAAAGTGGTAAAAAACATGGCCACTGAGTTCATGTCAGAGACAACCCCTGCTCCCCTTACTAGGGACCCTATTTGCAGACGGAGCTTCCTATAAGCTACATCCGAAAATGGGGTCTAGGTCCTCTCCATACATGGTCTTTAGTTGGAGTATCAGTCTCTGCAGGCTACCCTGGACCCAGATTTTTTCGCCTCTGCTGGTCTCCTTGTGGAGGTCCTGTCCCCTCCAGGTCTATCTGTCCCCACCCCCACCCCTTTCTACCATAAAATTCCCTGCACTCTGCACAAAGTTTGGCTATGAGTCTCAGTATCTGCTTTGATACCTTACTGGGTAGGTTTTTCAGAACCCCTCTGTGGTAGGCCCATGGCCTCTTCCCTGTCTTCTCCAACTTCCAATGGCTATCCTGTTTACCTTCTGAATGAGGATTAAGCATCTTCACTACGGTTCTCCTTGTTGTTCTTTGGGACTATAAAGCTTCTTTAGGACTATAGAGTTTAGTATGTTAATCTTGTATTAAATGGCTAATATCCACTTATAAGTGAGTAGATATGATGTGTGTCTATCTGCTTCTGGGTTACCTCAGCATAATCTTTTCTAGCTCCATCCATTTGCCTGTAAAATTCATGATTTTCTTTTTTTATAACTTATTTCATTTTCTTTTATATGCATTGGTGTGAGGGTATCAGATCTCCTTGATGGAACTGAAGTTACAGACAGTTGTAAGCTGCCATGTGGGTGCTGGGAATTGAACCCATGTTCTTTGGAAGAGCAGACAGTACTCTTAAACACTGAGACATCTATACAGCCCCAAATTTCCTTGTTTTTAATTGGTAAGTAGTATTCCATTGTGTAAGTGTACCACAATTTTGTATCCATTCCTGGATTGAAGGATATCTAAGTTGTTTCTAGTCTCTGGCTACTAAAAATAAAGCTGCTACAAACATAGTTGAGCAACAGTCTTTGTTATATAGTTGAGCATATTTCAGATATATGCCCAGGAGTGTTGTAGCTGGATCTTGGGGTAGCACTACTCATAATTTTCTGAGAAAGCACCAGATTGATTTCCAAAGTGGTTGTTCAAATTTATACTCCCACCAGCAATGGAGGAGGGTTACCCTTTTTCCATAATCACTCTAGCATGTGTTGTCACTTGAGTTTTTCATCTTAGTTGAGTTTTCATTCTAGTGGGTGTAAGGTGAAATCTCAGAGTCATTTTGATTTTTACTTATCTGATGATTAAGGATGTTGAGAATTTCTTTAAGTGTTTTTCTGCCATTCAGTATTCCTCTATTGAGAATTTTGTTTAGATCTGTACCCCATTTTAATTGGATTACTTGATTTGTTACTGTTTAACTTCTTGAGTTCTTTATATATTCTGGATATTAGCCCTCTGTCAGATAGAGGGTTAGAGAAGATCCTTTCCCAGTCCGTAGGCTGTCATTTTGTTCTGTTTACAGTGTCCTTTGCTTTAGAAGCTTTTCAGTGTCGTGAGGACCCATTTATTGATTGTTGATCTTTGAGCCTGTGCTGTTGGTGTTCTGTTCAGGAAGTTGTCTCCTGTGCCAATGACTTCAAGGCTCTTCCCCAATTTTTCATCTAACAGATTTAGTGTGTTTGATTTTTATGTTGAGTTCTTTGAACCACTTGGACTTTAATTTTGTGCAGGGTGATAAGTATGGATCTATTTGCATTTTCTAGATGTAGATATCCAGTTAGAACGGCACCATTTGTTGGAGATGCTATCTTTTTCCCATTGTCTTGTTTTGGCTTCTTTGTCAAAAATCAAGTATCCCTAGGTATGTGGGTTGGATTCAATTCCATTGATCCACCAGTCTGTTTCTATGCCAGTACAATGCAGTTTTTATTACTGTTGCTCTATAGTACAGCTTGAGACCAGGAATGGAGATATCTTCAGAAGATCTTTTTTATTGCACAGGGTTGTTTTAGCAATTCTGGGTTTTTTGTTTTTCCATATGAAATTGAAAATTATTCTTTTATGTTTTGTTAAGAATTATGTTCATATTTTGATGGGAAACTGCACTGAATCTGCATAGTGCTTTTGGTAGGATGTCCATTTTCACTATGTTAATCCTACTGATCCATGAGCATGGGAGATCTTTCCATCTTCTGATATCTTCTTGAATTTCTTTCTTCGGAGCCTTGAAGTGTTTTTCATACAGGTCTTTCAATTCCTCAGGTGGAGTTACACCAAGGTACTTTATGTTATTAGTGGCTATTGTGAAGGGTGTTGTTTCCCTATTTTTTCTCTCAGCCCATTTGTCTTTTGCATGAGGGTTTCTGATTTCTTTTTTTGAGTTAATTTTGTATCCAGCCACTTTGCTGAAGGTGTTTATCAGCTGAAGGAGTTCTCTGGTAGAAACTTTGGGTTCACTCATGTATACTATCATATCATCTGTGAACAGTGGTACTTTGATTTCTTCCTTTCTGATTTGTATCTCCTTGATCTTCTTTAGTTGTCTTATTGCTCTAGCTAGAACTTCAAGTACTGTGTTGAAAAGGTAAGGAGAGAGTGGGCAGCTTTGCCTTGTGCCTGATTTCTGTGAGATTGATTTAAATTTCTCTCCATGTAGTTTGATGTTGGCTATAGGCTTGCTAAATAGGTATGTGCCTTATATCACTCATCTCTCCAAGACTTTAAACACGAATAGATGTTGGAATTTGTCAAATGCTTTTATGGCCTCTAAACAGATAATCATGTTTTTTTTTTCTTTTAGTTTGCCTACATGGTGGATTACGTTGATGGATTTCTGTATATTGAACTACCCCTGCATTCCTGGGATGAAGCCTACTTGGTCATGGTGGATGATATCTTTTGTGTGCTCTTGGATTCAGTTTGCAAGTATTTTGTTGAGTATTTTTGCATCAGTGTTGATAAGAGATAGGTCTAAAGCTCTCTGTTTTTGTTTGGTCTTTGTATCATTTAGGTATCAAGGTGACAGTGGCTTCATAGAATGAGTTTGGTAATGCTCCTTCTGTTTATATTTTGTGGAATAGTTTTTTTTTAATTTATTTATTTTTATATCAATCACAAGTTAGGTACTTTGCATCCCAGGCATTGCCCCCTCCCTCATTCCCTCCCACTCTCCCCATCCCTCCCTCATCTCCTCCCTGCCCCCTCCAAGTCCACCAATGGGGGAGGACCTCCTCCCCTTCCATCCAACCCCAGATCATCTTGTCTCCTCAGGGCTGGCTGCAATGTCCTCCCCTGGGATCTAGCCAGGCTGTTACTCCCTGGCATGTATGGGGGAGGGTCAAAGAGTCAGCCATCAAGTTCATGACTGAAACAGTCCCTGTTTCCCTTACTAAGGTCTTCAGTTCGACACTGAGCTATCTTGGGCCACATCTGAGCGGGGGTTCTAGGCCATATCCATATATGGTCCTTGGTTGGAGAAACTGTTTCATATAAGACTCCTGTGCCCTACTCAGTTTGGTCTTTGTGGAGCTCTTGTTCTCCCCAAGTCTTACTAATTTCCCCTATTTTTATTATTACTTCCTGCCCTCTGCCAAAGGCTTCATTGTGAGTCTTAATATCTGCTTTGATACATTGCTATATTGATTCTTTCAGAGGATAGTTTTAAGAGTATTGGAGTTAGCTCTTCTTTGAAGGACTGGTAGAATTCTGTGCTGAAATCATCTAGCCCTGGGATTTTTTGGAAGGGAGACTTTTGATGACTACTTCAATTTCCTTACAGGATAAAGACTATTTAATTAATTTACCTGACCTTGATTTTTAAAAAGATTTATTTATTATGTATACAGTGTTCTACCTGCATGTATACCTGCCAGAACCCCAGCTCTCATTATAGATGGTTGTGAGCCACCATGTGGTTACTGGGAATTGAACTTAGGACCTTTGGAAGTATTCTTAACCTCTGAGCCATCTCTCCAGCACCCCCACACACACCTTCATTTAACTTTGGTAAATGAAATCTATCAAAAAAATGTCCATTTCATTTAGATTTTCTAATTTTGTGGCATATAGGCTTTTGAAGTAAGATCTAATGTGTTTTTTTTTTTTTCATTTCCTTGGTATCTGTTGTTTTGTCCGTTTTTCATTTCTGATTTTGCTGATTTGGATAGTGTCTCTCTGCCTTTTAGTTAGTTTGGCTAAGGGTTTGTCTGTCTTGTTGATTTTCACAAAGAACCAGCTCTTCTTTTCTTTGATTCCCTGAAATTGTTTTCTTTGTTTCTAATGTATTGATTTCAGCCCTGAGTTTGATTATTTCCAGCTGTGTATTCCTCTTGGGTGTATCTGCCTCTTTGTTTTCTAGTGCTTTCAGGCATGATGTTAAGTTGATTGTATGAGATATCTCAAACATCTTTCTGAAGGCACATAGTTGTATGTATTTTTTTCTTAGCACTGCTTTTATGGTATCCCATAACTTTAGATATGTTGTGCCTTCATTTTCATTGAATTTTGGGAAGTCTCTAATTTCTTTCTATATTTCTATCCTGACTCAGCTGTCATTGAGTAGAGAATTGTTTAGTTTCCATTCATGTACAGTTTTTGTTATTGTTGTTGTTGTTATTTCTGTTGTTGTTGAGATCTAGTTTTAGACCATGGTGGTCTGTCAGGATTATTTCAATCTTCTTGTACTTGTTGAGACTTGCTTTGTGCCTGACTATATGGTCAATTTTGGAGAAGGTCCCATGAGGTGTTGAGAAGAAAATATATTCTTTTGAGTTTGGGTCAAAGGTTCTGTAGAAATATATTAGGTTCATTTGATTTAGGACTTCTGTAAGTGTCATTATATCTCTATCTAGGCTTCTGTCTTAATGATCTGTCCCTTGGTGAGAGTGGAGTGTTGAAGTCTCTCACTATAAAGGTATTGAGATTGATGCATGATATGGGCTTTAATAATGTTTCATTTACGAATTCAGTTGCCCTTGTATTTGTGGCATAGATGTTCAAGATTGTGATGTCCTCATGGTGGATTTTTCCTTTGATGAGGATGAAGTGTCCCTTTCCATCTCTTTCGATTAATTTTGTTTGAAAGTCTATTTTATTAGATATTAAGATGGTTACTCCAGCTTGATTTATGGGTTTGTTTGTTTAGAAAACTTTTTTTCCATCCCTTTACTCTGAGGTATTGTCTATCTTTTTTGCAGAGATATGTTTCTTGAATGTAGCAGAATGCTGGATTCTGTTTTTGCAACCATTCTGTTAGTCTGTTTCTTTTCACTGGAGAGTCAAGTCCATTGATGTTGATAGATATTAATGACCAATAAATATTAGTTCCTTTCATTGTGGAGTTGTTGGTAGTAGTGTGTTTGTGTGGTTGTTGGTTATTTGTGTGTGTGTGTGTGTGTGTGTGTGTGTGGAGTTATCTATACCCTACATTTTCTTGGGTATATTTTATCTCGTTGGAGTTTTCCTTCTAGTATATTTGATGGGTCTGGGTTGCTGTATAGATATTGTTCAAATTTTGTTTTGTCATAGAATATTTTGTTTTCTCCATCTGTGTTGATTGAAATTTTGCTGGGTATAGTAGTTTGAATTGACATCTGTGGTCTCTTAGAGTCTGCACCAGTCCTGGCTTTCATAGTTTCTGTTGAGAAGTCTGGTGTGATTCTGATAGGTCCACCTTTCTATGTTACTTGACCATTTTCCCTTGCTGCCTTTGATATTTTTTCTTTGCTCTGGAGATTTAGTGTTTTGATTATTATGTGACTGAAGGAGCTTCTTTTCTGCTGTAGTCTACTTGGTGTTCTGTAAGCCTCTTGTACATTTAAGGACATCTGTTTCTTTAATTTAGGAACATCTTCTATGATTTTCTTGAAAATATTTTCTGGGTCTTGGATCCAGGAATCTTCTTTTGAATCTATTCCTATTATTCTGAGGTTTTGTCTTTTTATGGTGTCCTTAATTACTTGGATGTTTTGTGTCAGGACCTTTTTTGATTTTATGTCTTTTTTGAGATATGTATTGATTTATTTAATTGTATCTTCAGTGCCTGAGATTCTCTCCTCCATATCTTGTATCCTGTTTGGTGGTGCTGACCTCTTTGGTTCCCAATGTTTTCACTGGGGTTTCCATTTCCAGGCATTTCTCAGTTTGTTTTTTCTTTATTCATTCTAATTCTGTTTTCATGTCTTGCACCATTTCCTTCATCTGTTTGAATTTGGATTCCTGTCTGTCCATCATATCTTCTATTCATTTGGCTGTATTTGCCTATGTTTCTTTGAGAGATTTGTTCGTTTCCTTTTATGTGCCTCTAATAACTGGATAAGCATAGATTTAAGATCATTTTCTTGTGTTTCTGATGAATTAAAATATTCATTGATTTTTGTGGTTGATGGTGAAACCATGATGTCCTGATTTTTGTTGGATGTGTTCTTACACTGGCCTTTAGTCATCTGGTTGCACATAACCTTTGCAGTTTTTCCTGGAGCCTGTACAGCAGACTGGGTCTGACTGTCTTGAGTATTCAAGAAGTTGAGAGAGGTTCAGGGGGTTGAGAATGAATGTTGGTGTTTCAGACACTGCTAGGGAAGGAAGGTCACAGCTGCATGTGTGTAAGCATGGGAACATGTGTGGGAGCATGTGTGGGAGCCCCCCTTGAAGGCCATGGGTACAGGCTTGTAGTTGCCTGGAAGGGTGGGACGCAACACAAGTGGGGCTGCTGGTGCGGTTCATGGACGCATTGCACAGGGGCCCTGAATGGCTCAGTGACCACAGGCCTGTTGGACTCTGTGCTCCTATCACTCATATCTGTTTGGACTGCGCTATCTTGGATCCAGGAACTATTTACCTAGACTCCACTGGGGGACATACAGAATAGGGACTTGGATGTTGGGAATGCTCTCCCAGGGATCCCAATGTTGTCTACAGTCAGGGGTGGGGGTGGGATCCTATGTCTGGCTGCTAGCAGAGAGGGTTCCCAGGTCTGGAGCTCTGCATGCACTTGCTTGCAGGTACATGTGGGAAGCTTAGGAGCCCCACTGCACTCTCCTCTCAGATTTAGGCCTGCAGGGTAGCCGATGGGATTGACTATCTGGCCTACTACTAGAGCGGAGGGTCCCCACACCTGTGGCTTGTCCCTGGGTCATGTGAAAGTGTAGGGGGTCCAGTGGTGGGGTCTACTATCTGGCTACTAGAGCAAAGAGTTCTCACAAAAGTACAGGGTGTCCACAGTCCACCACTCCCACACCCAGGAGATGTCCACGGGGGGATTGGATCCAATCTGCCTCAGCTCACGGGTTGTTCCCTCTAGCTTGGGAATCCTCAAGGTCAATGATCTGGTTCCAGCTGACCATCCACTCATCAGTTTCAGGGTTTTGGATCCTCTGCCCGTCAGATATGGTGCATACTGGTCACTGCCATCTTGGAGCCCTCTGAAAATCTTTTATCTTTGGCCTGCTTAACCATCTCATGCAATCCAACTACTTACAGTACAGCTAAGTACATACACATAAAAAGTTACTGGAATGCTCTGAATAAGATTGTTTTGTTGTTGTTTTTGGTCATGGTGGTGGTGGTGTGTGTTTAACAAGGTTCTTTTTCTCCTTTGAGATTATAATAAATATTGTCTCAACATAAGTAAAATCAGAAGGGGACAGGAAACAGTCTGAATGCTGGTTTGATCAGCTATTATCAGTAAAAATGGCTGATACCTAATACGTACAAACAATAAAATGTAAATGAAAAATACAAACAAAATTTCCTTTTAAAGTATTTTTTAAGACCACTCGTGGATATAACCTAGAACCCATGCTCGGATGTAGCCCATGGTAGCTCAGTATCCAAATGGGTTCCCTAGTAAGGGGAACAAGAACTATTTCTGACATGAACTCAATGACTGGCTCTTTGACCTCCCTCTCCCCCCCACCTCCGAGGGAGGAGCAGCCTTGCTAGGCCACAGATAAGGACATTGCAGCCAGTCCTGAAGAGACCTGATAAGCTAGGGTCAGATGGAAGGGGAGGATGACCTCCCCTATCAGTGGACTTGGAGGGGGTAGGGAAAAGATGAGGGAAGGAGCATGGGATTGGGAGGGAAAGAGAGAGGGGGCTATGGCTGGGATACAAAGTGAGTGATCTGTGATTAAAATAAAAAATAAAATATACATTTAAAAAACAGAAAAAAAGATGGGCATGGGAAGTGTTGGTTCATGTTGTGGTTTTGGTGGGATGGTGGAGAGTGCGTGTCATCCATGGGTGGCACTGCCAAATGTGGGGTGGAGTCTGCTGCTCTACTCAAAGGTGACCACGTATAAATTCTGAGATGGGAGTGGAGGGTGAATAGGTCACAATGGTCTTAAGTTTAGCTCTTCTTGTTTGCTGTCTAGTCATCCTCATCAGTCTTCTGCTTCTTGGTGTCAACACCATCATCCTCATCATCTTCAGCTACACAGAAGCCTCAGTTTCCTCATTTTCATCTCACTCCTCTTCCTTACCATCACCTTCCTCTTTCTCCTCCTCCTTTTCTACATCTACTTCATTGCCAGCCTCCTGCTCCTCATTTTCTTCATTAGCATTCCCATTGGCAGGTGTATCTCTCTGCCTCCTCAACTTTCATTTTCTCCTTCAAGTCCTTGATAGTGATCTCGGAGCTGGTGTCCACTGCTACATCTGACTTGGTTTTCTCAAGTGAGTCCTCAAACTCGATTTCTCTCTCATTCAGCTGCATAGGACGTAAGAAGCATCTTTGATGACAGAACTGAGGTGGGCTTGTGCATGGTTAAAGTTTGAATATAAAACGTCCTGCACGGCTTCATCTCCTTGAATGCTTTGTCCCCAGGTTGTTACTTAGTTAACATAAATGGGTCACTTGACTCTAAATTGTATATCTGTCTGTGGTTCCGTCTAAGATCTCTGCTGAGATACAAGAAACCAACCCACAAAGTCCCACAACTAGGCTGGCTCCTCTTGGACCTTCTTTGCATGTGTTGACTTTACTGAAACACATATGTGTGAGAGAGTAGTTGGGTAAAACAGATACATCAGGTACTTAAGCCACCATGTCTTACTCACCATAAAGAACCCATATGCTCTTCAGTTGTGAGTCAACATAAGCCTCTCCTCTATTAATTATTTTCTGGTATTTTGTCACAGTGACTAACATTAAGTAATAACCAGGTAGTATGGCTGATAGACATAACTGGTGGACATAACCAGATAGACATAAGTGATGGAACACAGGCCTAAGGAGCTGATTTATAAGAAGGATATAAAAGGTTTTGGAGATGTGGGCTGTTTAAATCCTATAAGCAGTATTAAAGGGTATTTTAGTGAGGTTTGGAAAATCTAGTATTCTGTCTGATAGAGATGCCCCTGATGGTTCAAAGGGAAACCAGGACCTACTGGCAATTAGATTGGATACTACTCCTGTTATACACTAGGAAAGAATCTTGCTATGGACATTGGAAACAACCTATTTGTCCTTCAGCAGAAGGATAAAGGGTATGTGGTACATTTCCAGAATGTTGTATTACTCAGCTCTTTAAAAGAAAATGGCATCATGCTTCTGAGACATGGTCGTGCATGCCATAGAGCTGTGTTTAGGCTGTTTCAGTCCTGACTTGCCACTGTTCGCTCCCACTGAGGAACAAGTCAGTCAGAAAGACACACCGCAGCCATGGCTTTTAAAGATACTGGAAGAGCATTGGTGGAACCCGAGGTGGCAATTCACCAGATTTGAATCATGCTCACCAGCCTCAACTTGAAGTCGCTGGAGAAAGTGTGTACTGACTTGATCAGAGGCCCTAAGGAAAAGAATAAGAAACTTAAAGGGACAAGTGCACATGCCTACCAAGACACTGAGAATCACTACAAGAAAAACACTTTGTGGTTAAGGTTCCAACACATGGAATCCTTTGAAACTGAGAATCCACAAGCGATTCATTGACTTACACTGTCCTTCAGAGATTGTTAAATAGATTACTTCCATCAGTATAGAGCCAGGAGTGGAGGTTGAAGTCACCATTGCAGAAGCCTGAGTCAAATTATGCTAATAAATTGACTTACCCAGGTTAAAAAAAAAATGACATCATAAAAATTTTAAGGCAAATGAATGTAACTATATAAAAAATGTATTCTGAGTGAGGTAACACAAACCCAGGAAGATGAATATGGTATATTTGGATATTAGCTATTAAATAAATGATAACTAAGCTATAATCCATAGACTCAGAGAAGTTAGGCATAGAGGAAGATTCTGAATAGGGAGGTCATGTATCTCCATGGAAGGGGAAAATAGATTTTATAAATGGACTGGAGCTGGAGATAGGGGTGGAGAAAATTGAGAACAGGAGGATCAGGTGGGAAGGAGAAGAGGAGATAGGATTGGGGGAGAAAATGAGAAGAGAACAGCTATAATTAAAGAACATTTGAGTGGAAGTATAGAAACTTAGTTCAGTGGAACCTTCGTATAAAATATAAAATGTGATTATAAAGAAGTCACCAAATAATGAGGGCAATAAAACCCCTTATTGTCTATCTCTTGTCACCAAATGATGCTTTCAGTGCTGGAACTGGGTTTCAACCAATTAAGTTGTTGCCTGACAGGGTCCCATGGAAATCCCCAAACAACACATGCTGTTGCCATGACAATAGATTGCTCTCCACAGACAGTAAGACCTCATTGCTAAAGACAACACTCATACAACTCATTGAACTTGAAGAGGTTGAGCTAGTGCCTACAGAGGACCTTCACCCCATGTTCTAGTATCTATGACATGGAAAGTAACTCTGCAGGCTACCAAAATTAGAAAAGTAAACACTAACTCAATACTGTTTATCTACAATCTGTCCTGCAATGTTGGCACAAACTTTATGGGAGTAACCAACCAATGTCAGCTTTGACTTAAGGTTCACTTCATGAGGTGGAAAACAATACCTGTACTTCTTAGTTGACCAAGAAACAACCATCATCAGAAAGACTTCCTCCTACAGTAGATGGGAGCAAATAGAGAGACCAACAGCCAGGCCTTAGAGAGACACACACACGGAGAGAGAGAGACTTTGGAATACTTAGTTATAAATGAAATATCTGTATCAAATGCATCTCCTCAGAGCACCACAAAACAAAACAAAACAAAACAAAACAAAACAAAACAAAACAAAATGGAAGACAAGAATGAAGGAATGGGAAAGACAGAGGAAATGGAAGATAGCATGAGAGCATGGCCCTCTAAAACATCTGAGCAAAGCTCAGATGAACTCATAAAGAATGAAGTAGCATGCACAGGGCCTACAAAGGTCTGCACCAAGTCCTCTGAATATATGTTATAGTTTTCAGTTTAGTACTTTATGGGAATCCAGAATGTGTGCGTGAGGGATCTCTGATTCTTGTGTCTTCTCCTGATGATTTCTTTTATTTTTCTGTTGGCTTAGCTTGTGCAACATTGATATGAATGTTTTGTTTTATCGTACTTATCATACTACCACACACACATTAAAAAACATTTAAAACTTTTTTAATGTTATGGTGAAGAACTCAAGTTGGTGGAGGTACTAAGAAATAAAACATATACTGATCTTTTATTTTAATTTTACTTGTATATTTCTTTATTACAATATATTCATTTTGTATCACTACTGTAGCCCCCCTCCCTCATCTCCTTCTACTCACACCCAACCTTCCTATTCTCCCCCTATGCCCTTTCCCTAGTCCCCTCATAGGAGAGGACCTCCTCCCTTTCTAGCTGACCCTAGCTTATCAGGTCCCATCAAGGCTGGCTGTATCATCTTCCTCTGTGGCCTGGTATGGCTGCAACCCACAGGGGAGAGATGATCAAAGAACCTGCCACTGAGTTCAACTCAGAGACATCTCCTGTACCCCTTACTAGGGAACCCACTTGGAAACTTAACAGTCAATGGGCTTCCTTTGAACATGGGGTCTAAGTCCTCTCCATGCATGGTCCTTGGTTAGAGTATCCATCTCTGCAGGGCCCCCTGGGGGCAGGTATTTTGGCTCTGTTGTTCTTGTGGAGTTCCTGTCCCCTCCAGGTCTTTCTATCACCCTCTTCTTCCATGAGGATCCCTGCACTCTGCCCAAAGTTTGGCTATGAGTCTCAGTATCGGCTTCTGTGCCCTGATGGGTAGAGTCTTTCAGAGGTCCTGTGAAGAGGTCTGTGGAAGGCTCCTGTCCTGTTCCTTGTCTTCTCCTACTTCCAATGTCTATCCTGTTTGTCCTTCTGAATGAGGACTGAGCATCTTCCTTAGGGTCCTCCTTGTTCTTTAGCTTCTTTAGGACTATAGATTTTAGTATGTTTACCCCATATTATATGGCTAATATCCACATATATGTCTTTCTGCTTCTGGGTTTACCTCACTCAGGATAATCTTTTTTTAGTTTCCACCATTTGCCTGCAAATTTCATTATTTCCTTGTTTTTAATTGCTGAGTAGTATTACATTGTGTAAATATGCCATACTTTCTGTATCCATTCCTCCAATGAGGGACATCTAGGTTGTTTCCAGATTCGGGCAGTTACAAATAAAGTTGCTATGAACATAGTTAAACACATGTTCTTATTGAATGGTGGGGCATATTTTGGATATATGTCTAAGTATAGCTGGATCTTGAGGTAGCACTATTCCTAATTTTCTGAGAAAGTGCCAGATTGATTTCCAAAGTGGTTGTACAAAGTTACACTCACACCAGCAATGGAGGAGGGTTCCTCTTAAACCAGACACTCTAAATCTGTTAGATGAAAAAAAATGGGAAAGAGCCTTGACTTCACTGACATAGGGGAAAATGTCCTGAACGGAATATCAGCAGCACAGGCTCTAAGATCAACAATTAATAAATGGGACATCATGAAACTGAAAACCTTCTGTAAAGCAAAGGACACTGCCATCAGAACAAAAATGACAGCCTATAGACTGGGAAAAGATCTCCACCAACCCTATATCTGACAGAAGGCTAATATCCAGATTATATAAAGAACTGAAGAAGTTAAACACCAACAAACTAAGTAATCCAATTAAAAAATAGGATACAGAGCTAAACAGAAAATGCTCAACACAGGAATATCAAATGGTGAAGAAACACTTAAAAAATGTTCAACATCCTTAGTCATCAGGGAAATGTGAATCAAACAACCATGAGATTCCACCTCACAACCATCAGAATGGCTAAGATCAAAAAACTCAAGGGATGATGCATGCTGGAGAGGGTGTGGAAAACATGTACTTATTTAGTACTAGGGTACTAAGAAATAAAACATGTGCCTGCAGACATGGAGTTGAGACAGCCCTAGAAAGCACATGCCTAGTGGAAGGCCTAGTATTATCATAAAATAATCAAGGAGCATACTGAATTTTGTGAGTAGTTAACCTACTGAACTAATTCTGGTAGCCAGAGAATTGCTGCCTATTTATTGGTTTAGGACTGTACTACCCTCAACTAATTGTGGTGAAAAGCAAGATGGATTTAACTTGATTAACTTGGGCCAGTGAAGACCTAGCTTGTAGATGTGCATGGAGAAAATAATATCCAAAACAGGTGGCTTTACACAGTGGGAAAGAGCTATAGTAAAGAGCTGAAGCGAAACATAAAAATGAAATTAGAAGGAAGAAAAGAATATAGATTACAAAATCATTATCTTAAGTGATGTATAAAAGGCAAATAACTGTACATTTTATCTTGGATGTGAATCCTACTTTCTACCTTTTACACACAGACATTTATGTGGGAGTCAACATGAGTATAGGCTGTAATACTAGAAGTAAGCTGATGAGAAGGGAAAAATCGAGATGTTTGAAGGAAAATGTGGGAAAGGCAACAGAATGTGTTAGACATGGAAGTAGAAAGAAGAGGACTGAGGGCATAAGGATACAAGGGGAGATGTAGAGAGATCTAGGGAGGAAGACCAAAAACAAACAATGTCTGGAAGTGCCATAATGATACCTGTTAGTCTGCATGCTGGTATGAATGGATAACAAAAAATTAAAAGATTAAAAAGCTGAAATACTGCACTCTGGCTTGCCACTAGAAAAGAGATTCAGAAACTAAAAAGGGAATGGCATGACAGAGTTATATTTACAGTGGGGGATTTGTTTTGTAAATGATCCACTTGCATGTATTAGGGGTATGTTAATTTATTACTTATTATAACACTGCACTTCAAGGTGAGTAGAATGGAGTTAAAGAAGACATTCTCTACAGCAGGGGTGTCTCTCACAGAATCACTACTGAATCCTAGTGTCCACAAAGGACAAGAAAGAGTTTGGAGAGAACCTATTAATCCTCAGCAGCTGATCAAGGAGACATGGTAAGGTTTTGTGCTTCCAACTAAAGCCCAGGCACAAAGTGGACCTAGACCTCCCAACAATGATGTAACAGATGGACAGCTTAGGCTTCATGTGGGTTTCCTAGTAAGGGAAGTGGGGATTGCATCAGGCAAGACTCACTTGCAAGCTTTTTGATCACTTCCACCTGGAGGGAATGCCTTGCCAGGCCACAGGTGAGGAGGACACGCTCAGTCCTGATGCAACTTGATGAGCTAGACTGGATAGAAAAAGGGAACTCCCCTTTTTTTCTGAGGAAAAAGGGAGAAGGAAAGAGGAGAAAGTGAGGGTAGGACTAGAAGGGGAAGAGGGATGAGCCTAGAACAAGGATGTAAAGTATATATATATATATATATATATATATATATATATATATATATATATATATTTCTTAAAATATTTTTTCAAGCTTTTTATTACTATATTTTTATTTATTACAATTTATTCACTATGTATCCCATCTGTAGCCACACCCTCATTCCCTCCCAAACCTGCCCTCCCTCCCTTTTCATTTCCCCCCATGCCCCTTCCCCAGTCCGCTGATAGTGGAGGACCTCCTCCCCTTGCATCTGATTCTAGCCTATCAAGTTTTTTTTAACATTTTAATTTTATTTTATATTAATCACAGATTATGTACTTTGTATCCCAGCTGTTGACCCCTCCCGCATTCCCTCCCTATCTCTTCCATCCCTCCCTCATCTCTTCCCTGCCCCTTTCCAAGTCCACTGATAGGGGAGGACCTCCTCCCCTTCCATCTAACTCTAGCTTATCAGGTCTCTTCAGGACTGGCTGCAATGTTCTCTTCTGTGGCCTAGCAAGGCTGCTTCTCCCACTGAGGGTGGGGGTGGGGGTGGGCGGTGTGGAAGAGCCAGCCATTGAGTTCATGTCCAAAATAGTCTCTGTTCCCCTTACTAGGGTACCCACTTGGATACTGAGCTACCATTTGCTACAATCAAGCAGGGGTTCTAGGTTATATCCATACATGGTCCTTGTTTGGAGAAGAAGTCTCAAAAAGAACCCTGTGCCCTGCTAGGTCCTTGTGAGCTCCTGCCCTCTCCAGGTCAGACTAACTCCCCCTTCTTTCATATGATTCCCTGCACTCTGCAGGAGGGTTGGTTATGTGTCTTAATATTTGCTTTGATACACTGCTAGGTAGAGTCTTTCCAAGGTCCTCTGTGGTAGGCTCTTGTCCTGCTACTTGTTTTCTCCTACATCCAATGTCCATCCCATTTGTCTTTCTAAGTGAGGATTGATCATCTTATCCCAGGTCCTCTTTCTTGTTTATTTTCTTTAGGTGTATAGATTTCAGTATGTTTATCCTGTCTTATAGGTCTATATAAGTGAGTACATACCATGTGTGTCTTTCTGCTTTTGGGATACCTCGCTCAGGATGATCACTTCCAGGTCCTACCATTCGCCTGCAAATTTTTTAATTGCCGAGTAGTACACCTTACTAGGGATATCTTTATTATACTGAGCAGTCTCATGGGTAGAGTCTTTCAGAGGTCCCCTGTGGAAAGCCCCTGTCCTGTTCCTTGTCTTCTCCTACTTCTGATGTCTATCCTGT
This sequence comes from Pachyuromys duprasi, assembly GCA_028658305.1. Classification (NCBI taxonomy): domain Eukaryota; kingdom Metazoa; phylum Chordata; class Mammalia; order Rodentia; family Muridae; genus Pachyuromys; species Pachyuromys duprasi. Next base: position 101,082,284 of record CM053744.1, on the reverse strand, counting down.
TTGCCCTTCTGAATGAGGACTAAGCATCTTCCCTAGGGTTCGCCTTGTTCTTTAGCTTCTTTAGGACTATATATTTTAGTATGTTTGTCCTACATTATATGTCTAATATCTACTAATATCTAAGTGAGTATATACCATACGTGTCTTTCTGCTTCTGGGTTACCTCACTCAGGATGATCTTTTCCAGTCCCCACCATTTGCCTGCAAATTTCATGATTTTCTTGTTTGTAATTGCTGGGTAGTATTTCATTGTGTAAATGTACCACAATTTCCATGTCCATTCCTCAGTTGAGGGACATCTGGCTTGTTTCCAGTTTCTGGCTACATGAATAACGCTGCTATGACCATACTTGAGCAAATGCCCTTGTATCATGTGTTCTTTTACCAAATATATTTTCTGTTCTAAATGATATTTGATTTTTGTCTTGAGTTCCTTTTGCCACTTGTGGACATTAATCCCACAATCTGAATACTATCCCTTCCCTATTTATAAATACTCAGAATATATAGTATGATTCTGGGGCTTTTCATAGTATGTTTTGATGAATAGAAAATTGTAAATTTTATTCAGTCAAAATTCTATTCTTCTTTGTTCTAATAGTTTTATTAACGTAAATCTTAAATTCATCTGGAAATTATTTTTACCAGTGATGTGTAGTAGAGAACCCATTAACATTTTCCTCAGCCACTATCCAATTATTACACATAATTTTATTGATTTAGTTTACCCAATTTATATTTTATTTGCATAACTTAAACTCTTATAGCATGTGAGAAATGGACTTGAAATAGCAAAATTGAAATGATAAAAATATATTATAATAAAATTAGAAGATTTTTGTTTTCTGAAAAGAAGGTATTTTAGATGAACAGTGTTTTCTTAGATGTCTGAACTTATAACAGGATCTACTTTGAGCTATAATTCTTTCTGTAAAACTTTACAATGAAGCAAGATAGTTCAAGCTTCCATCACTAATTACTATGATAACAGCTGTTTTATACTGACACAGTACCTCATGTGTATCCCTGAATGGCCTGAACTCTCTATGTAAAGCAGGCTGTCCTGAAACTCACAGAGATATGCATCCTGACAAAGACAACATGCCCTGTGTCAGCCCATATCTTATAATAATTATCATTTCCATCAATTAAAACATCGGTGCCACCATATCATAACTTCATGTAAATGAAGATAAATATAGCCAGAACTTTTTTACATCACTTCAAAATATTTATTTTTTTGTTCCAAGCCAAACCATATCTATCTTTAGTAAACATACTTATCACAAGCAATCATAGTATTCCAGGCAAGATGTGCAGACAATCATTTGAACCAATGCATGAATGGCTAATTCTTAATTTCATGGTGAGATTTTGTATCTGGCCAGATGAGGGCTCTGTCTGATTTCACTTGTTTGGGGGGGGGGTGCCTTGACACCACCCTGGGCACGCCCTTCATCAATTTATCAAGATCTGCGGAAATCCTTCAGGGGATATTGATTGGAATTTTTGTGCACTTACAGATAAATGTGGAAGCAATGGACATATTTAAAAGAATGGGTTTTCCTGCCTATTGGTATTGCTTTTCTCCCAGCATCTGGAGCTTTTTAAATGACTTTAATATAACATTTCTAACACTGCCATAAAATTCTTGAATGACTCATCTCAGGTATATTATGATGATTTTTCATCTTTTGTAAATATTGTTACTATACCATTCACTTGACTTCTGCTTGTGTGTGGAAAGTCGGTCGAATGACACAGAGCTTTCATTTGATAAATTTACTACATTCTCATGCCTTAGGATAATTTTCTGTATGTCTTTAAATTTTTTGATGTATGAAAATCTCATCTCCAAATAACAGTTCTTTTTAATGTATTGGGTTTTTTGTTGTTGTTGTTTAATTTTTCTGACTCGGAGTGTCCAATAAAATGTTAAAAATATCTAATGTCAGCTACTGTTTACTTTCCTTGATTGTAAAGCGAATATGTTAAATATTTTACGATAAAGTAAGATGTTAGCTTTGAGGCTATTATTCATGTGCCGAAATGTTTTCAATTCCAGGTTTAAAAAGAGTTACACTTCTGGCATGAATGAGTGTAGAATTTTGATAAATTCCTTTTTTCACCTACTGAGGTGCAATTATTAGCATTCAATAATCATTTGCCTTTCGGTTGGAGTGTAGCTATTAAAATAATAATTTACTTTAAAATCATGAGTTACTCAGGAATCCTTAGAAGAAACCCAATGGGTTCATAGTGCATCACAATATTATGTATTGGTCAGTTTGAGTGTGTATATTCAGGAGTGAGACTTCTAAGTTTCTGTTATTTTAATGGAATGGTGCTGTTTTGGTGTCTAAGTCATGAAAAACTAAAATTTGCCTGTAAAAACTCTCATGGTTTTATTTTACTTTTTAAAATTTCAAATTTATATACAGTAAAAGCCATCTTCCTTGGTTTCTTTCTCCATCTCAGCCACGGGACCAGATATACAGCAGTATGACATCGACTGATGATGTGAGCACCTAGTTTAGCACAGCAGCACCCGTATATTCCTTTGGCAAGTTGTCTGTTTGGATCTTTTGTTTATATTTTAAACTCTGGGTGGTTTGTTTACTTGAAGTTGAATTCTAAGTTGATCACATAATCTTGATGCAAGTTCTTTACTAGGTATGTGATTTACAAATATATTCTGGCCTTTGCAGTACTAATCACACTTGAGTTTGCCCTTGCCCCTTCAAGTAACTTATTATAATCAGTCACCTCCCATATTTCTCAGGTAGTTGATTATTTTTAATAAATACTGAGAAAGGCAGGCATAAGGAATGCACAGATCTGAACTTCCGTCCACGTTCATTCACTAAATGCTCTTCTGGAAGCCTGGGGGTGAGCTGTCTGCTCATCTGTAGAATTCACCTGAGAGGACATGTAAGCCTAATGTGGATTTGAACTGTCACTTCACTGTGTACTTGTTTTAGTGGCATGCGAACTTCTTTTGAAATTTGTGATTGTACTTGACTGTTAAAATTTACCTGTAACACCTTCTAATTAATTTTCTTTTAAATTAAGAATCTCTTTTGTTACGGTATTATTGCCCCCCCCCCCGTTTTTTTCTTGAGAAGAGAGTCAGGTAAATCTTATTCAAGGTTGATAATTATAACATGCTTAGAGAAGGCAACTTTAAAATTTTTATTTTTTATATGTATAATTTTCTGCACAGTTAGTTACAGTTTTCTCCCCTCTATTTCATTCTACTTCCTCTGGCTTTTGTGAGCAATCGTCATAAAATCCCTTAGCTGGATGTTTATGTCATTTCTTTTCCTCTCTTCTTTACTTGCAGCCTCAAAGCGTTGTGCTTTCCCTCTGCTATGCTACTTTCATTTTATTCCATGAGTGTGGGCTTATAGATGGAAATCTCAGAACAAACTCTTGCCTGTCTCTTTGTCTTGAATTTCTAATGGTTCATCCTATGGGGAAAATTAGTATTTTTTGAGGCGTTGCTAGCTGCCCAACCATTGCTCCCATTTGCCCTACTGCTGCTCTTTCCCCCAGAGAAGCCCATCATTGTGTGGCTTGCCTGGTCTTCATCCTGCATATGAAGTGCAGGACCCTCTGGGAATAACTGTTTGGCAATTGCCAGCTTCACTAGAACAAGCTCAGCTATCTCTGAAATTCACATTCATCTACCCCTTTCTTTTTCATATCTCATCAGTCTTTAAAATGTGAATTTTGCAATTTCCTAAAAAAAAAAAAAACAATTCTACAGTGGATACAACATGAACTGTCATCTGTTACAGCTTCCTATATACAACTTAGGAGTAAAATTCCTCTTTAGACATCATAAACTCAGCTCTCTGTCCTCTGACTCATAATTTTATATTTCCAGCTCTGAACACTCCCCTGAGCTTTGAACTTGTACAGCACTTGAATTTCCTACACACAGTTCTAAGGCAGAGCATTCCAAGCCGAACTGTTCACTGCGCAAACCAGCTCAACCTCTCTCATTGTCTGCCCTAGATGCAGTATTGTCACCTTTCCCTTCTTAAGAGCTGCTATATAACATCATCGCTTTCACATAGTTTGAATGATAATTGTTATCTTCCTCCCTTCTGTCTACTAATGGATTACAAGTTTGTGATTGGCACAGGATGGGCCAGCCAAGATGGTCAAATATCGATCAAGCACATCTTTCCTGACTGGAAAAAAAAAGTGCCTGTAGTTATTAAAGACCATTGTTCTCATCTCAGAAAAAAAGTAGAGCTGTGAGGAAGGGAACAGTGAAACAATATGATATAAGAAAAACCACCTACATGTATGTGAGCACATCACTGTGTCAATCATGTTCTTCCTTATCCTGGGATGTTTCTGGAGCCTCTATGAAGATGCCAGGTTTCTATTGTATACAAATGACGGAACTGTGGCCTTAGAAGAAAGTCCATAATCCCTATTCATTAGAGAAAGGCTTGTAACTTATATTTTAAGATGATATAACAAATAAGGATGAAAACCAAAACACACTAAAAAATTTTTCACTACTGTCTTCATAGTAAGCACAACCCAGATGGGGTCATCTCTGAAGGCTTCCAAAGGACAGAAAAAGCATCAGTAATGATAATCGAGCTAAAAGAAAATCGAGCATCCCCTGGGGCCTGAAACATCCATAGTGCCATTTATGATGACTCACTTAGAATTTTATAAAATTCCTGTGCGTTAGGCACTACTATTCTTCCTTTTATCAAAATGAGAAAATGAGAAACAACAGGATTAAGTAATAGCCAATATGCCTCTGGAAGCTGAACCAGCCATTATAGTTGAAGACCACATGCAAAGTTGGCTCGTTCCTATAATTCCAGCACTAGAAAGGTAGAGCCAGGAGGATCAAGAGTTGAAAGTCATCCTCAGTTCATGGCCAGCATGGGCTACATAAGACCTAGTTTAAACAACAACTGTAGCAGCAACAAAAGAATGTAGGATATGTTGTATCATGATGCAAGTCTGGTAATTCCCATTTGTTTGGAGTAAAAGTTTATGCAGAAGAGAACTATAAAACAATCCTGAAAAATATACCCTGTGCATTACATCACCAATGCCCCCCATAATTCCATGGAAATCTATGCTTGAGTATGTTTTCCTGGTGTCACATTGGCCTCAATGCATAGTCTTCAAAGTCAGTGCACACAGCTGTTGAAGTTGCACACTTGAATGCCGGAATGCATGGGAACTGAAATCCAGTTTACATGTCTCTCCAAGCTCAGGGTCTCATGTGGCAGTATCTGTACATAGGCTTCACCTTCTAATAATTTGCCCACAGTTGTCAGGAGAAGTCTGTCTGTATCTTCAAGGTTGTCTGAGAAATGGGAAGCTGTTCATGGGGTGATGAGTGAGGATACTCCCAGTGTCAAGTACAAATCCTCCTACTGTTCCAGTTCTTACACACTACAGTGCAGGAGGTGCTCTATCCCATCACCAAGAAGAAGAAATAAGACAGGGAAGTGATGTCATCACTTGAGGGGACACGACCAACATTCGATTCCAGGCCTGATTGAAAAAGTCTAAAAAAAAAGAAAAAGTCTCAATTTTTCCCTGTAACTTCACTATCAAAAAGGAGACCAAAAAATAAAAAATAAAAATCCCCCTTTCAGTGTTATTCTAGCACTCATGTCAGTGGCGGCTAAGGAAAGAAAATCAGTTTCTGGTTTGGCAAAAGTGGATGCATAAGAAGCTGCTGCCTCTTGCTGTGAATCCCAGTGGGAAACAAAGTGCAGAAGGCAGGTGAGCAGTGCTCTGAGGAGTGAAAATGAAGTCCCTTCCAGGCTGCCGGTTCCCACCTCTGCTTCATCTTACCAAGTGTATTAATGTCAAATTTGCAGCCACACTCAATCCAGGTGTGTTAAAAAGCCATTTCTACTTTAGCAACAATGCAGTCATTCAGAATTGGTAGATAATGAAATGAAGGGATGGAGGAATAGAGAAGGGAGGAAGGGAAGAAGGGGAGGGGAAGACTGGGACTTTCAGCTGTTGTCCTCCAAACAAACCTAAACATACTGTGAGTCCCTGTCAAGACTGATCACAAGCTCCCAGAGGTTCCTCTCAGGTCAGTAAGGGGATGCTCTGAACTTTTCTTCTTTAACTGGCAACTTTTTCAAATAGTCTTCTCCCAGATAGTTTAAAATGTTCAAACATCAAGTACAGTCTCCAGTGAATCCGAAATGAGGGCATAGGATTTTTACTAAGCAAAAGGCAAGAAAGGAAACTATTTTGAATGTAAGAACTTGCTCACTTGAAGAGATGTTTCACTGAGACTGGAAGGTGGAAAAGGAGTCACGAACTACAAGAATTCTTATAAGGAACTAGGAGAGGAAAGGCTACCTGCTGAGTGGCATATCATTGTGCAAGACTGTGCTGTTCCTAAAGTTACATGAGCAAGGGCTGGGGATTAAGTTGGTTCTGGAAAACACCATATCCTGTCTCTTCTTTCCATATAGAAAGGCCATAGCACATCCACACAGGACTATGTGAGGGCTTCCACCCTCAGCAAGAGTAGCCAGCCCAGGACAAAGCTCAAGGTGCTGGCAAGGGTGAAAGGAGGTGGAGTAATTAAAAGCCCAGCAAGGGTTCAGTAACAAGGGGAAAGGTGAGTGGCCGCAGAGTTATTCTGGCCTACTTTTAAATTAGAACAAACAGACAGCTCCTTATGGGATGTTAATAATCTGGAAAGCCAGACACTTGCAAGTGAGTCTCCTGTATATGAGTGGAAGCTGCTGAGTCAAGTTCACTTCATTAAAAAGAATAACTACATATATGTAGACCTGAACACTTTTTAACTGGCAAAGCATTTTCTTATATCATTTCATGTTTCATTCAAATTCCTTAGAAAGTGAACAGTTGAGATGTTACAGATCAGGCATGAAAGGTGAAGTTGTGGGAGGTCATGTTTTGATGTTGAGGTAAAGAATACAGGTTAGAACCCAGATTATTTAATAATCATCCTAGGCCCCTGATTATCTATCATCCCAGTACCATTAGACTTAGGAGAATTAAGGAATCTAAAGACCTGAGCTGTCTCTTTTCTTGGGTACAAGTAATGGTAAGGTTGGCTGGCTGTTTTCTCCAGTTAGCAGATGATTCTTTGAAATGGTGCCTAGTTCCTTACAGCGTGCAATGAGGATTGAGAACCACTGAACTCAAATCATGTTTCTTAAACTTCAGTATACTTCAGAAACACCTGGAAGGCTTGTTGAACAACATATGCCTGGCCCTGGTCCTTGGTTTCTCATTCACTGGGTCTGTATTATAGCTCCAAATTTATTTTTAATCAAATATCAGATGGTCATATTGACACTGCTGGTCCAGGAGCCGCACTTAAGAAGTGTTTGGTTTGAACATGCTATGCTTGGTTCTCACGATCTCTCCCCAAGCCTACCATCTTACGACATCTGCTCCTAGTCAGCTCTCTTCTTATATGTAAACTCTGTAGGATCAGGCTTCAACCATCCCATGAAGAGATGTGAGCATTTTTAAAGTAACCCCCCAAAATGTTTAGATTGAAGACATATTTTCTACTCAGGTGTACTTGGAATGAAACTAATACTTCTGATATCTTGTGCAAATTTTGATCCAATTCTGTGTTTAGAAGAGATGGTTAAGTATACAATTTATGGGGACTTTTCTCATCAACAGAAAGCACGTAACCTAAAACTTTAAGCCAGATGCTGCATCAGTTGAAACATTAGGGTGTGGGCAAACCAATTAATGTGTGAACAGGAAGGCTGGCTGTGATAGGTCAATCATGGAACTAATATCCTTCCTCCTGTTATACATGACTCTTGCCATGGAATCAAGGTAAACAGGGGCTTATTCCCTGTGCCTTGACCTGGAATTGCCCAGTGGAAAGTTATTAAATAAATAAATAATAAAGATTTAAATTGTGTCTACCTCTTTGAGTTTTCATTTTCTGTACTTATGTGCATATTACAGTGCATTTCAGTGCATCAATGTTTATCCAAAAAGCAACATCTCACTGTACTAAGACCTCTATATATCTCCTCTTCTCAGAGTCCACAAACAGATGTTCTCAGCTTGACAAAGTCATGCCCCTCGCATGATAAAGCTCACAGCAAAGCATCACATGCCCTCTCACAAGCAAACCTCCAGCAAAACATCTCGTGCCCACCTTGCAGCAAAACATCAGAGGACAAAACTGAGCCTTCAAGGAAACCAGAAACTTCCACTTCACAGTACTCTGTATGAAATATCTGGACTCCTCCATATAGAGAAGCTGACACAGAAAATAGTTCATTAGGGCTTCATCCCACACTCCCATACAAAAACACCCTTCTCCCAAACCACCTCAGCCTTCCTGTTTCACCTAAAGGTGGAAGACTTGTAAAAAGAAACACTTCTGATAGTTATAGGTCATAAACAGGGGCCCATTAAATGCCTGAGACCTAACTGAAGCATTATCTAACCCCAATTGCCCATACCTCCACCATACCAACATTCTGTGTCATGAATGTAGATGATAACTGAAAGAGCTTCAAAACATAAGCTCTCTCCAAGAAAAAGATTGTAGAAAAAACCAAAGTCTACAGGACAGAAAAAACAAGGACATTGGAGGAATTCAAAGCCCTTGGCATTTTCAGCTAAGAAAATGAGTTTTACAAAGTCCTACATAAATTCACACAAATTCTCATCTCTCTTCCTGTTACCCAGTAGTATGTACCACATGCCCTCGTAGAATGAGGCCATGAAAATGACACTTGAAATATGTGCTGTTCTTCTCTCAGATTCACAATTCCAATGTAATCATAAGAAGATGGAAGCAACCTCAGCAGAACCTGGCTATTGTCTCCCCGGTCACAACATCTTGACAGGAGAAATATGAAAACTGTCATAGACAAAAGGAACAGAAGATATGGTGGGATAAATGCATATGAGGCAGTGTCCCAGGCTCTCGAACAGAAAGGCACATGGAAAAGTGGGAGGAAAGGAAAAAGACCTGGAGGTAACAAGAGCTTCACAAGAACACCAATGGAGCCAATTTACCAGGACCCATCAACCAAGGACCATGCATGGACTGGAACTAGGCCTGTTACAAAGATGTAGCCAATTCACAACACAGGCTTAATGTGGGTCCTCTTTTTTTAAAGTAATTTATTTATTTTTATATTAATCACAGCTTATATACTTTGTGTCCAAGCCGTAGCTTCCTCCCTCATTCCCTCCCACTCTCTCCATCCCTCCCTCATCTTCTCCCTGCCTCCCTCCAAGTCTACTGATAGGGGAGGACCTCCCCACCTTCCATCTGACCCTAGCTTATCATGACTCTTCAGGGCTGGCTGTAATGTCCTCTTCTGGGATCTAGTTAGGCTGCCTCTCCTCTTGTAAGGAAAACAGATGTCGCATATGACAGAAACTCTCTTGCCAACTTCTTGATCATTTCCCCCTATGGGACTTTCTTAACAGGCCACAGGGGAAGAGGACACCCTCAGGCCTGATGCAACTTGATGAGCTGGGTGGATAGAAAGGAGGGCTCCCCTTACCTAAGGGTATAGAGGGAGGAGGGCAAGACTGGGAGTTGAGGAAGGATGGGGCTACAATCAGGATGTAAAGTGAAAGAAAAATAGAAAGAAAAGAAAACAGAGGGAATCTGAATAAGTATTGTCTTGTTGCTAATAATATATCAATAATATATCAATATTGGTCCATTTATTGTGCCAAATATAGCATGCTAATGTGAGGACTTAACAAACGGTATACTAGATGCAGTATATATGAAATATTTTACATTATCTTCATGATAATTCTATAATTCTATTCGTGACTTCAAAATGTCATGAAATGGGATACTGTGACATGAAGTTGAAGGAGAAACTATTTGGGGTAAGGCAGCACATTTATGAAAGAGTTGGGGAAAGGGAGACAGAAACAGAAAAATTGGTGTCGGATCAGTCTTTTGCTCATAGACCCTAGAATTCTGACTCAGACTCAGATTCTGACTCTGAGTAGAATAAAAATCCCCAAGAAGAATGATAAGAACTGAACTTAGCATTTCAAAGAACTGCTAAAGTTGCCCTAATAAGAATAAACTGAAGAAAGAAATTTATCACAAAACTATTTCAAAAATGGGAAAAGTTCATAGTGTCTCAAGACTAGGTGTTACCCATGGCAGTAGTGAGAAGCAGTGAGATTCCAAGTTAGCTGATTTCATTCCTTATCACCTTGAGGCAACTCTCAAAAAGATAGAAAGTAAGGATGACTCCGAGTTTTATCCTGAGTAGATAAAAGAATAAGTATTGTAAAAAAGGGAAGTAGAAAAGGCTGCAAGTGAGTAATTGTTCAGGTATATGCAAAAATTTAAGAAAGGTTGATGGACTGAATGATACTATACAGGAAAAGAGCTGGAAGTACAGGAGATGAACTTGAGATGGAAACCATGAAACTAAAATTAGAGGAGCTGCATGGTGATTCTTAATGTCAAGAGGTCGGGAGCAAAAAAAAATTGAGATAAAATATCAAGCATTAAAAGCTAAGGTGCTAAAGAAAACAAAATCTAAGAAAAAGAGATATTGTAAACAGGTACAGTGAACAATAACTAATTAATGTCATTATCACCAAAAGAATCTACAAAAGCGAGTGATTCAAAATATTTTAAAGCAACAACTGCAAGAACCATGGATAGAAACATAAATACATAAATAAATGCTTTTGTATTGCACAATTGTATATTTCAGTTACTATACGTAGTAATGGAAAAGAGTACTTAGGTGCCTTTGGTGGCTTGGACTCACATGGGTACACTCAAACAAAAGCCAACAGCTCCTGCCTTTGAACTCCATGAAATTTTTGTTCAAGACAAATATGTAATGACCACATAGAAAACCTAAGGTGTGCTAGAAGCATAGTTTGTACAGCATATCCATGAATTTTAATGCAATATCATTAAAAGCCATGAATTAGATAGCTTTATAATTTAATCTATCTATATATAAACAAATTCCAAATAGCCTCTAGATTAAGGAGAAATCATGAAAAAATTTCAAAAAATATTTAGAAATGAGTGACAGAACAATGAGTTAATATAGTATTTACAATGCTTAATTAAGCAGTATTTAAAGGACATTTAAAAACTTTAACTATAGTCACTAACTTATAAAAAAATTTAAATCAAGGGGACTATGCTTTCAACAAAAAAAAATCCATTAAAATAGCAGGAGAGTAAATGTGAAGGGAGCAAAAATGATAGAATGTTGTTCAGAGGAGACAATGAAGGAAAATAACAATGCTTAGAACTGAAGTAATTTAAATAATATTTATTTGATAACAATTAACTATGATACAAGCCAGGAAGTTGTGAAGCACTACATAGAAGTTCACACTGACACCCTTATAAACTACACAGAGTGATTTCAAACATACAGCTTGAAGTCTTCCCTCCTTATGATTAGAGACACAACCATAAAGATGATGTAAAGAAAATATGAAAGCAGCATTAACAAGAAGAACATAAACATATTAATCGAGGCAGTATCATAATTAACTAATGAGTATAATTTTTAATATGGGTCAAATAACTTACATTTCTGCTATGGGCACAGGCACAGAAAAGAAAAGCAAGAAGGTGTGAGTCTCTGAAGTTGGACTGGAACTTCAAGTCATATATAAAAATTAATATAAAATATAACAAAGAGCTGAAATATAAGAGCTGAAGACAAAAAAATTCTTAGAGAAGGAAGGACATACATCTTCCATCTTTGAATTAGGCAGTGATTTCTAAGGTAAGACACCAAAAACACAGGCAACCATATTATCAGCAAATAAAGTGGATACATTTAGATTTTATGCAGATGGGAAATATATATACTACAAAGGGCTTGATAAACAAAGTGAGCCAATGGCACGTGGAGTAGGAGAAAATATTTGCAAATTGTACGTGATTAGGGATTTGTAGCTGAGATGCATAAATATCTCTTAGAAATCAATAATAAATGATTAACCCAATTAAAAATCAGGCAAGTAATCTAATCAACATTTCTCCAAAGACTGTATGCAAACAGTCACAAACTGCCTGAAGGGAAGCTTGCCTTCATTAACCATCAGGAAAATGCCACCAATGCCATAGTAAGATAGAATTTCACGTCCAATAATAACGTGGCTCCAATCAAAAAGTAGATATGGACAAGTACAGGAAGGGATACAAAAATAAAAATAGATGCTTCCCTATGATGATGGGGTTGTACAAGGCTGAAACCACTTTGGAAAATAAATTGACTGTTCTCTAAAAATTAAAAACAGAGTTAAAATTTGCTTCAATGTTATGTATGCCAGAGAAATATTCTCTGTTTAGGAATATTCACTTCAGCATTCTTAATAGTAGTCCAGAATGATTTCTCCTCAATTTAGAGGGTATTTGGAATTTGTTTTCTAGTTAGATTAAATTATACAAGGTATACAATTACTGCCTGAGAAAAAGCTTAAGAGCACATCACCAAAGAAAGAATAAATAAATTCTGGCATCCCAATATCTGTGATATTTCTCATCAACATAGGAATGAAATGCTGATAATTCTACAACAAAGATGGACACTGCACACAGTGACAAGTTGAAAGAAGACAGTCACAGCACAACACACACTCCACACTTCAGCTTATGGAACTATTTACAGTAGACAAACCTGGAAAGAGAAAGTGATCAAGTGGCTCCTAGGGTTCTGGGATGGATGGTGCTGTGAGATCTGACAAGAGGGCATCCTTGGGCACAGGGTTTGTGTGAAATATATGGTGTGGTGATTGTTTAATTTGGCATACACTGAAAATACTTCATGAACACTTTACGTGGGAAATTTACAGATGACGTAAACTAGATATTAAAAAAAGAAGAATATAAGACTACTTCAGTAAATTTAAAGAAAAATTCTCCAAGACTGGCAATGTTAGCAGGAAAAGTAGAATTACAAAAGATCTTAACTGAAAATATATTAAATCCCTGGGTTTCAAAAGATCATATATTTTACAGGGCTTATAATGAGATAAAAAGAAAAAGAAAGTCTCTTATATGTGAAACAAGAAATGTATAAAAACAATTATGAGAATTATGAGAAACTTCTATATACCTTTCTTAGCATGTTATGAAATAGTAAGTTGAAAAAAGAAAACACAGATGAATAATTCAGATAGCATGGTAAAATTAATAAAAATACACATATAATTATATTAACATTTAATGGAAAAGCACCTTTAGAAGTATTCCTGTGATGTTTACAGAATTTAATTATATAGCAGAAATTGTAGAGGCCATATTCTCTGGCAGTACTGCATTAAAGCTAGAAATTAATCACAAAATGTAATCAAAACAAAGTAAGGAAACCACTTGAAAATTAAACAACATTCTATTACACAAAGGTTAGTTTAGAGAAGAAATAAAAAATAATTATATGCTCTTTAGAAAATGGAAAAAATAAGGAAAATATTTATCAAAACCAATGGGAAAAGGTTTGCCCTTTACCTAAAGTCAAATCAAAGCATTCATTATTAATTTGAAAAGAATATAATTACAGTAACTAAGCATTTAATTTTAAAAAAACACCAAAATAACATCAAGATTAACATCCAGAGAGGAGGAAGTGGGAATGTTAAAAGCAGGTAAATGTGAATTGCAAGTAAATAAAATAGAATGTTTAATTAAACTCTGAGAGTGATCCTCAGACTTCCAATAGTAGAACAGGAAAACTTAGAAATCCAGACAAATGCTCTGGGAACAGCACATAAAGTAATAAGACTTGAATGTTTAAATGCAGATGCCGCTAGGTGTGGAGCTGTACCAGAAGAGCAAACACAGAGGGAAGCAAGCCTGGAGGTAGCATTTGTCCTCTGTTCCTATGTTATCCCCTGGGACATCTGCTCTCTAAGGTAGGTCCCATGTGTCCTAGCTTAGCCTAGGCTCAAACGTGCCTCCTAGTGAGGGATGACTTTGAACTCCGGATCCTTTCACCACCGCTTCCCAAGGACATCACTATTGGTAAATTATCTCTCTCTGACATACAGTATGGATTTTTCACTCTTGTAGAGTTAAAAATCAAAAGACAAAATATGTCACTCCAGGAAACTTTGTATCCAATTATATATATATATATATATATATATATATATATATATATATGTATGTATGTATATATATGTATGTATGTATATGTGTGTATACATATATATATATATATATGACTTTTAACTGTTTTGATCTCTGTCATCACAAAGTAAAGACAAAATATAGTTTAGTGGGTAGGTCCTAGATTGATGACCATCTCTAAGGTACACTCAATGGCAAATATAAGGATTTCTGGAGAAATACATTTTAGATTTCTATTCAAAACCTCCCACAGATAAAGTTTCAGAGAAGATGAACTCAGAAATATAAATCACAGGAGTTTCCTAGGGAATGAAGACACCACAGTAGGAGAAAGCGAACAGTTACTCGTTCATGCCCTTGGTGACACAGAGGTAGAACTGTCAAGTATTTGATATAGAACTGGTGTGGAAGGCAAAGTCATTGCCCTATCAAAAGCAAAACAACGTTTTTCCCCAAATACAGGAATATGCTTCTTAAAGTTCATATAGGTTCTTAAGGTACCCTAAGTGCTAAAACAGTCTAGAAAGTAACATAAACTAAAACAATCTTGGGGAAAAAAAGGAAGACAAAGATCCACAGCCCCCTCCCCTAAAATTTTCCTGAAAAGCAATAGAAATCATTGCCCTGAGGTACTGACATAAAGACCAAAGGGCCCAGAAATGTGCTTTGATCAAATGAATTTCAGCAAGGTATCAACATCACTGAATTCAGTAAAGGGTAACGGGGAAAGTGGGTAAACACATAAATTGATTGTGAAGTTTCATCTTCATGTAACTCATATACAAAAATTAGCTTAGATGGTCAAATGTCTACCAATAACAACTGGTGGTGCACACCTTTGATCTCAGCACTCTGGAGGCAGAGGCAGGCAGATATCTGAGATCAGAGCTGGCCTGGTCTACAGAGCAAATTCCAGGACAGCCTGGAATTCTCTGGAATCTCTCAGTTATACAGAGACTCTGTGTCTTGATAAACAAAACAAGGGGGCTGGAAAGATGGCTCAGAGGTTAAGAGCACTGTCTGAGCATATCCAGAGGTCCTGAGTTCAATTCCCAGCAACCACATCGTGGCTCACAACCATCTATAATGAGATCTGGTGCCCTCTTCTTGCCTGCAGCCATACATGAGGGCAGAACATTGTATATGTAATAAATAAATAAGTCTTTACAAATAAACAAAAAAGAAAAACAGAAGCTTTTCAGTTTCATGAGGTCCCATTTATTTATTGTTGATCTTAGAGCCTGTGCTGTTGATGTTCTGTTCAGGAAGTTGTCCCCTGTACCTATGAGTTCAAAGCTCTTCCCACTTTTTCTTCTAAGAGGTTTAGTGGGTCTAGTTTTATGTTGGCCTTTGATCCACTTGGACTTTAGGTTTGTGCAGGGTGATAAATATGGATCTATTTTCATTTTTCTAGATGTAGACCTCCAGTTAAACCAGCACTGTTTGTTGAAGTCACTGCATCAGAAGAAAACAACAGCCTACAGATTAGGAAAGGATCTTCACCAACCCTATATCTGACAGAAGGCTAATATCCAGAATATATAAAGAACTCAAAAAGTTAAACAGCAAAAATGAAAGTAACCCAATTAAAAAATGGGGTACAGAGCTAAACATAGAATTCTCAACAGAGGAATGTCGAATGGCAGAGAAACATTTAAAGAAATGCTCAACATCCCTAGTCATCAGGGAAATGCAAATCAAAACAACCCTGAGATTTCACCTTACACCCATCAGAATGGCTAAGATCAAAAACACAAGTGAGGACACATGCTTGAGAGGATGTGGAGAAAGGGGAACCCTCCTCCATTGCTGGTGGGAATGTAAACTTGTACAACCACTTTGGAAATCAATATGGCATTTTCTCAGACAATTAGAAATAGTGCTTCCTCAAGAACCAGCTATACCACTCCTAGTCATATATCTAAAACATGCTCAAATATACAAGGACATTTGCTCAACCATATTTGTAGCAGCTTTCTTTATAATAGCCAGAATCTGGAAACAACCCAGATGTCCCTCAACTGAGGAATGTATACAGAAATTATGGTTCATTTACACAATGGAATACTACTCAGTGATTAAAAACAAGAAAATCATGAAATTTTCAGGCAAATGGTGGGGACTAGAAAAGATCATTCTAAGTAAGGGATCCCAGAAGCGGAAAGACACATATGGTATATATTCACTTGTAAGTGGATATTAAACATATAATATAGGGTAAACATACTAAAATCTGTACACCTAAAGAAGCTAAGCAAGAGGGAGGACCCTGGGTAAGATGATCAATCCTCATGCAGAAAGGCAAAGGGGATAGACATCGGAAAATGGAAAAAAAAACAGGGAACAGGACAGGAGCCTACCACAGAAGACCTCTGAAAGACTCCACCCAGCAAGGTTTCAAAGGAAATGCTGAGACTCATAGCCAATCTTTGGGCAGAGTACAAGTAAGATTCTTTCTTATGAAAGAAGGGGAAGATATAAAGACCTAGAGGGGACAGGAGCTCCACAAGAAGAGCAACAGAAACAAAAAATCTGGGTTCAGGGGTCTTTACTGAGACTGATACTCCAATTAAGGATCATGATTGGATATAACCTAGAACCCTGCACAGATGTAGCCCATAACAGCTCAGTCTCCAAGTGGGTTCCCTTGTGATGGGAACAGGTACTGTCTCTGACATGAACTCAGTGGCTGGCTCTTTAGTCACCTCCTCCTGAGAGCTAGCAGCCTTAGCAGGCCACAGAAGAAGACAATGAGCTAGTTCTGAGGAGACCTGATAGGCTAGGGTCAGAGGGAAGGGAAGGAGGACCTCCCTTATCAGTGTACTTGAGATGGGGCATGGGAGGAAATGAGGGATGGAGAGTAGGATTGGGAGGGAATGAGGGAAGAGGCTACAGCTGGGATACAAAGTGAATCAAATGTAATTAATAAAAATTTATTAATTAAAAAGTAACTTACATACAAATAAGTCTTCTGTTGTGAAAGTGTTCACATTTGTTGTCATTTCATTACTGATTTGTGATTTTGCATTGATTAAATCCTATGGGTGAACAGTAAAAATAAATCCTTCCTTAGGAAATGATAGATAGCTATCTTGTAAGGAGATATAAAATATAATTCAAAAATTAGAAGGAATATGAGCACAGGTTCCCACGGGTGAAAAATAATTCCTCTGGAAGACAGGATTGTTGTACAAATATCTCAGCACCAGATATAGACTACTTCCCTAGGAAGTTTTGATCAGGGAGTCACTAGAGGTCCTCAAAACGATCCACACTATTGTCTTTGCTCTAGATTACCCATTAGAACCAAGTGGTAAGACCCTGTTGCTAAAGGTTCAACACAACACATTTGGGGTGCTGGGAACTAATCTGAAAATTTCTTCCCTGTCAGTGAGCCTTCATAGTGGCAGATGGTGATAATCAGACCACTTAGAGAAAAGGCATCAAACCAACACTGCATTCTGCCAAACCTACCTGGCAGGCCCGAAGTGCCCACTTGGGCAGTAGTGGCATGAAGTATATGGGAAAAGCCCACTATGCTGGACAGGCTTGATGCCTGATGCACAGAAAAGAATTTATGCCTGGTACTGTAAGCCTGCTCAAAAGACCATGGTTTGAGAGATCACAGGCACTATGGAAGAATGGAATAAATTTTTATACATAAAATAAATTTATAGTACATGTATATGTCTTGTTGAATTTTTTTAAAAGTTGATTTAATGAGTTGTTTCTGAAGGAAGTAAAAAATCACAATATATATGCAAACCCAAAAGATGCTGGCTATATGAAAATACTTTCCAAATTTAAGGCTGGAAATGTCCCTTACTAGTAGAACACTAACACAAAGCTTTGGGTTTGATTCCCAGCACTGAACTAAAAAAGAACAGAATTTTTAATTTTGTTTTATTCCATTTTGGAGCCTGGTTAGATAACTTATTGGGTAAAGTAGCAAAACATCTTACTGGCCCTGGATTATTTTTGTCTGAGGACTATCTATGTATTACTTATTCATTTCACTTTAAGACAGTCAGTGTGGAGTAAGTTACATTGAGAACTGAACCCTACTCTCCACCTCTGAATCTCAAGCTGAAGTACTGGTTTAACCAAGCATAGTGGAACACACCTGTAATCTCAGCCTGATGATCTGAGCTTAATTCCTGTAACCCAAGGTTAAAGGAAAATAAATCCACTCATATAAATTGTCCTCTGAACTCCATACTTGAATCATGACCCACAGATGCCAAAATACATAAACATACACAAACATATACAAATAAATAATCATTTAAAAAAAGATATCATTAATCTCATGTTTAGTTTGCCCATAATAATTGAACCCATTTCTGGGGTACAGTGTGATATTTTAATAGATGTTTACAGCATGTAATGATGATGGTAATTAGCATACCCATCACCTCAGTTACAGCAGAACTAAGTTCTTGGCTGGTGATCAGATGAGTGCTGGGAAGAAAGTACTGTCTTCATCTGCCAACTCAGGAAGAGATAGTGATGATTAATTCTTGGCTTTGTTGTAAAGAAGCATGTTTAAACTTCCAGGACAATCACTGAAGGAACAGAAAGCACAGAATTTGCAAATTGAAAATGAAAACCTGAGTGGGAGTATAAACAATACCTAGAAGGTGGCAACAAAGGCTAAAAAACAAGATGCACTAAGAAGTATCGCAGAAATGAACAAAGTGCAGTAATAGTAAGCACTGAGAATATCAACTAAAGCCACCCAGTAAAGCACACAAAAATGTTAAAGATACGCATTCTTCCGATTCTACTAAATTCCCCTATCCACATGTGTTTTACCTTCCTTCTGGAAGCCCCTTCCCATTTCATGAGTCCATTTCTAGTTTCCTGGACATTTCTCACCCTTACACCCCCACAAATACACATACATAGGAATTAGAAGATGTGCATATGAGAGAGAGCATGCAGTATTCATCCTTATCAGCCTGGATTTCCTCTATTAATACAATATCTATTTTATATTTTAATATGTATTTAATTTAATATAATTATAAATATATTTTCTAGTGCTATCCATTTTTCTTCAGATTTCACAATATTTTTTTGTAGTTCAATGAAATTCCACGGTGTGTATGTACCATGTTTTATTAGCCATTCACCTACTGATGGATATTTAGGTTGCTTCTTTTTCCTTGCTACTGGGAAAACAGCAACAATAAACATGGTTATACAAGTATCTCTGTGTTAGGATATGGAATTCCTTGGTATGCTCCAGGAGTGGTACAATCAGATCATATGAAATTATAGAGGAGCCAGAGTCTGGGGCATGGAGGAAGAAGAGTATAGGATGGGATCAACCAGAATTTAGTGTGTATGAAAATACCACTGTCTATACTAATTAACATTTTAAAAGAGACATATTCTAACCAAAAAGCTTTTAGAGTCAGCAGATCATATACCATTAGGCCTTGAAGTTTCTCTGTGTGTAGAACATTTAACCTTACAATTTCTAGAGGCTTGGGAACGAGCCAGCTTTCTGACTTTATGTAAGGCTTATAAACACATGGTGCTCCACCTTTCTGCGGAGCTAGCACACAGCAGACTCAGGCATATGGGCACAATAGTATGTATGTTACACCCTACAGAAAAGTGACAGGACACAAGTTCCACATAGAATTCTGAGGCAATGACTCCAGCAAAATGGCAAGTGAAGACTTCACATTCCAAGCACATGCTGAGGTCTACATGCAGTCCCAGATCAGGATACCAACAGCAGCAGTGTCTCAACACCTGTTAGAGATAGAAACTCTTTGATATCATCATTGATTCACTAGCTTCGAATATCTGGGAGTAGGGCTAGTAATTTGTATTTTAACAAGCCCTTCAGAGGATCCCTTTCAAGCACTGTGAAGCTTTAAAAACAGAAAGCTTTGGGGAAGCAAGTATGAGTAGCATGACTCCAGAGCCTTCAGCGGGTGGGCAGCTCCAGCTGATTTTCACACAGATTTGCCTAAGCAAGTGGAGTTTTGGCAAACAGTCCATGATAGGAAAAAAATAGCATTTTGTCAGTGTGTCTCTGGGTTTGGCAAAAGTTTTTAGTTTTAAGTGATTGCTATCCACTCTCCATTTTCTTTCCTCCTAACACCTATCAATCACTTATCTTCTCTCTGAACATGAATTTGATTATTTTAGAAACCTGGTATTATATGTAATCACTCATTGTCCTTCTGTGACTGGCTTAATATGTTATTAATATAATTAATATAAGTCCTCTATGTTCATTCTTGTTCTATACTGAGGAACTCTCTTTTAATGCTGGTCTATATGCTGGATTTTCTTTCTTCTCAACCGTGATAAAGCTTCAGGTAAGCCAAATGAGTGAATTCCTGAAATCTCCTTACTTACAGTTAGCAGTATTAAACTGTACACATTACAAGTCTGTAGAGTACAAAAACTTCAGTAAAACGGTGTCTTCCGGATATGACACAGCCATTACATTCATGATCTCACAGTAACTGTATTTGCCTACACCAGACTTGCAAAAGATAAAGCCAGTCAAAATTCTAGCAAGGACTGGCTGCAAAGATGGAGGTTCCTCCAATAAGTATCTTTGGCTCCAGGCCCCCTCAGTGGTTTTGTCTCCAGGACCACCCTGAAAGCCAAGATGCTTCCACCTTCCCCTTCTCGTCCAATGTCATAAATGCATCCTTCTGGTCTCTTTGACACCCTGTTAATTTTCTTACTATAATTCCCTTCAAAAAATCTTTTTGCGTTTTTTTAATGTACAATTTCTTTATCTGTTCTTTCATTGAGGAATGTCTAGGTTGTTTCCGGTTTCTGGTTATTACAAACAAAGCTGCTATGAACATAGTTGAGCAAGTGTCTTTGTGGTATGGTAGAACATCTTCTGGGTTTATGCCAAGGAGTGACATAGTTGGGTCTTGAAGTAGATCTATCCCCAAATTTCTGAGAAACTGCCAGATTGAATTTCAAAATGGCTGTATACATTTGCAGTCCCTCTAGCCATGGAGGAGCATTTCCTCTGGTCCACATCCTCCCCAGCAACCTGTCACTTGAGTTTTTGAGCTTAGCCATTCTGATAGGTGTGGAATAGCATCTCAGAATCACTTTGATTTGCATTTCCCAGATGAATAAGGATGTTGAACATTTCTTTAAGTGCTTCTCAGCCATTACAGATTCCCCTGTTGAGAATTCTCTGTTTAGATCTGTATCCCAGTTTTTATTTTATTAAAGTTATTTATTCATCTTACAATTCTGATTACAGCTCTCTCCTTCCTCTCCACTCAGTTCTACCCTCCTGTCCTCTTCCTCTTCTCTCTTCCCCTTCTCCTCAGAAAAGGAGAGACCCCCTCCCACTACAAACCCACTCTGACACATCAAAGTCCCAGGACTGAGCACATGCTTTGCCACTGAGGCCAGAAAAGGCAGCCCAGTGAAGGGAAAGTGATCCAAAAGCAGGCAACAGAGGCCATGTCAGAGACAATCCTTGTTACACTTGCTAGGGCACCAACATGAAAAGCAAGCTGCACATCAGTTACACATGTGTTGGAGGCCTAGGTCCAGTCCGTGTATGTTCTTTGGTTGATGCTTCAGTCTATGTAAGCCCCATGGGACTTGGTTAGTTGACTCTGTTGGTCTTCTTGAGGCGTTCTTGTCCCTGCCAAGACCTCTATCCTTCCACCCACTCTTCCACAAGACTCCTCTAGCCCTGCCTAATGTTTGGCTGTGGGTCTAAGCATCTGTTTTGATCTGCTGCTGGGTGGAGCCTATCAGAAGACAGTTATACTAGGCTCCTATTTGCAAACATATTAATAGTATCAGGGTTTGGCTTTCTCCTATGGGGTGAGGACAAGCATTGGCTAGTCATTCTGTCAGTCACTTTTCCTTCTTCATCCCTGTTCATCTTGCAGGAAGGGTAAATTTTGAGTCGAAGACTTTGTGGGCTGGTTGATATCCTGATTCCACTAAAAGTCCTGCCTTGCTCAGAGGAGGCCTTTTCAGTCTCCATGTCCCCCACAGCTAGAAGTCTCAGCTTGAGTCACCCCCATATCCTCCAAATAGCCTACCCAGTGGATCTCTAGCTTGTCTCGGAGATGCCTCACCCCCTCTGTTTTCTTTCTCTTCCCAAGCCCTCTCACCTCCCACCACTGCTCTGCCTACATCTGATCCCCTCCCTTATTCCTCTCCCCACACCCTCTGTCACACAGATCTCGCTCTTCACCCAATTTGGATGTCTATTCTACTTCCCGTTCTGAGTGGATTTTCCCTGGGGCCCTCCTTGTTACTTAGTTTCTTTGGGTCAATGGACTGTAGTATGTTTATCTTGTATGGAATGGTTAATATCCACTTGTAAGTGAGTACATACCATGAATGTCTTCCTGGGTCTTGGTTACCTCACTCAGAATGATCTTTTCTAATTCCACTCATTTGCCTGAAAATTGCATGATGACCTTGTTTTTAGTAGTGAACAATATTTTATTGTGTAAATGTACCACATTTCTTCATCTATTCTTTGGTTGAAGGATGTCTGAGTTGTTTCCAGTTTTGGCTTATTAATAACAAAGCTTCCATGAACATAGCAAGTGTCCTTGTAGTATGGTGGAGCATCTTATTCCCAGGTAGGTCTTTAGGTAGATAGATCTAGTTCCAAATTCCTTAGAAATCTCAGATTGATTTCCAAAGAGGTTGTACAAGTTTGCACTCCCACCAGCAAAGGAGAATTGTTCTCCTTGTTCCACATCCTCTTCAGTATGTGCTGTAACTTCAATTTTTTTTAAATCTTAGTTATTCTGGCAGATGTAAGATGGAATCTGAGTCATTTTGATTGACATTTCCCTGATGACTAAGGACACAGTATTCCTTCAAGTGCTTGTTGGCCACTAGAGATTCCTGTTAAAATTCTCTCTTTAATTCTATACCCCATTTTAAAATTGAATTATTTGGTTTGTTGGGTTTTATTTTCTTGAGTTCTTTATATATTTTGGATATTTGCACTCTGTGGGGCGTAGGGTTGGAGAAGATCTTTTCCGAATCTGTAGACTGCCTTTTTGTTCTATTAACAGTGCCCTTTGCCCTGTAAAAGCTTTTCAATTTCATGAGGTCCCATTTATCAATTGGTGATCTTAGTGTCTGAGCTGCTGGTGTTCTGTTCTAGAACTTACCTTCTGTGCCCATGGTTTCAAGGATATTCCCCACTTTCACTTCTATTAGATTTAGTGTATTTGGCTTTATGGTGAGGTCCTTGGTTCACTTGTACTTGAATTTTCTTCAGGGTGATAAATATGAATCTATTTGCGTTCATCTACATACAGACATCCAGTTATAGCAGCACCATTTGTTAAAGATGATGTCTTTTTTTCCTATTGTATGATTTTGGCTTCTTTATCACAAATCAAGGGTCTATAGATGTGTGGGTTTATTTCTGGGTCCTTGATTAGATTCCATTGATCTACCTGTCTGTTTCTATGCTAAAACTGTGCAGTTCTTATTATTATTGTTCTATAGTACAGCTTGAAATTAGGGATGGTAGTACCTCCAGAAGGATTGTTTTAGCTATTGTTTTTTTTTCCATATGAAGTTGAGAATTGCTCTTTCAAAGTCTGTAAAGAAGCATGTTGATATTTTGATGGGAACTGCACTGAATCCATATATTGCTTTTGGTAAGATAGTTATTTTTACTCTATTAATCCTACTGATCCTTGAGCATGGGTGATCTTTCCATCTTTGGATATCTTCAGTTTCTTTCTTCAGAGACTTGACATTCTGGTCATACAGGTTTCTCACTGTTTTAGTTAGAGTTACACCAATATATTTTTTAATTATTTGTGGCTATTGTGAAGGGTGTTGTTTCCCTAATTTTTTTTTTCTCAGCACATTCACTGTTTGTATACAGGGGGCTACTAAAATTTTTTTGGAGTTAATTTGTATCCAGGTTCTTTGCTAAATGTGTTTTTCAGCTGTAAGAGTTCTCTAGTAGAATTTTGGGGTAACTTATGTATACTATCCTATCATTTGTAAATCATTTGACTTCTTAATTATGTGCCTTGTATTAGTGATCTCTCCAAGACTTTAGATATGAGGGATTGTTAGCATGTAATGAGATGATCATATAGTTTTTCTTCTTTCAGTTTGTTTACATGGTGAATTACGTTGATGAATATTCATATATTGTATCATCACTGCAACCTTAGGATGAAACCTATTTGGTCATGGTGGATGATGTTTTTCATGCATTATTGGATTTGGTTTTTGAGTATTTTATTGAGTATTTCTGCATCAATGTTCATAAAAGGAATTAGTCTGAAATTCTCTTTCTTTGTTGGGTCTTTGTGTGGTTTAGGTATCAGGGTGACTGGTTCTATAGAATGAGATTGACAGTGTTCCTTCTCTTTCTATTTTATGGAATAGTTTGAGGAGTATTGGTATTAGTTCTTTGAAAGTCTGGTATAATTCTGCACTAAAACCATCTGGCCTTAGGGGATACTTTAATTTGTTTACCTAATCTTGATTTAACTTTGGTAAGTGGAATCTATCAATAAAACTGTCCATTTTGTTTAGATTTTCCAATTTTATGGAATCCAGGTTTTTGAGGTAAGACCTAATGCATCTTTCTATTTTCTCAGTGTTTGTTGTAATGTTTTTTGGTTTTTTTCATTTCTGATTTTGCGAACTTGTATATTGTCCTTCTACCTTTTGGTTAGTTTGATTAAGGGTTTGTCTATCTTGCTGATTTTCTTCAAGAACCAACTCTTGGTTTCATTTATTCTTTGTATTGTTCACTGTTTTTAACTTATTGATTTCAGCCCTGGGTTTTATTTCCTACCGCCAAGTTATCTTAAATGTGTTTGCTTCACTTTATTCTAAACCTTTCAGATGTACTACGATGGAATCAATCTAATTTATTTCTGAAGGCACTTATGGCTCTGAACTTTTCTCTTATTATGCTTTCATTGGGTCCCATAAGTTTGGGTATGTTGTACCTTCATTTTCATTGAATTTTAGTTAAGTCTTCAATTTCTTTCTTTCTTTATTTCTTGACCTAGTGGTGGAAGGTTGACAATTTTCCTGAGTTTATAGGCTTTTTATTTACATGAGTATATAGGCTATTTTTTGTTACTGTTGTTGAAGTTCAACTTTAATTTGTGCTGATAAAATAAATTACAAGAGATTATTTTACTTTTCTTGTATTAGTTAGGCTTGTTTTGTGACTGACTAAATGGTCAATTTTGGAAAAGGTTCCATGAGGTTCTAAGAAGAATGTATATTATTTTGTCTTTGGGTGGAAAGTTCTGTAGATATCGGTTAGGTTCATTTGATTCATGACACCTATTAATTTTATTATTTTATTGCTTAGTTTCTGTCTCGATGACCAGTCCATTGGTGAAAGTGTAGGGTTAAAATCTCCTACTTTAATATGTGGGAATATATTGTTATTTATGCCTTAGTACTGTTTCTTTTAAAAATACAGGCACCCTTGTATTTGGGGCATAGGTGTTCAGAACTGACATGTCATCTTTGTAGATTTTTTTTCTTTGATGAAAATGAAGTATCCTTCCCCACCTCTTTTGATTAATTTTGGTCAAAAGTCTATTTTATTAAGTATTAGAATGGCTACTCCAGCTTTCTTCTTGGGTTCGTTTTCTTGGAAGACCTTTTTCCAGCCCATTACTCTAAGATAATGTCTATTTTTTGTTGCTGAGGTGTGTTTCTTGTATGCACTAGAATGGTATTGTAACTTTGTTTGTATAACTAAAGGCTGAAAAAAATCAATAATAGCTGGTCAAGGAGAATATGGTGAGTCCATACAAAAAAAATAATAAATATATATATACATATATATTATTGTATATGTATACTGTGTTACATAAATTGTATATTTTATATCTTATATAAAATATTATATATATTTTAATATATTGTTGTGTTATACATTATATATAGCATATTATATAAATAAGTTCATTATGCTGAATTACAGAAGCCCATTTTGTGGAAGTATCCAAAATATTTTGTATTCCTCCTTGCCCTCTGCTACTCTTCCCTTTCTCACTATTAATTCATTCATTCCCTTTATTCCCCTAGACCGTTCCAATTCTCCTTTTATATCACCTATACATAAATAACTTCATGCATTTACATAAAATCTAGGACTCACAATTAAGAGAATACATCCAATACTTGAATTTCTAAAACTAACTTAATTCGTTATCTTGAGTTTCAACTATTTTCCTGCAAATAACATAACTTATTTCTATATGGCAGAAATATATTTAGAACTGAATATTTTAAGCTAATAAAAAGGTAACAATATTATTTAATTATTTATGTGCTAACTAACCAATCTCTTACTCATTCATGACAAAAAATGGAGAATGCTATATCTAATATTGCATTATTTCTATATAAAAAGGGGACACTAAAATACATAAACATACTTGTCTGCATAAAAAGCTACAGTTCTGGGAAATAAACTCACATGGTTAGTACTGTTAAGAATGGTTGGAAACAGATATGTTGAGAGGCAAGACTTTGATCTTGAACCACATTTATGAATAGCATAGTTAAGTAAATATATCTTTAAAATATCAAGGAGATTTTTATACTCATTAGAATACCACTTTGCAATCACTAATCAGGCAACAGTTTAAAAGCCTGGAAATGCAAGGCATGAAGCACTGGGCACTCACACAGATTTCTTAGGATCTGATTTTATTCCTTCATTTGTTCATGAAATCCAAAGTCAACAAGTCTTGCCCTTTAATAAATTCTGTTAGTGTCTCTATTGTATATTTAAATTATGTTAAAGCTATAAATGTAAGGTCTTACACATGGGAAGTAGAAAACACGCATAATATTTTTCATAGAAGCATCATTTGAACAGAACTTGTAATGGAGGAAAACTTTTGAATTAATCTACACAACCACTGAAAACAAAATGGAAAATTTTATCTTACTACTTTAAAAGAATAAATTCCACTATTGCATAACCCACAATGAACCTCAAAAAAATAATGCTGAACTGCTGAAGAGAAAAATTGCTGCACATGAATCAACTTACTGAAAGTTCAAAACCAGCAAAACTAGACATTAATAGTATTTTGTTTAGGGAAAAGGGATTATGTAATAAGTAAACTTATGCACTGCTAAAGGGTGTTTCTCTGCAGCAGGGAGGAAGGGCCAGTTTGTATGAGGAATATTTAGGATGCTGGTAGGATTCCATTCACCTCAATATTGTATCCCAGTGTCTATTTTACTTTTAATAGTTAGAAACATATGTATTTATATTTAGTAAAGAGATAATTCTTAATCTCTTAAATATTTCTTTAAAATATGAATAAATGGACATCTTTGACATGAAACAAAAGCCATCACTGAGAAAAAAAGTTTCTTTAACTGGCAAAGGAAATAAAATACTGAAGACTGTACACAGCCATATGCAGTTCATAATCTCAAGGAAATGGAAAAATTATGAGGTACTTTGAAAGGATATTCAGGTGAGTATAGAATACTTCAATAGATAAGTTACTGTGAAGGGCTGAATTTTTATCGAATAATTACTTTTCAAAAACTCCTGCACCATATGATGGTGAAATTTATTCTTTCAAATTTCCATGGACTCAAATTCCATGATACTGAATTATTTCCAAACATAGAAAAATGTGAATGAGGAGAATCCAAGATGGTGGTGACCAATGTGCACTGTATCTGAGGGGCAGAGGATCAGAGATTCCAAAACTGGTGAGTGAACAGGTGAATGGATCCAGAATGTTGTGGAGCTTCCTGGACAAAAGCAGATATCCCAGAAGTTGTGGTGAACTAGATCCAGGACCCCGTGAGTGGTGGCTGTCCAGGAGTAGTGAACTGTAGGCCACTTGGTCTTTCCTCATGCAATGCTGAGTGTGAACCACATGATTCGGGGACACTCCACTCTAGCAGCCAGACATCAGAACTCTCCCATTCCCCTGAGTGCAGTGTCAGGATTCCTAGGACAGTGTCTTAGCCTTCAAGCCACAATTCTACTGATCACCCCGTGGAGACCAGGTGAATAGAATTACACAGACCCCATATCCAAAATGGTGGAGCCCAGACTAATCTGAGTACCAGGAGCACAGTTGTCAGGCAGACCTGTGAGCTGGAGCCCAACTCCCTTCTGAGGCACCCTACAGTTGCCACCCATGCCGAGCACTTCCAGGCACTTGCACCCACAATGTGCCCACATCCTGCACCTGAGCCTGCACCCTGCCCTTTGGGGCTCCAGCTCATGCACACTCTGACCTTCAATGGACCCATCCACTCCCAGGCCTACAAGGTGCCTGTGGCCCTCATCTTTCAAGACACTCAAGCCCATGCCCTGTCTTCTGTAGCTGCATCAAAATCACCAGCAGCCATTTTTTGAGTCCCTGGACCTTTCTCAACTTTTTGAGGACTATTTCAGATTCCAAAGAAGAGCATATCCAGTGTTCTGTGCAGGATACAAGAACAAACAGCTAAGGCTATGTACAAGTAGATGACCAAAGGCCTGTGGAAGAACACAATTAACAAAACCTAGGGCATCAAGCCTCGACCAGCACACCCAAAAAGCAGCGGGTATTCTAATGCAACTGAAACACAGAAAAATGACTTAAACATATGATTATGCAGTTATTTGAGCCACATAAGGAGGAAATGAACAAATCTATCAAAGAAATACAGGCAAATACAACCAAACAAATACAGGCTATTACAGACAGACATGAAGCTACAATCCAACAAGTGAAGGAAATGAACAAAATTGTCTAAGAAAGGAAAATGGAATTAGAATCAACAAAGACAACACAAACCAAGAAAACCATGGTGATGGGAAACTCAGGAACTACAGATCAGGAACCACTGAGATAAGTATCACCTACAGAATACAAGAGATGGAGAAGCATTTCAGGTATTGAAGGTGCAATTGAAGAAATTGATACATATCTCAAAGAAAACATAAAAACAAAAAAGTTCTTGACATAAAAATCCAAGAAACCAATGACACCATGAAAAGATGAAACCTAAGAATAATAGGAATAGACAAAAAGAAGATTTCAGGCTCCAAGGTCCAGAAAATATTTTCAAGAAAGTCATAGCAGAAAAAAACTTCCCAATCTAAGAAAAGAGATGCCCTTAAACATCCAAGAGGCTTACAGAACACCAAATAAACTGCAACAGAAAAGAAATTCCTCCTGCCACAAAATAATCAAAATGCTAAATCTACAGAACAACATGTGTGTGTGTGTGTGTGTGTGAGTGTGTAGATATTAAAAGAAGCAAGGGAAAAAGGCCAAGTAATATATAAAGGTAGACCTATCAGAATCGCACCTGGTTTCACAGAGACTAAGAAAGGGCCTGGGCAGGTGTCATGAAGACGCTTAGAGACCACAGATGTTAACCCCACACTACTATACCCAGCAAAACTGTCAATCAACATATATGGAGAAAACAAGACATGCCATGACAAAACTAAATTTAAACAATATCTATGTAGCAATGTAGCCCAACAGAAGATACTAGAAGGAAAACTCCAACCCAAGGAGATAAACTATACCCCAGAAAACATGGAAAAAAGCTAAAGAAAACAACCACACAAACACACTATTACTACCAACTCCAGAAAGAAAGAAACTAATATTCATTGGTCACTAATATCTATCAATATCAATGGACTCAAATCTTCAGGAAAAAGAAACAGACTAAAGGAATGGTCATAGAAAGAGGATCCAACCTTCTGCTGCAATCAAGAAACATACCTCAGCAATAAAAGATATACACTACTTCAGAGAAAAGGACTGACAAAAGGATTTCTAAGCAAATAGACCCAGGAAGCAAGCAGGAGTAGCCATTCTAATATCTGAGAAAAGGATCTTTCAACCAAAGTTAATCAAAACAGATGGGGAAGGACACATCATTCTCATCAAAAGAAAATTCCACTATGAGGTCATCACTATCCTAAACATCTATGCCCCAAATATAAAAGCATTAAAAAAATCTTTAGCTTAAGTCACACATCGATACTCAATATAATAATAGGGGAAGACTTCAACACCCCACTCTCACCAATGGACATATCATCAAGACAGAATCTAAGGAGTGAAATAATGAAGCTTACAGAAGTCATGAATCAAATGGACCTAATGGTTGTCTACAAAACTTTTCACCCAAACACTTAACAATATACCTTCTCCTCAGCACCTCATGCAACCTTCTCCAAAATTGACCATATAGTCAGGCACAAAGCAAGTCTCAACAGATACAAGAAGACTGAAATTATCTCTCTTATCCTATCAAATCACCATGTTCTAAAGGTGGTCCTCAACAATAACATAAAAAACAAAAACCTACATACACATAAAAACTAAACTCTCTACTCAGCAACAGCTCAGTCAAGGAAGATATAAAGAAAAAAGTAAAGACTTCCAAGAATTCAGTGTAAAAGAAGGCACAAACATACCCAAAGTTATGGGACACAATAAAAGAAGTGCTAAGAGGAAAGTTCATTGCACTAAGTGCCTACATAAATAAATTAAAGAGTTCTCATAGAGCAACTTAACATCACACCTGAAAGCTCTAGGGGAAAAAAAGAAGCAAACACACTGAAGAGGAGTAGTCAGCTAGAAATGATCAAACTTGGGGCTGAAATCAATAAATTAGAAACAAAGAAAACAATTCCAATAATCAATGAAACCAAGAGCTGTTTTTTTGAGAAAACCAACAAGAGAGACAAACCCTTAGCCAAACTAACTAAAAGGCAGAGAGACATTATCCAAATCAACAAAATCAGAAATGAAAAGGGAGACATAACAACAGAAACTTAGGAAATCAAAGGAATCAGTCAGTAGGTCTTACTTCGAAAGCCTATACGCCACAAAATTTGAAAATCTAAATGAAATGGACAATTTTCTTGAAAGATTCCACATAAAAATATTTAATCAAATCAGTTAAATAAATAAAATAGTCTTATGTTCCCTAAGGAAATAGAAGCAATCATCAGAAGTCTCCCATTCAAAAAAGCCCAGGAACAGTTGGTTTCTGCACAGAATTTTGCCAGACTTTCAAAGAAGAGCTAATACCAATACTTTTCAAACTATTCCACAAAATAGAAAGAGAAAGGACATTACAAAACTCATTCTACAAAGTCACAGTCACCTCGATGCCTATACCTCACAAAGATGCAGAAAGAAAAAGAATTTTAGACCAATTTCCCTTATGAACATTGACACAAAAATATTCAATAAAATACTCTCAAGTCAAATAGAAAAACACATCAAGGATATAATCCACAATGGCAAAGTAGGCTTCATCCCAGGCATGAAGGGATGGTTCAACATCTGAAAATCCATCAACATAATCCACCATATAAACTGAAAAAAAAATCACATGATCACCTCCTTAGATGCCAAAAAAGCATTTAACAAAATCCAGTACTCATTTATGTTTCAAGTCTTGGAAAGATCATGGATACAAGGCACATACCTAAACATAGCAAACACAATATACAGCAAATCTATAGGCAACACCAAACTAAACAGAGAGAAACCTAATCCAATCCCATTGAAGTCAGGGTCAAGGCAAGGCTTCCCACTCTCTCCATTACTCTTCAACATAATACTTGAAGTCCTAGCTAGAGCAATAAGACAACTAAAGGAGATAAAGAGGATAAAAAAAAATCAGTAGCCCTCTTGTATACAAAAGACAAACAGGCTGAGAAAGAAATTAGGGAAACAACACCCTTCACAATAGCCACTAATAACAAAAAGTACTTTGGTGTTACTCTAACCAAGCAAATTTAAGACCTGTTTGTAAAAAAGCTTCAAGTCTCTGAAGAAAGAAATTGAAGAAGATATCAAAAGATGAAAAGATCTCCTGTGCTCATGGATAGGAAGGATTAACATGGTAAAAATGGCCATCTTACCAAAAACAATCTACCAATTCAATGCAATTCCCATCAAATTACCAACACAATTCCTTATAGACCTTGAAAGAATAATTCTCAACTTCATATGGAGACACAAAAATCCCAGAAGAGCTAAAACAATCCTGTACAATAAGAGATCCTCAGGTCTCAAGCCATTCTATAGAGCAAGAGTAATAAAAACAGCATGGTACTAGATGGATTGATGGAATCAAACAGAAGACCAAGAAATAAACCCACACCCCTAAGGACTCTTGATGCTTTACAAAGGAGCCAAAACCATACAATGGAAAAAGGACAGTATCTTCAACAAATGGTGGTAGTCTAACTGGATGATTACATGTAGAAGAAATGCAAACAGACCATATTTATCACTCTGCACAAAACTGAAGTCCAAGCGGATCAAAGACCTCAACATAAAACCAGACACACTAAATCTGTTAGGAG
Source organism: Pachyuromys duprasi (assembly GCA_028658305.1). Classification (NCBI taxonomy): domain Eukaryota; kingdom Metazoa; phylum Chordata; class Mammalia; order Rodentia; family Muridae; genus Pachyuromys; species Pachyuromys duprasi. The sequence goes on along the minus strand of CM053744.1, from coordinate 101,049,786 downwards.
AAAAAGTGGGGAAGAGCCTTGATCTCATTGGCATAGGATATAACTTCCTGAACAGAACACCAACTGTTCAGGCTCTAAGGTCAACAATTAATAAATGGGACCTCATGAAACTGAAAAAGCTTCCATAAGGTAAAGGACACTGTTATCAGAACAAAATGACAGCCTACAGACTGGGAAAGGATCTTCACCAACCCTATATCTGACAGAGGGCTGATATCCAGAATATATAAAGAACTAAAGAAGTTAAAAAACAATAAATCAAGCAATCCAATTAAACAATGGTGTACGGGAGCTAAACAGAGGATTCTCTGTAGAGGAATATAGAATGTCAGAGAAATACTTAAAGAGATGGTCAATGTCCTTAGCCATCAGAGAGATGCACATCAAAATGACCTTGAGATTTCACCTTACACCCATCAAAATGGCTAAGATCAAAAACTCAAATGACAACATATGCTGGAGAGGTTGTGGAAAAAGTGGAAGCCTCCTCCATTGCTGGTAAGAACTTAAACTTGTACAACCACTTTGGAAATCAATCTGGCTCTTTCTCAGACAATTAGGAATAGTGCTACCTCAAGATCTAGCTATACCACTCCTGGGCATATATCGAAAATTTGCTCAAGTACAAAACAAGGACATTTGCTCAACTATGTTTGTAGCAGCTTTACTTGTAATAACCAGAACCTGGAAACAACCCAGATGTACATCAACTGAGGAATGGATACAGAAATTATGGTACTTTTACACAATGGGGTACTACTCAGCAATTAAAAATGAGAAAATCATGAAATTTGCAGGCAAATGGTGGGATCTAGAAAATATTCTGAGTGAGTTGTCCCAGAAGGAGAAAGACACACATGGTATATACTCACTCATTTAGACCTATAAGATATGATAAACATAATGAAATCTATACACCTAAAGAAGATAAACAAGAAAGAGGACCCGGGGTAAGATGATCAATCCTCACTTAGAAAAACAGGGTAAGATTGGGAGGGAATGAGGGAGGGCGTTCCAGCTGTATACAAAGTAAATAAACTGTAATTAATACAAAAAATAAAAGTATAATTAAAAATAATAAAATAAAAATTCAAAATTAAAAAGAATGACAATTAGAAAAACAAAGAAAAAAGAAAACTATGAATGAGAACTGCATTTTGTGAAAACAGAACCTTTATTTCAAAACTTAAAGGGGAAAATAAGTCTGCAATAAAATTAAGAAGATATGCTAAAATCATGACTATTGCCAAACCAAATCACACACAAGATTAAAAATGATCTCCACAGTTACCAAGTAATGCTTATCAATGAGATGCAATGCCACATGTTATAAAAAATATTTAATGATACAACATTGGATATGAATGCATTTGAGAGGAAAATAGGAATATTTTATTAGAGAAAAAGGTTAGCAACAGAACCAAAAAACCTGAGTACAGGGGTCTTTCTTGAGACTGATACTCCAGCCAAGTACCATGCAAGGAGAAAACCTAAAACCCCTGCAGAGATGTAGCCCATGGCAGTTCAGTGTCCAAGTGGGTTCCCTAGTAATGGGAACAGGGGCTGTCTCTGACATGAACTCAGTGGCTGGCTCTTTGATCACCTCCCCCTGATGGGGATCAGCCTTACCAGGCCACAGAGGAAGACAATGCAGCCACTCCTGATGAGAGCTGATAAACTAGGATCAGAAAGAAGGAGAGGAAGACCTCCCCTATCAATAGACTTGGGGAGGGGCATTCATAAAGAAGGGGGAGGGAAGGTGAGATTTGGAGGGGAAGAGGGAGGGGTTTATGGGGGATACAAAGTGAATAAAGTGTGATTAATAAAAAAATAATAAAGAAAGAAAAAAGTCTAAAAAAAGAAATTTGAGGGGAGTGGAAAATAGAAATAATGAACAATTTTCAGTCGTTAATAATGCTGTATATCTTAAGCCAACTACCAACATTGTTAACAGTGTAGGACTAAAAATATTTTTTTAATTCATAGGAAACAGAAAGAAAATAAAAGCCCTTTGTCACCATAATTTGGTATGGTTCTGAGCAGTGAGTATAATTAGAGTGAACATGAAGAGATGCCATTATCGCAAATGTAAAATGATGATAGTTTGTACAACAATGCAATTATATTCCTAAAAACTCCAGAGAATCTTTTAACTGGTGGAATAATGGGACAAAAAGGGTTAAACAGGGAAGAGGGATGTGAGGGCAGAGGAGGATGTATGAAAATAGATAATTAACACTAAAGAGCTTCTGAAACTCACTGCTACAGAGCATTTTAAGATTAATGCATTCACAAATATATAAAGATTTTAAACAGAACAAGCCTTATTAGACACCATAGGCTAGCTAATAAAAAGCCCCAGGACAAGAATGGGTTGTAATTTTTGACGTTGATGGTCAGTTCTCAAGTTCTTGATGGTAAACCTATTTCTTCAGGTACCGTGAACTTGAGTTATAGAATAAGTTGAAATCAAACTGATTCTGACCTGAAATCAAACTGATTCTGATTCCTGTCAGCTAGCTTTCATAGTGCTGGAAGGTGCTATGCATGCTACTGAAGGAGAAAAGTAATCATCAGTCCTAGCTGGCTGGGAACCTTACAAACTATAAGAACAGTAAACCTGAAAAGAGTTGCTTTCTGTTTCAAAAGGGGCATAAATGCCATATGAGTAAATGATACTAGTCCATCCGAGAGCGATATAAATACATTTTACAATGAGAGTCACAGTATTGCTTTCTAAGAGGAAAGGAATTTAAGAGAAAGGAGAAGTCAGGCTGATGAGGTGACTTGTCTGATAAGGGTATTTTCAGGGAAAGCCTTATGACGTAAGAACTCATGCAAAAGTGGAAGAGAGAATGAACTCCACAAACATTGTCTTTTTTTTTTTAAACGTTGTCTTCTATACAGTAGTTATTCTGAAATTAATATATGGGCTTAGTGAAATCCAAATAAAGTTTGTTTGGAACTTAATTATTAGATTCTGAACTTTACCTGAAGGAAAAAAAAAAAAAGCAACTGCTATAGAATCAAACAGATGAGAGAAATAGAGAATTGTAATTAAGAGATAATTTCCCTACAAATAAACAAATAAACCAAAACATGCAGCCATCAGAATTGTAGGGTAACAGCAAACAAAAAGAGATCATTAGAACAGAGCTTCAAATAAAGCTGGTTTGTAATCAACCCCCAGGAAACCTCACACAATAATGAAGGAGTGATGGCTTTGCCAGCGAAGAAATTCACTATTGGTCAAGGGAATAAAAATCAGTCTCAACTAGACCATTCAAAATAAATTTGGAGTCAATTAAGGGTTAAATAAGTAAAAGCAAAATCAAAAACATGTAAGCCTAGAATTCTAGAGCAAGCATATAGGTCCATGGACAACTATCTTAATATGGCTGTAGATAGTTTTCCACTAAGTCCTGCTTCCCCCATAAACACCCACCATCCTGTTCCAGGAAACCTGCTGTGTGCTATGGTATACCACTAAGACTTCCTGCATCTTCATCTCCGCTCCTCTTGCTGTCCCGCTACTCTCCTGTATCACCATGGAAGTCTTCCTGGAATTTCTGTTTTTGCTTTTTCTCCAATCTCCACATCCTAAATGGCCTTTCTTATACATATCACTAGAGTATTCATTAACAGTTTTCTTCCCAACTGTCTCTTGCACTCAGGATACATTCCCAAGTTCAAACCCTTGTAATATTGTTCCTTGCTTTCTGAGTTTGGGTGCCTGAGTCTAGTCCTGAGTTTGGGTGCCTCCCTTCATCTCTACTCAGTTGTTCCTGGTACACTTCTTTTTACATGGTCATTCTAAGCAAGGGATTTGGGAAGAGCCAAAGGCAGGCATTAAAGGCATGATAAGGAGAAAGATAGAGGCTATTGAACACTTACTTTTAATGCTCTCTTACAAAAACGATCATTGAAAAAATCTTTAAGAAAGACAAGGAAAGATAATGAACAAGGGGAAATGGATTCACAATAAAAGGCTAGAAGAGCTTCATATAAATTCTCTAGTAAAACTCTTTTCTCTTAAAAATTAGTGAGAAAAAAATTCTGATTGAAGTTGAGGGTGGAATATACAGGCAACTTGCCAAACAAGTGCTTATAATTTAAACATTTTCTTTGTTGTTTATAAATTGAAAAAAGTATATGGCATGCAACATATATATGTATATGTGTATATATAAAATATACAGATGTAGCTTATATAAATGATATACATACTATGTATGTATATGTAAACATGAGTGTCACCTAAAATGTTTTTGTTAAATTATAACGTGTTAAATTGGAAGGGGGCACGTGAGGCCAGAGGAAGAAGTATGAAGATGGGAATTAATACTAAAGATCTTTTGAAAATTTACATAGAAACTCACTACTATTGAAAGTTTTATAACTTGTTATAATTTAGTAAACACATTTTACTTGTTAGTTCTTCCTCGTAAAATTAACCTTTGTGTTTGTTTTAGTCCACAGATTAACTGAACATGTTTTTGATCTCCACTAGCACAGGCTGTGACCTTTTCACTACTTGTCTTCATTTGCTCACCAAAATACCAAGTTCTAGCTAATGTCAGTGGTTATCAATGGTGATTTTGTTTTCTTGTTATGTGCGCCATGAATAAATAACTCTCTGTGAATACTCCTGTACATGCTTTTTAGATACACTTGTGTTCATTCCTCTAAGATAGAAACCATGGCATGGATTTCTTGGGTCATAGACTGGGCATATGTTTAGCCACAGTGGTTGTGAAAATGGTTGTGCACAGTTGCTAAAGCAAAATTTGGGTACAAGCCTTCCAAATACAGCTGGTGTTCTTCTACACACAGAATGTGGACACAATGTTTAGTTCCTGCCTCCCATCTCTTCCTCTCTCCTATCTCTTTATGTCTCTTAATTCCACCACACACATCAAACTTTCTCCATTTCCCATCTCATTCTGTTCTCTTCTTGCTATAAACTTTATATAGCTGGAAGAAGTTTCTGGACTGAACCATCTGCCCATCAATTGAATTATGAACTTTTAAAATCAGCAACCACTTAATTGGAAGTACAATTAGTGGTCCAAGTAAAATTTTCATCAGTCTAATATGCCTCATGGAACCTCACTCCTGCCCATAATTACCTTCAGCTTCCATGTAACAGAAGGGCAAGAACATCTGTAGCAAAAGTAATGAGAAAATCTTTGCCAAGATTATTTGCATGTAAAACATAATGTAGAAATCCAGAACCTATGCTCATTACATGGCTACCCTTGATTTACTGTCTGAAAGCAGAAAGAGGGAAGGTATAATCCCTGATTCCTCCTGCAGCTTGTCTCTCTGCTCATGGGAAATGATTTAATTTCTATCTGGAGCCTTGTTAGGTCTCTATCCAGTATGAATTGTTATAATAGGAGAACAACAACAAAAAGTACAGCACAGAATGTATATTATTAAATACTGAACACTGAAGCATGTTGACAAGTCAGCTTTTCCCAGTATTTGAAGAAAAACACATGTTTGTATCTAGATAATCTCTCTTTCTAGTAAGGAGGAGACTCAAGCCTTTCCTTATAATAACATCACTCTCATTTGCAATTAATTATTGTGGTCTTGAACTTTTTCTTCAGCGTCCATCTTCAGACACACATTAGTGATCAATAGTTCAGAGGGTGTGACACAGAAGTAGCCCCGGTGCTAGCCATTCTACGTCTAGTAAAATGTTAATCAAACAATCCCTTAGCTATTTGCTTTGCACTTGAATTCTTCATGTTTGGGTGGGATTGGAAGGGGAGAAAGTTAAATGAAAAGGGTGAGGCTTAATGAAAGAGTGAGACCACTAGAGTCACACTGACATTGTAGACATTCCATGGTCAGAAAAGCCACAAGCCTCCATTAAACTGTACACAGTTTTAATGTCTTGGAGTTTTGTTTGTTTGTTTCTCTACCTCTACCTGACCTGAGTGGTTGACGTAACAACATTCTTCAAGGAGGGAGAAGCAGTTTCCTCCTTTGTCTGCTGTCAGGAGGTTCAGGGCACATCTGTTTTGAAAGGAAACTGAGGTCAGAGAGCTATTCTGTAGCATTTGAAGACCCTTAGCTGAGCTCTTGGCTGCTGCTGTTAGTTCTGCTGAGGGTATACTGGTGGAAGTAGGCTATCCCTCAGTTCTTCTGCTGCCATCACTGTAGCTTCCACAGAGGAAGCCAGACTGACCCTGACCATCATGGGAGGTTAACAGTTTTCTGGGGAAAACAACAAGACATAGGCAACGAGTTCATAAAAAAGCTTAGAGGAGAAATGCCATCATAGGATTCTTTGTGAGAGTCACCAAAGTGTGAAAAGGAGCACTCACATGTGTCAGTCAGCTGCACAGAATTGTCCAAGATGTATTCAAAGAGATTGAAGACAAGATGAAGAAGACAAATGAAATCTTGAAAACATGCCAGGATGGAGAAGGCTAGTGATGAAGAGTGATGAAGGTTCCTGTCCCTCCCAAATGAGAAAGAGAAAAGAAGCTGAAAGTTCCCAAAGCACCGAAGAGGCCTCCTTCCAATTTGTTGTTCCATTCTGAATGTTGCCCTAAAGTCAAAGAGAAACACCCTGGCTGGGCCATTGGTGACATTACAGAAAACTTTGGAGAGATGTGGAACCACACCATGCAAATGATGGGAGACCTCAGGAAAGGAAGCTAGCTGAGTCGGGGAACAATACAGAAAGGGTCTGCTTACCCTCAGAGCAGAAGGCAGACCTGACATTAAAAAAGTGAAAAAAGCAAGATGATATGAAAAGAATGAGGAAGACAGCTGTGATTTTCTTTTCTTATCAAAAAAAGCATTTAACTGCCTTTACACAACTCATACTTTTTAAAACAACAAAATGTAAGGTTGTGTGAGTTGTTTTTAACTGTAGTGTCTTTTAATTTTCCAAGATGTTTATTTTTATTAATTACAGTTTATTCACTTTGTATTCCCCCTGTACCTCCCTCCCTCCTCCCCTCCCAACCCCACCTGCCCTCTTCCTCACAGGTGTCCCTCACCCAGTCCACTGAAAAGGGAGGTCCTCCTCCCCTTCCCTCTGATCCTAGTCTATCAGCTCTCATCAGGAGTGGTTTCATCCTCTGTGGCCTGGTAAGGCTGCTCCCCCATCAAGGTGAGGTGATCAAAGAGCAGGCCAATCAGTTCATGTCAGAGATAGTCCCTGCCCCCATTACTATGGAGCTCACTTGGACACTGAACTGCCATAGGCTACCTCAGTGCAGAGGTTCCAGGCCATCTCCAGGCTGGAGTATCAGTTTCAGAAAAGACCCCTGTGCCCAGACTGTTAGGATCTGTCGATGTCCTTGTGGAGCTCCTGTCCTCTCCAGGTCTTACTATCTCCCACTTCTTTCATAAGATTCCCTGTACTCTGCCCAAAGTCTGGCTATGAGTCTCAGTATCTGCCTCAATACCCTGCAGAGTAGAGCCTTTCAGAGGCCCTCTGTGGTAGGCTCCTGTCCTGTTCCCTGTTTTCTCCTTCCTCCAATGTCCATCCTCTTTGCCTTTCTGAATAGGGATTGAGCATCTTAGCTAGAGTCCTCTTTCCTGATTAGCTTCCTTAGGTGTACAGATTTTTGTTTGTTTATCCTGTATTATATGTCTAATATCCATTTATGAGTGCGTATATATCCTGTGTGTCTTTCTACTTCTGGGATAGCTCACTCAGGATGATCCTTTCCAGTTCCCTCCATTTACCTGAAAATTTCATGATATCCTTGGTTTTTATTGCTGAGTAATATTCCATTGTTAGATGTACCACAATTTCTATATCCATTCCTCAACCGAGGGGCATCTGAGCTGTTTCCAGTTTCTGGCTATTACAAATAAAGCTGCTACAAACATGGTTGAACAGATGTCCTCGTTGCATACTTGAGCATCTTTTGGATATATGTCTAAGAGTGGTATGGCTGAATCTTGAGGAAGCGCTATTCTTAATGGTCTGAGAAAGTGCCAGATTGATTTCCAAAGTGGTTGTACAAGTTTGCATTCCCACCAGCAGTGGAGTAGGGTTCCCCTTTCTCCACATCCTCTCCAGCATGTGTTGTCACTTGAGTTATTCATCTTAGCCATTCTGAGGGGTGTAAGGTGAAATCTCAGGGTCGTTTTGATTTTTTTTTTGTACAGTTAACACACTAGAAAATGTATCTTTGGGAAGTCCTGTCCTGGTAGTGTTTCCTACAGCCACTAACCTTGTACAGTGTGTAACTGTACAAGACTATAAATCGGCATGGAAATTAGAAACAGATGCTTGTTACTGAGCAGCACAAGTCAGTTATACAAAGAGACCACAGTCTTTCATCCTCAGTTGACTGATAATAGTTTATATAATGTTCTATCAATAGAGAACCACTGTGTAATTGTGAGAGAATTTGTAGCTGTCTTGGTTATGTTCTGCCTGCCTCTAAGCAAATACAATTTTTTATTTAAAAGTAGTTAGAGCCTAGAGAGATGGCTCAGTAGACTGCTCTGGCTCTCTTGCAGAGAATACGAATTCAGTTCCCAGCACCCACATGGTGGCTCATGAGCAGCTGTAACTCCAGTTTCAGGAGACCTGACACTCTCTCTAGCTTCCATTTATACCAAGCACATGGTGCACATATGCTCTCAACATAAAATAAAGAGAGGTAAGTCTTTAAAACAGGATAGAAGGCTGTATACACTCACCATAAAGAAATGGTAAAAATTAGGGTATGTATAGTCTAATTACCTATCAAGTAATTACTTGATTTAATCATTACATGATGCACACAAGTCAAAACATCATGCTGTACCTCATAAATATGTATAATTATATGCCAATCAAAATTTTAATTAAAAATTAGTGCACATTTTCTTTTTTTTCTGGTGAGAGACTCATTTTTTTCTGTGTGACTATATGCTTTTCCCTCTCTCTCTCCCTCCATCCATCCCTTCCTCTCTCTGTTTGTGTATGTGTGTGCGTGTTTGAACAAGAGTGAAAAGTACCCAAAACAAAAACCAACAGTGATGATCACAAATTCCAAATAAAAACAAACTGCTGCAGTTTGGGGGCATTGATAATTTATATGCTTTCACATATTTTCTTGTGTTTTGATTATCTGAAACTGCTTTACATTATTTTCATAAGCAGAAAGAAAATCAGAAGATTCCTCTCAAAGTCTGTCCCTAGGTCTGTCTGCATGTCCTCAGTGAACACAACTTCTAGAACTGTACTGCTTAGCCAACATTTTTGTACTCTTCTTTCTAATGACCATGGGTGACCACTATTATCATCAATATCCCTGTCCAGGAAAACATAAACATAACCCCATGTATTGGGTCCATGAGTTAGGGCCGTAACTAATGACTGTGACCACATCTGGAGTCCAGAACTGAGAGGAAACTTCTTAGAACCACTTGGGTCTCTATTGGAGAGGGCAGAGACTGTGGGTTGAGCCATTTAAGATGCCTCAGTGCTAGCTTTGTGATTTCATGTGTTTTGACAAAATTAATTTAATTCTAATTACTGGCAATAATTATTTCTCATCCCACAGTGAGAAGCTGTCAGGCTGGTAGTTACAGTGAATTCCAATGGTTTCTATGTTGGCTGTGCTTCTCTGGGAACTTGCTCTCAGAAATGGCTAAGCCTGGAGATGAAGGTGTGTGTGTGTGTGTGTGTGTGTGTGTGTGTGTGTGTGCAGGTACATGCTATAATAATAATTATAGACAGAGTTCACAAATTGGAAAGTGAATGAGGGGCATGGAAGGAGTTGGCAGAAGGAAAGGAGATATTGACATGATATAAATACAATGGAAATTCTTTAAAAAATAAAAACTCTATATGAAGAAATTTTCAGACAAATGGATGGAACTAGGAAAGATCACCCTGAGTGACGTAACCCAGACCCAGAAAGACACACATGGTATGTACTCACTTATAAGTGGATTTTAGCTATATAATACAGGATAAACATACTACAAGGCACAGACACAAAGAAGACAAGTAACAAGGAGGATCCATGGGAGGATGTATACATCTCACTAGGAAGAGGAAATAGAATTGACAGAGGTAGTGGTCGAAGAGAGGGAACAAGGTAGAGAGAAATATGTGGGTGGAGATCAGATGTGGGGAGAGCAGGAGGACAGAGGGCCTGCGGAAAGAAAAGAGACCATGGGCTGCAGCATCTCTGTGTCAAGCTGGAGACCTAAGCCAGCGTAGCCCCCTGGGAGAATGTGAGTGGAACTCAGAGACTCCAAAAAGCAGAAGTCATAAAGACTGAAGAGGATACCCTCTAACCAACAAGCATTCTAGTAGAGGGAGAGAAATAACAACCCACCCATAAAAACTTTGACCCCAAATTTACCTTGTTAGATGTGCGGCGATAAAGACAAAGCAGAAAATGAAGGAATGTTCAGTCAATATCTGGCCCAACCAAAGACCCACGCTATGGGAGAGTCCCAACCCCTGACAGTAAGAACATACAATACTTGGCTAAAGTTGTAGACAGGAGGCTATCATAGTTGTCCTCTGCGAGATTCTATCCAGCAATGCCTCAAAAGAGATGCTGAGATTCACAGCCAAACCTTGGGCGATGTGTAGGGTGTCTTGTGGAAAAGTGGGAGGAAAGAGAAAAAGACATGGAGGTGACAGGCACTCCACAAGAAGACTAACAGAGCCAACTAACCAGGGCCCAGAGGGTCTTGCAGAGGCTAAAGAATCAACCAAGGACCATTCATGAACTAAACCTAGATGCCCCTACAAAATGTAATTGATGGGAAGCTTAGGCTTCCTGTGGGTCCTCAAGTAACTACATCTGGCACAGACTCTCTTGCCAGCTTTTTCATCATTTCCCCCTGGCAGGACTGCCTTGCCAGGATACAGGTGAAGAGGACACAGTTCTGATGAGACTTGATGAACTGGGGTGGATGGGATGTGGGGGCTCCCAGTTTCTGAGTAACAAGGGAGGGAGAAAGAGGAAGGAAAGGTGGGACTGGGAGTTAAGGAGGGATGGAGCTACAATCAGGATGCAAAATGAATAATAAACAAACAAATTGGAAAAATTACATGAAAAAAGGAAGGTTTTGGGCTCAACTCTGCTTATCACTCATTATAAAACGGGCCTTTTAATCTTTAGTTTTCTCTTCTGCAAAATTGCAATAGAAGTCTATGGTAAAGATTGATTAGAAAGTTCCAAAAGAGTAAACCTTGGCTGATTTTTGGCCTCTTAGGCTTCTGTTAGGCTCCTTCTGTAGGAGCCTAAGCAAACACCTCTCACCTGATTACCAGGCCCCAAGCTAAGCAACATACATTCTGGAAGTTTTCTGTTATAAAAACTATGGAAAGTGGGGTAAACAAGCTGTCATGTTTTTATTTTCACTTTCTTGTTATATATGTGTGTAGTTGTGTTCATTAACACATGCACCTATGGAGACCAGAGGTCAGCTTCAAGTATAGTTCCTCAGGAGTCATAAATCTTGTTCTTTCTGAGAAAGGGTCTCTCATTAGCTTAGAGCAGGCTGGCTGATCAGGAAGCTCTGATCAGGTTCTTCTGTCTCTTCCTGTCCAAAACTGCATTTTTGGAGTGTGTCTTATGGCACCTGGCTATTTTATGTAGGTATGAGTGCAGAACTGTAAGTCTAGCCTATCTACCATTGTGATGTCAGGCTCTTCATGCACAATCAATTTTTACTTTATTTAATAGTGGTATCAGAGCACTGCCGCTGACAATTAGAATGCATCAGAGAGAAACCATGCAATGTTCTCTTTAAGTAAAATGCTGAGCATTCTTTAAAAAGAACAAAGGAAGAACTTTGCTGAAGCTGCTAAGAACTATGGTAAGGATGACTATCTTACATTTTAAATGCCATTTATTTTAAAGGTTTCTTTACACTTAGTAATGGCCAATTCACTGCTAATATTTAGAACAGTATCTGAACACTGTAGGCAATTGTGGAAAGAGTCCTAAATGCATTGACAGGTGAAATGAAAGGTTATAGAAGTCAAATAGTACTTGTCCTTCAGAAACAATGATAACACAGAAAAATAACCAAAATGTGTTTACAGCATATACAACATTATTGAATTAATGAAAGAGGAGGTACTATGAGTATGGGCAAGCCAGCTGCACCGGCAATTCTGTCTTCCTCACTGGGGTTGCGACCCTTGTCGTCACTGGTGTCTGTGCTACCACCAACTTCCTCATTATTGTCATTGCTATCACAACACAACTGCACAAAAAGGAATCCACAGTAACCTCACTTACCCATCCCAAACTTCAAAAGTGGAGAAATATTATATGACCAGTGGTTAGCTAAAATGGAAAGAATACTGAATCTGTACATGTAAGTGTAGGACCAAAAACTTGCTATACATGAGCTTGAAATGTTCCATGGCTTCAGGTATCAACTGTGAACCTTAGAACCTGGGGCTTCTGAATAAGGTGTTGCTATTATCATTCACTTTTTAGTTATGTGGTACCTATTGTTTCTCTATTACTCTTTATAAATATTTACTTTAGTGTGGTGGTGGTGGTGGTGGTGGTGGTGGTGGTGTGTGTGTGTGTGTGTGTGTGTGTGTGTGTGTGTGTGTACCCAAGTATCCAAGCATTCAGGTTCTGCTGAGGCCAGAAGAGGTGTTAGATCCCTTCAAGCTGGAGTCGTATGCCACCTAATGTGGGTACTGGGAATTGAACTTTCATCCTCTGCAAGAGAAGTGTTCTTTACTGTTGAGCCATCACTCTAGCTCCCATTACATTTTTGTTTGTTTGTTTTACTTTTGAGGAAACTCATGCTCAGAGAAGTGAATTAATTTACCCAAAGTTTACTCTCACTTCCTATCTAGTTTTATAAAATGTCAGTTCTTCTTCTTAGTTTAAATTCTGATCTCTAACAGCAAGTCATCAAAACTCCTCACTGGCACTTGCTCAGGCATAGGAACTGACACACTGCCTTCCCATTGGCAGCAAGAGCTTCTGTCTATGTCTATAGTGGACCCTTTTTCTTCCTCTAGCCTGAGCTAAATTAAAATCAAGATTTTACTCTCATACCTGGGCTCAAGTCAGCTCTAGTCCTAGAGGTCATAGAGCCAAAGAGAAAGCTTTAAGGGTGGATAATAATAATAATATGCTTAACTTTAAGTGGAGGCATCTCAAAAGAGAAATTAGGAAAGAGACGTTTTCCACCAACTCCAATCCTAATATGAGTGACCGTATCTAATTTAGTGGGTAATGAGAAGGATTAAATGGAAGATGTATTGATGCTTAGCATTATGCTTTTTCATTATAAAGACTTCTGTAGCTTTTTGCTGATATATTATTACTTTTAAAGTGGGATTATGTTGGTGAAAAAGTTCTAATTTGGGTAAGCTTGAGAATATTCAATATAACCAGATGTGCATACCCAGGTTTAAGGAAACCTTCCACCTGGACATGTTTGGTCAAGAGTCAGCCTCTTGTACTCTGTTGTCATGTTTTACAGTAGCCAATGAGAGGAATTAGAAGAACAGGGACCTATGATCCAGTAGGACACACATATGTGGGACTCTGGTAGAGCACTATAGAAAAGGGTACTTCGATTCCCCAGGTTCTAGAAACAATGTGCACCCCAATGCTCAGCATCTAAGCAACCCTCTCAACTCTGTTTTTAAAAAGTGAGAGCAAGTGGATGAAAGTGTTATTTTATTGACTTTAAAAGCACTGACCTTTCAATCTGTCCTTCCAAGGAGAAAATGGTCTGTGCACCACAATTTCTTTGGAGTCAATGATCCTGAATATAGTCCTAGAAACATACTCTCATAAATCTATAAATGTACAAGTTAAAAAGATAATGAAGTACTCAGCTTTCAAAACTAGCAATCCTTGGCAATTAAAAGAATCAAAGTGAATTAATCTCAAATGCTTTTCATTTTGGACTTCAAGACTTTTTCTCTTATTCTTACCCACTCTCATAAAAATGCAATCAAATGATACTCACTAAATGTACATTCTTGACAAGCTCAAAAAAAAGTTCTATAGAAATTATAAAATAAATAAAAGAACTCAGGCCAGCATCAAGGCAACATCACGCACTGATCCCGATATTATCATGTACTAGAAATATACTAGAGGTCCAATAGATGTGACTTTCAGCCATATGGAAATTACAACAGAAAAGGTTGTTGAAAGGAATGTAGAACTTGAGAAGATAGCTTAGTCAGCAAAGTGTTTGCTCTGCAAGCATGAGTGTTTGAGTTAAATTCCAAGGACCCACATAAAAATATCCAAGTTTAGTGATGCCTATCTAGAACTGTAGTACTGGGCAAGTGGAGATAGAAAACTCCCTCAGGCTTGCTTGCCAGCCAGTAAAACCAAATCAGTGGTTTTCCAGTTTCAATGAGAGATCTTGTCTCAAAAAATAAGATGAAGAGTGATTCAGGACACCTAATGTTGCCCTTTGGTTTCCGTATATACATACACGTACCCATATGTGTATGTGCACATACACACATTCTCTCACTCTGCTAAACTAAGGGTCCAAGTTAGAAGTAAAGACAGAAAAGGAGCCAGCAGCTCCCATTAATCTCAATGCCTGCTATGTGTCAACACTATGAAGGACGTCCTACATGAATGGTATTATTTAAATCTACAAGACAGGAAAGAGATATTGTGCCCCTTTGTAAAAACATTAATCAATGAGCCCGAGATCACATGAACAGTTTATAACAGACCAGTGATGTGTTCCTTCAGCAGCAGAGGAAAGCTGCATCATGAGTACATGCTTTAGACGCTGGGGGTAGGGCTAAAGAAGCAAATGAATCCCAGATTTGTGATACCTCTTAAATTCCTCCTGCTGAGTCTCACTGAGATGGACAAGAGATCACAGATTAAGCATGGTCACAATTCTTTGTTTAATGCCAAGGCCTCCTACTCTGAAGAATTTCTGTCACCAATCCCCCTTTGAGTGAGAAGATGGATTATCCCATTTGCTCTAGGAAAGGCCTGAAAATGTTTGCTGGGGCTGTGTTAACCAGTTACTATAGACTTGATAGCATTAGCACTACAGAAATATACTGTCTTCAGTTCAAAAACATGAAATTCAAGAACAAGGTGTCACTAGGGCCATGTTCCCTGTGAGCCTTTAAGGGATCTTCATGGTGGCTCCTGAAGCTTCTTGGCATGTTGCAACCAACATCACTCCAGTCTTAAATCCATCTTTGCACAATCTTCCTCTGTTTGTGTGACTTCTCTACTTACAGGACACCAGTCAGTTGATATTAGGTTCTGATATTCTTGATCAAATGCTTTTGTGAAGACCTAATTTAAAGTAAAGCCATGCTCTGAAAGTCTGGATAGGCATATCCATTTAGAACCTACTTTGTTTTGTTACAAATTGGGCATTTCTCAACTCACAGTAATTTTTCTAAGTTTCATATTAGAGTATCAGGACAAAGGAGGCAGAAGGTGACCTACATTGACTAAAATGCTAGACTGATATTGTGAGGTATAGAAGTGGCTAAGAGGTGTCGCTTTTTGGTATAACCTTGGCGTTTGCCAAATGTGCAAGCATCTCCAGAAACTTCACTTTTTAAATAAAAGAACAGAGGTCAGGAAAGATAAGAGACAGTCTTTTCAATAAGTGTGATTGCTTTAAACTACCTGAACAGTCACAAGAAGACATTTCAAGTTTATCTAGAGGAAGCTCCACGACAATTTCTTGATAGAGTGATGAGATGATTGAAACCGTCTCCACCTGCTGTTCATGGGTACAAGCTGCTGAAAATGTTCTAAGAGTCTAGGGGAGAGTAAAACCTCAAGATGGGCAGAACGAATAGCTAAGTGTTCTGTCAACAATCAGTTAATGTATTTAATCCACTGGGATCTGGAGATTATGGTAGCACTCAATCTCACCCTAACAGCATCCTACCCAAAATGACAGAATAGAAGTTCCAAAATGTAACTTCCTTCAAACCCAATATTCTTCATGTGACAATTTCCTTTCTCAGAAAGTGAAAGGCGGCAGGATCTAAACTCTAGCATCAAGGTGAATACCAGGCTGGAATAGAGGGATTCCTAACTTTCTCAGGAAATTGAGTTTGATAAACAGAGTAAAGAAAAGTGAATGCTAAGAGGTCACAGAGTAATAAGAGGTTGGTGGAAGTGAGCATTGCTGGTCCTGGTTAGCCAGGAACCAAATCTGAAGAGAAATCTCACCATGTATGAGCATGAGACAGCCTCTGCAGACAGAGTTGTCTTATGACACAGAATAACTTTGTTCAGATTTTCCACTTTCTCTTTCTTCACACAACGAAACTTAACACACAACTTCTCAGAGACATTGTTCTTTCAATAAACCTGAGCTCTCTCTTCTTGAGGAGTTTCTGGGTTGGATGGTAAGAAATTCCCAACTACAGATCCAAACATTAGATACTAAAAGTCAACTGTTGAAGTTTAAAAAATAAAATATATGCTTCTTGTACAGTGCCTTCCTTTGAAAGGACTTTGTATTTCCCATTATTGAAGTAATGGTCTTTCCTTTGGCTAAATATAAGAAATCTGAAGCCACTGTAGAATATCCAGAGGAAGTTGCAGATGGAAATTTTGTCTAAGATTAAAGGCATTTTGAGTAAATGCATAGCATTTTATTATGCATACATCCTGTCAGAGCCAGGGCATCATAAGGTGGTAGGAAGAGCCTTTATGACTGAATTTCACATGTTTGGCTTGATTTTGTACAACCAGAACACTGAATTTTAAATATAAACAGACATGATTCCAGGAACTCATCAAAACCAATGGTCTTTGGAACCCAAGGAACACTCAGGTCTAGCCATGTTGGCTTTTGCCCAAGGATACAACAGGACCCAAGGGGCAATGACAAATGGAAAAATCAGTACAATTTTATTACTTATTGGGTTTGTGGCCAATCACATGTAGTGCTCTCTTGTCAGTTTAGGTAGAGAAGAAAGTTACTGTTAATTTGAAGGCTGTGCAGAGGCATCTGTCCCATCCCTACAGATAAAATCTAGAGAGTTGTTCAAAACTAAAACTTAGACCACTTAGACCACATTCCAATAAAAAAGAGACAGAGGGACAGAGAACAACCAAACACAGCAATAAGAGAGCTAATAAGAAGCTGTCACATCCTAAGGGCAGCCCTTGTATGGACAGCCCTATGCCCACTGCTACAAAAAAAAATCCTTTTTCACAAAATTAGAGTTCCAGAATTTAGCTATCATATAAGACACTATTGAGTGAAAGGGGTGGTAATGAGTAAATGGTTATATCTTAACTTTAAAAATGATTTGGCTCAAACATGCAACACTACTGAGGATCACTGGTGTGCTTGTCAGAAAGCCATTGCCATACCTGTATTAACATCCCTTTTTCCCTTTTCAGTTTAGCATGGAGCTAAGGTTTGTTATGTTCCTTTTTGTTAATTAATTTATTTTTATATTAATCACAGTTTATGTAATTTGTATCCCAGCCGTAGCCCCCTCCCACATTCCCTCCCTATCCCCCCTCCCTCCCTTATTTCCTCCCTGACCCCCCCCCACCAAGTCCACTGATAGGGGAGGACCTGCTCCCCTTCCATCTGACCCTGGCTTATCAGGTCTCCTCAGGGCTGGCTGCAATGTCCTCTTCTTGGATCTAGCAAGGCTGCTCCTCCCTTGGTGGAGGTCAAAGAACCAGTCATTGGGTTCATGATAGAAATAGTCCCTGTTTCCCTTACTAGGGTACTCAGTTGGATACTGAGCTACCATTGGGCTATATCTGAGCAGGGGTTCTAGGTTATATCCCTGGTTGGAGAAACAGTCTCATAAAAGACCATTTGCCCTGTACTATCAGGTCATTTTTGGAGCTCTTGTACTCTCCAAGTCTTACAAAATCCCTCTTCTTTCATATGATTCCTTGCACTCTGCTGAAGGTTTGGTTATAAGTCTTAATATCTGCTTTGATACACTGCTAGGTAGAGTCTTTCAGAGGCCCTCTGTGGCAGGCTCCTGTCCTGTTGCTTGTTTTCTCCTACATTCATTGTCCATCCCATTTGTCTATAAAAGTGAGGATTGGTCATTTTACCCCGGGTCCTCTTTCTTGTTTATCTTCTTTAGCTGTATAGATTTCAGTGTGTTTATCCTATCGTATACGTTTACATAAGTGAGTGGATGCCATGGGCTTCTTCCTGCTTTTAGGATACCTCACTCAGGATGATCATTTCCAGGTCCCACCATTTGCCTGTGAATTTCATGATTTCCTGGTTTTTAATTGCTAAGTAGTATTCCATTTTGTAAAAGTACCACAATATCCATTCCTCAACTGAGGGACACCTGGGTTGTTTCCAACTTCTGGCTATTACAAATAAAGCTGCTACGAATATGGTTGAGCAAATGTCCTTGTTGTGAACTTGAGCATCTTTTGGATATATGCCTAAGAGTGATATAGCTGGGTCTTGAAAAATCACTATTCCTAATTGTCTAAGAAAGCGCCAGATTGATTTCCAAAGTGGTAGCATAAGTTTGCATTCCCACCAGCAATGGAGGAGAGTTCCCCTTTCTCCACAACCTCTCTAGCATGTGTTGTCACTTGAGTTTTTGATCTTAGCCATTCTGACAGGTATAAGGTGAAATCTCAGGGTCGTTTTGATTTACATCTCCCTGATGGCTAAGGACAGTGAACATTTCTTTAAGTGTTTCTCTGCCATTCGATATTCCTCTATTGAGAATTCTCTGTTTGGCTTTGTACCCCATTTTTAATTGGATTACTTGATTTGTTGTTTTTAACTTCTTGAGTTCTTTATATATACTGGATATTAGCCCTCTGTCAGATGTAGGGTTGGTGAAGAACCTTTCCCAGTCTGTAGGCTGTCGTTTTGTTTTGATGACAGTGTCTTTTGCTTTACAGAAGCTTTCAGTTTCAGGAGGTCCCACTTATTGATTGTTGCTCTTAGAGCCTGAGCTGTTGGTGTTCTGCTCATGAAGTAGTCTCCTGTGTCAATGAGTTCTAGGGTCTTCCCCACTTTTTCTTCTAACTGGTTCAGTGTGTCTGGTTTTATGTTGAGGTCTTGGATCCACTTGGATTTTCTTTTGTGCTGGGTGATGAATATGGATCTATTTTCATTTTTCTGAATACAGATATCCAGTTGGACCAGCACTATTTGTTGAAGATGCTGTCTCTTTTCCATTGAATGGTTTTGGCTTCTTTGTCAAAAATCAAATTTCTATAGCTGTGTGGGTTTATTTCTGGGTCTTCTATTCGGTTCCATTGATCTACTATTCTGTTCTTTGCCAGTACCATGCAATTTTTATAACTATTGCTCTGTAGTACAGCTTGAGGTCAGGGATGAAGATACCTCCTGATGATCTGTTGGTGTACAGGATCGTTTTGGAAATTCTGGGTTTTTTGTTTCTCCATATGAAGTTGAGAATTTTTCTTTCAAGGTCTATAAAGAATTGTGTTAGTATTTTGATGGGAATTGCATTGAATCTGTAGATAGCTTTTGGCAGAATGGCCATTTTCACTATGTTAATCCTACCAATCCATGAGCATGGGAGGTCTTTCCAACCTCTGATATCTTCTTCAATTTCTTTCTTCAGAGATTTGAAGTTTTTCTCAAACAGGTCTTTCATTTGCTTGGTTAGAGTAAACCCAAGGTAATTTATATTATTAGCGGCTATTGTGAAGGGTGTTGTTTCCCTAATTTTTATCTCAGCCCATTTGTATTTTGCATATAGGAAAGCTTCTGATTTCTTTTTTGAGTTAATTTTGTATCCAGCCACTTTGCTGAAGGTGTTTATCAGTTTAAGGAGCTCTCTGGTTGAATTTTGTGGGTCACTCATGTGTATTATAATATCGTTTGCAAATAGTGATATTTGGCCTTCATACTTTCCAATCTGTATCCCTTTGATCTCCTTTAGTTGTCTTATTGCTCTAGCTAGGGCTTCAAGTACTATGTTGAAGAAATATGGAGACAATGGGCAGCCTTGCCTAGTCCCTTATTTCAGTGGGATTGAGTTAAGTTTCTCTCCATTGAGTTTGATGTTGGCTATAGACTAGCTGTATATTGCCTTTACTATGTTTAGGTATGTGCCTTGTACCCCTGATCTCTCCAAGACATTAAACAGAAATGGGTGTTGGACTTTGTCAAATGCTTTTTCAGCATCTAGGGAGATGATCATGTGTTTTTTCTCCTACAGTTTGTCTATATGGTGGATCACATTGATGGATTTGCATATATTGAACCAACCTTGCATGTATGGGATGAAGCCTACTTGGTCATGGTGGATGCTATCTTTTATGTGTTCTTGGATTTGGTTTGCAAGTATTTTATTGAGTATTTTTGCAACAATGTTCAAAAGAGAGATAGGTCTGAAGTTCAGTCTTTTTGTTGGGTCTTTATGTGGTTTACGTATCAAAGTGACTTGTTGATTTTTCTCAGAGAACCAGCTCTTCCTTTCATTCATACTTTGTAAAGTTTTGTTTGTTTCTAACTGATTGATTTCAGCTCTGAGTTTTATTATTTCCAGCTGTCTGCTCCTCTTGGGTGTATCTGCTTCTTTTTTTTTCCTATGGCTTTCAGTTGGGCCAGTCAGTTTCTTGTATGAGATGTTTCAAATTTCTTCTTGAAGGCACTTAGTGCTATGAACTTTCCTCTTAGCACTGCCATCATTGTGTCCCATAAGTTTGGGTATGTTGTGCTTTCATTTTCATTGAATTCTAAGAAGTCTTTAATTTCTTTCTTAATTTCTTCCCTAACCAAGATTTTATTGAGTAGCAAGTTGTTCAGTTTCCATGTATGTGCAGACTTTTTACTGTTTCTGTTGTTGTTGAGGTCCAGCCTTAGTCCATGGTGGTCAGACAGAATACAGGGAATTATTTCAATCTTCTTGTATCTGCTGAGGCTTGCTTTGTGACCAACTATATGGTCTATTTTGGAGAAGGTTCCAGAGGTGCTGAAAAGAAAGTATACTCTTTTGATCTAGGGTGAAAAGTTCTGTAGACATCTATTAGGTCCATTTGATTTAGGGCCTCTGTAAGTGCCCTTGTTTCCCTGTTTTGCTTCTGACCAGATGATCTGTCCCTTGGTGAGAGTGGAGTGTTCAAGTGTCCCACTATTAGGGTGTTGCCATCAATGTGTGATTTCAGCTTTAATAATGTTTTATTTACAAATGTAGGTGGTCTTATAATTGAGGCATAAATGTTCAAATTTGTGATGTCCTCCTGTTGGAATTTGATGAGAAGGAAGTGGCCCTCCTCATCTTTCTGGATTAGTTTTGATTGAAAGTCTATTTTATTAGATACTAGGATCACTACCCCAGCTTGTTTTCTGGATCCATTTGCTTGAAAAACATTTTTTCAGCCCTTTACTCTGAGGTAGTGTTTATCTTTGTTGCACAGGTGTGTTTCTTGGATGCAGCAGAATGTTGGATCCTGTTTCTACAACCATTCTCTTAGTCTGTGTCTTTTCATTGGAGAGTTGAGTCCATTGATGTTGATAGATAATAGTGACCAATGACTGTTATTTCCTTTTATTGTGGGGTTGGTGGTCTTACTGTGATTCATTGTTTTGTTGTTGTTGTTGGGAAATTATCTGTATCCTATATTTTCTTTGGTGTAGTTTTTTTCATTGAATTGAAGTTTTCCTTCTACTATCTTCTGTAGGGCTGGGTTGCTGTGTAGATATTGTTTGAATTTAGTTTTGTCATGGAATATTTTGTTTTCTCCATCTATGTTGATTGAAAGCTTTGCTGGGTATAGTAGTCTTGGTTGGCATCTGTGTTCCCTTAAAGACTGCATGACATCTGCTGAGGTCCTTCTGGCTTTCATAGTTCCTGATGAGAAGTCTGGTGGGATTCTGATCGGTCTACATTCATATGTTACTTGACCCTTTTCCCTTGCTGCCTTTAATATTTTTCTTTGTTTTGTAGGTTTAGTGTTTTGACTATGATGTGATGAGAGGTATTTCTTTTCTGGTCTAGTCTACTTGGTGTTCTGAAAGCTTCTTGTATGTTTATTGACATCTCTTTGTTTAAGTTGGGAAAATTTTCTTCTATGATTTTCTTAAAAATATTTTCTGGTCCTTGGAGTCTGGAGTGTTCTTTTTCATCTATTCCTATTATTCTTAGGTTTTGTCTTTTCATGGCATCCTTGATTTCTTGGATGTTTTATGTTTGGGACTTTTCTGATTTCACTTTTTCTTTGAGTGAGGAATCAATTTCAGCAAGTGTATCTTCAGCTCCCGAGATTCTCTCTTCCATCTCTTGTATTCTATTGGTGATGCTTACCTTTGTGGTTCCTGATCTTTTCTCTAAGTTCTCCAGTTCCAGGTTTTTCTCTATTTGTGTTTTCTTTGTAGATTCTAATTCTGTTTTCATTCTTTGCACCATTTCCTTCATCTGATTGAATGTGGTTCCTATTTTTCTTTTGTTTCCTCTCTCTATGTCTTTAATTGTTCCTCTATGTGAGCAATTATATTCTTCTGTATTTCTTTGAGAGCTCTGTTCATTTCCTCTTTTTGTTCCTCTAATAACTGCATAAGCATAGCTTTAACATCATTTTCCTGTGTCTCCGCTGAATTAAGATCTCCATTGGTTTTAGGTGTTGTTGCTGGGACGTGGTGTCCTGATTTTTGTTGGGTGAGTTCTTACACGGACCTTTGGCCATTTGTTTACATATAATCATGGAGCTGTTTGTTCCTTGAGGCTGAACTTCAGACTGGAGCTGTCAGTCTCTGGTGTGTGGAGTATTCTTCAGGAAGATCAGGGAGGTCCAGTGGTTTGAGGGTGTGTATTGTTGCTTCAGTTGTACCTGTGGGAGGAAAAGCCGCTGGCGCAAATGGTTGGTGCTGGGGGGGTGGGCGGGAGTAAGTGTGTGTGCATGCGCATGTGCATGCTCAGATGGTATCTTGAAGGGGAGTGCTAGAGAGTGTAGATGCTTTGGCTATGGGGTTTGGGAGCAAGCACAGGAGGGGTGAGGGTGCTAGCACATTTAGCAAGTGCAGATTGCAGGCGTCAAGTGCCTGCACAGGTTTCCTCACTACCTGTTGGTCTTCAATCTGTGGTGGGCTCAGCAGGCTGGACTCTGAAGTCTGTGGGTGATGCTACAGGCAGGACACATGCTCTGTTGTGGGCTCTGTGTGCCCGGCCCTGTGCTTTGTGCTAGAAGCTGTGAGCACCACAGTCTGGTCGCCAGTCTGGTCTGGAGATTTGGCACCTCACTCTGGGCCAGAGGCTGAGTGTCCCGGCTTGAGATGGAGGCTGGGGGCGCTGCTCTGGTCCAAAGGCTCCGCGCTCCGGTCAGGGCCGGCAGCTAAGGGCTCCTCTCTGGTCCGGAGACTTGGTGCCTCCTTCTGAGCCAGAGGCTGTGCACCCCGGTCTGGGATGGTGTCTGGGGGTGCCTCAGTCTGGACCGGAGACTGTGTGTTCCAGTCCAGGATGGCAGCTGGGGGTACGGCAGGAGGCTGCATGCTCAGATCAAGGCTGGCAGATGTGTGCCCACTGGTCACCTAGACCTTTTCCAGGGAGTGACTGGTTGTCCTGAAGACCTTCCCACTTGATTTCCTCACCATAGGAATTCTTCTCACCTGGCAATGACAAACGGTGGTGTTTTAGGTCCCAGAGTTCAGTCTCCTGGTCACTGTTGTCACTGCTGTCCTACTCCTCAGACACAGTGTCCTCCCGGGGCTGCCATCTTAGATCTCTCCCCTGTTATGTTCCTAAAGCAATGCTTGGTAAGGTGTACTTCCCAGATCAGATCAAAATGTAGGAAGCCTGAACTGAAGTTACAGTCAGGTGGTCCTAACTAAAGAAAGGTGATTTGTGATGCAAGGGACAGGAGTGTAGAATTAAAAGGCAAGTATAAAGTAGAACAAAAACCAGAAAAAAATTCCAGAATTTAGAGCTCTGTAGAGCTGGAACACACAATGAGATCCTTTATTTTTATTTTTATTAATTAGTTTATTCACTTTGTATCCCCCCTGTAGCTCCCTCTCTCCTCCCCTCCCACCCCACCCCTCTCTCCCTTCTCTACCCATAACCCTCCTCAAGTCCACTAATAGAGGAGGTCTTCCTTTCCTTCCTTCTGATCCTAGTCTATCAGGTCTCATCAGGACTGGCTGCACTGTCTTCCTCTGTGGCCTGGTAAGGCTGCTCCCCCCTCAGGGGGAGGTTATCAAAGAGCCAGCCACTGAGTTCATGTCAGAAACAGTCCCTGTTCCCATTACTATGGAACCCACTTGGACACTGAACTGCCACGGGCTACGTCTATGCAGGGGTTCTAGGTTATCTCCATGAATGGTCCTTGTTTGGATTATGAGTCTCAGAAAAGACCCCTGTGTCCAGATTTTTGGTTCTGTTGCTCTCCTTGTAGAGCTCCTGTCCTCTCCAGGACACAATGAAATATTTTATCAGAAAATATACCAACCAATTTCCCTAACTCTGGCAAAGAAGGTCATTGGTGCCAGAGTCTGAGCAAGGGAGGCCTGCTTTGGGGACAAATAGGCTGTGCTGGAAAGGATAGGGGAAGTATGAGGCAGGGAGCCAAGCAGGTTATTAGAGACCCCAGGTGCCAACCTATAAAGGACATGGATCCTGGCAATCACAGGCCACAGAACTGCCAACAATTTTGACAACTGCCATTTGATTAAATAGTTTTGAAGCAGAACTGCTGAGTAGTAAATACATTTAGGAGGCCCATAGAAAACTCAAATATTCCGGTGGACACTGGGGCATGATGAACAACTGAATAACTCTATTAGAGAGGGGAAGGCTAAGGGAGTGAGGGAGACAGCTGTGAGGGAAAGTGCATGGCCCATTGTTCCTACAGGACAAGGCCAGCACTGAGAAAGCAGGGCCCTGGTCCCAAGAGTGGAAGTTTATTCCAGGTCATTGTTGTTCAGAGTCCTCTGCACAATAGGGAAGCAAAGGGTATACAAACTCTGTAGGTATGGACATTGTTTATTTTAACCAAAGATGTGGAATGAAGAATCGAAGTTACCAAGTAAGAGCACAGGAAGCAATATTAAATACTCATATTTATTAAAGAACCACAGTACTCATAGAGCTGTGTTGTATCTTCTCTGGATTGCTTCATTTGGTTTTCTGGAAACCCCTCTTCTACATTTCTTTGCTTCTGTAACAGAATATCTGAGACTGGGTACTTTATAGAAAACATAAGTTTAAGTTTTCAGGAAGGAAGTCCAGATCAAGGTGCTAATATTTTATTTCAGTCTTCTTTTTTTTTCAATTTTTTTAATTTAATTTTATTTTTATCTCAATCACAGGTTAGGTACTTTGCATCCCAGGCATAGCCTCCTCCCTTATTCCCTCCCGCCCTCCCACTCCCTCCCTCATCTCCCTCCTCCCTGCCCCCTCCAAGTCCACTAACAGGGGAGGACCTCCTCCCCTTCCATCCAATCCCAGCTCATCCTGTCTCCTCAGGGCTGGCTGCAATGTCCTCCCCTGGGATCTAGCCAGTCTATCACTCCCCAGCTTGTATGGGGGAGGGTCAAAGAGTCAGCCATCAAGATCATGACTGAAACAGTCCCTGTTTCCCTCACTAGGGTCTTCAGTCCAACACCTAGCTATCATGGGCCCCATCTCAGCAGGGATTCCAGGCCACATCCACACATGGACCTTGATTGTAGAAACCATCTCATACAAGACCCCTGTGCCATGCTCAGTTTGGTCTTTGTGGAGCTCTTGTTCTCCCCAAGTCTCACCAACCTCCCCCAGATCTATCAGTACTTCTCGCTCTCTGCCAAAGTCTTGATCACGAGTCTTAATATCTGCTCTGATACATCACTACATTGACCCCCCCCCCAGAGGTACTCCTTGGCATACTCCTGTCCTGTTGCTTGTTTTCTCCTCCACTCAATGTCCATCCCATTTGTTCATCCAAACAAGGATTGATCATACCAACCTGGGTCCTCCTGCCTGTATATCCTCTCTAGGTGTGTAGATTTCAGCTTGACCTTCCTATCATATAGGTCTATATAAGTGAGTATATATCATATGTTTCATTTTGCTTTTGGGA
>CM053744.1:100998023-101022071 GCA_028658305.1 Pachyuromys duprasi | reverse complement strand
ATTTCTTCTCCATTTCTTTGAGGGCCTTGTTCATTTCCTCTTTTTGTCTCTCCTCTTGTTCCTCCAATATCTGTATAATTAACGCTTTAAGATTATTTTCCTGTGTCTCCGCTGAGTTAAAATCTTCACTGCTTTTGGGTGTTTCTGGTGGGGCCATGGTGTCCTGATTTTTGTTGGGTGAGTTCTTTCGCCGATTTCTGGGCATTTGTTTATATATAATCAGGGAGCTGTTTGTGCTTTAAGACTGTACTTCAGTCTGAAACTTTCAGTCTCTGTGTCAGGAGTATTCTTCAAGAAGATCAGGGATTTCCAGTGGTTTGTTATTGTTTGTTGTTGTCTCAGTTGAACTCTATTGTGAGTTCTGTGTGCCCGGCTTCATGCTCTGTGCTAGAAGCTATGAGCACTGCAGGCTGGTCACCCCTCTGGTCTGGAGGTCTAGCTCCTCAGTCTTTTGAGATGTCAGCTGGGGACTTTGCGCTCAGCCCTGGGTTTGTTGCTAAGGGCTCTCCCCTGGAATGGAGCTTTGGCGCCCCCTTCTGGGCCAGGGTCTGTGCACCACGGCCTGAGATGATATTTGGGGCACACACAATGGGTTTGGATTGGTTTGCCTCCGCTGAATGCAGGCCTGTCTGAAATGGTGCCAGAGGCCTTCTCTGTCCTCTGGACACACACAGGGACTGAGGTTTTTGCTGGCGGATGCGTGCAGTGTTCGCCCTCAGTGTGCAGTCTGGTCAAGATGGTCCCCGGACCTTCTCAGTCTGGGGTGGCTCTGGCGATCGGTGCAAGCCCACCGCACACCTGTGGGTTGAAGCAGAACTCAGGTCCCTCCCAGACTTGCCCATGATCGGGCACAGGGACTAAGGTTTTGCTGGCGGAAGCGTGTGGCGTGCGCCTGCAGAGTGCAGACTGGTCAAAAAGGTCCCCTGACCTTCTCAGACTGGGGTGGTTTTGGCGATCGGTGCGTGCCCGCCACATACCTGTGGGTTGAAGCAGAACCCGGATGCAGTGTGCGCTCACAGTGTGCGTGTCAGTGAAAACATACCTGGTTCCTCCTCAGACTGCCTGCAAGACTGTGTGATCCAGTCTATTATGGCAGATGTGGGTGCCCAGCATGGCTGCTCGTTCAGATCAGAGCTGTGTGCTGCTGGTCACCCGGAGATTTTTCCGGGGAATAACTGGGTATCCCTAGGGTTTTCCCACTTTATTTTCTCACCGTGGGAGTTCTGCTCACCTGGCAATCACGAATGCTGGCGTTTTAGGTCCCAGAGTTCAGCCTCCTGGTCGCTGCGTTGTTTCTGCTGTCCTACTCCTCAGACACAGTGTCCCCTGGTGGCAGCCATCTTGGATATCCAACTATTTCAGTCTTCTTAATGTGCCCTTACAAGGTAAGAAGCAGAAAAGAAAGAGCCAACAAACTCAGCCCTAAAAGTTCAAATGCTATCAATCCCAGCTATAATCCAAAGGCCCAGAAAGGTTAAGCAAAGAGGAGGGCTCTAAGATGGTCCAAGGACTTTCCTGGGAAAGAGAAATAGAATAGATTTTGCAGGTGGATTTGGGGAAGGTGAGGGTGAGAGCAGGACAGATCAGGTTGGGGTGGGAAGAAAATGTCAGGAGAGACTGCTGTAACTGGGGAGCAGTGTGGGAGCATCATGAAAACCTAGTGCAGCAAAAACTTCCTGGTAACTATGAGCAAAAGTTCAGAATGGGGTGTGTGGGCTTCGGGGGTCTCTAAACACAAATGTTTTTTTAAAGGCCAGTTGCTCATTGAGCTCTGTAGATGTATAGTTAGTGCTAAACATGGAAATATTGGAAGCATAGGTTTACAACTTGTGTCATGATCTTCATCAGATAGTATTACTTAGAGCATGCTCCTATTTCTTCCTCAAATCAAATTTGTCATCAGTATGATCTTTCCTTGTAAATGACAATTCTATTCATCCAGCCTCTCAGATTTAACCATTGGAATCATCTGCATGTCTACATTTATTTACCTCCCTACAGCCAGACCATCTGGAAATCCTTTCATATTTATCTTCAAAATAAATCTATCATCAACCACTTGCCACCTCTTCTTCCATGTCTCTGTTCTGCTCTAAACTACCAAGCACCCCATCACCACCCCTCTACCAAGCACCCCATCACCACCCCTCTACCAAGCACCCCATCACCACCCCTCTACCTAGTCCAAAGTTTCTTCACTTGCTTCCCTCCAGTTGATGCATAAGTTCATTTTTGAATTTTTTTTATTTTCTACCTTTGCCTAGACATCCTTTTCACTGCTGTTTCTATAGATCCCAGTTTAACATCTGGTACACAGTGAGTTCTCAATATATGTTTATTAGATATTAATGTAAGTGATTCAGTTGTACACTCTAAAACGGGAAGACAGTGGATAGCTGAAGAACTAAACAAAAAATATACATTGCTCATCACATTTTATTTCATCAGAAAAGTCTCAAGCAAATTTCCTCTTTCGTACTATTGTTCAAAAATGAGTCATCAGATCACCTCTAAAACTGTATCAGTCAAACAGAAATCCAATGGCCACAGCTGTCTTTGACCAATCAAGATTTATTTCAAGAGCCAGTGGAAGAACATCCTACCTGGTACCTTCATAATATTCTGTTAACAAAGAACTACAGCTACAAAGGGGATGGGTATTGTTGGTAAGTAATGAGCAAGATATTGTAAGAACTTAATTTTCAGACATGCTCAGCAGTAAGACCCAAGACTGCTCCCCTCAGTAACATGAAGTATGGAAGGAGGGGAAGCTAAAAAAGACCACTGAGTACACAATCAGAAGCCACACAGCCAGTTAGTGTTCATCTGTAAACCAAACTCAGGTTATCTGGTTCTAATTCTATTCTTTTCTTCTTTTAGCTTCAATCACTTTGAATCTATGGATTTCTGTGCCCTTTTTCTTTAAGAGACATTTTAGTGATTCAAGTTAGTATAAATACTTCATGGCAGAAAGGACCAAGATATAATCAGTAAATCTTTGGGCAGCTTCATGATTGTATTTTACTGAGCACAGAATTTTACTGAGCAAGTCTTTCTGGTTCTTTAAGTGGTGAAAATATGCCTCCATCCAAGCCACTTACCTTTCTTTAAGAATCTATGAGCTGGGGAAGGGGCATGGGAAGAGAAGAGGGAGGGCAGGATTGGGGGGGGGGCGAGGGAGGGGCTACAGCCGGGATACAAAGTGAATAAATTGTAATAAATAAAAAAAATTTAAAGAATCTATGAGCTATATAAAAATATGAAAGCCCAGGATTTGGAGGATAAGTTGGTGGATTAGAATCCAAACCCTAACAAACTGAGTTTTGGTAAATCACTTGGGTGATTTGTATAAGAAATGATCATATTTACACCCTCTCATGAGGCAGTTAAGATTATTAAAAAAGATTATATTATATATATATAATCAAACACATGGGAAATGACTATAGCAAAGTTATTAATCTCTAATGCCCATACATTCCTGCTGTGTCATAGCTCTTTGAAGTGGATATAATAGCCACAAGTCCTACAATATTATGACTTCTTGAAGGGGAAAAAGAGACGGTTAACTTCTAGTTTCCTTTAACTACTGCCATGTTATGCTCTTGGCCACAAGGACCCAAATCTTACCAAATGTTATTCTTTCTACAGATGAGAATATGCATCCCTTTGGGAAACTTGATCTAACTCATTAGAAGTAGAAGCCTCCTTTGAGATGCTGGGTCCATGCCAAGTTGGAAAGGAAGAAGCTAGGCACCAGGGGGGGAATCAGGAGCCAAAACCTTGCAGTTTCCAAAAATTAGCTGAATTCCTCATCCAGAAAAAACAAACCCATATCTGGCCCTGTGTGTGGGCATCAAGTTGGAGGACTCCTTATCTGCCTTCTCCAGCTCCTGGCACACACTCAGCACAGGCCTCAACTCCATTTTAAACAGCAGCTAGAATTTAGCAAGTCTATCTCAGGGGATATCAGCAAATTCATATTCTAAAATGTTAATGAAAATCTTTTGTGTGAAGCACTGCTCTAAGTTCTAGGGATAGAAGCAGGAGAAAGATAGACAAAGTCCCTGTGTTTGTGAAGCTTGTGTAGTGATAAATTTTAGAACAATTAAAGGAATAAAGTAGCTACAGTTATGTGTAAGTGTTATGAGAAATAAACAGAGTAATGTGATAATGTGACAGTACAGGGATCAAAGTTACGTCCATTCTGGAAAATCTTTCTAAGATGACACATTTGAGCAGAAATCAGAAAATATAGGTAGTAGAATTTTTACTATTCTTCTATTCCCTGAAAGACAGTTTCTACAGTTCATAGTTATGAGACCACTAAAATGCCCACATAAGCTGAACAAAGCAATTGTTTTACATTTATTATTTTATATGTATGCATATTCTGCGTGCATGTATACATGTGTACTATGTGCATGCTCAGCGCCTGCGAAAGTCAAAGCAGGGCAGTAGGTCCCCTGGGATCAGAGTTACAGATGATTGTGAGCTACCATGTGCACGATGAGAGTCAAACCTGGGTCCTCTATAGAAGTAACCAGCGCTCTTCATCATCAAGCCAACTTCTCTAACCTAAAGCAACCCTAATAGGAAGAGCTTTGGTTTTTCCATGTCTTTCAAACATGGTCTTCAAAGCACCACTCACACTGTCACCCATAAATCTATTATTCGCAAGAACAAATAATAAAACTAATGCAATAATCTCATTTCCCTCCATAGAGTCCCAGGATGGGATGTTTTTCCCCTCTGGAAGTTTATTTGGTGACAACAGTGGAATGTGAGTCAAATGGATATGAATTCGGTGCCAAGTGTTAAGAGCTAATCCTTGCAATGCCAGGACTTTTGTTTTCAGTCTCAGTAGGAGCTATTCCACATGCTGGTAAAGACAAGGTAGAATAGAGTGAAGTTCAGTTCTCTTCTAAGGTGAATGGGAAGCCCAGCAACATCAGCTTTGTATTTTATTTTGTTTCTTTTTCATTTCTTTCTTGTCTTTGCTATGTAGCTTTGGCTGCTCTGATATCTGCTATTCATCCTAGGCTCTATAGATTAGCCTTGGACTCAATTCCCTTGTCTCAGCCTACAACCTGCTGAGATTATACATGCACTACACCATGCTCAGTAAACAAGAACTTCTCATATTTTGATCAACATCAAAAACACCCAGAGGGCTTGACATTAAAATAAATTGGTTATTAGTTTCCACCAAATTATCCAACATGGTCTGTCTCAGAGGGGAGATGAACAAGTTACGCATATACATCAGAAAAGAGTAATTCAGGACTGGAAAGATAGTTCAGTACATAAAGCATTTGCCACACAAGCCCAACGACCTAACTTCAATGCTCAGAACCCATGTAGAGGCAAAAGAAGAGAAATAACTCTAGAAGTTGTAATCTTTGACCTCAACCAAGATGCCATGGCATATGTGCCACTCATATCACACACATGGACACACGCACATGCATGCATGGACACACGCACTAACAATAAAATTAAATTAATCCAAATGGAAAAGGCATGTTTACTTTTCTAAACCAATCATGATGCTCTTCATTCTTCCAAGTGACTTCATGCTGAAGTAAGATGATTTCTTATAAAGATTTAAAATGTCATTGGAGATAGCCTCATTAAGCCTGATAATGGCAGATGACATTGATTTAAGATTTTTTTTGTCAGATATCTATGGCTTAAAATGTGTAATGAGGAACAAGAAAAGTCAGCTTTCAATGAAATATAAAGTAATTATTTGAACGAAAAGAAGCATACAGGGTAGTAAGGTTGTGTTGATATCTTTCCAGATCCTGGTTCCAATTCTTTCTTGAAGCCCATCTGTTTTCTTTGCCTTAAATAACCAACATAAGACATGTACATATTTTTATAGCCATGTATCCTAATACCTGTCTATTTTATTTTTTGCTTTAAGGTCTTTACTGGATATCTATACCTTCCATTTAGTGATTTATAATAATGAGGCTTTTAAGCAAACATAAGCCATTATGATAATAAATCAGTGTTAATCTACTGAGTGCATGGTGTGATGGTTTGAATAGGTTTGGCTCTCATAGATTCATGTGAGAAATGCTTGGACATAGCTAGTGGCACAAATACGAGGTGTGGGCTTATTGGAGGAGGTGGGGACTTGTTAGAGGAAATGTGCCACTGTGGAAGCAGGGCTTTGAGGTCTTAAGTGTTCAAGACACAACCAGTGTAGAAACACATCTGGTCTCTTCCTGGCTGCCTTTGGATAAAGATATAGAACCCTTGGCTCCTCCAGCACCAGGTCTGCTTGCATGCTGCCATCTCTTTCCATCATGACCATAATGGATTAAACCTCTGAAACTAAAAGCTAACTCCAATTAAATGTTTGCCCTTATATGCAGTGTCTCTTCACAGCAATAAAATAGATTTTAAAAATTAAATTAAATTTAAAAATAAAAACCCAAACTAAGAAAGAAGTTGGTACCAGGGACTGGGAGATTGCTGAGATAGTTCTGACCATATTTTTGTTTAGAGGACTCTAGATTTTGGGACTTTGGAAAAGTCTTAAATAAGATTTACAAAAGCCATGAACTGCTTTAAGCGGGACTAAATGACTCATTCTAGTAGGAACATGGAAAATAATGGTGCCAAGGATGACTTGAACTATGGGGATCTGGCTCAAGAGGTTTCAGAGGAGAAGAATTTTAGTATGTTGTCTAGAAATTATTCTTGTGATATTTTGGTGGAAGAATCTGGCTGTTTTTTGCCCTCTCTGAAGAGTCTGCCTGAAGGTAAGGTAAAGAGATTTAGATCAATTGCACTGGCAAAGGAAATCTCAAAGCATCCTAGCATAGACTCTGTCCTGTGGTTCACTCTTATAAAGAGTTTTTTGATCAAGCATAGCAAGCTGAAAAAGAATAAATACAAAATTTATGGTTCAAGGATTAAAGGGACACCAGGAACTGAAATGCAGCTAAATCTGTGTTCAAGGAAATAAACAGATTGAAGAAATTAAATGGAATTAAGGGAAAGGGGACTTTGGGGCAAGATCCAAACCAGCCAAGCTTCCATTTTGTGAAAAGGATGTTCCCTGAGGGACATTGCTACCTATTCTAAATTTACAATGCATCTGTGGTTGTTATATCATGTTAGGCATCATTACAGAAGAAGATATGATTGCTTGTCAAGTTGACAAGGGGTGGATTGTGGTGGCTATTTTTGGTTGACAACTTGTCTATGCATAGAATGAACTGTAATCCAGAAATGGAGGACACACCTGATCCGTATCTTGAGGCAGGAAGACAACATGCCTTTTTTTTTAGATCCTGAGCCATAGTAACCATGCTCATAAAGATCTATAACGAAAAGGTATGAAAGAAAAGCTTAGGCCCAGCATGATGGTATACACCTTTCATCTTAGGGTACAGAGTCATGCAGATCTCTGAGTGCAAGACCAGTCTGGTCTACAGAGAAATTTCCATGAAAGCCAAGTGTAGGCAGTAAAGGAAACCATGGGAAACAGAAAGCAGATGAAATTGAACAAGGGGGCCATGTTCCAGCACAAGCAAGCAGCAGAAACTGTGTTCCAGGAGCTGAAAAGGTAAAGCCTGGATTGCCTTGAGACTTCAAGAGATTAGAGATGCCAGAGCTGTGGGATGCATGCTGAGAAACGCTAATGACAGGGAGTGGAACCCAAGAGAAAGAACTGTGTTGTATTCAAAAGAGATGAAAGAAGTTGAAGATCTGAAGAGTGTTTTGACATCAGACATGGAGATGAAGAGTTTGCAATTTGCCCAGTTGATTTTCAGTCTTGGTTTGGTCCAGTGTTTCCTCATTGTGCTCCCTTTCCTATGTTTTGGATAGGTAATATATATCATGTGCCGTGATATGTTGGAAGCACAGTTAAGAGAATGAATGAGTTTTTAAAAAGACTTTAAACTTTAGACTTTTAAACATTATGGAGACTGTGACAGATTATGGGGTCTTCTGAAGTTGAACTAATGAATTTTGTATTGTTATGGCTACAAGCTTATGGGGTCCAGAGAGTGGAATGTGGTGGTTTGAATAGGTTTGGCCACCATTGATTCATGTGCTTATATTCTTGGACCATAGAGAGTAGCACCATTAGGCGGTGTGACCTTGTTGGAGGAAGTGTATCACTGTGGAGGCAGGGCTTTCAGGTCTTAAACAAGCTATGCCCAGTGTGAAAAACACAGACAGTCTCCTCTTGACTACCTCAGTACCTTGTCTTGGCTCCTCCAGCACTATGTCTGCCTGCACTCTGCCAACATGATGATAATGGATTAAACCTCTGAAACTGTAAGCCAACCCCAACTAAATGTTCTACTTTTCCTTGGTCATGGTGTCTTTTCACAGGAATAGAAACCCTAACCAAGACACATGGGGAACCATTTTGATGAGTCTGATCATTCTAATGACTGTAGCAGAAACCTCAGCCTTCTGCTCTAAGATTGAAAGACATATGCAACTGCAGAGGTTTGGGGGGACAGCATTTAAACATATAGTAGCACTCAGAGACACCGAGCTCTAAAGAACAGACTTTATTTTAGACATGATAGCCCATAGATCATGATGGGAAGCAGAGTGTTTATTTGTATTCATAGCGAAGAACGAGTATACAAGGGAGGAAAGGGCTCCCATACATGGGTTTAGGTACCACCTGGTGTCCTGACTTCTGGACCAAAGAACTTGATCATCTTGATCACTGACGTGACATTACCTACTACCTGAAATGTTTTTTTTCCTGTTTAGTGTAAAGTGTATTTTGTGTACATACTATCAGCTCAAGGATAAGGTAAAGCTACCTTCCAGGTATATCCATTCATTAATTCATCCATGCATCATGGAATCAGTAATACACTTGTGCATTCATTCATGTCCAGATTATATTTAACATTAAAGAGTTTTGTATTTCAAAATACCTAGAAAACATAGTTTTCCTGCTCTCAAGAGTATTCAATGCTCTCATAGAAAGTGAATGATAAACATGAAGAATTGAATACACTGACTACTCAGATTTTATAATTACAAAAATACCTGTGTATCAAAGTATCACTTGTACCCAAAGAAAATATGCAACAATTGTGCAGCAATTATAAATAAAAAAATGGAGGCTAGGAAGATGGATTGGGTACTATTACTTGTTATATAAGAATGAGGACCTGAGCTTGAATCCCCATTACCCATGCAAGAAGCTGTGAATGGCTCCATATATGCCTCTAACTCTAGTGTTTCTGGGAATAGAGAAAGGACAGTAGTTGAGGCTGTGCTTTTTCTGGCTGTCAGTTTAGCTCCAGATTCAGTGAGTGATCCTGTCTCAAGGACATAAGGTAGAAATAAATAGAGCAAGAAAACCTAACATCTTCCTTTAGACAAGATATCCCATAGAGCAAGGTAGAAAGTGGGCTGTTTACTTTGTTCTCAGAGCAGGGAAAAGTACCCAGGAAAGAAAAAGGCATTTTTCTATGTGCCGCTATGCATGTCATCACACACACACACACACACACACACACACACGCGCGCACGTGCACACATTCAAGTATATCACATACATCTATATCATACAGAAACAGATAAACATATATATATATATATATAATGATGACAATAATTCCATTACTAACCACATATTATGAGTCAGACTTCATGTTATAGATTTGCAGAAATTGTAGATGTAAAAATAAATAAAAAGTATTTCTGCTTTTCAGGACTCTTAGATAATAGAGCAGTTAAAAGTGGGCTTTGACTTTTTTCTCTTCTTCAAAGTTATAACATGTTTATTCTAAAATTATTTAAACATTGATTTAAATAAGGCATATAATATTCTGCAATATTTTCTCCTTATCCTTTATTATTTTTCTACCCATTTGCCTTTGTCATATTTGAATCTTTATACCTATTAATTTCTTGCAATTTTTTCAACCAATCTTGCTAAAATATATCACACATATCCAATGTGACCACCTTTGGAGAGTGACTGGGTTCACGTCCCTACATTCTTCACTTGCTTTCTTTATATCCTGTATGTTCTTTGTTCATTCCCCCACTACTTTCTTTGAATTACTTGATTATGCGTTTTTGTTTCAATATATTTTCAGAATTGGCTTATTCAGTGTACTATGGTTTGGTGTGTGTGAGGGGTGGGGTGGTTTTAGTTTTTGCCTTCAAGTTTAAAATGCATAGCATTAATTCATCGCCATCTTCCTTCAAACAGTATTATTCTAATTCACGGCTGGTGAGAGCTTTGTTGCTTTTCATCTTCTATGTTACTACTCTCGACAACTTTCTTGTACACAGGTAATAAAATCTTATAGTTCATTACTAATATCTTTGCTTTTAACAGCTACTTAACTTTTAAAGTGATTATAAATGAGGAAAAGGCATTCACATTTATTTTAATGTTTACTACTTCTGGTGGCATTTATTCCCTTTTGTAGACAGAAAATTTTATCTATTTTCATGATTTTGAGATAGTTGTGTGATTTCTTCATGTTTACTCAGAAGTAATTGAGCTTTATGGTTCTGTGACTATATCATTATCACAAAATATGGGTTTGGAGGGGCCCTGTTTTTTTAAAATGCTCTCCCTGATCTCCTGGTCTTTCTGATATTCAAAACATACACAAATTAGGTTGTTTTGCATTAATCCATATGAACCAAGAGTCTCTTGAAATCTATTCCAAAATATTTCACTTTCCAAGCCTGTAGATTCTAAACAGTTAATCTTTGTAGGTCCTTTCTTGCTGACCCCTGTTGTGGTTGGGAGCAAGAAAGTAATGAATCTCTGAAGCTCACGGTGCCTGCCACTCTGTGTCATAGTAGTGTGTGTTCTCTTGGTGTTGGTGTCATCTGATATTATCTGGAAAATTGGAGCAGTAGAGTAAAAATCTCAAGTTAGTTATAGCCTGGACAACTGATTGCTTTTGCACCACAGTTCTGGCCAATTATAATTATTCTGTCTCCCACTGACCAAGATCCACTTGATAGTGGTTTTGAGATCTGATTCTAGACAATGAGGGTCTTTCAAAGGAAGAAAAAGAGACAGGCAGAATTCAATGAGGGTCTTTCAAAGGAAGAAAAAGAGACAGGCAGAATTCAGCACAGGCTCTGAGCCTCTCCTTCTTGTGTTTGTCTGTTATCTGGTCAGAGATCACTCAAGGATGCTGAAAAAAAAAGAGCAAATGTAGTCCAAATGACTGCCTACATCAACCTGGGAGCTTCATGCATTTAGACTTGGCTTTTTCTGGGACATACTTTCTACTGTTTTCACCAGATTACTCAGCAAATTATTTGGAGTTATAGTCATCCTACCTACAGGAAGAGATAAATTCAGAGAAACTGTCAGAGAAAAAGATGGGAGAGATAGAAAGAGATGGAAATGAATGAGCAGAGAGCACTAGACATCCTAAGAATCAGGCATGGACCAAACACTCTTACATACACAAAATTATGCTCAAACAGCCAGTAGAGCCTGGGGTAAAAAAAAAAAAAACTACATAACAGTAAACATTGCTGATGTTTGAGAGATGACTCAACAATTAAGAACAAATGCTGCCCTTGCAGAAGATTTGATTTCAGTTCCCAGTACTATTAGGCAGCTCACAATTGCCTTTGATTCCATCTACAGAGGATCCAATATTCTCTTCTGCCTTCATGGGCAACTGTATCCATGTGCACACACTCCTACACAAACACACTGAGACAGTTTGAATAATCAGCAAAATAATATTTTTGAAGATTTTTCATATATTTTTATCGTACAATATATTTTGATCTCCCAATTCCTCTCACATCCTTCTTCCTGCCTACTCATATAACTTTATAACAAAAGAACAAAAACACAAAATAAACCACATGAGGACCAGTAATTAGTACCAGACCAACTTCCAACACAGACAAAAACCTAACAAGATAAAATAAAGATAACAAAACAAAGCAAAAATAATCCCCCCAAATACCGTTAAATTCATTTTGTAATGTCCAACAATTTCAGGGTCTGGGGCGTGCCCTGCAGTGTGGTTGCAGAAAACCAATGTTTTTTCTTTGCTAGTGGATATCAATTGAAGATAGCTCCTTGGTTAGGGATAGGACCCTGCTTCCACTTCTCCCATTCATGCCCGGGACCTCATCTTATCTGGCTTGAATGTGCAGAGGTCTTGTGCACGCTGTCATAGTCTTTGAGTTTATAAGCCCTTCGTTGCTGCTGTATCTGGAGGAAACTGTCTATCTGAAGTCATCCATCTCCTTTGGCTTTTAGAGTCTTTCTCCCTCCTCCTCCACATAAAACTTTGCACCTCAAAGAGGAAGGTTTGAAGATAACATCTTCTTTAGAACTGGGTGTGCCAAAGTCTCTTACTCCATTATGGGGCCCTGTGTTAATTCTCGTGTACTGCAAGAAAAAGCATCTCTGGTACGGGTTGAGTAACACACGGATCTGTTTACTGTGCTTCTCTAGCAGGATAATAATATTAGGTTTGGGGTGTTCTCCTAAGCTCATGATCCATCTAGTTTCAGGTTCTTGGCCACTTTAGCAGTGTTAAGTATGAGTAAACAATAAAAATAAAAATCGGTGTCAATATTATTTTAATTTATTTTATGTGAGTTGGAAGGACTCAG
This sequence comes from Pachyuromys duprasi, assembly GCA_028658305.1. Taxonomy (NCBI): domain Eukaryota; kingdom Metazoa; phylum Chordata; class Mammalia; order Rodentia; family Muridae; genus Pachyuromys; species Pachyuromys duprasi. Next base: position 101,009,450 of record CM053744.1, on the reverse strand, counting down.
TCTGTGTCTCCAGCCTTTCTGAGTCCCCACCTCCATACTAATTGTTAGTTTAGTTATTTTTGCTGCTGTTTCAAATAAGTACCAAAGAGAGGGCTGCTGAGATGCCTTAGTAGGTTAAGGCACTTGCTGCTAGACCTGGTGACCTAAATTCAGTCTCTGGGACCCATATGGTACAAGAAGCAAGAAACCAAGTCCTATAAGTTGTTTTCTGACCTCCACATTCACACTATGATACACGTGTACCCTCACAAAAAGAGACAGGCACATATATACATATGAACACAATAAATAAATAAATGCAAAAATAAATAAAGGCAGGTCTTATTGATGTTGTTTAAGAACTAGCGTGAAAGAGATATCAGGTTGGAAAACCTTGATCCCATGTTAGAAAGAACATGTCCTCAGTTTCAGTGTCTTAGGAGAGTCCTAGGGGCTACTGTCTGTGAGATCTAGAGACTGGCTGCACCATGCACAGCTTCCCTGCAGCCTGTGCCAGCCTCCTCTTACTGCTCAGCTTCTGTTATCTACCACCCCTATTTACCTTTCTGTATCTGTCCTCCTGGGCTGCTCTGGATAGAGTTATCTTAAACTTTTCTATCCATGACTTCTAGTTGCCAATGGTATATTTGTATATAAAATAAGCATACAAATAAAAAGTTGCTAATAATAAATCATAATTAAATGATTTTAAATAATTCTTTGGTATACATATAATTTTACCATTCATTAAAAATTAAAACAAATTTGCATACTAATGAGATGGATGTGTTTTTTCTTTTTACATAAATTAAATCTTGACTGAGCATTCAATACTGTAGAACAAAGCATCTTCAGGACTGATATATATTTCGATTTTTATAAGAGTCAATGATTAAAACATATCTCTACGTATGTATCTACCATCAAGTGGTAGGACTGTGCTTACAGCCATTTCAAATATTGTTGCTACTCCTGTCTCAATCTCAAGTTAAAATCCACTTCATTTTAAAAATTAAACTCAAATCAGAAATCTAAACAGCATCTTTAAATTGAAACCCAAAAGACATACTAATTTGATACTTACAAACTAAAGAATGATGGCAGGAAAATATTAGGTTTTTCTTTTTTCTAAATAAGGTTTCCATAAGAGCAGAATGTGTACACACAGCAAAAAACATTTCAATTTATACTCTGCAGTATTCTCAGATCTGAGGCAACATGTGCCAGGCAGTTTGTTGGTGTGATAGCATATACAGTGTAAAGTGTGTGTGTTGTGTGATTGAGACCAAGGTGCCAGAAAAGCTGCCGTTCCACACTGATGAGCAACGCCAGAAATACCTTTGAATTTGTCATGTGTGTGATTTTGAAATAGATTTGAACGTTGCATGCTGAGAAACGTTGTTATGTTGCAAAATATTTTGTGATTTAGAATTCAGTTCTACAACCCATAGTTTATATTGCTGCACTTTAGAGAATAACACTTCTGACTACCAATGATTGCGGCTGTCACAGCAGTTAGCATGGACAGAACTTTCTTGGACTGCTGGATGAATGGACAGGTATGGATGGATGAAGTTATTACCCTAGGTTAGAGATTAGAATTGGTTAGAATCCTACCTCCACCACTTACTCCCTCAGTAATCCTGGGTAGATGATAACGTTTTTGCATACTGGTTTCATGTTAGAAAAAAACTATTATTCAAATAAGAAGAGAATGGTCAATAAATATTAGCTCTTTAAGAACCATTGTTGGAGCTAGCTTGTTGGCTATTGAGGGCCTTCCTGCAAGATGCTTTTGCAATGATAGCAGCAGAGAAGGTAGCTAAGAGGTAGGGAAGAAGAACGAATATCCCAGGCTGAGAGGAATTCAAGGTGGGACAAATGACTCTTGTTATTAGAGTTCCAAAGAAAGTGGGTAGACCAACTGCCTGTTCTCAGCACACAGCCAGAAATAACTTAGGGAAGTGGGAGACATGTGTTTCCTTTTTGTCTTCTGTAGCCCTGAGAAAGTGGCTTTGGAAGTTAGTTGCTTCTCATCCTATGTTCTCATAGGTGAACTAGTAAAGAAGCACTTAACCTTAAAAGATCCCATTGTAAACTACTATAGTCCCTGCCCCCACATGGCAAGCAAATGAAATTTCTTTATGCGTTTCCATGAGGGAAAACAACAACAGATTAACATACTATGGCATTTCAGAAAGAAAGGAGCTAATGTAAGGACCTAGTTACCAAAGAGTGGCTGGGTATGAATATGAGGGGGAAAAAAAGTGGCATGATAACACAAAGATGAATCACTGCAGGAGACCAGGAGACCTCCTATAGGGCTGACAGAACTAATGGAAGAAATAGCTCCTGTTCTGAGCCCAGGACTGAAGAGATGGCTCCAGGCAGAGGTGGAACTAAACAACAGGGTGTGCTGGGAGTAGACAGTACCTTCTGTTGAGATGCTGATCACCAAGATGAGAACTGCTAGGATCACAAGGCAACGCAGCCCTTTCCAGAAACACCAACAAAAATGCAGGGGAAAAATGATAAGAAATTTTAGGCCCCTCTCCTCTCACAATGTCTCCTTGGTGGCAAAGCTAAACAAGAACCCAGGTGGCAGGAAAGTTCACAGAATGTAATTCAACCAGGTGTCTGTGTATGTACTGCATAGAAAAAGTACAATAGAGAATATAGAATAAGCTACAAGGAAGGAGATGGTGTTGATGAGAAAGAGGAAGAGGAACAAAAGGAGCACAGAGACAGCAATGATAATGCAACTACAATGAAAATAATAGCAACAGGGCTGATGAGACTGCTCAGCAGGTAAAGATGCTTGTGGCAAGACCCGAAGGCTTAAGTTTAGTCCTTGGAACCCACATGACTGAAAGAGAGAAATAAATGTTGAAAGTTGTCCTCTGACTTGAACGTTTGTGCCATGGTACACATGCACACACTTGTACACACGCACACACATATACTCACAGAAATAAAATTAAAAAATTAAAAGCTCCAGAACTAGTGGCACTTGTGACTAAGTATTATTCTAAAGCATTTTGCATACATGTGTTCAAGAAGAGTTGGGCAATCAGAAGAAAGGCAAGATAGAGTGAGCCACACAGCTGCAGGGTTAATAATTTCATCCCAGAGACACACATCTTATCTTTTGTTCAGCCCTGATGTTTCCTCCATGCCCATACAAACAGGGAAAGTTGATATTAATTCTATGACAGTCAAGGGGCTTGTCACTGTGCTAAGAAACTTTTCGATTCTCTCATTTGATATTCATAGTAATCATGTGTTGAAAAGGAAAAACAGGCTAGCAGTTTAAAATAACCAACAGCAAGTGAATTGCTTACAAGAGAAAAAAAAACCTGGTTCTATCTTCGTGCAGCCTAAATATCTTCAGATTAGGGAGTGAAGACAGTATCTAAAATGCTTACTCATTCTTTGCTGAAGGATGTATCCATCTTCCATCTTCTGGGAGGCTCTACATCCCCATCACTGCATTTTAGCTAAGGATGTACTGATTGAGCAACTTGGGAGCCACTACCTGGAGCAAGCTACTCTGCCCTAAGAAGGGTGTGGTTTGAGAAGGACTTTTGGAGTTGACAATGAAAATGCTTTCTCTGCATCAACAAAATTCAAATATCAGATGTTAAGACACCATCATTGAGTAAAGAATTGTTTAAAAGAAAAAGAGAAATAAAGAAAATTAAGTGCTACTATAATTCACTCCCAACAAAAGAGTATAGTTGAAGAAGTAGAAAGCTAACTAAACTGAAAAAAAAGAGACATATAAATTTCCCTACAAGGAGCCTATCCAAGAAGCCTTCCTTAGTCATAGATGCCTCTACTAGAACATAGCATCCATCTGAGCAGTAAAAGTCAAGTTTGTGTGAATATGGACAGGTTCCATGTCCATCCTAAGAAACTGGTATTTTCTTATGTTTGTGGTAGTTCCCAGTTTTTCCTATGTTACTCTTAAGGATCTCTTTTCCCTGCCACAATCCTAATGAAAAGAATTCCTGTTCAGTTATTTTATCTTTTCCTACCTTTTTTTAAATATAACTTTTATTTATTACAACTTATTCACTTTGTATTCCCCCTGTAGCCCCCACCCTCATTCCCTCCCAATCCAGACCTTCTTTCCTCCCTCATCTTCTCCCATGCCCCTTCTCCAGTCCACTGATAGGGGAGGACCTCCTCCCCTTCCATCTGGCCCTAGCCTATCAGGTCTCATCAGGACTGTTTTTCATAGTCTTCCTCTGCAGCCTGGTAAGGCTGCCCTACCTCAGGGGGAGGTGGTCAAAGAGCCAGCCACTGAGTTTATGTCAGAGGACAGCCCCTGTTCCCCTTATTAGGGAGCGCATTTGGAAACAGGCTACATCTGTGCAGGGCTTCTAGGTTATCTCCATGAATGGTCCTTGGTTGGTGTATCAGTCTCAGAAAAGACCTCTGGGCCCAGATTTTTTGATTCAGTTGTTTTTATGGTGCTTCAGACCCTTCCAGGTCTTGTTTCATGAGATTCCCCTGTACTCCACCCAAAGTTTGGCTATGAGTCTCAGCATGTGCTTTAATACACTGCTGGGTAGAGGCTTGTCCTGTCCTTTCTCACTCTCTCTTACACCAATCTCAAAGACAACTAGATTCTTCTTTTGCCAAGATTGCATTTTCTGGGAAAAAGCAGTAAAAATCTCTGCTTGTATCTTTCTAGAGAAGTCCAGGAACAAGAGGGAGAGACAGAGAGAAAGAAAGAGACAGAGAGAGACAGACAGAAAGAGAGAGAGAGGCCACAGACTTATAGACTCGTGTCCAAGGCTCTGCATAGTGTGAGAATGGATGGGGAGAAGATTAACAGGAAATGAGAAGAGACAGGACTATGCTTAAACCTCTCCTGTCTAATCTTTTATTGACCGAGAAACATCAGAAGGAGGTCTCTGGGGTAAATGAACACTAATCTCCTATCCCCTTTCAAGTCTTCAATGGCTTCCCTAGGCACTCCTTTCTCTGCTGGATACTTCATGTAGGCCCTGTAAGAGAACATCCCTGGTAATCAATTCAGATGCTAACACCCCACCTTGGGAAATGCATTAGCCTTGTTCCCACCAATACATCCTTTAAAAAAACACAGGGAGGATGAGTTCAGAGCATCCAGTTGAATTAAGAAGAAGATGGATGTGGGGAATACAGACATTTCCTCTCTTCATCTATGGAGGAAAGAAGAGATAAAAGTGAAGAGAAATTAGAGAAGAGGAAATGAAAGAGAATTTTTCTCTTAAAACTTAATGATCTGCCTACAAACTTGGCCAGACAAGACCCCCAGAAACTTGCTTGCTTAGAGTACACAATGACATTTGTTAAATGTTGTGCTGAATCACATGGTTCAAGGTCAAGGTTCTGCTGACTGGAAAGTGTTCAGTTGGTATCTTCGGTTGCCCATCCCTCCCCCACATCACCCGGTAAAACCCACTTTCTCTCTAGAACCCTGGCCCCCTCCGAGAAAAGCCTTCACATTCCTGGCATTCCTAATGACTGCCCCCAACCTTCTCACCTGAAGCCACCTGCCCCCAAAGTCCAACAGATGCAGACATGTGGTCTTCCTTCAGGCCCACAATCCTTAAGAACCCTGACCACCATAGTACCACTTCCTCTGGCCTCGTCCCCTGGGGAGTTCCTAAGTAAACCTGTTTTGTTTGTTGGTTTATTTGTTTGTTTGTTTGTTTGTTTTATACTTATTTTGTTGGTGGAGTTAACCCATCAGGAAAAAACAAAACAAACAAACAGAAAAACCCTGGTCCTTCTCTTTCTGGTCCATATTGTCAACAATTGAAAACTAGGCCTGGAGAGATGGCTCAGAGGCTAAGAGCACTGGCTGCTTTTTCAGAGGTCCTGAGTTCAATTCCCAGCAACCACAGGGTGCCTCACAACCATCTATAGTGAGATCTGGTACCCTCTTCTGGTGCACAGCCAAACATGCAAGCAGAATAGTCTATAAAAAAAAAATCTTAACAACAACAAAAGAAAGAATGACAGCTGAAAACTGGCAATATTCTGGAAATGTTTGTCAAATGACTCCATTTTTATGCTTTCTCCACCAAAATTTGACTAAACCAGTCTCCAAGGTCATGTCCAATGTAAGCACCAGCCTGGCTTCAGCTACTCAGTATCAGCAGCTACATTATCACCAGCCTCCACATCTGGCATCTATACCCTTTAAAAGTCTCTGCCATCATGTCCTGCTCTCTTGTTCTATCTCTCTATTCTGTGTCTCTCTTGTCCCCACTCCGAGCCCGTACCCATAAATCTCTTGTGTAAGAGCTGTTGTGTAGTGTGATCTTTGCTGCATTCCTTGGCCCCAGTTATCTGCCAAAGTACTCTATTGCAAACCCCTAACAGTCAGCACATGCTGGTTCAAGTGTCCATCTGTTTAGCTATTAATGTCTAGTAAATGTTCCATACTTTGTGCTCATCACTGTGATGACAAACAGTAGAGTAATAATAAATTAGATGTTGTGTCACATTCCTCATGGGCATGTCCATAAATTTTAAAAGGTGTTCATAAGTATTATATTAGGACTCACAAGTAAGGCACTTAACCTTACTTAACTTTATCATAAGACATAAAAACGTCTTAAGGATAGGCTGATGGCTCCGTCAGTAGAGCCTACTGAATAAGTATGAGGTCTCCAACTTTAGAAAATCCTTGTCACCCACATGAAAGCTAGAATGGTGGCACACATCTGTAACTGATAATGGAGTAAAGGAAGCAGAGACAGGCAGATCTCCAACTTGCTACCCAACATGCTTAACCAATCAATGAGCACCAGGTTCCGAGACCTTTACATGTATATGCATGCACCCCGTACACACACACACTTTTAAAAACAACAAACATTTTAGAGCTGATAAGACCTAATAACTATTAGCCCCTATTAGACAGTAGAGCTCGGGCTCAGGGTATTCCACTTAAAGGGAAGAGCTGGACTAAGCTCCACATACCAGAGTAACATAGCAAAGGAAGCATAGCGGGGACAGCATCAGGCACAAGTGTCAAGCCACCAAATCCAAGTATTAAGTGCAGAGGGGTATAGGTGATAATGTAAGCCTAGAGCAGTTAAGAAAAGTGAGCAGATTCCGACTGATTTTTTAAGATTAAAATATAATTACACCATTGAGTATATAAAGAAACTTACAGACTTTTAAGCAGGAAATGAATGATCTAATTTTATTTATATTTGAAATGTTTTGTTCCTACTATGGGAATACATCAAAGGAAATGAACTAGTTAGAGGCTGAGGCAATGATCCTGAGGAGAGATGAAGGTGACCGATTGTGGGAAGAGTCGGGAGGTGGAGATGAGAGGAAGGCGGGAATGAGAGGCTGCGATGGGAAGAAAGAAAGATTTGAGGGCGCCGAGCGGCAGAAATGACAATTGGACACAAGAGAACAGTCAGGAAAGGCTTTCTTTCTAGCATCTATAGTCCGACTTGGCACATTATGGCACAAGGTACTACACAAGTAGAAAGAACTCAGAGGGAGACAAACACAGGAGTTATTCAAGGACCATCCTAGAAGCCCTGAGTGCTACTGGGAGGCACCAGCTTCTGGGACGACAAGACCACAACACTGGGTGAGACTCTACAGCTGCTGTGGAACCCGTAACCATGCTTCTCTGTCCTCCTCCTCCTCTCAGGTCAGATCCCTGGTTCAGCCTTCTACCAGAGCATTCATAAGGCTGATATCTTAGACAAAGCAGAAATTGCAATAGTTTGGTAAAAGAGGTTCCTTAATATTAGGTTTGGGTAACAGGAAAGCTGTTTTGCTCTTTTCACTGTGGTTCCTAGTGTTGGCTGTCATTGTACTATCCGTCTTGTTGCTTTTACCTTTTGGTTCCCCTTGGCATTTAGAAAAAAAACTTTCTGAAAATACAAGCCAGTTTCAATTGTGTTTAAGAAATAGAGATAAAGGGAATTTTGTCCAGCTTGAGTCTAACTCTTAAAAGTAAAGCTGTAGTCTTTAGGGGTTTGGCAATTGTGGCGCAGGGGGGTGCTGTAGTTGGTTGTGTCTCCTGAAGAATCTATGCTTTGTTAGTACCCAGTCCATAGTGCTCTTGGATGGTTCTAGAGACTTTAGGAGGTAGTGCTTAAGGGGAGGTTCGGGGTCACTGAAGATGTGTCCCTGAAGGACTTTGTAGGGCCCTAGCCTACTCTCTTCTCTTTTTTCAAAGTTTATCCAAAAGCCAGAGGGAACAGGTGACTGGAACATAGTAAAAATTCTGATGTTGTCTTTGGCATGCTATAAAGAGTTCTGCCAAACTTCATGCTGAGCTCTTCCTGCTTGCCAGTGAGGCTAAGTTTCAGCTCATAAGCTTCTTAATTACTTTTTCCATTGACTTTTTCCCCATTCCCTATGAAACAGAACGGGATAAAACACCTCCCTCTGAGAACCTTTCAAAGACTGGGTGAATAACTACAGAGAGAGTAACTTGGGACCTCCATCCAGTTCCTTCCTCTTGACAGTTTTTCAGTTCCGTTTTCTATTTCCCCCAGGAATCTGGGAATAAGTTTCTGTCAGTTACCAGGTAGGACAGCTGGAAAGATGACAAGGTGGCTAGGAAGGATACGTTTCTAGCAGAGTCCCTCTTGTGTGGATATATTTATCATGCCAAAAGTAAAAGAGATCACTGGAACCAGCAAATAAAGTGTTTGCAAACACAATCACTGTCACATATGTGTCATATTCCTTTGTCATTAGATCATAACACTGCCCTATTCCAGCCAGCATGTGGCATTCTCCTGTGGGCCAAGGACCAATATTTTTCAACGATGATAAGGTCCAAGAAATTATTTGGTAGAGAATGAGAAGTCAGATCTCATTATTCACAGTGAGGGAGGAAGTGAGTTGACTCAAGAGCTGTCTGCATCTGTGACTAATGTAGAGAGTTAGACTGTATGGAAGCACACGATACAGGAGAGTCCAACTGTGAAAGCAAGAAAGGTCTAAAGCTCCAAATATGCTTGAAGCTCAGAAATGGCATAAACTCTGAAAATGCCCTACTTCTGGCTGTTTAGCCGGTTCACTAAGTCAGGAGTCATCAGGTGCTTCTTGGATTGACATCTTAGCTATCTTTCCCAACCTACGAAGAAACCCTGCTGCTCTTCTCCATCCCAGACTCAATATGGTGCCAAATAAAGAATTTCTGTATCAAGTCCTTTCTGCACTCTGTCTGCATTGCTGACTGTTCTTATCCAATTGCCAATTTGCCTGTGTGTGTGTGTGTGTGTGTGTGTGTGTGTGTGTGTGTGTGTCAGGTTCATGCTAACTAATGTGGAATTATTCACATAAAAATATTCGTCTCATGTTACATGTTTAGCCAAGCACTAGCGCTGAGTGGACAGTGGAGATGATGGTTGTCATTGTAAAGAATGGGATATTGGTATTTAGGGAAAGTGGTCAATCACAGTATCCCTGATGTAGTCTTGCTTCTTGGACATGTTGGTGAGGGTATACCCAGTTGAGACAAGCATCTGAATATGTGGAATCAGGAGTGAATATTCTATTGATGATCTCAAAACAAAGGGATGCAGAAGGAGGAATCATGAGTGTTGTGAACTGAGTGACAACATTTCACCATCTTCATCATCATGGTCTTCAGCCCTCAACATGTGGTTTACATTGTCAGCTTCCTTGGCTCTGAAGCCATAGCTAAGACTCAGACTTAGATGCATCACTTGCTTTCCAGGGTCTGTATCCTGCAGACAGAAGACTTTGGAACTTCTCAGTGGCCATGATCATGGGACACAGTTATTTGTAATATCCCCCCAGTTCTCTCTCTCTCTCCTTTCTTACTTTTCTCTCTCTCACACACACAAACAAATACACACACCCCATGGATTTAACCAGCTGTGAATCAGAAGTACCTGAGAGGAAATTAATTCTGTGCTCACTTTTATTTTCTTAGAATAATTTGCTAAATAATACAAATCATTTCCATTGCATTAAGTACAATAAACACATAGAAAGCATTTAAAGTATATAGAAGGACTTTTTAGATGATATGTAACTCTCATGCCATTTTGTAGAGGTGACTTGAACATCCTGAAGCCTTAGATTCTGAAGAACAATGGCCGTGTGTCCTGCTGATTCTGTACTGGAGAACCCACACTAATTCTGGAAAACAGTCCTGAACTTACCCTGCTTCTCCGTTCTATCTCTCATTATGGTGTGAAAACAAAATGTCCCTCCAAGGTTCCAGTATTGGGGGATTGGTACCCAGCTTTGTCTGTTCACACCTTGATCCTTTAAGCCAATCCCAGCCTCATTCCTGTGACCTGCCCACTCTCCACAACCAATGACCAGTAAAATGGAACCAAGGTCATTTTCCTTGGTCACAATGATACGAGAGGAAACAGTTTAGCCTACTGATGATCACCCTAACATCTTTCTTCCTGCTTTACTTCAGATATTCTCTAAATATGTATTCCAGTCTTACCTGATCTTCAAATTTTGATTTTGGTCTGTTGTGCTGCTAACAATGCAATAACGTCACACACTAGCTTTGAACTTGAATTTAGGGCTTTGTCATGGATTTGTTTCACTGAGCTTTTTTCTCTGTGTGCTTCTCAGATGGACATAATTCAGTTTGTCACTCCTTGTCATCCAGATTATACCACATTATTTTTTGACTGGGAGTTGGCAAAGTCTCCCATCCCAGGGCCACAATGGACCAAGTGTTTGTCTCTAAATGTGTGAGAGAACAATTATAAAAGTTACTGATCTGGTATAAAAAATGGGCTGTGTGTGTCTGTGTATGTATGGATATATGTGTATGGAGAAAGAGAGAGTGAATGTGTATGTGTGTATGCATGTGAGTGAATATATGTATGTGAGTATGTGTGTGTGCATCTGTGTGAGTGTGGGTTTATATATGTGTATTAAGAAAAAGACATTAAAGAAATGTTCAATGTCCTTAGCCACCAGGGAGATGCAAATCAAAGCGACCCTGAGATTTCACCTTACACCCATCAGAATGGCTAAGATCAAAAACTCAAGTGACAACACATGCTGGAGAGGATATGGAGAAAGGGGAACCCTTCTCCATTGCTGGTGGGAACGTAAACTTGTACAACCAGTCTGGAAATCAATTTGGTGCTTACTTAGACAATTAAGAATAGTGATTCTTCAAGATCCAGCTATATCACTCTTAAGCATATATCCAAAATATGCTCAAATACACAACAAGGACATTTGCTCAACCATGTTCGTAGCTGCTTTATTTGTAATAGCCAGAACCTGGAAACAACCCAGATGTCCCTCAGTTGAGGAATGGATACAGAAATTATGGTACTTTTACACAATGGAATACTACTCAGCAATTAAAAAGGAGGAAATCATGAAATTTGCAGGCAAATGGTGGGACCTGGAAATGATCATCCTGAGTGAGGTATCCCAAAAGCAGAAAGA
>CM053744.1:100967687-100997523 GCA_028658305.1 Pachyuromys duprasi | reverse complement strand
TATAGACCTATAGGATAGGAAGGTCATGCTGAAATCTACACACCTAGGGAGGATATACAGGAAGGAGGACCCAGGTGGGTATAATCAATGCTTGTTTGGATGAACAAATGGGATGGACATTGAGTGGAGGAGAAAACAAGCAACAGGACAGGAGTATGCCAAGGAGGACCTCTGGGGGGGAGGGGGTGTCAACGTAGCGATATATCAGAGCAGATATTAAGACTCGCGAGCAAGCCTTTGGCAAAGGGCAAGGAGTGATGATAGAAATGGAGGAGGTTGGTGAAACTTGGAGAGAACAAGATCTCCACAATGACTAAACTGAGCAGGGCACAGGGGTCTTGTAAGAGACGGTTTCTACAATCAAGGACCACATGTGGATGTGTCTTGGAACCTCTGTTCAGATGGGACCCAGGATAGCTCGGTGTAGGACTAAAGACCCTAGTGAGGGAAACAGGGACTGTTTCAGTCTTGAACTTGATGGCTGACTCTTTGATCCTCCCCCATACATGCTGGGGAGTGACAGACTGGCTAGATCCCAGTGGAGGACATTGCAGCCAGCCCTGAGGAGACAGGATGAGCTGGGATTGGATGGAAGGGGAGGAGGTCCTCCTCCGTTGGTGGACTTGGAGGGGGCGGGGAGGAGATGAGGGAGGGTTGGGGAGGGTGGGAGGGGATGAGGGAGGGGGCTACGCTTGGGATGCAAAGTACCTAACCTGTGATTGATAACAAAAAAAGAAAAAAAGAAAAAAAGAAAAAAAATAGCTAGACTGTTGCTATTTATGTATTTTTTCTTCACTTTTAATTTGCTTTCCTCTAATTTTTTCTTTAATTTAGATTTAATATGTATATATATATGTTTATGTCACATATTTCTCTATTTATGTCACATGTTTCTCTATTAGTCTGTGCACTGTGTAATATCTCACTGGTTACGAAGAATCTAAAACAATATGTCAATGGATTACTAAAGTCAAGATGTTCTTATACCATTTCCTATATACTTCTGGGGTTAAGTTTTTAAGTCCATTTACCCCATAAGCATTTTTCCTTGCTGTTAGGTTTTGCATAGGATGGCAGCCTTACATGTCTTCCCTCATGTAGTAAAGCTTCAACTTTAAATTTTACCATACATTTACTTTTTCTATTGTTTCTCTGGTTCAATGAATTCTCTTTGTATGAAAAGGATCAGTCTGTGGTATTTCCTTTGTCATTGGTACAACGGTAGTAACTTCCCAATTTTGTGTTTTTTGAAGTTATTATTTTTTAAGAAAGAAAATATTTTTATTGATTAATTCAGTTTACATCTTGGTATAAGCCCCTCCGTCTTCCAGTTCCGCTCTCCCTCCAACGTACCCTCTCCCTATTCCTCAGAGCAGGGAAACACTCCCTCACCACAGTTCATCTATTTGCGTGAGGACTGAGTTCATCTTCCTCCCCTGTGGCCTTATGGGTAAGTCTCATGTTCTTATTTTCCTTCACTTTAGCCCAGTGGAATTGCTTTTTTTTTCTTTTTTATTATTATCATTTATTACAATATATTCACTTTGTATCCTGGCTGTAGCCCCCTCCCTCGTCTCCTCCCAGTCCCCCATCACCTTTCTCCCTCTATGCCCTTTCCCTAGTCCACTGATAAGGGAGGCCCTCCTCTCTTTGAACCTGACCCTAGCATATCAGGTCTCATCAGGACTGGCTGCATTGTCTTCCTCTGTGGCCTGCCAAGGCTGCACACCCCCCCCCTCAGGCAGAGGTGATCAAAGAGCTGGCCACTGAATTCATGTCAGAGACAGCCCTTGTTCCCCTTACCAGGGTACCCACTTGGAGACTGAGCTGCCTATGGACTGTATCTGAGCCAGGGGTCCTCTCCACACATAGTCCTTGGTTCAATCATCGGTCTCTGCATGTCCCCCTGGGCCCAGGTTTTTTGTTTTGTTTTGGGTTTTTTGGTTTGTTTTTGTTTTTGTTTTTTTTTTTTGTTTTTTGGCTCTGTTGGTATCCTTGTGGAGTTCCTTTTCCCTCCAGGTCTTTCTATCTACCCCTTATTCCATAAGATTCCCTGACTCTGCCCAAAGTTTGGCCATGAGTCCCAGCATCTGCTTTGATACCCTATAGGGTAGAGTCTTTCAGAGGCCCTCTGTGGTAGGCTCCTGCCCTGTTCACTGTATTCTCCCGCTTCCAATGTTTATTCTGTTTGCCTTTCTGAATGAGGATTGAGCATATTCCCTAGGGTCCTCCTTCTTGTTTGCCTTCTTTAGGAGTACACATTACAGTATGTTTATTCTATGTTATATGCTTAATATCTGCTTAGAAGTAAGTCAATAACCAATAGTGGGACCTAATGAAACTGAAAAACTTCTGTAAAACAAAGGACACTGTCAAGAGAACAAAGCGACAATATCTGAGAGAAAGCTAATCTCGAAAATATATAAAGAACTCAAACAGTTAAACACCAACAAATGTAATACAGAGAATTCTCAATAGAGAAATATCGAATGGCAGAGAAAGACTTGAAATGTTCAATGTTCTCAGTCATCAGAAAAAGGGAAATTGAAACAACCCTGAGACTTCACCTTATACCCATCAGCATGGCTAAGATCAAAAACTCAAGTGACAACACATGCTGGAGAGGTTGTGGAGAAAGGGGATCCCTCCTCCATTGCTGGTGGGAATGTAAACTTGTACAACCACTTTGGAAATCAATCTGGTGCTTTCTCAGACAATTAGGAATAGCGCTTCCTCAAGAACCAGCTATACCACTCCTAGGCATATATCCAAAAGATGCTCAACTACACCGACATTTTATCAACCATGTTTACAGCAGTTTTATTTGTAATCGCCAGAATCTGGAAACAATCTAGATGTCCTTCAACTGAAGAATAGATATAGAAAGTGTGGTACATTTACACAATGGAATACTACTCAGCAATTAAAACTGGAAATCATGAAAATTTCAGGCAAATGGTGGGGACTAGAAAAGATCATCCTAAGTGAGGTATCCCAGAAGCAGAAAGACACACATGGTATATACTCAGCCAAGTGGAATTTCAAGCTGACAGTTGATTCCAGCACTCTGAAATGCCTTCCTTTTATCTTCTGGAATCTCATTTCTATTGAATAACAACTTTCCTCATAGCTGCTCATTTGAATGCCCTCTGCCCTTTGCTCATTGGCCTTTAATTTTCATATGGCTTCTAGCACTACATGTTATAAGAAGCACTTTTGTTCTACTGCTTCAGTTGTTTTCTCAGAGCTTACTGCCTCTGTCTGCTAACCTAGGCCTAGTCCTGGAAGCTTCTAGCCTCCATACAATGAAATTTAGGCCTAGAACATTTTCAGCCTCTGAGACTTACTGCTTAATAATCTCACCCTTTCTTCCTCTTTCTCAACTCATAGCTGGATGGTACAAGTCAGCTGTTTGGGCTCTAACCCATTTCCCAACTAACTTATTCACTCTGGCTTTTCCCCTGGCCTCTGAATTGCTCTGCTTGACCTCCAAACTAACTCAAGTGATCTGCTCTAATCTCCTGGCTTTTTCTCATTCTCTGGCTCACTTGGTCTTCATCTGAGTTCTCTCTCTGTAACTGGTCTCTCTATTACTGTCCCAGTAAAACTGCCTCCTCTTCTCTCTGAATTGCCTTTTAAGGAGCTTCCCTTTTCCCCTCTCTTCTCATGAGGATTGGGCATATCCTAGTCTGTCAACTCTTCCATGCCACTCAATAAGTCATCACTGTCAAACACATGCTTCCTTCTACAATCTTTATCTTCACTTGTGGGGATTAAAGTCCTGTACTGCCCTACCTTAACCTAAACTTTTCTTGACTCTTGACGTGAAGCTTGCTATACCAGGCTGGGCTTGAACTCAGAAATCAGTTTGCTTCTCTTTCCTGGATTAGAGGCTGGTTTGTATTCCAGCCAAAATACACAGACCTAGAATATCTTTGGAAGTGATTTCTTGCCAGAGCCAATAATATTTTGAATTAAAATTCCTCTGCAACATGTTTTCCTTCTATGTACCCATTTAGAAAGCTGCTGAGTGTCTTGAACTTAAGACTTGAGTTTACCTTTCAGGAAGTTGATGGTTAACTCTCAGCTACTGTGCCCAATGCTCATTTTGACAAACCCCCTATGATATTCTTTAGATTTCTTAGAATTTTTTTTCTACTCCAGAGTTTCATGTTTCCCATTTTTGTCTACATTATTTTTTCTTCTATTTGATGGATACATTTATCAAATCAGTATTCTAGTTTGTTATGGTCTCTCATTCAGCTTCTATCTAACCTGTAGATAAACAGGACACCTGATTTCTAAAATGTATTTACTGTATTAGCCAATTCCCAAATTTTAATTTTAATTTGTTACCTATTTCAATTTCTAGTTCAGTTAAAACTTCCAAATGTGTTTAATTGTTTTAACATATTACTATTTGTTAAAATGTACACTAAAAAGGCACTCTTAGATGGAGTCCAAGACGGCCTCGACCTGCAAGCACCGTATCTGAGGGATACAGGATCCGAAACTCTGAAATTGGTGAGTGGAGGGGCAGGTGAGGCCAGAACACCAACATTGAGGCTTCCTGGGTGAGATGGGACAACCATGAGCTGAGACTGTTTGGATCCAGGTCACCCATGGATGTCTCCAGGGACTGGGGTTGGAGAATATTCAACCCCCCACCCCCCGCACTTCCCCTTGTCCGAACCATGGGCCTCCCTGCTCAACAGAGGTGGTGGCAGTGGCTGCTGCCCCAAACAATGTCCTCCCTGCTCAGCTGAGGTGGCAGTGGCTGCCCCAAGCAGGAACCTCGGTACTGAGACAGCAGATGGGTGGCAGTACAGGCTTCCCAGGTCTGTGGCTGCAGCAGGCAGCACAGCAGGCAGCGGCTAGCCCAAGGAGGAACCTCCATGCTAGGTGACTGAGGCAACAGAAGCTGCTCCCCCAAGTACGGGTCTCCCTGCCCGGTGGCCAAATAGTGGATACCACTGAGCTGGCAGATCTCCTACATTCTCATTTGACCCTGTGGGCCCAAATCTCAGAGTAGAGAACGGGCGGGAGCTGGGGGAGGAGCGGGAAAGAGCTCCCTGTGCTTTCCAATGAGGCCTGCAAGCAAGTGAGAGCACCTTAAAGTGATTGCATGCAGAGCCCCACATCCAGTGTCCCTCTAAGCTAGCAGCAAGACATCGGCTCCTCCATACCCCCAACCCTACTATGGGCAACATAGGGATCCTAGGGACAGTGTTCTCAATATTGAAGCCCCTGTTCTGTGGGTCTACCAGTGGAGTTTATGCAAACAATTCCTGGAGCCCAGACAGATCTGAATACCAGGAGGACAGTACAACAGGCCTCTAGGTCACTGAGGTATTCAGGGCACCTGCACATGCTCGTTGCACCTGTGAACAGCGCCAGCACCGCCTCCTATGCTTAAGCTCCACTCTTCCATACAGCTACATGCTCTAGCACCCTGTCCTTCAAGGCACACTACCACGCCCACGCCCACCGTTGCACACATGCACCTGTGACCTTCCTGCCTTGGCTACAGTGAAACACCAACATCCACTCTCGAACTGGTGGACCTCTCTCATCTTTGTAAAGAACACTTCAGACAACAGAGACAGACAGACCCAGTCTGAAGTACAGATTCCAGAACAAACAGTGAAGGTTTCAGACTATCAGATAACTAGAGGCAGGTGTAAGAACACATCCAACAAAAATCAGGACATCATGGCTTCAACAGAAAGCCCCCAAATCAATGGACATTTTAATTCATCAGAAACACAAGAAAATTATTTTAAAGCTATGCTTATTGAATTTTTAGAGGCACACAAAAAGGAAACCAACAAAACGAACAACTACAACAACAACAACAACAAAATACAGGCAAATATAGCCACACAAATAGAGGCACACAAAGAGGAGACAAATACAAAAATAGAGGCCATCATGGAAAGAGAGGAATCCACATTCAAACAGATGAAAGAAATGGTGTAAGACATGAAAACAGAATTAGGATCAATAAAGAAATCACAAACAGAGAAAAACATGGAGCTGGAGAACTTAAAGATCAGAAACCCGAAAAGCAAGCATCACCAACAGAATATAAGAGATGGAAGAGAGATTCTCAGGCGCTGAGATAAAATTGCAGAACTTGATACATCTCTCAAAGAAAAATGTAAAATCAAAAATGTGCAAATGCAATACATCCATGAAATCAAGGACACCATGAATAGATGAAATCTAAAAATAATAGGAATAGATGAAAAAGAAGATTCCAGGCTCCAAGGTCAAGAAAATATTTTCAAGAAAATCATAGAAGAAAATTTTCCCAACTTAAAGAAATAGATGTCCATTAGCAAGAGGCCTACAGAACACCAAATAGATTAGATCAGAAAAGAAATTCATGTCACATAATAGTCAAAACACGAAGTCTACAGAACAAAGAAAAAATATTAAAAGCAGCAAGGAAAAAAGGCCAAGTAACATGTAAAGGTAGACCTATCAGAATCACACCAGACTTGTCAACAGAAAACTATGAAAGCCAGAAGGACCTCGACAGATGTCATGCAGACTCTAAGAGACCACAGATGCCAACCCATACTAGTATACCCAGCAAATCTTTCAATCAACATAGATGGAGAAAACAAAATATATTCCATGGCAAAGGAGAATGTAGATCTGTCGGCTCAATGGTGTCCACTGTTTGGCCACTGGGCAGGGAGACACCAACTTAGGACAGCTGCCTCAGCTGTCTCAGTCACCTAGCATGGAAGCTCCTGCTTGGGGAGGCACTGCCTGCCCCAGCCTTAGAGAAGCTACTAAAAGGACAACTCCAATCCAACAAAATCAACTACACCTAAGAAAACACAGGATATAGATAACAAACCAAAAAATTAAAAGAAAACAAGCGTACAAACACAGTAACAAAACCAACTCCACAATAAAAGGACATAACATTCATTGGTCACTATCATCTATCAACATCAAAGGACTCAACTCAAAAGTAAAAATGCACAGACTAACAGAGTGGTTGCAGAAACAGGATCCAACATTCTGCTGCATCCAAGAAACACACCTAGAAAAACAATGACAGATAGTAGCTCCAAGTAAAGGACTGGAAAATTGTTTTTCAAGCAAATGGACACAAGAAGCAAACTGGAGTAGCCATCCTAATATATAATAAAATAGACTTTCAACCAAAATTAATCAAAAAAGATGAGGAGGGGCGCTTTATTCTCATCAAAGGAAAAATCCACCAGGAGGACATCACAATCCTGAACATCTATATCCCAAATACAAGAGCACCTGCATTTGTAAATGAAACAATATTAAAGCTTAAATCACACATCTATCCCAACACCTTCATAGTAGGAGACTTCAATACTCCACTCTCAACAAGGGACAGATCATCTAGACAGAAACTAAATAGGGAAATAATGCCACTTACAGAGGTCCTAAATCAAATGGACCGAATAGATCCATTTAGAACTTTTCACCCAAACTCAAAAGAGTATACCTTCTTCTCAGCACCTCACAGAACCTTCTCCAAAACTGACCATATAATCTGGTACAAAGCAAACCTCAACAAATACAAGAAGCTTTAAATAATCCCTTGTATCCTATAAGACCACCATGATCTAAAACTAGACCACAACAACAACAGAAATAACAAAAAACCTACACACACATGGAAAACAAACAACTCTCTACTTAGTGACACCTTGGTCACAGAAGAAATGAAAAAGGAAATTAGAGAGTTCCTAAAATTCAATAAAAATGAAGGCACAACTTACAAAAACTTATGGTACACAATGAAAGCCGTGGTAAGAAGAAAATTCATAGCACTAAGTACCTCCAGAAAGAAGTTTGAGACATCTCATACAAACAACTTAATGGCACACCTAAAAGCCCTAGGGAAAAAAAAAGAAGCAGACACACCCAAGAGTAGTAGACAATTAGAAATAATCAAACTCAGAGCCGAAATCAATTAATTAGAAACAAAGAAAGCAATTCATAGAATCAATGAGACCAAGAGCCAATTTTTTTTAAATCAACAAGATAGACAAACCCTTAGCCAAACTAACTAAAAGGCAGAGAGAAACTATCCAAATCAGCAAAATCAGAAATGAAAAGGAGAACAAAATAACAGACACTGAGGAAATCCAGACAATCATTAGGTCTTACTACAAAAGCCTATATGCCACAAAATTTGAAAATCTAAATGAAATGGTGAAGTTTCTTGATCGATTCCATTTACCAAAATTAAATCAAGATCAGGTAAATAGACTAAATAGTCCTACATCCCCCAAGGAAATAGAAGCAGTTATCAAAAATCTCCCTTACAAAACCAACCAACCAAACAAACAAACAAAACCAGGGCCAGATGGTATCAGCACAGAATTCTACCACATGTTCAAAGAAGAACTAACTCCAATTCTATTCAAACTATTCCACAAAATGGAAACAGAAGGAACATTACCAAACTCACTCTATGAAACCACAGTCACCTTGCTGGGTAAACCACACAAAGACCTAACAAGAGAGAGAGAGAGAGAGAGAGAGAGAGAGAGACAGAGACAGAGACAGAGACAGAGACAGAGACAGAGACAGAGAGACAGAAAGACAGAGAGAGACAGAGAGAGAGACAGAGAGAGAGAATTTCAGACCTATCTCTCTTATGAACATTGATGCAAAAATACTCAATAAACTACTCACAAACCGAATCTAAGAACACATAAAATATATCATCTATCATGACAAAGTAGGCTTCATCCCAGGCATGCAGGGAGGTTCAATATACAGAAATCCATCAATGTAATCCACCATATAAACAAACTGAAGGGGAAAAAAACACATGATCATCTTCTGAGATGCCCAAAAAACATTTGAAGAAATCTAAAACCCATTCATGTTTAAAGTCTTGGAGAGATCAGGGAACAAGACACATACCTAAACATAGTAAAGAAAATATATAGCAAGCATATAGCTTATATCAAACTAAACAGAGAGAAATTTCAATCAATCCCACTGAAATCAGGGACAAGGCAAGGCTGCCCACTCTCTCTGTATCTCTTAAAGATAGTACTTGAAGTCCTAGCTAGAACAATAAGACAACTAAAGGAGATCAAGTGGATACAAATCAGATAGGAAGAAGTCAAAGTATCTATTGCAGATACTATTTGCAGATCATATGATAGTATACATGAGTGACCCAAAAAATTCAACCAGATAGCCCCTTTAGCTGATAAAGACCTTCAGCAAAGTGGCTAGATATAAAATTAACTCAAAAAAAATCAGTAGCCCTCCTGTATACAAAAGACAAAAGGGTTGAGAAAGAAATTAAAGAAACTACACCTTTCATGATAGCCACTCTTGGTGTGACTCTAATTAAGCAAGTGAAAGACCTATTTGAAAAAAACTTCAAGTATCTGAAGAAAGAAACTGAAGAAGATAGCAGATGATGGAAAGATCTCCCATGCACATGGATCTGTAAGATTAATAGTTAAAATGGTCATCCTGCCAAAAAAATTACATATTCAATGCAATTTCCATCAAAATACCAACACAATTCTTTACAGAACTTGAAAGAACATTTCAAAATTTCATATGGAAAAACAAAAAAAAACAGAATTGTTAAATCAATCCTGCACAACAACAGATCATCTAGAGGTATCTCCATTCCTGATCTCAAGCTGTACTACAGAGCAATAGTAATAAAAACTGCATGGTACAGATTGAAGGATCAATGGAATCGAATTGAAGACCCAGAAATAAACCCACACATCTACAGATGCTTGATTTTTGACAAAGAAGCCAAAACCATACAATGGAAAAAAAGACATATTCAACAAATGGTGCTGGTCTAACTGGATGTCTACATGCAGAAAAATGCAAATAGATCCGTATTTAACACCCTGCACAAAACTAAAGTCCAAGTTAATATAAAACCAGACACACTAAATCTGTTAGGAGAAAGAGTGGGGAAGAGCCTTGAACTTAAAGGTACAGGAGACAACTTCCTGAACAGAACACCAACAGCACAGGCTCTATGAGCAACAATCAATAAATGGGACCTCATGAAACTGAAAAGCTTCTGTAAAGCAAAGGACACTGTCATCTGAACAAAACAATAGCCTATAGACTGGGAAAGGATTTTCACCAACCCTAAATCTGACAGAGGGCGAATATCCAGAATGTATAAAGAATTCAAGAAGTTAAAAAGCAACAAATCAAGTAATCCAATTAAAAAATGGGGTGCAGAGCTAAACAGAGAATTCTCAATAGAGGAATATCAAATGGCAGAGAAACACTTAAAGAAATGCTCAACATCCTTAGTATCAAGTAAATGCAAATGACCCTAATATTTTACCTTATACCCATCAGAATGGCTAAGATCAAAAACTCAAGTGACAATACATGCTGGATGTGGAGAAAGGGGAACCATCCTCCATTGCTGGTGGGAATGTAAACTTGTACAACCACTTTGGAATTCAATCTGATATGTTCTCAGACAATTAAGAATAAGGCTTCCTCAAGATCTAGCTAAACCACTCCTAGGCACATGTCTAAAATATGACCAAGAGTACAAGGACATTTTTCAACCATGTTTGTAGCAGCTTTGGTCATAACAGTCAGAATTTGAAAACAATCTAGATGTCCTTCAACTGAGGAATGGATACAGAAACTGTGGTACATTTACACAATGGAATACTACTCAGCAATTAAAAACAAGGAAATCATGAAATTTGTAGGCAAATGGTAGGAACTAGAAATAGTCATCCTGAGTGAGGTATCCCAGAAGCAGAAAGACACACATGGCATATACTCACTTGTAAGTAGATATTACATATATAATGTAGGATAAACATACTAAAATCTATACACCTAAAGAAGCCAAGCAAGAAAGAGGACGCTGTGTAAGATGCTCAATCCTCACTCAGAAGGGCAAATGGAAGGACATTGGAAGAGGGAGAAAACAGAGATCAGGACAGGAGCCTACCACAAAGAGACTCTGAAGTATTCTACCCAGTAGGGTGTCAAAGCGATGCTGAGACTCATAGCCAAACTTTGGGCAGAGTGCAGGCAATCTTGTGAAAGAAGGAGTAGAGAGAAAGACCTGGAGGGGAGAGGAGCTCCACAAGGAGAGCAACATAACCAAAAAATGTGAGCATATGGTTCTTTTCTGAGACTGATACTCCAACCAAGGACCATGCATGGAGATAACCTAGAACCCCTGCACAGATGTAGCCCACTGCAGCTCAGTCTCCATCTGGTTCCCTTATGATGGGAACAGGAACTCTCTGACATGAACTCAGTAGCTGGTTCTTTGATCACTTCCTCCTGAGGTGGGAGAGTAGCCTTACCAGGCCACAGAGGAAGACAACACAGCCAGTTTTGATGAGACCTGACAGGCTAGGATCAGAGGGAAGGAGAGGAGGACCTCCTTTATTCAGTGGACTTGGGAGTGGGCATGGGATGAGATTTGGGAGGAAGAGTGGGTTTGGAAGGGAATGAGGGTGGGGGTTACAGCAAGGCTACAAAGTAAATAAATTGTAATTAATAAAAAATTAATTAATTAAAAAATCCATTCCTCTAGGTATCTTTTGACTAGTGGATTTTGACTTGTTTTATTTATTTTTAGGTGCACTTATTTTATTTGTATCCATTCTTTGACTGCACCTCTCCCTACTCTCAGTATAACTCATCCCAGATTATGCTAATTTGAGGTGAAAAGTCTCAACAAAACCCCACCAACTCCTAAGCAGGAAAACTGACCAATCTCCCTGAACAGCAAAGCCCACAAATCCCTGAGCTCTCCAGGCTCAGGACTTAAAACCCATCAATTCACACTGTAGATATTCCTTTTACAAAGCTCTGCCCCCTAAGAAATCCTAATAAATGCTGTGTCTGTCCAGTTCCCTGTTGCCTTCTTTCAGGAGCAGAGGCAGTCTCTCCTGGATTCATCCCTCCAATAAATCTTTGTAAAGAAGGTTACTTCCTGCTGTGACTTTCTCATTGGAGGAAACAACAAAGAAGAAGAAGAGAAGAAAGGAGAAATGAATAAGGAGTGGAACTAAGGCTTCTAAGCAACTCCGCTAATCAGGGGTTGGGTGACCCTCCTCTAGGAGCAGCAACCTCTCTGTTAAGGAGACCTCCTCTCAGAACTGTGTGGTTCCTATGCTCCTGTGCCTCAGATACCCATGGGACAATGTCCCACCCCAGATTTGTGAGGTTCCTGGTCTTCCCTGTCTCAGGTTACCCTTGGAACACTGTCCTACCCTAGAGCTGGGATATCTTCCCCAGGTCTCTGAATTGTGAGTTTCCTGAGCATCTTCCCACTCAATCAGGGAGGCCAGCAGCAGCAGCAACAAACAACAAATACTAACATTCTCCACAGGAGTAAGAATTGATGTTCCCATCGATAATAAATAGGAAGATAGAATTCACACTATAGTAAGCTTCCTTCAAGCACTTAGCAAGTACATTCCCTATGTTATTTATCTAATTGTATTTTGGCAACTATCCCACATGAAGAATGCTGTTGTTACCCACATTTATAAGTACAGAAACTATAGGTTGAAGGGGTGAAGCTATCACCTCCAGTGTCACCCAATTAAAAGCAACTAAACTCATTCTGGGATCTTTAGATACATATATGTCCAGAGTCTTCCACATGTCCCACAGCAGATTGACATGACTAGTAACACAGGTACAAGTGAACAAAACACCCAGCTATCTACCCTTAGGATAGTTCCCTTCCTGCAGCCCTGAGTCCATAGAGCATATAAGGAAGGTTAAAAAAAATGCTTTCCAGATACCTTAAACTCAAAAGATAGTTACAAATTCCCCAAAAGAAACCTGCCATTCAGAGGTTTCCTAGTCTCCACAACCAGTAGAATTCATTTGCATTTCAAAGGGGAAAGGGCTTAAATATCCTGCTGATCTGGGCCAGCATTAGGAGAAAATTTTCTGCTTCCCTCTAAGAAGTCTATTGCAACAAAGGGCTGGCTTTCCCTCACAAAGAAAGAGGAAGCTGTCCTGAGACAGCCACCTGCAGTGGGAAGGCTGGGCAAGAGACAGACAGTGATGTGGGAAGTAGCATTCTATAGAATCTGGGGGTGGGGAGTGTGTTTCAGCTTTCAAATTTCTGGAAGAGCATCTCTGGTTATAAAACAATTACCTTTTGCTCTAAACAGATTAGTCACTTTCATGAACTCTTCATTCTTGAGTCAGTCACCTGCCTGAGAACATCAGACAGGATTCTAAAAGAAGCTTCTCAAGAAGGACTCACATCTTACAGAGGTCACATCTACCCTGAGGGACAAAGAATGCTGAAGTTTTCTATTTCTTATGTGAAAGCAGCTGTAAAATCTTAAATTATGATGCAGAGATGCTTTGATCCACACAGTCTACTCTCCCCCTTAGATAAAGAAGTACAGAAAAAAGATCCCCATTGCACATACTTTAACAACAAAGAGTTTTTATCAGCCAGGTAAGATATTTGTTTAATTCTCAATGATTTAATGCAAGTAAAGGGATATTGTAATCATATTTAAAAGGTGGCTGAGAAGATGGCTCAGTTGATAAAATGTCTACAGTGCAGGGAGGAACTGTATTAATTCAGGACGATTAATGATTAATCCATGGTAATAGAAATCAGAACAGTAGTTATCTTTTGAGTGCTAATGTTGACTCAGGGAAAGGGAAAAGGTATTCTTATGGGTATTGTTTATGTTCTATATTTTGAACACTGTCATAGCTGCACTGTAGGGTTCAGAATATATTAGCTACTTTTCTTATTGCCATGATAAAACATTTGGCAAGGACAGGGAAAGGGGGGAAGCTTAGTCTATCAAAGTGGAAAAGTCATTGTGGATGGAGCTTGAAGCACCTGCTCACATTGCATCCATCACCAGAAAGCAGGAGACAAATGTTAGTGCTCAGATCATTTTCTTTTTTTCATTGAGTCCAGGACCCCATCTCATGGAGTGATGCTCTCCACAATTAAGGTCGATCTCCCACCTTAGTTAATCTACCTAGATAATGTATCACAGGCATGCCCAGGGGCTAGCCTAACGTAGGTAGTCCCGTACAGATATGCCTGGAGGCATATTACCTAGGTGATTCCATGTCTTGTCAAGATGACAATAAATATTAAACATCACATGTAGATAAATACTAGGGTCTTCACTGTAACTCAGGCTTCAGTTAAAAAAAAAGTACCAAACTGGCCTTCCTATCCATTTTCCTATAATACAATCTATTCCCTGTCAAACCACATGCTTATTTTTATGTTACAGATAATACCTCTTGATATATTTATAGGATTAAAATTTTCACATTTATTATTTGGTTCCCATCCATTGAGTCTGTTTATAGCATCTTTTGTCATGCAGCGTATTAAGGCTTCATATTTACAAGCTTATCTATTCTTTTCTTACTGCATCTCAGTCAAGAGCTATGAGTTAGCAAGGTCACCAGATGGTACATGCAATTATTTGTGCACTTTGTAAAGCTTTGTTTCATTCATCATTCATGTGATTAAATATTTCAACTATATAAAAATTAATTTAAATCTTTAATTTTTAAAAAATGATTATTTATTTGAGGGACCTGTGGCATGGCATGTGTAAGTCAGAGGACAACTTCTAGGAGTCAGTTCTCTCCTCTACTCTGTACATTTCCAGGAATCAAATTCAAGTCATCTGGCTTGGCAGCAACTGCCTTTATCTGCTGAGACATTTCTCCAGTCTATGTATTTTTCTTTATATGTGTGTTATACCTGAATTGCATCTCACCCTGTTATGCCCAAGTCTCACAGGCCACAAGACCACCAAGGAGCCAATTCCAACGCAAACGCAGTAGGGTCTTTCTGTTACAAACTGGAGCGCAGGCCCACACTTCACCAATACAGCAATTGAGAGTAGTGCGCTAAACTCATGAGGAAGAAGGTGATTTATAGGTCCAGTCCCTCCCAGTGCACCCAAAGCAGGGAAATTCTGGCCTGCCAAGTGTCTATTGGTTGAAACACAAAAGGGTGTTACATTTTAAACTGATTGGCTGTGAGAAGACAACAAAACTATTAAAGGTCTGGCTTCCTTTATTTGGCTGCTGCTAGGGGAGAGGGGCAATCTGGGCCAGTTTCCTAGCAACTGTATCTCTGGTGGATAGGAAAGAATGCAGTAAGGCTGGTTCTTCCCTGCAGGTGGCTGAGCATGTCTCCACCTGTCTGGCCTTTGTTCAGGCTTGTGCTTTAAACTTTAATCCAATAACCCAAAAAATATTTTTTAATTCTTTGGTTTCTCAGCCCCCAAATTCACATACTGAAGACCCATGTTCTATCATAACTGGGTCTGGATATTAGACCTGCAAAGACATAATTAAGGTTAAATGAGGTCATAAAGGTAGTATGTTCATACTAGAGCACATGTTCTCATAAAGAAAACCCAGGAGGTGGTGGGGAATGACTGCCTGTCAGCGCCTTGATCTTGAACTTCCCAGCATCTAGAACTATGAGAAAGGATTATTTTTAAGTCACTCTGCATATTCTGTTATGACAGCTGAGCAGACTAAGAGAATATGCCATGGGAACCTATTTTTGTTTTCTTCCTGACACATCAATCTCCTTTAAATAATGTTTTCTTTTATACCACTTGAACTGCTCAAATACTTTAGGATCAATGCGTGAATTCTCTATTCTGTTTCAATAAATGTGACATCTTTATATAAATTGCAACATCATACAATATAAAAATATTTTCAAAAATATACAAAAAGAAGAGAAGGAATAGGAACAAAATTAGTAGAGGAAAGAAAAAAAAAACATCAAAATGCATAATAAAACTCTTAAAGTAGTTACTGTTGCCAGTGAAGATTACCTGGAAAGTATCTATTTATAAACACTCTCACATATGAAGGTTATGGTGTTTGTAGTAAGCAATTTACACAACATTTGTTAGAAATATATACTTCCTTTAATCATATCATTTCAATTAAGAGTGTTACCTCTTATAAAAATAAAAAGTATACCTGCACGAGAAACTGAATATGACTATGTTTACTTCAATATTGCCAAGGAACCAGAAATAAGCTAATATCAATAAGCAGAGACATGGCTGAATTAACTATAAGACATTCTTGACATGGACTATTAGGGTAAACATTATTGAAAGTGAATTAGAGTATTTTGAAGACTTTGGAAGATCTCCAAAATATCACCTTGTAAGATCATTAGAATATGTGAAAGATTATGTATTATAATCCCATTGCTATTTGTTAACCAATGTCAGTATATTGTTATTTGTTAACCAATGTCAGTATTTTGTTGATATATGTCTTACACATATGTGTATAATATCATATAGATACTAAGAGGTACATGAAAGAATTTAACATACATTGTTAATAAATATGATGTCTTCAGGAGGAAAAATTTTTAACCAAAGTTTTTAAGCAAAAACAAGTACATTATTATATATTCATGTCAAAACTGAATGTGCACTCCTGTGTTGAAATACACATTTTTTAAAAGCACCTTTAAATAAAGAAAGAATTTAAATTTAAAATTAGTCAAAAAGTTTTAATAGAAACCTGAGGAAAGCTGAAGCAATAGAAAAAACACCAGAGACAGAAAAAAAAGATGATTAGTAAAATCAAAAGCTTAATTTTTATGAAAAGCTAATGAATTTGATAAGCTGCTAGTAGAATTGAGAAAGGAAAAAAAGAGAGAACTTGCATGCCCAGACATACAGAAATACAGACATGAGGAGGAATCATCTTGGAATCTAAGTATCTAGTGCAATCTTGCTCTTCTGTGTCTGTAACCACATGCCTCTGTAACTATTGCACCACAATGGTTCCACAGCTAGAACTAGACTAGAGCAGATGTGTGTATTACAGGGCAGTGCAAGTGGAAATGAATTATCCTATTGTTATTCCAGGTTTGCATCATGCTGGGCTTTGTGTTAAAACTTTAGGCCCATGCTCATCAAATGTTCATACCACCTCACTCTGAATTATTATCATCATAATTTTGCCTATACTTTTCAGATGAGAACTTAAATAACATGCCCAGGGTCATATTGCTAGTTGGCCATAAAACTAGAGTTTCCTCAAGTGCTCTGTGCCTTGATTTCCTAAATGTAGACGGTAGTAAGTGGCCTTAATCAAGAGCAGCAGTTCTCAACCCACTCTGGTTGTGACCCCTTTGGGGGCATTCAAACAACCTTTTCCCAGGTGCTGCCTATCAGAAATACCCTGTCTATCAGATATTTACCTTACGATTCATAACAGTACCAAAATTACAGTTTATGATGTAGCAACAGGGGGGTCACCACCACATGAGAGTTATTAAAAGAAATTAAAAGGTTGTAGCATTAGGAAGGTTAAGAACCCTGATCTACAGAGAGGGCTTCAAAACAGAGACAAGGGGGATGAGTTCATGCCATGGGGTGTGGAGAATAGTCAACTGTCACTCAGAAAATGGCAGCTGACTCCAGAGTTAAAAGGCCAGGTTTGAGTCAGCTTCTGTAATTATCAGGAGTCTTTAGAAAATGACACAATTGTCATCTTTAGCAAAGAAAAATACAAGAAGTTGAGCTGGACTTGAACATTCTGTAAGCAATAAATATTTCTATCCTAAGTATGCTTTCTATGTAATTTAGAACATAATTATTCTTTAAATTTTTGTTCATGTAAAATTCAAGTTTGCTGATGACTTACATTTTACCTAGCAAATCTTTCTAAATTTTTATCATTAGAGATGAATCAAAATAACATCCTAACAATGAGCCTTCTTGTTGGCTCCAGTTACTTTTCACTTGCTTCTCCCTTAGTAACAGAACCATTATGTTTAGCCATGCATAGAGCTATCCAGTTAGTGACTATATTTTCTAATCTCCCTTGCAAGAGGGATAGTTATGACAGTGTCTCTCTGATGAAGATGCAAGAGGAAGAACAAAGAAAGAAATCCAAGACTTTGCCTTGAAAATGCAAGGAACTGTCTCTCCTTTGTTTTGTCCTCCATCCTATTTCTTAAAGGATCTTTGTGATAGCTGGAATTTGAACTATCAGCCTAGACCATAAGGATTATCCCACATTCTTCTTGGTTTGCTAAACACAAGAGCTTGAAGATTAGACAGCCATTAGTAGTGGTCCTCACCTTAGCTATAGACTGGAGTGTTCTTCTAATACCTTGAATGATTAAACAAGGCTGTATTTTTAAAGCTCTCTCTGGTTGCACTATATGACCAATACAGAGAAAAATGGGCTTTGTTTCACTTGCTGGTTCGTAGACTAGAGGTCAAAGTTAGTGTTGCCCTCAATCACTTTCTACCTAATTTTTTTTCAAGACGTACTCCCTCACTGAACCTGGAGCTAATCTAGACTGGCTGACCAAAGAGCCCCTTTGGGCCTCTTGTCTCCATCTCCCACTGTCAAGGCTAGAGTTAACAGATTTGCAATACCTTTCCTGGCTTTCATTTGCATCTTGGGATGCAAATGGAGGTCCTTATGTTTGTATAGCAAGCACTTTACACACTGAACAAGCCAAGAATATTATTTTAAGTTCTTATCAGTATTTCTCAAATACACCCAGTGAATGGAGAATGTTTGCTTGGTATTTGGTTGTTTCTCAAGCATATCAAGTTGCTTGTGATTATTTTAGTTCATCTGAGAAATACTACTATTAAATGAGGCTTTATTAGGTTGGCTGTATTTTTAAGGCTCCATCATGACCTCTGGGTCATGAGCATCAGAGCCACTTGGGAAAAATATCTTTTTTTAAAAAAATTCTTTTCCAGTTTTATTGAGCTATATTTTACATATCATAAAATTTGCCTATTTCAAGTATATGACTCAATGTTATTTATTAACTTAGCAATTAGCACTATGAATCATATTTAGAACAGTTATGATCTTCCCCAGTAAGACCCTTCATACCAATTCACAGCTATGAACTCATGACTTCCTCCTAAACCCATCCCAGGCAGCCACAAACTGACTTTCTATCTCTGTGAATTCATTTGTTCTAGGTATTGTATGTAAATGGATTCACATGCTATTTGTTCTTTTGGGTCTGGGGTTTTCATTTAGTGATGGTTTGGAGGATTACCTTTGATACATCACATGCCAGGAATTAATTCCTCTTTTTCTCAGTAGTATCTCGGGAAGTTTATGTAAACCCAGAACTCATCTTGGGCTCCACCCCTGAGATTCTGTTTTAGTGGAGTTGAAGTTCTGTCAAGCATTCAGGTGATACTGCTCACATGTGGTCCTCATCCCACACCTTGGGTTCAACACAGAAGAAAGAGGCAAATTCATAATTAGATGCATTAAAAATTGGTACAGAGGTCAAATTTACTAGGAGTTTAAACTGTGTAAAATAACATATTTTCTCTGCTTCCATTTTTTTCTCATTTGTAACATGGAAGCATAACAATATGTCAACCAATAAAAAAAATAATCATAGATAACCACGTGACTCAGTCATTCCACATAAAGGAGTAACTTAAACAGTCACTACATACCCACACTCAGAATTATTTACAAGAGCCCAAAGTGTGGCATATACATAGACTAGAACAGTATTCAGCCTTGAAAGAGAGGGAAATTTGACACATATAACATAGATGAACCCTGAAATGAGCCAGTCAGAAGAACAAGAGCTCTGCAATTCCATTTATATGAAGAATAACCAATTTCAGAGAGACAGAGAAGAGAACGGCAGTTGACAGGGGCTCTCAAGGGAGGAAATTGGGGGGTTGGTTATCATTTAATTTACAGTGTCAGATGGGAAAGGTGAGAAACTTTTGTGATGGCTGGAGATTATTGCATAGCAACATGAAGGTTCTTTATACTACTGGCATGTACACTTAGAATGGAAAACATGCTTTTGGCTATGTCAATGAGGCCATTTCTAGAGAAGATTAACTGAGGTGTGGTGGCCTGCCCTGGCATAGTGCCTTCCAATAGATTGTCCAGATACAATAGTATCAGAAGAGACTGTGTCTGCTGCTGCCTTTGTTTCTTCATTGTGAGTGCTTCTGTACTATTGAGATCCTCTGCTGACTGCAATCCCAACTTCTTCCGCATTCCAAAATGAACTCAGCAACAGCTCAAAAGCTCCTCAACTCTGCAAGAAGCTTCCAGGCTTTCCGCACTGGATTGAGATACTGAGCCTCCAGGTTCTTGTTCTGAGCAGCTACCAAGTTCCCTGCCTCTCCAGCATGTAGACAGCCATTGCTGGGCTACGCAGCCCCATTGCATGAAAGCCAATGTAAGTTCCCCATATACTATATACACATACATATGAGAATACATATATGTATATACATACATATTGACTTTGTTCCTGTAGACAAATGGACTCATACACCTTATAATCTACCTTATGCCAATAGTTATGAAACACGAAAGTACTTCCTGGATACAATGATCCCTATTTTATAAATAAAGACATCATATATTTAAAAATATTAATGTGTAAAATACAGAATATAAAACTGTAATATCAATAAAATCTAAATTTAACTTATTTACATATTGCTGGTCATCAACTGTAATGAAACCATCATTTCACATTTGTGGCTATGTCACGTATGTGGCTAGATTATGTTTGCTTACCTTGATATATTTCAGATTTTTTTCGAATCTCAGAAGAGTGGCACATTGTTTTTATAAGCATTACCACTGATAATTTTAAATGTTTAATGGACCTTACAGGTTCAATATCCTGTTTACACTTTGACTGGAGGTACCTGTCTCCTTCTAGAAAAAAAAAAAGTTGCCACCATCACCTCACCTCTACAAGCTGAATGATTATAGAGGACGATCTCTGTATGAAGATTATATTCTCCAGAAACATTCCCCAAGATGGGTATGGGATCTCTCTAGTAAGAATAACCCTGGGGACATTTGTTTAATGCTTGCATTCAGAAGTTTAAGAGGCACAGGAGGACTGAGACAAGAATTGCATGGACATAGGGTCCTTCAGGGTAGCCAGCTGCTGTCAAGTCCAGACCAAATCCACACTCCTGAGTGTTCTTTGGTACCCCTAGGCCTCCAATCATTGGCATCATTGGGGTTTAGTTAAAATAACTTGAGACCTCACTCTGATTTCCTGCTGCCAATCACTTCATCTTCTACCATTTTGCTCTCTCGGTAACTGGTGGGTTTCAGAGGTGAAAAAAAAAAAAGAATTCAGGGAATGTCATTGCAGGTCCACCACAGTGAATCTGTTCCAGGTGCCATAGGCCTAAACATATTTGAAGCTATCAGCTGTCCATCATGAATGACCTTCCATAGCACGTTTGTGCAATAGTTTCTGTCTAAGTGTGACCATGTGTCCTTTCAATTATGCCTTTGTCAAAGTACTTAACATGTTTCAAGGTGCTGGTAGACTGACCATCTTTAACAGCCTTTTCTGACTCTTCAGACAGACAAGTTGTAACTGTCTTTTCTCTGAGTTTTGTGGTAGTTGCACAGTATGCAGCTGATGCTCTCTTGCTGAAAAAGGAGCTTTCTGAGGGTGAAATGCTCTGAACTTGGTCACAATGCGTTTTAAATAAGAGTCATTTCCTGTTGGCTGAGACATATCTCTGTGGCATCCATAAGCTCATATGTTAAATGACAAGACAATTCTGATTTACTTTGTGTAGTTACTGAGACCCATATACCTGATAAAAAGCAGCTGACAAAAGGAACAAAGACTTTCTTTTGAGTCATGATTGAGGCTATAAATCTACTGTCGTGGGGAAGTCCTGGCATTAGACAGCTCCAAGGTGGTAGAAGCATGTGGACAGAATGCTTTACTTCTTCATTTTTTAGGTGGGATGGAAAGCAAAATCAGGCCATCAGCTTCAAAGCCCTCTTCTCAGTGACCTACTTGCTTCTGTTATATATTACTTCCCAACCCATCACACTTTGCATGGTTGATAGAAGATATGATGATTCAGTAGGCTACTGAAGGGAAAGATGAGGGGCTAGAAAACCACTTATTCAGAAAGCTCCAAAATTATCCTGAAGAATAGTGATAATAATCATTTTCTGTTTCCTAATTAGTAAGCCAGTGCACTGGGCCCAGCTTTGGTGTATTGTGCTCTGAATGGAAATGTTTCAACTGTATTCACCTGAATAATTGAGTGGTTTATCACTCACAAGAAGGACAATGATGCATTCAACTGTTGGGAGGGGAGTGATTTAGCACCCTGCATTGTTTGCATGTGCTATTGGCTTAGAGAGGGACAACAGGGCATGAAACTATTTGAAAGAGAAATAATTGGACATCCATTGTTTAGGAATAGACCTAATTACTATCTCTTTCCTTAGGAGAGGAAGATTTAAGATCAGACTTTCATGATTTAGTACTGTCTTTGGAATAAGAGATAGTTCACAAGGTATGTATTTATTTAGAACAGAAAACACATTTGCCTAGAAAAAAATCAATATTTATAAATTTTGTAGTATCCTGGTATAGTATATTAACTTTAATATATATTTAATTTCCATTATGTTTACAGTATAGTTTGGGTGTGCATTTCATTTATGCTATGCTATCACTAAAGGGATGTATTTCCAAACTCAGATCTAGACAGTAAGAAGTCATATTATTGCCTTTGCTGGAAAATATTTTCACTTCTTCCACTGTCATTGCCAATCACAGTCTTTTAATATAGGAAGATAAGCTTTTGCCAGCAAGCCTCTAACTCACAGGCATGCTGCAAACATGAAAGCTAGCTATGTGTATTCGCACAGAAGAACATAACTCCATTGAGGCATTCCTCAGGGTATCTTGAATAGAGCATTGACTTAAATAGTTTGTGTCTATAAGTTCCTAATACATTCCAGGTTAAATCATACAGCCCTGTTCTTTTGTATAATGTCTCTAAAGATTAAGATGTGCCATCTGTTCAGCCACTGGAACATGTTTCAAAGAATTCATTTCCAAAGAGCTGTCTGCCCTGACCCAGGTGCTAAGATAAATCTCTTCCAGGGACACTGTCTTTCAGAGAGGGTTTTAAATAAACTCTCCCATATCTCCTCTTTATCCTTTTTAACATCTGCAGCAGATTCTAAAGACAGCCACCCACTTCACCTACCTATCAGGTTTGGGTAACCCCCACTTCACTTCCTTTGAGCTTTGTCACATAACTAAACTGACCAATTGGGGGGGGGGACACAAAACAAATAGATCTAGGGAGTGCAAAACAGTTTGGGTGTTGAGGCTGTGTTTCATATCCTTAAAACTTGTCTATGTTATACAAAGAAACCTGGCCTACAGTGCCAAATAATGAGACACTATTTTGTGGCCTGCATTGCCCCAACTAGCATACTGGCAATCTACCTACCATCAGTTTTTTTTTCACAATTTATTCATTATATATCCTGATTTAAGCCCTCTTCCTCAACTTCCCCCAGTCCCACCCTCCCTCACTCTTTCCCCCATCCCCTTCCCCTAGTCCACTGAAAGGGGAAGTGGAGTTCTACACTATTGCCATCTGTCTATAGCTTGTTAAGTCTCACCATGACTGCCTGGATCCTCTTCCTCCATGGCCTGGTAAGGGCCAAAGAGCAGGGATCAAAGAGCAGTCAACTGAGTTCATGATAGAGGCAACCCTTGCTCCCCCACTTGGAAATTCACATGGAGACTGAGGTGCCGATCAGCCACATCTGAGAAGGGGGTCTGGGTCCTCTCCATGCATGGTTCTTCATTGGTGCAGGACCGAGTCTCTGCAGGACCCTGTGGGCTCAGATCTTTAAGCTTTTTTGGTCTCCTTGTGAGGCTCCTGTCCCCTTCATGTCCCTCTATTCCCACCCCTCTCTTCGTCCATAATCTCCCTGCACTAGGCCCAAAATCTGGCCATGAGTCTCAGCATCTATCACCCTGCACAAAATTTAAGTCCAAGTGAACCAAAGATCTCAACTAGACACACTAAATCTGTTAGAAGAAAAGGTGGGGCAAAGCCTTAAACTCATTGACACAGGAGACAATTTCTTGAACAGAACACCATCAGCCCAGGCTCTAAAATCTACAATTAATAAATGGGACCTCATGACACTGAAAAGCTTCTATAAAGCAAAGGACACTGTCAACAGAATAAAACAGCAGCCACAGACTGGGAAAAGATCTTCACCAACCCTACATCTGATAGAGGGCTAATATCCATAATATATAAAGAACTCAAGAAATTAAACACCAATAAACCAAATAATTCAATTAAAAATGGGATACAGAGCTAAGAAGAGAATTTTCAGCAGAGGAATACCATCAGGTTTTTAAAGTCTGAGTGTACTGGGCTCTGTTCAATCTATTCACTACCAATAAGCCCAGTAACAAGGCCAGCAGAGACTGACCAAGCTGATCCAAACCAAAAGAATTAACTAATCACAGGGTTAGAAGAAAACTAAACTGCAAGTGGTTTAAATTAGAATATTTTGAAGTTTGTTATATTTTGAAGGTTTTTTTTATTATTCAGTATAATACAATGGGTACAGAAGTTGAAACACAAAATTGAGTGCTACTATGGAAAAAACTTGAAACAGGCACACCAACATTGGGAGCAGGGAATGGAGGCTAGGGAAGAGTCTAGGGGAATGGTGATGAGGATGAGCAATGCAATGACCCAAAGAAGGGAACAGCAGAGAGAAAACAGCATGGAGGACAAACTGCCAAGCTGTGAGGTCCAGGTGAACCAGGACCTATCCCTGGACCTATCCCTGGATCTATCCCTACCATCTGTGGTAAACTGGGTGATACTGATGTCTCCAAACTTTTTGACCTTGGAAAATTATTTCCAGGTGCCATGTTGAAGGAATCATTTGTATGAATTTTGCTTTGGTATGACCAAATATCTGAGAGAAACAACTTTAAAAGGAACTCTCTGTTAATTTTGTCTCATGGTTCCACAGTGTCACCAATGACGTTCTTTACCTCATGGTAGACTGGAAGAAGGGGGAAATAGAGGGAGTGGGGAGAAAGAAGGAGCAGAGTGGGAAGAAGGAAGGGAAAAAAGAGAAGGAAGAGCCTCGGATAAGATACAGCCTTTGAGGACTTTAAGGATCTAAGTGGCACATTTTCCTCAGCTATAGCCCATGGCCTAAGGTTACCTGATCTCCCAAAAAAAGCATTGTTGTCTGGGGACCAAATCCATGATACATGAATCTGTAAGGAAATTTTATATTGAATCATAACAATTTACATAGGTACCTTTTCATAAGATATTGAGAAAAAAAAGTCCTTGTGGTCACAAGCAAAATTTGTAAGAAAAAGCAAAGTTTGGAATGGTAAGTGGAAAAAAATAAATTCATTTTTTTCTTTAAAGTATTTTTTAAATCTTTTTTAAAGATTTATTTCATGTGTATTAATGGTTTTTCTGGACGTGTACAATGTGTATCTGTGGTTCCCATGGAGGTCAAAGAGGGTGTTGAATCCCTTGACAATGAATTTACAGATAGTTATGAGGCACTACATGGATGCTGAGAATCAAATCCTCTGTAAGACCAACAAGTGCTGTTAATCACTGAGCCACCTTTCAAGCCTCATACATTCATTTTCTAATTCCAGATCTTGCACTGGATAATCCAGTAAAAATTCTTAGACTAACATCCTCAAAAACACATTATAAAAACAAACATGTGGCCTTAACATAGTTTATAAGATCCCTGAAAGACTTACTGAACTGATTAGCAAACATTCTTTCCCAGAGAGCAAAACTCACAAAAATCTTTAAATGGGGACTGGAGAGATGGCTCCTCAGTTAGGAGTACTGGCTGGTCTTCCAGAGGATCCAGGTTCAAGTCCTAGCACCCATGTGGCAGCTCACAACTCCAGTCCTAGGGTATCTGATCCCCTCTTCTGGTCTCCATGAGCATCAGCCATGCATGTGGTACACAGACATACATGCAGATAAAACACCCATATACATTTTTTTAAATGTGGGGAAAAAGCATACAGTGATTATCCCAGGAGAGAAACAAGTGCTTATAAAATTGAGTATATCTGCAACTAAACACACAAAGGACCCACGAGTGTGGAGGGACAGACACTAGAAAGACAGTCGCTCACTTTACCCGGGTGGCCCTGCTTTTGCTGCAACTGCAAAAAGGCTGTGACACTTCCAACTTCACAGAAGCAAAAAGGAGTCAGAATAGAGTGCCCAGCTGTTACAACAAGAGGTATTTCTTATGAGAGGGGCACGTTTTGTTAGAAACCAGAATAACAGACTTCTGAAAATGATGGACTCTGCCCTTTCCTAACTTGCTGTAAATTGTTGAATGTTGCATGTGTCAGATAGCTCATTTTAAGTTCATGGTCTCCAGAGAACGGTGCCCAAGTATGAAGAATCATATTCCAGAGTCTTGTATGCATCTGGGCCCAGTGTAGATCAGGGAGTCCCAGACTATAGTTCAGATGCCACTACTACATAATATTTTAGAGAATTTAGAATTTGGATAAGAAGTATATTTTGCAGCAGACACACTGTGGTACATTGCAGATATGGTGAAAAAGACTTTCTAAAACAACCTATAAGCTGGGCCATGCCTTCTCTGGAAGCTTGCTATTATTCATATAAGTCTAGACTAGCTCCCATATGAAGAAGGTTGAACTGGCTTTTCTAGATATAGTCATCTCTATTTGCTCCTAGCCCACAAACTATCAGATGTGAAGTGCTTCAGGAGAGTTAAATTTCAGCTACAAACCAATGCTAAACAAAACAACAGAATGCAAACACCTAGAAACCCAGAGAAGATTCTCAAAGTACATCTATACCAAAAGATTCATTCACCAGTAATGTAAGTAAAACACTGGCATAGTTCTAATAAACTTTTACCAACTACCTGTTAAACAGGTAGCAAAAACTGCCACTATCAATTATGTACATTCTAATATGGAAACCTTAAGGATTGTCAGATATTATCTGCCATCCATAGTGATGTAGTGTACTGTGGGGTGTGTGTGTTTGTGTGTGTGTGTTCTTCCATTAAAAATAACTTTTTTTTATTTTGGAGAAAATATACCCTCTTTTCTAACTAAGCCATAAATTCATTTGAAAGGAAAGGTGGGAAAGTGGTTAATAGCTCATATATTAGAGTCACACTATTTGGGTTCAAATCTTAATACCACAACTACACGTTCTATGCCTATAAGTTGCTTATCTCTTTGCGATTAATGTCATAACATATGAATAAGATATAGATAGCAGAGATAATCCAAGATGGCTGCCATGAGAGGACACTGTGTCTGAGGAGTAGGATAGCAGAAACAACGCAGCGACCAGGACACTGAACTCTGGGACCTAAAACAGCAACATTTGTGATTGCCAGGTGAGCAGAACTCCTACAGCAAGGAAATCAAGTGGGAAAATCCTAGGGACACCCAGTTATTCCCCAGAAAAAAACTCTGGGTGACTGGCAGCGCACAGCTCTGATCTGAACGAGCAGCCGCACTGGGCACCAACAGCCGCCATACCAGACTGGGTCACACAGTCTCCAGGCCAGACTGAGGAGGACCCGGGTACCGTTTTGACTGACCTGCGCACTGTGGGCACACACTGCTCAGCTCCACCAGCAACCACCTCAGTCCGTGTGTGAGTCCACGGGCCAATCTGAGAAGGACCTGGGTTCTTATTCAACTGGTAGGCACACGGCAGGCACACACTGCAACCACCTCATTCCCTGTGTGTATACACGGGCCAGATTGAGAGGGCCGAGGGGACCGTTTTGACCTGCCTGCATACTGCAGGCGCACACTGCTCCGGTCCGCCAGCAGCCACCTCAGTCCTTGTGTGTGTCCACAGGCCAAACTGAGAAGGCTGCTGGCACCAGTGCAGACAGGCCTGCATACAGCAGGTACACACTGCTCGGCAATGCCTGCAACCACCCCAGACCAAGTGTGTGTGCCCCAAATATCATCTCAGACCGTGGTGCACAATCCCTGGCCCAGAAGGGGGCGCCAAGTCTCCAGTCCAGGGGAGAGCCCTTAGCAGCAAGCCCAGGGCAGAGCATGGAGCCCCCAGCTGACATCTCAAACCTGGACACTCAGCATCTAGCACAGAGTGAGGACACAAGCCTCGAGACCAGAGGGGTGACAAGCCTGTGGTGCTCACAGCTTCGAGCACAGAGCACGAAATCGGGAACACAGAACCCTCAACAGAGTTCAACTGAGACAACAACACACACTATCAAACCAATGGATATCCCTGATCTTCTTGAAGAATACACCTGACACAAGAGATTGACAGTTCCAGTCTGAAGTTCAGCCTTAAAGCACAAACAGCTCCTTGATTTTATATAAACAAATGCCCAGAAATCGGAGAAAGAAGTCACCCAACAAAAATCAGGACACGATGGCCCCACCAGAAACACCCAAAAGCAGTGGAGATTTTAATTCAGCAGAGACACAGGAAAATTATGTTAAAGCTATGATTATGCAGATAATAGAGGAACAAAAAGAGAGACAAAAAGAGGAAATGAACAAGGCCCGCAAAGAAATGGAGAAGAATTTAACTGCCCACATAGAGGAGCAATTAAAGATATACAGAGAGGAACCAACCGAAATAGGAGACACAGTCAATCAGATGAAGGAAAGGGTGCAAAGCATGAAAACGGAATTAGAATCTATAAAGAAGACACAAACGGAGAAGAACTTGGAACTGGAGAACTTAGAGAAAAGATCAGGAACCACAAAGGTAAGCATCACCAATAGAATACAAGGGATGGAAGCGAGAATCTCTGGAGCTGAGGATACACTGGCTGTAATGGATTCCTCACTCAAGGAAAAAATAAAATCAGAAAAGTCCCAAACACAAAACATCCAAGAAATCAAGGATGCCGTCAAAAGACGAAACCTAAGGATAATTGGAATAGATGAAAAAGAAGACTCCAGGCTCCAAGGACCAGAAAATATTTTTAAGAAAATCATAGAAGAAAAATTTCCCAATTTACAAAAAGAAATGTCCAAAAGCATACAAGAAGCCTACAGAACACCAAAGAGACTACACCAGAAAAGAAATATCTCTCGTCATATCCTAGTCAAAACACTAAACCTACAAAACAAAGAAAAATATTAAAGGCAGCAAGGGAAATGGGTCAAGTAACATATAAAGGTAGACCTATCAGACTCACACCAGACTTCTCATCAGAAACTATAAAAGCCAGAAGGGCCTGGGGAGAAGTCATGCAGTCTTTAAGGGAACACAGATGCCAACCAAAACTACTATACCCAGCAGAGATTTCAATCAACATAGATGAAGAAAACAAAATTTTCCATGACAA
Organism: Pachyuromys duprasi; assembly: GCA_028658305.1. NCBI lineage: Eukaryota > Metazoa > Chordata > Mammalia > Rodentia > Muridae > Pachyuromys > Pachyuromys duprasi. The sequence continues at coordinate 100,968,267 of CM053744.1, read as the reverse complement.
AACAAAATTCATGCAATACCTACACAGCAACCCAGCCCTACAGAAGGTACTAGAAGGAAAACTTCAGTCCAACGGATACAACTACACCAAAGAAACCATAGGATACAGATAATTTCCCAACGACTACAACAACAAAAAAGCAATGAATCACACTAAGACCACCAACTCCATAATAAAAGGAACTAACTGTCATTGGTCACTATTATCTATCAACATCAATGGACTCAACTCTCCAATAAAAAGACACAGACTAACAGAATGGCTGTGGAAACAGGATCCTACATTCTGCTGCATCCAAGAAACACACCTATGCAACAAAGATAAACACTACCTCAGAGTAAAGGGCTGGAAAACCATTTTCCAAACAAATGGACCCAGAAAACAAGCTGGGGTAGCAATCCTAGTATTTAATAAAATAGACTTTCAACCAAAGTTAATCAAGAAAGATGAGGAGGGGCACTTCCTTCTCATCAAAGGAAAATTCCAACAGGAGGACATCACAATTTTGAACATTTATGCCCCAAATACAAGACCACCTACATATGTAAATCAAACATTATTAAAACTGAAATCACACATT
>CM053744.1:100940689-100967187 GCA_028658305.1 Pachyuromys duprasi | reverse complement strand
AAGAAATGCTCAAAGTCCTTAGCCATCAGGGAGATGCAAATCAAAAAGGCCCTGAGATTTCACCTTACACCCACCAGAATAGCTAAGATCAAAAACTCTAGTGACAAAGCATGCTAGAGAGGTTGTGGAGAAAGAGGAACCATCCTCCATTGCTGGTGGGAATACAAACTTGTACAACCACTCTGGAAATCAATTTGGCGCTTTCTTAGACAATTAGGAATAGTGATTCCTCAAGACCTAGCTATACCACTCTTAGACATATATCCAAAAGATGCTCAAGTACACAACAAGGATATTTGCTCAACTATGTTCGTAGCTGCTTTATTTGTAATAGCCAGAACCTGGAAACAACCCAGATGTCCCTCAGTTGAGGAATGGATACAGAAATTGTGGTACGTTTACACAATGGAATACTACTCAGCAATTAAAAAGGATGAAATCATGAAATTCGCAGGCAAATGGTGGGACCTGGAAACGATCATCCTAAGTGAGGTGTCCCAAAAGCAGAAAGAAACATATGGTATATACTCACTTATATAGACCTATAGGATAGGAAGGTCATTCATGCTGAAATTTACACACCTAGGGAAGATATACAAGAAGGACGACCCAGGTTGATATGATCAATGCTCACTTAGATGAACAAATGGGATGGACACTGAATGGAGGAGAAAACAAGCAATAGGACAGGAGCATACGAAAAAGGATCTCTGAAAGAATCAATATAGCAATGTATCAAAGCAGATATTAAGACTCACAATCAAGCCTTTGGCAGAGGGCAGGAAGTAATAATAAAAATAGGGGAAGTTAGTAAGACTTGGGGAGAACAAGAGCTCCACAAAGACCAAACTGAGCAGAGCACAGGGGTCTTATATGAGACAGTTTCTCCAACCAAGGGCCATATATGGATATGGCCTAGAACCCCTGCTCAGATGGGGCCCATGATAGCTTAGTATCGAACTGAAGACCCTAGTAAGGGAAACGGGGACTGTTTCAGTCATGAACTTGATGGCTGACTCTTTGACCCTCCTCCATGCATGCCAGGGAGTAACAGCCTGGCTAGATCCCAGGGGAGGACATTGCAGCCAGCCCTGAGTAGACAAGATGATCTGGGGTTTGATGGAAGGGGAGGAGGTCCTCTCTCGTTGGTGGACTTGGAATGGGCAGGGAGGAGATGAGGGAGGGAGTAGGAGGGTGGGAGGGAATGAGGGAGGGGGCTATTCCTGGGATGCAAAGTACCTAACCTGTGATTGATATAAAAATAAATAAATTATATAAAAAAAGATATAGATAGCACTCACTTGTAGGAAGAATCATGTAAGTCAACATATGATACCTGCTTACCTGGTGCCTGCTACATGCTCAGAGCGAGTGACAAGTGTTTCTATCATTTGATGCCTAAGATGATGACTCTCAGCCAATGTGGGACACCCCTCGCTGCCCATTAATTGAGTGGTAACATATATAAGTAATCATTAAAAAAAGATATGGGGAATTCCAGAACATTAATTAGACCATAAAGCAATAAATCAGTTGATATAGATTCATAAAGTTGCTAGAATAGAATTTTTAAGGTCTTCCCTTCAGAGGACCTGAGAGTATTGCTCAGCCATTATGCCAGCCAGAAATGCTTCCTGCCTTACAAATTTCTATACCTAAATCTCAGTAGCTGAGGCATTCTGATATGGATTAAAATCTCCTTCATTTTACAGAGAAATCAATTAACATATGCTGTGCCTGCTCAGAGACTGGCCACAATTCAGGTCCCCTATATCCACTCCTCAACTGGTACATGAGCTATGCTTTTCCCAACAGAATTGATTTCACCAAATCCTGGGTAATATCTGGGAAACTGAATAACACATGAATGGCAGACTTTCAGTGGTATCACATATTTCTTATACTACTATGAGAAAGATGAAGGGAAACATATAGAAAAATAACACACCAGCAAAGGTTAGGAGGGAATGGATGCATCAGTGAACAAGGAAACAGCAAGGATTGCTTGATGACCACTAGGATCCAGGGAAAGCAAGAAAAATCCTCTTCTAGAGCCTCCAGAGAAGGAAAGACTAATTCTCTCCACAACTTGATTTCAGACAGTAGAACTATGAACTGGTTTGTAGTACTTCATGCTAGTAGCCATGGGGACAAGTACAGTCACTGTGGAGAACATTTCCAAACAGTGACTCCAATAGGATATCTTAGGGGAAAAGAATTCCAGGACAGGAGATAACAATGGTTAAGTCTCGGAGATGACAGTGCTAACGGCATGTTCTGGTATGGCTGGAACAAACTTCACAAAGAGAATTGCAGGTAAATTCAGATTCAAAGAAGAGTATGCGGGGGCCAGGTCATCCTGGATTTAGACATTTTACAGATTTTGGCTTTTGCTTTGTACTGAAAGGGTAACTTTGTGGTTTTTGTTTGAAGGGGTAATTTCTCTGACTTGAATTTTAATACTATCACTCTATATTATTTGGTAATAAGAAAGAGTGGGATCAGGATAGAGGTCAAGTGAGCAGTTAGGTTAAACAAAAAGTCCATGAGAAACTATGGGATGTAAGATAAATAAATCATGGAGAGGACCTAAAACCCCTGCTCAGATGTAGGCCATAGACTCAGTCTCCAAGTGGGTTCCCTAGTAAGGAAAGCAGGGGCTGTCTCTAACATGAACTCAGTGGTAGGTTCTCTGATGACCTCCCCCTTGGGGTGCAGCCTTACCAGGCCACAGAAGAAGACAATGCAGCCAGTCCTGATGAGACCTGATAGGCTAGGTCCAGACAGAAGGGGAGGAGGACCTCTCCTATCTGTGGACTAGGGCAGGGGCATAGGAGGAGAAGAGGGAGGAAGGGAGGGATCAGGAGGAGATGGGGGAGGGAAGCACAGCTGGGTTACAAACTGAATAAATTATAATAAATAATTAATAAAAATGTTTTTTAAATAAAATAAAAATAAAAAGTCCATGAGAAAGAAAAAGACACACACACACACACACACACACAGAGAGAGAGAGAGAGAGAGAGAGAGAGAGAGAGAGAGAGAGAGAGAGAGAGAGAGAGAGAGAGAGAGAGGTGGTATATTGCCAACAGGATTTAGAGCCAGCAGACCACAAACATGTCCCCGGGCTATCGCTGGCTTCTCTTTTCACCACCTTGGATATGACCTGCATTTACCAAACATGGCATAACAAGTTATGAGAAAAAACTAGGCATGTTCTTTGTTTTAACTTAGCAAGACTACCAGGCTTTCCAAAGATCTTGAATGATGCAGTATCTAAGATTTAGGATCTCTCAGCTCTTTCTTTTCTTGAAACACAATCTCACTCTGTAGTCTGGGACTCACTATATATTTTAAGCTTGCCTAAAACTTGGACTAATCCTCCTGTCTCATCCTCTCAAGTAATACATTAACAAGTATGGGCCATAATAAGTGTTATCAGGTTTCAAGAACTGAATCATCATTATTACTGTCTAATGCCTGGAAATTGATTTTTCCCAGATGTTTCATTTTCTAGCTAGTTGGAACAGGAAGCTAGTCTAGTCCCAGCTAATCTGCCATGGCTAGACTTAAAATTGTTCTTTAAAATTATTATGAAAATAGAATTAAACATTTCTTATAGTTAGTATTCTCCTCTGACCAGTGAGGGTTTTTGTTTGTTTATTTGTTTTTGTTTTTCATCAAGCTGGATAATGCATTTTTTGATGCACATTCCCACTTAGGTACAATAGATTCCAGTATTACTGGAAGATGGTTTCAGATTCATCCTGCACCTTTGTCCCAGATATGGAGTTAGACATTCTCCCCGGAAAGCTTTGTTTTCTTGTATTGATAAATATTATTTTGTGACAGAACTGTAGTTTGCTAGGGGACTTCACTGATGCAGAATTGTTGGTCAGAGAATAGTGCTAGGAAATGAGGTATTATTTTGAATGAAGATACGTATTTAAAATTTATGATAGAATGAATCCTAAGTTCGGTTCAGGATTTTCACGTACCTCTTTAATATGACCTTTCCATATTCTTTTCTGAACACTAATAATTCTTGTAAACATGTAAGAATATGTACTTCATGACACACATCTCCTGGTGTTACTGACCATCATCAGTGTTCATTGCTGCAGGTGCTTAAAATTGATATTTTGATATCAAAAAAAGATTTTTGATCCCCAGTATGCATCCTACTGGAGATGTTCCTAAATTGTTGTGTTTTGAGATCATTTGAATCGCCGTGTATTTGTTTTGTATATTTGTTCTGAGATCATTTGAATCGCCATGTATTTGCTTGGGCCATAATCCCATTCATACAGTTAAGTTCATCTTTCTCACTCTGACTACAATGTTTAGTAATGATAGTTTGTAGATTTGTTTAGTAATCATGTAAAACATTTTCCTGGTTGTAGAGTCAAGCATATAAATCAAGGTGTATTCTGAAATGTTTAGCTTCCTGTCTTCTTTTTTCGCTGACAGTAGTTGGGTATAACCCTTTCTGTTCCTGTTTTTGGTTTGTCCTCCCATCATAAATATAAACAAACATCAGTGTATACATGTAGATTATATGAGGCATATTTGTGTGTGTGTGTGTGTGTATAGTCACCATCATTTCTTGTGATTATATATTTTTTCTCCATTTCAATTAGTATACAAGAAAATATGGCCATCTACTTCACACTTGCTTATAGCATATATCTTGTTATACATGTAAAAATCTATCTCTTTATAGATTATTTTGTTGATCTATGTTTAGGGTTTTCCACTCTTTCCTGAACATTTCTTTTTTGCCAAAGTGATGATTCTTCTTTAAATTTATGTAAATTTGAAGTCTATCAACAAAGGACTCTCCAAAGACTAGTTTGGAGAAAATAGATGAAGAGAAATACATCTTGTTTGTGTCTTGTTTCAATTTAACAAGTGTTATTGATCCCATGATATGTAGAATGCAATGTGCTTTGTGTCATGGGGACACCAAGGTAAAAGGAAACCATCCTGCCATAAAGGGCCCCATTGGACCAGAAAGCAATATGCAATTAATTGGATAATAAAAAGGGAAAGGAGATCAGTGTTGTAGAAGAATTACAAATGAAAATCTGAAGAAAACCCTGCACTGACTTATAGGACATAAGAGATAGGTGTGATGTCACAATTGAGAACTGTTTGATAAAAAAAAAAGAAAGAAATGGGGAGATGACTTGCCTTGCAAGCACAAGGACCAGAGTTCAAGCCCCAGAAACCATGTAGCAATATCCAGGTATGGTAGTACCCACTTTGTATATCAGCCTTGGAATGGCAGAGACAAGAAGATGGATATCACTCATTTATCCTGATTGCTGAGTTCTAGCCAACTCTGTAACAAAAATAAACAAACAGAAAAGGTAAAATAGTACCTGAAATTGTTCTCTGTCCCAACACTGTATGCATGCATGCATACATACATACATACATACATACATACATACATACATACATTCAAACACACAGCCATACAACAACAACCAATCTTCAAAAATGTTGACCTTACATGGGTAGAAATGAGACTCTTAGGAAAGATGCAGAGCACAATCACAGATACACTCAAGTGAGGAAGAACATGGGAGCCAGCAGGAAGCACAGAAAAGTGATGAATGGATCTCACAATGGTTAAGAAAACAGGGTTAGGGAATCAGACTACAGGACCCATCTCCTGGCCTCTTGTTCTTACACTGTGACCCTCGGAGTGTTTGCACAACTTTAATGCATGCTTCTCCTGGAAGTGTTTTTCTTGTGCAGCTGAGTCCTCAGGTAGAACTCTGTAAGGTCTGGTCTTGATGATATTCTCTTCTTGAAACTCTTCACCATGATTACACTCAACTCCTCCATTTCCCTTCCTTCCTGTCACCTTTTCTTTCTGTATTTAAAACATTTTTTTCATTATATATTTTGATTGAAGCCCCTTCGCTCAAACTTCCCAGTTCCCTTTCTCTCTCTTCTCCCAATTCCCTTCCTATTTGTTCAGCTATATTTGCCTGTGCCTCTTTAAGAGCTTTGCTCATTTCCTATTTATTTGCCTCCATTTGTGTGGTTATTTCTTTGAGAGATTTGTTTGCTTCCTCTTTATATGCCTCTAAGAATTGGATACACATAGCTTTAAAGTCATTTTCCTGTATTTCCGATGAATTGAAGTATCCATTGATTTTGGGGGTTGCTGGTGAAGCTATGATGTTCTGATTTTTGTTGGAAGTGTTCTCATGCCGACCTCCAGCCATTTGCTTATCTGTAACTTTCACTGTTTGATCCTGGTGTCTGTACTTCAGACTGAGTGTCTTTCTTTGTTGTCGGGGTATTCTTCAGGAAGATGAGAGAGGTCCACTGGTTTGAGAGTGTGCATTGGTGTTTCAGCTTTATCTAAGGGAGGAGGAGCCACTGGTGCAGAATCACAATTGCAGGGGAGGAAGCATGTGCATGGAAGTGTGTCTTGAAGGAGAGAGTGTAGATGCTTAGAATGTGGGGGAGGTGCAGGCATGGGGTGTGTGTCTGTGCACATGCTAGCACTGTTCACGGCTCAGTTAGTGGACACAATGCTCTTGCACCGATTTCCTGACGACCTCAGTGGTCTACAGTCCTGTCATACTGTCGTTCTGGTGTTCAAATCTGTCTGGGCTCCAGGAGTTGATTGGCTTGACTTCACTGGGAGACCCACTGGGCAGGGGCTTCAATGTTGACAATGCTGTCCCAAGATTCCCTATGTTGCTGCAGAACTTGGGGGCTGGTGTTGCAGTCCGCTGGGAGTCCAGCCACTGCAGCAGAACTAGGAGGCCGCTGGCACAGATGCCTTCTGGTAGGCCCTGGGGAGCTGCGGGCCTGCTTGGCATGGTGGAGCTGCTGGCACTGTGCTCTGTGCTAATAGCTGTGGGCAGTGTGTGCCAGGCATTGAGCTCTGTGGCAGACAGTGTGGGCCATCTCTGCAGCCTCCGCCTCTGCCAAGGAGGGAGAAGGGAGGCCAGTCATGGGGAAATGCCAGGAGACTGAGTAATCTCTGACTCAAATCTCAAGCAGGATGTTCTGTGCTTGGAGCAGCCAGCACTGTGCTCTGTGCTAGGAGCAGCTTTCACTGGCTGCCTCTGCCACTGCCTCCACTGCTGCCTCCACCCATTAAAGGGAAAGTGCCTGAGAATTGAGTCCCTCAGAGAAGTCCACAGAGAAGTCTGTAGTTGACCTGTATCCTATTGGTCTCCATTCAGGTTTGGTCCCCCCTTTTCCCCCTGCAAGCCTCAATGTTGTTCTTCTGGATTCAACTGCCCCTCCACTCACCAATTTCAGAGTTTCAGATCTTCTGACTCTCAGATACAGTACACACTGGTAGTTGATATCTTGGATTCCCTGTCTATAGCCAACATCAAACTAACTGGAGAGAAACTTAAATCAATCCCACTGAAATCATGGACAAGGCAAAGCTGCTGACTCTCTCCATATCTTTTCAACATAGTTCTTGGAGTCCTTGCTAGAGCAATAAGACAATTAAAAGAGACCAAGAGGATAGAAATTGGAAAGGAAAACATCAAAGAATCACTATTTGCAGATGGCATGACAGTATACATGAGAAACCCCAAAACTTCAACCAGAGAACTCCTTCAACTGATAAACACCTTCAGCAAAGTGGCTGGATACAAAATTAACTCAAAAAATCAGTACTCCTCATGTATATCAAAGACAAAATGGCTGAAAAAGAAGTTAGGGAAATAACACCCTTCACAATAGCCACAAAGGACATGAAGTACCTTGGTATAACTCTTCAAAAGCAAGTCAAAGACTTGTATGAGAAAAATTTCCAGTCTCCGAAGAAAGAAATAGAAAGTATCAGAAGATAGAAAGATCTCTCATACTCATGCTTGGCACAATTAACATAGTGAAAATGGCAATCTACAGATTCAACGCAACTCCCATCAAATTACCAACACAATTCTTTATAGACCTTGAAAGAAAAATACCCCACTTCATATGCAATAACAGGAAACCCAGAATCACTAAAATAATCCACTACAATAAAGATCTTCTGGAGGAATCTCCATTCCTGATCTCAAGGTGTACAATAGAGCAACAGTAGTAAAAATTACATGGTACTAGCATGGAAACCAACTGGTGGATCAATAGAATCGAATGGAAGACCCTGAAATAAACCCACAAACTTATGGACAGCTGATTTTTGACAAAGAAGTAAAAACGATACAATTGAAAAAAGAGAGACGGATACAAGATGGAAGCCCCGGGAGGACAGTGTGTCTGAGGAGTAGGACAGCAGTGTTGGCACAGCAACCAGGAGAAGGAACTCTGGGACCTAAAACACCAGCATTTGTAATTGCCATGTGAGAGGAAATCCTACGGTGAGGAGGTGAGGAAATCAAGTGGGAAGGTCCTTGGGACAACCAGTCAATCCCTGGAAGAGGTCCAGGTGACCTGCAGGCACACACCTGCCAGCCTTGATCTGAGCACGCAGCCTACCACTGTGCCCTCAGCTACCATCCTGGACTGGAACACACAGGCTCTGGCCAAGACTGAGGAGCCCCCAGATACTATCCCAGACAGGGGTGCACAGTCTGTCTCAGAAGGAGGCGCCATGTCTCCAAAAAAAGCAAAGCCCTAAGGTGCAGGCCCAAACCAGAACGCAGAGCCTTCAGACCAGAGCAGAGCCCTTAGCTGCAAGCCCATGTCTGAGCACAGAGCCTCCAGATGAGAGCAGAGCCCTTAGCTGCTGGCCCTGATCTGAGCGCAGAGACTTTGGACCAGAGCAGTGCCCCCAGCTGCCATCTTAAACCCGGACACTCAGCCTCTGGCCCAGAGTGAGGTGCCAAGCCTCCAGACCAGAGTGGCAACGATCCTGTGTTGCTCACAACTTCTAGCACAGAGCACAGGGCCCTGCACACAAAGCCTGCAACAGAGTATGTGTCCAGTCCGCAGCATCACCTACAGACTGTGTGCTGAGCCCGCCACATTTAAGACCACTGGGTATTCAGGAACCCTGCACAAGCGCTAAGGGCCCACAATCTGTGCTTGCTAAATGTGCTAGCACCCTCATCCCCTCCTGTGTTTTCTCCCAAGCCCCCTAGCCCAAACATCTACATTGTCTATCTAGCACCCCCCTTCAAGACACACACAAACACACTTACTCCCATTCCCCTGCACCAAGATTCTGCGCCAGCAGCTTTTCCTCCCACAAGTACACCTGAAGCAACAACACACACTGTCAAACTACTGGACCTCCCTGATCTTCCTGAGGAATACTCCAGATGCCAGAAAATGACAGTTCCAGCCTGAAGTTCAGCCTCAAGGAACAAACAGCTCCTTCATTATATATTTAAAAAATGGCCAAAGGTGGACATAAGAACGCAACAACAAAAATCAGGACACCATGGTTCCACCAGAAACACCCAAAATAAATGGAGATCTTAATTCAGCAGACACACAAGAAAATTATGTTAAACCTATGCTTATGCAGTTATTAGAGGAACAAAAAAGAAGAAATGAAAAGTGCTCTCAAAGAAATACAGAAGAATATAACTGCTCACATAGAGGAACAATTAAAGACATAGAGAGAGGAAACAAACAAAAAAATTGGAAACACATTCAATCAGATGAAGGAAATATTGCAAAGCATGAAAACAGAATTAAAATCTATAAAGAAAACACAAACAGAGAAACCTGAAACTGGAGAAGTTAGAGAAAAGATCAGGAACCACAAAGGTAAGCATTACCAATAGACTACAAGAGATGGAAGAGAGAATCTCGGGAGCTGAAGATACACTTACTGAAACTGATTCCTCACTCAAAGAAAAAGTAAAATCAGAAAAGTTCCAAAAACAAAACATCCAAGAAATCAAAGACTCCATGAAAAGATGAAACCTAAGAATAATAGGAATAGATGAAAAAGACAACTCCAGGCTCTAAGGATCAGAAAATATTTTTAAGAAAATCATAGAAGAAAATTTTCCCAACTTAAAGAAAGAAATGTCCATAAACACACAAGAAGCCTACAGAACACCAAATGGACTAGACCAGAAAAGAAATACCTCATGTCATATCATCGTCAAAACACTAAACATACAAAACAAAGAAAAAATATTAAAGGCAGCATGGGAAAAAGGTTAAGTAACATATGAAGGTAGACCGATCAGAATCACACAAAACTTCTCAGTAGGAACTATGAAGGGCCTGGGCAGAGGTCATGCAGTCTTTAAGGGAACACAGATGCCAAGCAAGACTACTACACCCAGCAAAGCTTTCAATCAACATAGATGGAGAAAACAAAATATTCCATGACAAAACTAAATTCAAGCAATATCTACACAGCAACCCAGCCCTACAGAGATACTAGAAGGAAAACTTCAATTCAATGTAAACAGCTACACCAAAGAAAATATAGGATACAGATAATTCCCCAACAAAAAAGAAAAAAAGCAAAGAATCATAGTAAGACCACCAACTCCATAATAAAAGGAACTAACAGTCAGTGGTCACTATTATCTATCAATATCAATGGACTCAAGTCTCCAATAAAAAGACACAGAATAACAGAATGGCTGCGGAAACAGGATCCAACATTCTGCTGCATCCAAGAAACACACCTATGCAACAAAGATAAACACTACCTCAGAGTAAAGGGCTGGAAAAAATGTTTTTCAAGCAAATGGACCCAGAAAACAAGCTGGGGTAATGATCCTAGTATCTAATAAAATAAACTTTTGACCAAAACTAATCAAAAAGATGAGTAGCGGCACTTCCTTCTCATCAAAGGAAAATTCCAACAGGAGGATATCACAATTTTGAACATTGATTCCCAAATACAACACCACCTACATTTGTAAATAAAATATTGTTAAAACTGAAATCACACATTGATGGCAAAACCCTAATAGTGGGACACTTCAACACTCCACTCTCACCAAGGGACAGATCATCTGGTCAGAAGCAAAACAGAGAAACAAGGACACTCACAGACACCCTAAATCAAATGGACCTAATAGATGTCTACAGAATTTTTCACCCTAGATCAAAAGAGTATAAGTTCTTTTCAGCACCTCATGGAACCTTCTCCAAAATAGACCATATAGTTGGTCACAAAGCAATCTTCAGCAGAAACAAGAAGATTGAAATAATCCCTTGTGTCCTATCTGACCAGCATGGTCTAAAGCTGGACCTCAACAACAACAGAAACAGCAAAAAGCCTGAAAATACATGGAAACTGAACAACTTGCTACTCAATGACAGCTTGGTTAGGGAAGACATAAAGAAATTAAAGACTTCCTAGAATTCAATGAAAATGAAAGCACAATATTCCCAAACTTATGGGACACTATGAAGGCACTGCTAAGAGGAAAGTTCATAGCACTAAGTGCCTTCAAGAAGAAATTTGAAACATCTCATACAAGCAACTTAATGGCTCATCTGAAAGCCCTAGAATAAAAAGAAGCAGATACACTCAAGAGGATCAGACAGTTGGAAATTATCAAACTCAGGGCTGAAAACAATCCATTAGAAACAAATAAAACAATTCAAAGAATCAATGAAACCAAGAGCTGGTACTTTGAGAAAATCAACAAGATAGACAAGCCCCTAGCCAAACTAACAAAAAGGCAGAAAGAAACAATCCAAATCAGCAAAATCAGAAATGAAAAGGGGGACATAACTACAGACACTGTGAAAATCCAAACAATCATTAAGTCTTACTACAAAAGCCTATATGCCACAAAATTTGAAAACCTAAATTCAATGGACAATTTTCTTGATGGATTCAATGTACCTAAATTATGTCAAGATCAGGTAGAAAGATTGAATAGACCTATATCCCCCATGGAAATAGAAGCAGTCATTAACAGCCTCCCTTCCAAAAAAAGCCCTGGGCCAGATGGTTTTAGTGCAGAATTCTACCAGACCTTCAAAGAAGTGTTAACTCCAATTCTCTCTAAACTATTCCACAAAATAGTAATAGAAGGAATATTACCTATCTCATTGTATGAAGCCACAGTCACCTTGATAACTAAACCACACAAAGATCCAACAAAAAGACTGAACTTCAGACCTATCTCTCTTATGAACATTGATGCAAAAATACTCAATAAAATACTTGTAAACTAAATCCAAGAACACGTAAAAGATATCATCCACCATGACCAAGTAGGCTTCATCCCAGACATGCAAGGGTGGTTCAATATACAAAAATCTATCAATGTGATCCACCATATAAACAAACTGAAGGAGAAAAACCACATGATCATCTCCCTAGATGCTGAAAATACATTTGACAAAATCCAACATCCATTCATGTTTAAAGTCTTGGAGAGATCAAGGATACAAGGCACATACCTAAACATAATAAAGGCTATATAGAGCAAGCCTATAGCCAACATCAAACTCAATGGAGAGAAACTAAAATCAATCCCACTGAAATCAGGGACAAGGCAAGGCCGCCCATTATCTCCATATCTCTTCAACATAGTACTTAAAGTCCTTCCTAGAACAATAAGACAATTAAAGGAGATCAAAGGGATACAAATTGGAACGGAAGAAGTGAAAGTATCACTGTTTACAGATGACATAATAATATACATGGCTGACCCCAAAAATTCAACCAGAGAACTCCTTCAACAGATAAACACCTTCAGTAAAGTGGCTGGATACAAAAATCAATTCAAAAAAATCAGAAGTCCTCCTGTATACCAAAGACAAAAGAGCTGAGAAAGTAATTAAGGAAAGAATACCCTTCACAATAGCCACTAATAGCATAAAGTACCTTGGGGTGACTCTAACCAAGCAAGTAAAAGACCTGTTTGAGAAAAACTTCAAATCTCTGAAGAAAGAAATTGAACAAGATATCAAAAGATGGAAAGATCTCCCATGCTCATGGATTAGTAGGATTAACATAGTGAAAACAGCCATTCTGCCAAAAGCAATCTACAGATTCAATGCAATTAAAAAACAAACACAATTCTTTACAGACCTTGAAAGAAAAGATCTCAACTTCATATGGAGAAACAAAAGACCCAGAATCTCCAAAATGATCCTGTACAACGAGAAATCATCTGGAGGTATCTCCATCCCTGATCTCAAGCTGTACTACAGAGCAATAGTAATAAAAACTGCATGGTATTGGCATAGAAACAAAATATGGATCAATGGAACTGAATAGAAGACCCAGAAATAAACCCACACACCTATGAAAACTTGATTTTTGATAGAGAATCCAAAACCATTCAATGGAAAAAAGACAGCATCTTCAACAAATGGTGCTGGTTTAACTGGATATCTGTATGCAGAAAAATGAAAATAGAAAAAGTTGGGAACGCCCTAGAACTCATTGGCACAGGAGACTACTTCCTGAATAGAACACCAACAGCACAGGCTCTAAGAGCAACAATAAGTAAATGGGACCTCATGAAACTGAAAAGCTTCTGTAAAGCAATATACACTGTCATCAAAACCAAACGACAGCCTACAGACTGGGAAAGAATATTCACCAAACCTATATCTGACAGTGGGCCAATATCCAGTATGTATAAAGAACTCAAGAAGTTAAAAAGCAACAAATCAAAAAATCCAATTAAAAAATGGGGTATGGAGCTAAAAAGAGAACTCTCTGTATAGTACTGTAAGATGGCAGAAAAACACTTAAAGAAATGTTCAATGTCCTTAGCCACCAGGGAGATGCAAATCAAAATGACCCTGAGAGTCCACCTTACACCCATCAGAATAGCTAAGATCAAAATCTCAAGTGACAGCACATGCTGGAGAGGTTGTGGAGAAAGGGGAGCCCTTCTCCATTGCTGGTGGGAATGTAAACTTGTACAACTAGTCTGGAAATCAATTTGGAACTTTCTTTGACAATTAGGAATAGTGATTCCTCAAGACCCAGCTATACCACTCTTAGGCATATATCCAAAAGATGCTCAAGTACACAACAAGGACATTTGCTCAACCATATACATAGCAGCTTTAATCGTAATAAGCAGAACCTGGAAACAATCTAGATGTCCCTCAGTCGAGGAATGGATACAGAAATTATGGTACATTTACACAATGGAAAAATACTAAGCAATTAAAATGGAGGAAATCATGAAATTTGCAGGCAAATGGTGGGACCTGGAAATGATCATCCTGAATGAGGTATCCCAAAAGCAGAAAGAAACACATGGTATATACTCACTTATGTAGACCTATAAGATAGGATAAACATACTGAAATCTAAACACCTAAAGAAGATAAACGGGAAAGAGGACCCGAGGTAAGATGATCAATCCTCACTTAGATAGACAAATGGGATGGACAATGAATGTAGGAGAAAACAAGCAACCGGACAGGAGCCTACCACAGAGGGCCTCTGAAAGACTCTACCTAGCAGTGTATCAAAGCAGATATTAAGATTCCTAACAAAACCTTCAGCAGAGTGCAAGGAATCATATGAAAGAAGGGGGATTTTGTAAGACTTTGAGAGTACAAGAGCTCCAAAAATGACCTGATAGTACAGGGCAAATGGTCTTTTATGAGACTGTTTCTCCAACCAGGGACCATGTATGGATATAACCTAGAACCCCGGCTCAGATATAGCCCATGGTAGCTCAGTATCCAACTGGGTATCCTAGTAAGGGGAACAGGGACTATTTCTGTCATGAACTCAATGGCTAGCTCTTCGGCCCTCCCGCCCCCTACCCCTGAGGGAGGAGCAACCTAGCTAGATCCCAGAAGAGGACATTGCAGCCATCACTGAAGAGACCTGATAAGCTAGGGTCAGATGGAAGGGGAGGAGGTCCTCCCCTATCAGTGGACTTGGAAAGGGGCAGGGCTGAGATGAGGGAGTGATGGAGAGAGTGGGTGGGTATGAGGGAGGGGGCTATGGCTGGGATACAAAGTACATACCCTGTGATTAATATAAAAATAAATAAATTTAAAAAAAAGAAAAAGGAAAAAGGAAGCATGTTCAACAAATGGTGCTGGTCTAACTGGAATTCTACATGTAGAAAAATGCAAATAGACCCATACTTATCACCCTGCACAAAACTGAAATCCAAGTGGATCAAAGAATTCAATATAAAAACGGACACACTAAATCTGTACCCTGTTTTTTAATTGGATTATTTGGTTTGTTGGTGTCTAATTTTTTGAGTTATATATTCTGGATATTAGCCCACTATTGGACATAGAATTGGTTAAGAACTTTTCCCAGTCTGTAGGCTGTTGTTTTGTTCTGATGACAGTGTCTTTTGCTTTAAGGTAGTGTTTCAGTGTCATGAGGTCCCATTTATTAATTGTAGCTCTTAGAGCCTGAGCTGTTGGTGTTCTGTTCATGATATCTCCTGTGCAATGAGATCAAAGCTCTATCCCACTTTTTCTTCTAACAGGTTTAGTGTATCTGGTTTTAAATTGAGGTCTTTGATCCCCTTGGACTTTAATACTGTGCACAGTGACAGATATGGCTCTATTTGCATTTTTCTACATACGGACATCAAGTTAGACCAGGACCATTTATTGAAGATGCTATGGTTTTTTTTTTCCATTGTATGGTTTTGGCATCTTTTGACAAAAATCAGGTGTCCACTGGTATGTGGCTTTATTTCTGGATCTTCGATTCAATTCCATTGATCCAACAGTGTGTTTCTTTGCCAGCACCATGCTTTTTTTTATTACTGTTGATATACAATACTTGAGATAAAGCTTGAGATCAGAAATGGAGATACCTCCAGAAGATTTTTATTTTTATTTTTATTTTTATTAATTGCAGTTCATTCAATTTGTATCAAACTGTACCTCCCTCCCTCATCTCCTTCTAACCCCACCCTCCCTCCATCTTCTCCACCCATTCCCCTCCCCCAGTCCACTGATAAGGGAGGACCTCCTCCCCTTCCTTCTAATCCTAGTCTATGCAGTTTCATCATGACTGGTTACATTGTCTTCCTCTGTGGCCTGGTAAGGCTGTACCCCCATGAGGGTGAAGTGATCAAAGAGCAGGCTAATTAGTTCATGTCAGAGACAGTCCCTGTTCCCATTACTAGGAAACCCACTTGGACACTGAGCTGCTATGGGCAACATCTTTGCAGTGGTTCTACTTTACCTCCATGAATGGACCTTGGTTGGAGTATCAGTCTCAGCAAAGACTCCTGTACCATGATTTTTTGGGTCTGTTGCTCTCCTTGTACAGATCCTGTCCTCTTCTGGTCTTACTATCTTCCACTTCTTTCATGAGATTTCCTGCACTCTGCCCAAACTTTGGCTATAAGTCTCAGCATCTGCTTTGATACCCTGCAGGGAAGAGTCTTTCACAGACCCTCTGTGATAAGCTTCTGTCCTGTTCTCTGGTTTCTCCCTCTTCTGATGTCCATCCTCTTTGCCTTTCTGAGTGAGGACTGAGCATCTTGGCCAGAGTCCTAATTGATTAGCTTCTTTAGGTGTACAGATTTCAGTATGTTTATCCCATATTATGTCTAATATCCACTTATAAGTGAGTATATACCATGTGTGTCTTTCTGCTTCTGGGATACCTCACTCAGGATGATCTTTTCTAATTCCCACCTTGTTGTGTACTTGAGCATCTTTTGGATATATGCTTATGACTGAAATAGCTAGATCTTGAGGTAGTACTATTCTTAATTGTCTGAGGAAGTGCCAGATTGGTTTCCAGAGTGGTTGTACAAGTTTACATTCCCACCAGCAATGGAGGAGCGTTCCCATTTCTCCACAACCTCTCCAGCATGTATTGTCACTTGAGTTTTTTATTTTAGCCATTCTGACGGGTGTCAGGTAAAATCTCAGGGTCATATTGATTTGCAACTCTCCAATGGCTAATGATGTTGAGCATCTCTTGAAGTGTTTCTCTGCCATTCTATATTCCTCTACATAGAATTCTTTGTTTAGTTCTGTAACCCATTTTTAATTGGATTGCTTGATTTATTGCTTTTTAACTTCTTTAGTTCTTCATATTATTCATATACATATATTATGGATATCAGCCCTCTGTCATATATAGGGTTGGTGCAGATCCCCTTCACAGTTTGTAGGCTGTTGTTTCGTTCTGAAGACAGTGTCCTTTGTTTTATAGAAGCTTTTCATTTTCATGAGGTCCCATTTATTTATTGTTGCTCTTAGAGCCTGTGCTATTGGTATTCTGTTCAGGAAGTTGTCTCCTGTGCAACTGAGTTCTAGGTTCTTTCCCACTTTTTCTTCTAGCAGGTTTAGTATGTCTAGTTTTATATTGACATCTTTGATCCACTCAAACTTTAGTTTTATACAGGGTAATAAGTATGAATCTCTCTGCATTTTTCTACATGTAGACATCCAGTTAGACGGGCACAACATTATTGAAGATGCTATCTTTTTTCCATTGTATGGTTTTGACATGTTTGACAAAAATCAGCTGTCCATAAGTGTGTGGGTTTATTTCAGGGTCTTCTGTTCGATTCCATTGATCCACCAGTTGGTTTCTATACCAGTCCATAAGTGTGTGGGTTTATTTCTGGGTCTTCTATTCGATTTCATGGTACAGCATTCTGTTTCTATGCCAGTACCATGCAGTTTTTAATATTGTTGCTCTATAGTACAGCTTGAGATCAGGGATGGATCCAGAAGATCTTTTATTGTAGAGGACTGTTTTAGCCATTCTGGCTAATATTCAGAACATATAAAGAACTTAAGAAGTTAAACAGCAACAAATCAAGTAATCTAATTTAAAAATGTGGTACAGAGCTAAACAGAGCATTCTCAGTAGAGGATCACCGAATGGCAAAAAAAAAAAAAAAAAAAAAAAAAAATACTTAAAGATCCTCAACATCCTTAGTCATCAGGGATATGCAAATCAACATCACACTGAGATTTTACCTTATACCCATCAGAATAGCTAAGATCAAAAACTCAGGTGACAACACATCCTGGAAAGGATGTGGAGAAAGAGAAACCCTCCTCCATTTCCGGTGGGAATGAAAATTTGTACAACCACTTTGAAAATCAATGTGGTGCTTTCTCAGACAATTAGGAATACTGCTACCTCAAGAGCCAGCTATATCACTCCTACGCATATATCCAAAAGATTCTCAAGTTTACAACAAAGACATTTGCTCTACCATGTTCATAACAGTTTTATTTGTAATACCCAGAATCTGGAAACAACCCAGATATCCCTCATTTGAAGTATGGATAAAAAAATGTTGATACATTTACACAATGGAATACTACTCAGCAATTAAAAACAAAGAAATTATGCAATTTGCAGGCAAATGGTGGGATCTGGAAATGATCATCCTGAATGAAATATCCTGGAAGCAGAAAGTCACACATGGTATATACTCACTTATAAGGGGATATTAGACATGTAATATAGGATAATCATACTACAATCTGTACACTTAAGGAAGCTAATCAAGAAGAAGGACCCTGGGTAAGATGCTCAATCTTCATACAGGAAGGCAAATGAGATAGGCATCAGAAGAGTGAGAAAACAGGGAACAGGACAGGAGCCTATTACAGAGGGCCTCTGAAATACTCTAACCAGCAGGGTATCAAAACATATGCTGAGATTCATACCCAAACTTTTAGCAGAGTGCCGGGAAACTTATGAAAGAAGGGGGGGGGGGGGAGAGAGAAAGACCTAGAGGTAACAGGAGCCCCAAAAGGAGAGCAACAGAACCAAAAAGTCTGGGATCAAGGGTCTTTTCTGAAACAGATGCTCCAAACAAGGACCATGCATGAAGATAACTTAGAACCCATGCACAGAAGTAGCCCATGGCAGCTCAGTGTCCAAGAGGGTTCCCTATAATAGGAACAGAGACTGTCTCTGGCATGAACTCATGGGCTGGCTCTTTAATCACCTCTACCTGCGGGGGGAGCAGCCTTATCAGTCTACACAGGAAGACAAAGAAGCCAGTCCTGATGAGAATAGTAGACTAGGATCAGATGGAAGGGGAGTAAGACCTTCTATATCATTGGACTGGGGGAGGGGTATAGGAGAAGAAGAGGGAGGGAGGGTAGGATTGGATGGGGATTTGGGAGAAGGTTACAGGTGGGATAAAAAGTGAATAAACTCTAATTAATAAAAATAAAATAATGGGGTACAGATCTAAGCAGAGTATTCTCAACAGCGGAATTTCGAATGGTGAAGAAACACTTAAAGAAAGGTTAAACATCCTTACGCATCAGGAAAATGCAAACCAAAACAACTCTGAGATTCTATCTTATACCCATCAGAATGGCTGAGATCAAAAACTCATGAGGAGAACCCTCTTCCATTGCTTGTGGGAGTGCAAGCTTGTACAACCACTTTGGAAATCATTCTGGTGCTTTCTCAAAAATAAAAAAAAAATGGTAATAGCTTTCCCATTTTCTTAATGATGGTTTTCTTCAGAGATCATAGAACAAACTCAGACCTTCGTATAAAATCATTCTACCCTAGGTTTCTATCTCCATAGATGGGGTAGAATGATGTGCATCTCCTCTACATGTGTCTCCTTTCCTTAGATGTTTCAACAGAAATGTCTTAAGCTAAGGACTTTGGCATGCAGGGCAGCATCTCTGCTAACTTACGACATTATGTGAGAGGACGTCTCTGACCCCTCTCTCCTGTCCAGCACACCACACTTTTTTCTTATCTCAATCCTTCAGGCATTTGGACTTAAGATGGCTCTTCATCTCCCCTCAGTAATTAGAATGGTGGCTAATCGTTTAATATATTTGCAACAAATGTTTTTTGACAACTTACACTTCTAATAGGAGGTGTTTTAATCTATGAAACAGAGTATGTTTAGTCTGTCTTCTTAGACAGACTAAAGTAAAGCTTTTGTGGGAAATGGGGCCTGCTTCTAACCTGCTGCCCACTCTGTGTGGATCAGATTGCTGAATGCATGGAATGACACTCTCAGATGAATATTTCTCCTAAGCCTAGTACACAGTAGATTATTACTTAGACTCACTTGGTATCTAGGTTCAGATCTGCTCCTCTCTGTCGAGTTGTTTAACACTAAGAAAAGTTCTGTAAGTGTTCTCTGGGAAAATGGGAGGATGTCCCTTGCTATCTCATTGTCTTCTGTGTACTTGTGTGTGTGGGGGGGGTCTTATGTGGAAACAAAGTGAAACAATAGTACCTGGAATTTTAATAGGCTGTAATAAATGTGAGCCACATTTATTATTTAATGTATGTGTTTCTAGTTTTAGCCTATGATGTAATTATTTCTTTATACACTTGGGCCATGAGATGATTAATCTTTTTTCTTTTATTAAAAACATATTCTTTTCTAATACAATATATCCTGATTATAATTTTCCTTTTCTCTGTTCATCCCAGTTCCTCCTCCCCTCCCTCCCCTCTCATGAAGATCCACTCCCTTTGTGTCTCATTAGAAAAGAACAGGCTTCTAAGATATAACAGAGATGGTTAATCTCAGTGGTCAACTTAATGAAATCTAGAATTTCTTGTAAAACAGATCTCTGAATCTCCCTGTGGTTGTTATCATCTTGATTAGATTAATGTGGTGGGGAATCCACCATTCATTTGGGCTGGGGTCCTGGACTGTATAAAAGGAGAAAGCTTACTAAGCTCAGGATGTGATGTGAGCAACTGTTTCAAGCTGCCAATGCCATGTCTTCCCTTCATAATGGAAGAACAGAAATTAACCATTTTTCCTTGGAATTAATTTTGTGAGGGTATTTTATGACAGCACTGGCAAAGAAATTGAGACAGGTCATTGCACTGGAAGAGTTTAAGGATCCCGTCCTGTTCCCTGTTTTCTCCCTCTTCTGATGTCCATCTCATTTGCCTTTCTGAATGAAGACTGAGCATCTTACCAGGGTCCTCCTTCTTGATTGGCTTCCTTAGGTGTACAGATTTTAGCACGATTATCTTATATTATATGTCTATATCCACTAACATGTGAGTATATGCCATGTGTGTCTTTCTGCTTCTGGGACATCCTCACTCAGGATGATCTTTTCTATTTCCCACCATTTGCCTGCAAATTTCATGATTTCCTTGTTTTTAATTGCTGAGCAGTATTCCATTCTGTAAATGTACCATAATTTCTGTATCCATTTCTCAACTGAGGGACATCTGGGTTGTTTCCAGTTTCTGGCTATTACAAATAAAGCTGCTATGAACATGGTTGAGCATATGTCCTTGTTGTGTACTTGAGCATCTTTTGGATATATGCCTAAGAGTGGTATAGCTGGGTCTTGAGGAATCACTATTCCTAATTGTCTAAGAAAGCGCCAGATTGATTTCCAGACTGGTTGTACAAGTTTGCATTCCCACCAGCAATGGAGGAGGGTTCCTCTTTCTCCAGAACCTCTCCAGCATGCGTTGTTACTAGAGTTTTTGATCTTAGCTATTCTGGTGGGTGTAAGGTGAAATCTCAGCGTCATTTTGATTTGCATCTCCCTGATGGCTAAGGACGTTGAGTATTTCTTTAAGTGTTTTTCTGCCATTCTACAGTCCTCTATAGAGAGTTGTCTGTTTAGCTCCATACCCCATTTTTTAATTGGATTACTTGATTTGTTGCTTTTTTAACTTCTTGAGTTCTTTATATATACTGGATATTAGCCCTCTGTCAGATGTAGGGTTGGTGAGGATCCTTTTCCAGTCTGTAGGCTGTTGTAAAAATGATAAAAACTTTATGTTAACATTTCAATACTATAACATCGTTATATCATCAGCCATATTTTTCACATAAGAGTTTTGAGTTGGAGCAACAAAATCTAGATCCTTAACCTCTGTTATTTTTAATTTGTATTTTATTTTTATTAACTACAGTTGTTCACTTTGTATCCCAGCTGTTGCCTTTTCCCCATCCCCTCCCAATCCCACCCACCCTCACTCTTCTTCTCCTATACCCCTCCCCCAGTCCAATGATAGATAGAGGAGGTCCTACTTCCCTTCCATCTGATCCTAGTCTACTATTCTCATCAGGACTGGCTTCTTTGTCTTCCTCTGTGGATTGATAAGGCTGCTCCCCCCGCAGGTAGAGGTGATCAAAGAGCCAGCCCATGAGTTCATGCCAGAGACAGTCTCTGTTCCTATTATTGGGGAACCCTCTTGGACACTGAGCTGCCATGGGCTACTTCTGTGCATGGGTTCTAAGTTATCTTCATGCATGGTCCTTGTTTGGAGCATCTGTTTCAGAAACGACCCTTGCTCCCAGACTTTTTGGTTCTGTTGCTCCCCTTTTGGGGCTCCTGTTACCTCCAGGTCTTTCTATCTCCCCCTTCCTTCATAAGTTTCCCGGCACTCTGCTAAAAGTTTGGGTATGAATCTCAGCATATGTTTTGATACCCTGCTGGTTAGAGTCTTTCGGAGATCCTCTGTGCTCAACCATGTTAGTAGAAGCTTTATTTGTAATAGTAAGATGATCAGTCCTTACTTAGATAGACAAATGGGATGGACAATGAATATAGGAGAAAACAAGAAACAGGACAGGAGCTTACTACAGAGGGCCTCTGAAAGACTCTACCTAGCAGTGTATCAAAGCAGATATTAAGACTCCTAACAAAACCTTCAGCAG
Source organism: Pachyuromys duprasi (assembly GCA_028658305.1). Classification (NCBI taxonomy): domain Eukaryota; kingdom Metazoa; phylum Chordata; class Mammalia; order Rodentia; family Muridae; genus Pachyuromys; species Pachyuromys duprasi. The sequence goes on along the minus strand of CM053744.1, from coordinate 100,944,691 downwards.
AGCGCAAAGAATCATCTGAAAGAAGGGGGAGTTATTAAGACCTGGAGAGGACAGAAGCTCCACAAGGACCAAATAGATCAGGGCACAGGGGTCTTTTTTGAGACTGTTTCTCCAACCAAGGACCATGTATGGATATAACCTCGAACCCCTGCTCAGATATAGCCCATGGTAGCTCAGTATCCAACTGGGTATCTAGTAAGGGGAACAGGGACTATTTCTGTCATGAACTCAATGGCTGGCTCTACGATCCTCCCCACACACCTGAGGGAGGAGCAGCCTAGCTAGAAGAGGATGTTGCAGCCATCCCTGAAGAAACCTGATAAGCTAGGGCCAGATGGAATGGGAGGAGGTCTTCCCCTATCAGTGGACTTGGAGGGGGCAGAGAGGAGATAAGGGAGGGATGGGAGGACTGGGAGGGAATGAGGGAGGGGGCTATGGCTGGGATACAAAGTACATAACCTGTGATTAATATAAAAATAAAATAATAAAAAGGCTTGATGATGATCAATAAATGTCTAATATTGTAATTATTATTGCAGTTAATAAGATCACTATTGGCACTATTCTCTAAAGGATACAAACACTCTGGTAATGAAGAGAACATTCAAAAATTATTTTGGTAAGGGGCCAGGTGAATGGATCAGTCAGTAAAGTGCTTGCCACACAAACTGCACAGGCAAGACAACCTGAGTTTAATCTTTAACCTAAGCAAAGTCAGCCAAAGCAGCATGCTCCAAAACCTCAGCACTTGAGAAGCAGAAGCGGGAGAATGCCTGGGTCTAGTCAGTCAACTGGTAATGCCAAATCAGTTTGCTCTGGGCTCCACTAGAGAGCCCGTCAAAAAAAAAAAAAACTAAAGTGAAGAAACAAGCATGAAAGGCATCCACTCTTGAGCTCTGGTTCCCACATACACACACATGTACATACACATGCGCACATGTACCACACATACTTGAGCTTATACATATATACTAACAAACTATACAACACAAATGAAAGTAGAAGATAATGTTGACCAAAGGGAAGCACTCCCTGCTGTCCATGGGACCTGAGGGGTCTCAGCGCCTGCCTTCCTCTGTTTCCTGAGTGGTAGCTCATCACTGGCTTTAGTTAACATTGAGCAGCAAGGGCTCACCCCTGCTAACTACTTAAGAACTAATATTGGGTTTGTCAAAACTGCTTTTTAACAGTCTCTTACAACCCACCATGAAATCTCATTAGTAGATACAGATTCAGTAGAGCTGGCCAGGGGAAAGTTTGCATACATGAATGGAGGTTATTAGCTCCCACTTGGTTCTGATTGAAAGCAAAGTATGTGCCAACTTTCAGCTTCACAGAGACCACTCCAGAAGTCATCTGTGATTCTCTTCTCCTCATCCATCCTGTTTAGACCTGTATTCACCCTGCAATCTCCTGCAGTTTGACCTGAGTCACAGACCCCCAACCTCTTCCTGTTTTTATCCTCATCGGTCCTTATAGCTAGGCATCTGTTCTTTGTTAAAACATCTAGCATAGCTTCCTAGGGACTCTTTCACAAAATCTGAGATCTTCTCTGTGGCCCTTTTCTACCACCTTCCCCATTCACTCCTTGTGCTTCTTTCACACTGAGAAACAGTACAGAATATGAAGGTCAGAGCCTGGTGTGGTGGTGCATGTCTGTTATTCCAGCACTCAGGAAGGCAGGATCAGGTGGATCGCTGTCAGTTCAAGGCCAGCCTGGTCTACAAAGCAAGTCAAGACAGCTAAGGTTACACAAAGAAACCCTGTCTCAAAAAAAAAAAAAAAGTCACTATGCTATCTCTCAAAACTTCTTGTCCAAGGTTTGTACTTTCAGCTCCTGACCTCTCTATCAGTCCTTCTCTTTCCACAGCTATCTCTATTGCACTGTGAGGAAGAGAAAGCACTAACAAAAAAGTTTGGCTTGTTTTTCTTCCTAAATAGCTTTGGCTGAGACCAGATACATCATTCCATGGTCCACCAAGTGTTCCTCAGTCTTCAAAATCTTGCTTGGGTGCTGATAAACCTCTCACAGACAGAGCCAGATCAGACTTGGTGTGAATATGCCACCTTGTGTACAGTATGCTCATTAGAAAAGGTAGCTCTGTTAACTAACTTAATTACTGTAGACCTCATTATTTAAGTACTTCTATGATTTAAAATATTATATATCTATATATATATACAGACATATATGATATTCATTTAAAATATTATGTACACACACAGACATATATATAATCATTTTCCAGATGTTCCATAATTGCTTGCAGGAAGCGTTTCTGCAGAAGGGCACTCCAGTACTGGTTTGATGCTGTTGCTAAGGGATACCCACTTAAGCTCTCTGACAGCCCAACTGAGAGAGTCTATGTGTGATCAATGACACCAAGACCAAACTCACATTCACAAGCAGAAGCAGGTGGGCCAGGCAGACCCAGAGCTGGAGTCCTTCCCCTGCTATTGGCTTGCCCTCCGTTCTTCATTGCACCTCCAGACTTGGATAGTTTCCTGTAGCTATAACCTTGCCCACCTCCAAAGAGCTTCAATATGATATACATGAGATATTAGAATGAGGCTTTATTTTAAAGAGAATGTCTAAACTATAGTATAGAATAAACTCAGCAACAAAGTCCTGACTCAACTTTACTTGGTAGGGATGAATATTTAACTACTAAATTAGCTTCCAAAGGAAGTGTGATGGCATTCACATGTAATCCCACTAATTAGGAAACCATAGTGGGAGAATTTTAAATTCTAGCCCAGTCTGAGCAATATAGCAAGACTTTGTCTATCAGAATGCTTAAGCGTCCAATACAAAAATTCTAATATTCCAAGCTTTCACTAAATTTGACCCATTTTTTCATTACTATAACAAAATCTGTAAGGTAAGCTAACAAACATGATATTTTTTAATTAATTTATTTATTTTTGTATCAATCACAGGTTAGGTACTTTGCATCCTAAGCATAGCCCCCTCCCTCTTTCCCTCCCACCCTCCCCCCTCCCTCATCTCCTCCCCAACACCTCCAAGTCCACCAACAGGGGAGGACCTCCTCCCCTTCCATCCAACTCCAGCTTATCCTGTCTCCTCAGGGCTGGCTGCAATGTCCTCCCCTGGGATCTAGCCAGTCTGTCACTCCCCGGCTTGTATGGGGGAGGGTCAAAGAGTCAGCCATCAAGTTCATGACTGAAACAGTCCCTGTTTCCCTCACTAGCCTCTTCAGTCCTACACCAAGCTATCATGGGCCCCATCTGAGCAGGGGTTCCATGCCACATCCACACGTGGTCCTTGGTTGTAGAAACCAACTCATACAAGACCCCTGTGCCCTGCTCAGTTTGGTCTTTGTGGAGCTCTTGTTCTCCCTAAGTTTCAACAACCTCCGCAATTTCTATCATCACTTCTTGACCTCTGGCAAAGGCTTGATCGCATGTCTTAATATCTGCTCTGATACATCGCTACATTGACATCCCAAGAGGTCCTCCTTGGCATGCTCCTGTCCTGTTACTTCTTTTCTCCTCCACTCAATGTCCATCCCATTTGTTCATCCAAATGAGAATTGATCATACCCACCTGGGTCCTCCTTCCTGTATATCCTCCCTAGGTGTGTAGATTTCAGCTTGACGTTCCTATGCTATAGGTCTATATAAGTGAGTATATACCATATGTTTCTTTCTGCTTTTGGGATACCTCACTCAGGATGATAGTTTCCAGGTCCCACCATTTGCCTGCGAATTTCATGGTTTCCTCCTTTTTAATTGCTGAGTAGTATTCCATTGTGTAAAAGTACCATAATTTCTGTATCCATTCCTCAACTGAGGGACATCTGGGTTGTTTCCAGGTTCTGGCTATTACAAATAAAGCAGCCACGAACATAGTTGAGCAAATATCCTTGTTGTGTACTTGAGCATTTTTTGGATATATGCCTAAGAGTGGTATAACTGGGTCTTGAGGAATCACTATTCCTAATTGTCTAAGAAAGCGCCAAATTGATTTCCAGAGTGGTT
>CM053744.1:100925379-100940189 GCA_028658305.1 Pachyuromys duprasi | reverse complement strand
TACCCATCTCATCAACTGGGCTTTCCACCTTTCTTCGCTTAGCCACAGTGACAGAATGGGAGTTCCAAGATACTTGCTAACTCCTAAGGAGGAAAGACAATATGGGAAGCAAAAGCCCAGAGGAAGAAGGAAGGGGCTTTGTGACAGAGATGGGGTTCGCCCATCCCCTTTTACTGTGGCCTGGCAACCAGAGATGCCAGATATTGTAAAGCTACATTTACTCAGGATGATTAGAACCAGAGGAAGAAAGACAGTTAAAGAGCAATTTCTGCAAAGGAAATGGACACCTTTTGTTTCCTTTTTAATTACACTTTATTCACTTTGTATCCCCCATAATCCCCTCCCTCCTCCCTCCCAAACCCACCTTCCCTCCCCCTTCTCCACACATGCCCCTCCCCAAGTCACTGATAGGGGAGGTCTTCCTCTCCTTCCTTCTGATCCTAGTCTATCAGCCCTCATCAGGAGTGGCTGCATTGTCTTCCTCTGTGGCCTGGTAAGGTTACTCCCTCCCGCCCCCCATCAGGGTGAGGTGATCAAAGAGCAGACCAATCAGTTCATGTCAGAGGCAGTCCCTGTTCCCATTATTATGGAACCCACTTGGACATTGAACTGCCATGGGCTACATCTGTGCAGGGCTTCTAGGTTTTCTCCATGAATGGTACTTGGTTGAAGTATCAGTCTCAGGAAAGACCCCTGTGCTCAGATTTTTGGTTCTGTTGCTCTCCTTGTGGAGCTCCTGTCCTCTCCCTATCTTACTATTTCCCACATCTTTTGTAAGATTCCATGCACTCTGCCCAACAGTTGGCCATAAGTCTCAGCATCTGCTTTGATATTCTACAGGGCAGAGCCTTTCAGGGGCCCTCTGTGACAGGCTCCTAGCTTATTTCCTGTTTTCTTCTTCTGATGTCAATCTACTTTGCCTTTCTGGCTGGGGATTGAGCATTTTAGCCAGAGTCCTCCCTCTTGATTAGTTTCTTAAGGTATACAGATTTTAGTAGGTTTATCATATATGTCTATATGAGTGAGTATATACCATGTGTGTTTTTCTGCTTCTAGGATACCTCACTCAGGATGATCCTTTCCAGTTCCCACCATTTATCTGCAAATTTCATGATACCCTTGTTTTTTATTGCTGAGTAATAGTCCATTGTGTAGATGTACCACAATTTCTGTATCCATTCCTCAGTTGAGGGGCATCTGGGTTGTTTCCAACTTCTGGATATTACAAATAAAGCTGCTACAAACATGACTGAGCAAATGTCCTTCTTGTGTACTTGAGCCTCTTTTGGATATATGCCTAGGAGTAATGTAGCTGGATCTTGAGGAAGCGCTATTCCTAGTTGTCTGAGGAAGCACCAGATTGATTTCCAGAGTGGCTGTACAAGTTTACATTTTCATCAGCAGTGGAGGAGGGTTCCCCTTTCTCTAAAACCTCTCCAGCATGTGTTATCACTTGAGTTTTTTATCTTGGCCATTCTGATGGGTGTAAGGTGAATTCTCAGGGTCATTTTGATTTGCATTTCCCTGATGACTAAAGATGTTAAACATTTCTTTGTTTCTCTGCCATTTGACATTCCTCTATTGAGAGTTCTCTGTTTAGCTCTGTTCCCCATTTTTTAATTGGATTACTTGATTTGTTGCTTTTTAACTTCTTGAGTTCTTTATATATACCGGATATTAGCTCTCTGTCAGTAGAGGGTTGGTGAAGATTCTCTCCCAATCTGTAGGCATTCGTTTGGTTTTGATGACAGTGTCCTTTGCTTTACAGAAGCTTTTCAGTTTCATGAGGTCCCATTTATTGATTTTTGCTCTTAGAGCCTGTGCTGTTGGTGTTCTGTTCAGGAAGTTTTCTCCTGTGAGGAAATGTATACCTTTAAGATTTTGTTTCAACTAGCATATTATAGCCTAGTAGTTTGCCTTTGCCATGAGCCCCAGACTTTTCCAGTCTGATCCTGCAAATTGGATTACCTGCATCTTCATGCACAAAACTAAAAGCTTCTGTTTCAATCATACCTTCAAACCTTTTCAAATAAGATGAGAATGTAGCCACTAGTGATGCCATAAAAAGGAAGTTTTATTTTCCTCTTTTACTTATTTTCCAGCCACTTAGTATTAACTCACAGACATCTCACTGAACACTGAGAGCTCTTTGTTTCAGTGCTGTGTTAGAACCCAGGGCTTTGCACATGCTAAGCAAGAATAATATCACTAAATCACACCCCTAGCTTTTGACATCTTTTAAATAACTTGGTCTTTTGAGTTTTTCCAACAAACTTAACTTGTTTTTATATCAATACTGCTCTATTTTCTTTTAGATGCACATTTTATTAACTTATATAATATCTAATTAGGTCAGAGTGGCAAAGTAGCAAGCAGACTATCTAATGAAACTTTTACCATTGACCCAAAATGAGCTTCTAAGATGAAAAGCAAACGGTGAAGTGCACATTCCACAGGGAACTGAGAATACTGGAAGGGCACACATAATCTTGGGACATCAAGGGGAGTCTGAGCTCCTAGTTCTTCATTTCATATAGCATACAGGATGAGAAAGATGAAGATGCAAAGATGTTTTAAGAAGACATCCCCGTGTGTGTGTGTGTGTGTGTGTGTGTGTGTGTGTGTGTATCCTTTAGAGTTTTCATATAAGGCCATGCCATTTACAAACAAATAAATTTACTTTTTCATTTCCTGTTTCAGTGTCCCTTATTTCCAGTACTTGCCTGGCTCTGTCCAGACTTTCCAATGTTATTCGACATTAAAAATCTAGAATGAGTATCCTTATCTTAGTGACAGTCTTAGAACAAAGACTTTCCAGTTCTTCACTGCGGACTACAAAACTGACTTTGGATTTTTCAAATATAATGTTTTTTTTTTAAATCACAATTCTCTTCTATTCTTCGTTGGGAGTTTTTATCATAGAAGTGTATTGAATTTAACCAAATTTCGGCATCTATTAAGATAGGTGTGATTAATCCTTCATTTTGTTAATGAGGCACATCTTTTTAAATGACTGTGTGCTGAATCAAGATATGTCTCTAAAATAAATCTCACCTTATATGAGGTATGATTCTGTGAGGTATGAGGTAGCCATATGATCCTTTAAACACAATAGAAACCCACACATACAGTCAGCAGGTCTTTGACAAAAGTGCTGAGACTAAACAATAGAAAACATATGCATTCAACAGATGCTGTGAGAAAATCAGATACCCATGTACAAAAGCTTTAAAGTGGACCTTTTTCTTAAACTACCCATAGAACAACTGCACATTGGCAGAAGAACTTAGCACAAGATCTGAGTTTTCAAAACCCCTTAGAGAAAACATGAGGGAACCATGACCATAACTTTGCTCTTGGCATTTATTTATTGTTTGCTTGTTTGTTTGTAAGATCATAATTGCAACATTTCTCATTTTTCTTTCTTCCCTCCACCCTCCCCCATATACCTCTGTCCATGCTCCTGGTGTGATACTACATTAAAACTTTTCTTCTAGCAAAGTATAAAACAATAGAAAGAATGACAATCAGTAGAAAGGAAGGACACATTTGCAAACTATACATTTGTTGAGGGAATAGTTTCTAAGAGAGGCAGGGAAAGCCTGCAACACAGTAACAAAAAGCCAACAAAAATAACCAAAATTAAATATGAGGAAAGTGTTTTCCTCCAAATACCATCAAGTGATCAAACAGTATATAAAGAGACGTCCAACATCATTGACCGCAGGGCGAATGCAAATCTAACAAAAACCGATAAACAATGGAGAAAGTGTTAAGTATTGATGGGAATGTGGTGAAATAAGAGCACTTGGACACTGTTGATGAGAATGCAAGACACTAAAGCAGTTGTGGGAAGTTCAGACTTACAAAAGCCTGAGATCCATGGGGTCAGCCTCCAGACACTGCTCCAAGATCCAACCTGTCTCCCTAGCTAAATGAACCAAACCAAGAGCTCCCTGGTTCTTCAAAAGGGCTGCACTCATCAAACACAGTGCAAGAGTAGCAGCAGCTCACTAAATTCAGAGCGAGAAACACAGCGTCAGGGCAGCTGTCTCCAGGACTTTTCCTGGTGTGAGGAAAGTTCCCCAGACTACCAATGACCACAGTTACCACCCAGCTCTATACACTTGAGGTGAGCTATGGCAATTACTGAGAAGCACTGGCTATTCAGTGACCATACCCAAAAAAGTTGAAGAGGCCTCCCTCAGGAACAACCATCTTCCTACCAAGGGGATTCTCTCTAAACCAAGATTCAAGCAGGTACCAAAAACTAACAGCCAACACCTGAGACAGCAAGATGGGTAGAGGCCAGCATAAAAGCACAACCAACAAAAGCCAAAGCAATGTGGCATCTCCAGAAGCCAATTATCCAAGGGAAAATAGTCAAGTACACCCTAACATAAGTGAAATTCAAGAAGATGACCTTACATTTATGCTTATAAAGAGGTTAATGGAGGAAACAAAGAAAATGCATAAAGGTATAAGGAAGATAAAGTCAAACAGATTATGGCCATCCTTAAAAAAATACAGGAAGATGCAGCCAAACAGTTTGTGGACTTCAGAGAGGAAATAGTTAAATCACTAAAAGAAATGAAAGAAATAGAGGAAAGTTCAAACAAATAGGTGAAGAAATTGAAGGAAAAGCACTAAAATACAAACACACAGATAATGGAAATCAATAAAACAGTTCAAGATCTGGATGGAAATGGAAAAATTAAAGAAAACACAAATGGAGGAAATCATGGAGAGTAAGAGCTTAGGGAATAAAACAGGAACTACAGAGGTAAGCATAACCAAAAGACTATAAGAGATGGAAGAAAGAATCTCAAGTGTGGAAGATACAATGGAAGAATCTATGCATTCATCAAAGAAAATGTTAAAAATTCCTGACACAAAGCATTCAAGAAATCCAAGACAACATGAAAAGACAAAACATAAGAATAATAGGAATAGAGGAAAAAGAAGATTCCCATCTCCAAGCCCCAGAAAATATTTTCAAAAAAAAAAAATAAATCATAGAAGAAAAATTTCCCCAATTTAAAGGAGAGGTATATAAGCATACAAGAGGCATAAAGAACACCTAATAAATTAGATCTGAAAAGAAAATCCTCCAGCCACACACTAATCAAAATAGTAAGTATACAGAACAAGGAAAATATACTAAAAGCTTCAAGGGAAAAAGGCCAAGTAACATATAATGGCAAACCCATCAGATCACACCTGGTTCTCAACAGAGACTATGAAAGCCAGAAGGGTCTGGACAAATATCATGCAGACCCTAAGAGAACACAGATGTCAAACCAAGCTACTATACTCAACAAAACTCTCAATCATCATAGATAGAGAAAACAAGATATTCATTTTAAAAAATCAAATTTAAACAATACCTACCCACAAAACCATCAATACAGAAGATGCTAGAAGGAAAAATACAACCCAAGAAAGCTAACTACATTCAGGAAAACAGAGGGAATATTAACCTCACTACAGCAAAACTAAAGTAGCCAAGCATACAAACACACTAACCACAACCAACATCAAAATAAAAGGATCTAACAGCCACTGGTCATTAATCTCTCTGAACATCAATGGGCTCAACTCTCCAATAAAATGACACAGACTAACAGAATGGGTATGTAAACAAGACCCAACATTCTGCTACATACAAGAAAAACACCTCAGTCACAAAGATAAAAATTACCTGAGAGTAAAGAGCTGGAAAATGGTTATCCAAGCAAACAGACCCAAGAAATAAGCAGGAGTAGCCATTCTAATATCTAATAAAATAGAATTTCAATCAAAATTAATCAAAAGAGATGGGGAAGATCACTTAATACTCATCAAAGGAAAATTCTTCCAAGAACACACCACATCTGAACATGTTTGCATGTTTTAGCTCAGTACCTGAGTGATGGAGTTGGACCAAACGTATTTGAAGCCAATGCATCTGGTAACAGCATAAAACAAGAAACTATTAAATCATAGATTTTTTGTGAGTATTAATATTTAAAATAAAAGTTTTCATAAAAAATAAATAATTGAATTTTTTCATGTCCCAGCAATCCCAGTTTTGAGTATTTCTCAAAAACAACTGAAACCTGATCTCAAAGAGGTAGTTGTACATCCAAATAATAACAAAAGATATGAAAACATCTTAGTCCTACTGCAACTTTATATGCCAAGGTTAGTTGATATCCTTGGGAAGCCTTCCATTCTATGAGGAGAAAGGGAAGGGAATGAAGGGAGGGGAGGAGAGAGGTCTGGAAATCTGTAACTGGGATGTAAATAAATAGATAAGTTAATAAAGTTAAATATGCTAGCAATAAACTTCCTGGCATCAGAGTCCCGAAGTTTGATCCATGTTGACTAAGTCATTCTGAATTGAAGTTTCATTCTCACATCTGTAATGTTTGCTTCCCTGTCTGCTGTGACGACCTGCAGGATTCCTATCAAAAAGTCAAACTACATACTGATCATTATTGATTTTCACTGTCTAAAGTCCTCAGGCCATCCTGTATAGCTGTACAGGAGAGTTATTACTGGTTTTCATTGTGACTTATCATTCAGCCAGTGTGTCTTTTCGTTGGCAATGTAATGGAGCTACCCCAGCAAGAACTTTTTTTTCTGAAAAGCAGACACTAAAAATAATATCCAGCCACTTTTCTGAAAGTGTTTCTCAGCTGAAGGGTGTCACTGTGTACCTCTAGCTGTCCCAGAATTCACTATGTAGACCAGGATGGAGTCAAATTCATAGAAATCCTACTGCTTCTGACTCTCAGGTGTGAGGACTAAGGACATGAACCACTCTGCTCAGCTTGCTTTGTTCCTTCCCCAGGTTCTTGGGGTGGAACCCATGGTCCAAGGTATGCTGAGCAAAGTACCATTATTAAACTATACCCCCAGCCCATAGGCCATATTTCTTGAATCATTATAACTCACTACAATCCTTCTCCAGGCATTAAAAAGACCCAGTTGTTCAAAAGATCATAAGCTATAAATTCATTTTTTGTTTATAAGGTGACTATTTAAATTGCTTTGATTGGGGCAATATCCAACTCAAGCCAGCTTTTTTAAAAAAAGATAATAGCAGCTCAGAGAAAATGAGTGTGTGCAGCTTCAAACTAGGCTAGGCTCCCATGGTCCAGAAATGCAGATGTAAATCGGTTCTCTGTTCCCCAACTCTGCTTTCAATGATGCTGATCTCATTTTCAGAAGAGTCTATCCTTACGCGAGAAGGAGGATGGAGGGCTGAAGCACTTCTGTTGTCACACCGTCCAACCCCAGAGCAAGAGAAACAAGGGTTTCTAATTCCTAGAAGTGACGACAGAAGTGCTGTAATGGCCAGTCAATGGTTCCCAGGGCGGGTAACATGCCAGTCTGTGAAGTCACTGTGAAGAAAGAGAAGTTCTACAATGTGCCCAAGCTGAGTTATGGAACCTTTCCTGAAGTGAGGCATAGTGTCATCTCTACCTGAGCCACATTAGCTGGGTGGGCTAGTGGTGCTTACCCAGAAGAACCAGGGGCACAATAATGAAGAAAAAGTAGGAGGGACGCAGACAGAAGAAAAAAAACTTCTGTAAGTAAGAGGTTACTAAACTTCATGTAATATACCACTTATTATGAGGATAACAGAGGTTTTTATTCACCCAACAATTGTAAAATTACAAATCGTCACTTTTCCTTCACAGTAGAAGATACAGAGACATGGAACGTTTAAGAAACTTACCAAAGATCACAAACCAAGTGAGTATAGTTTTGGAGACATGAACACAAACCTTCCTTCCCTGGTGTTTGTTCCATGGTCCTGCTTTTTCCATTGTTCCTTGTAAATCCTCAGTGTGGAAAGCAAACCCCTGTTTAGTGTGGTGGGATCCATTAGGGTATTTCCTGTGCACCAGTTGAGTGGAAGAGTGTTTCCAAAGATGGCTACAGAAGTAAATGAGACCTTGAAGAGGGCCAAAACTAGTTCATTGTAAACATGCATACACATCTACACACATACACACATTCACAATTTCACAATAGTTGAAAGTCAGATTTTCAGGGAGTTAAGATTTGAGAGGTTATTTTCTTCCTCATATTTTTCTACTTTTTCCCCCAAATATTTTACCATGAGAATAATTTATTTTAATTCATGGAAAAATCTATTTTAAAAAATTCCAGAAGTACAACATGAGACAGGACAAAATAATCTTTGCTGCATTTGAATTAAGTTGTTAATGAGCAGAAGGCTGTAAAAATCTTGTCAGGTTTCTGTAAACAGATTTTTAAAGAAATGAAGCATTCGCGCTAATAGCAAATTCTTTGCACACACAGAAGTTAATATTTTCATGCCCTCTGATACTAAGAGGCCAGCAGCACACAGTGCATATATGTATAGATTAACACCTTAACTCTCTCTGTTCCCCCAGATCAAACCCTTCAGACTTGTTGCTAGTGCTGCAACAGAACACCCCCTGCAGCCTTCTCTCACCCTTCCCTATATCTCCTGAAGATTCTCCAAACCATCATCTCCTAATTTCCCTCTCCCCAGTTCTTGCTTTGTCTTAGACACAACTCTAGCAGGTACCCTTACTAACGGAGGAGCAGCTTTTCCCAGGGCAACAAGTAGGTTGACAGCAGACCCACACCTTGCCTACTGCTTCTGAGATCCACTTCAACTCACTCACCCCGTCTTATCTGTACCTGGAAACCTGCTATAGTTTCCCTTTCTTCTTTGATCCTATCCCCAATGGATCACAAAGACCTCCTCCAAACATGCTTCCCCCAACTCACCCTATTACCTACCTTCAACACTATCAGGCATCCCTTGTGAACACAATAGCTGAGCACTCTCCAAAAATCCAGAGCAGAAACATAAACCAAAAAACAAAACGCCCACCCAACAAAGACAAACTAAGAAATCAGCACTTATAACCCTCCCAAACTCAGATGTGCAAACTCTAGTATAAGAACACAATCACTAACAGCCAGGGGCAATATGTCTCCACTAAAGCCGAGCTAACCTATCACAGCAGGCTCTGAGTACTCTAACGTAGCCAAAGCACAAGAAAAAGACCTTCAAATCAGCTATATGAACATGACAGAGGTTCTTAAAGAGCAAATGAAGAAAACCCTTAAAGAAACCCAGGAAAACATAAACAAACAAATGGAAGAAATGAATAAAAATCCCTAAAGTAACCTAGGAAAACACAAAGAAACAATATGCTCAAATAAATAAATCCCTCAAAAATAAAACCAAATAAATAAATAAATATACTCCCAAACAAACAGTTGAATAAAACAAATAAAACTGTTGATGACCTAAAAATGGAAATATACTGTGAGTCTCAACATCTGCTTTGATCCCCTGTTGGGTGGAGCCTTTCAAGGGACTCTATAGTAGGTTCCTATCCTGTTTCCTCTCTTCCACCACTTCTGGTGTCTATCCTGTTTGCCACTCTGAATGAGATTTAAGCATCCTCTGTAAGGTCCTCCTTATGTTTAGCTTCATTAGGTCTGTAGATTTTGTATGGCTATCCTATATTATACGGCTAATATCTGCTTATAAGTGAGTGTATACAATGTCTTTCTTTTTCTGTGTTACCTCATTCAAGATTATCTTTTCTAGTTTCATCCATTTGCCTGCAAATTTCATGATTTTCTTGTTTTTAATCACTGAGTAATATCCTATTTTATAAATGTGCCACAATGTCTGCATCTAAGGGTTCAGGGAGTCGTACAGAAGAATGGGGGGAGCATAGAAGGACATGAAGGGGTCTCCCACAAGGAGACCAACACAGCTAAAAACTCTGAACTCAGGGGGTCTTGCAGAGACTAAGACACCAACCAAGGACCATGCACTGGGTGAGAGGACCTAGACCCCCTGCTCACATGTAGCCAAATTGGCAGTTCATTCTCCATGTGGGTTCCCGAGTAAGGGGAGGGAGCCTCTGTCATACCTCTGTCATGAACTCTGTTGCCTGCTCTTTGATCACTTGCCTCTGGTGATTCAGCCTTGCCAGGCCACAAAGGAAGATGATCCAGGAAGTCCTGATGAGACTTGATAAGTTATGGGCAGAGGAGAACGACCCCTTTCAGTGGACTAGGGGAAGGGGATAAAGGGAAAGAGGGAGGAAGGGTGGAACTGAGAGGAGTTGAGGGAGGGAGACTTCAATCAGGATATATAATAAACAAATTATGGAAAAAATTAAAATTAATAAAGTGGAAATAAGGAGGGAGGGTGGGATTGGGAGGGGAGAAGGGAATTGGCTAAATCTAGATACGGAGTGAATAAACTATAATTAATAAAAAATAATTTTTAAAAAATGGAAATAGAAGCAATAAAGAAAAAAATTGGGGAAATTCTGCAAAGGAAAAGTTTAGGAATTTTAGTAGGAACTACAGAGTGAAGTTTCACCAACAGAATACAAGAAATGAAGCAGAGAATCACAGGTGTTTAATATACAATGGATGATCAGGGAGATGCAAATCAAAACGATTCTGAGATGCTCATTTGGATGAACAAATGGGATGGACATTGAGTGGAGGAGAAAACAAGCAACAGGGCAGGAGCATGCAAAGGAGGACCTCTGGGGGCGGTCAATGTAGCGATGTACCAGAGCAGATATTAAGACTCGCGATCAAGCCTTTGGCAGAGGGCGAGAAGTAATGATAGATCTGGGGGAGGTTGGTGAAACTTGGGGAGAACAAGAGCTCCACAAGACCAAACTGAGCAGGGCACATGGGTCTTGTATGAGACAGTTTCTACAATCAAGGACTATGTGTGGATGTGACCTGGAACCCCCGCTCAGATGGGGCCCATGATAGCTCGGTGTAGGACTGAAGACCCTAGTGAGGGAAACAGGGACTGTTTCAGTCATGACCTTGATGACTGACTCTTTGACCCTCCCCCATACAAGCCGGGGAGTGGCAGACTGGCTAGATCCCAGGGGAGGACATTGCAGCCAGCCCTGAGGAGACAGGATGAGCTGGAGTTGGATGGAAGGGGAGGAGGTCCTCCCCTGTTGGTGGACTTGGAGGGGGCGGGGAGGAGGGAGATGAGGGAGGGAGTGGGAGGGTGGGAGGGACTGAGGGAGGGGGCTACGCCTGGGATGCAAAATACCTAACCTGTGATTGATATAAAAATAAATAAATTTAAAAATTTTTTTTAAAAAGAAAAACAAAATACAATGGATAACATGGATACAACAGTCAAATAAAATGTTAAATCTAAACAAACAAACACAAAATGTAAAGGAAATCTGGAAAACTATGAAAAGATCAAACCTAAAAATAGGAATAGATGAAAGAGAAAAAACAAACAGCTAAAAGGCCCAGAAAATGTTTTCAACAAAATTATAAAAGAACAATTTTCTAACCTAAAGAAGGAGATGCCTATAAAGGCACAAGAAGTATACAGAATACCAAACAGATTGGATCAGAAAAGAAAACTCCCTATCCACAGAATAATCAAAACACTAAACACACAGAACAAAGAAAGAATATTAAAAGCTGCAAGGGGAAAGGAACAAGTAACATATAAAGGCAGAACTATTAGAATCACACATGACTTCTCAGCAGAGACTCTAAAATCCAAAAGGGCCTGGACAGATGTGCTGCAGGGTCTAGGAGACCACAGATGCCAGCCAAGATTACTATGCCCAGCAAAATTTTCAATCATCACAAGTAGAGAAAACACGATATTCCAGGATGAAGTGAAATATATCTATATACAAATCCAGTCTTACAGAAGGTGCTAGAAGGAAAACTCAAACCTAATGAGGTTAATAACAAACATGAAAACACAGGAAATAATCTCACACCAGCAAAATCAAAAGAAGAGAAACACATACACACCAAGAACAACAAAGTAACAAGAATCAACAATCATTGGTCATTGTTCTCTCTGAATAGCAGTTGTCTCAATTTCCCCAATAAAAAGACACATACTAACAGAATGTATGCAAAAATAGGATTCATCCTTCTGTTGCATTCAAGAAACACACCTCCACCTTTTTATAGACATTATCTAAGTTAAACAGTTGGAAAAAGATATTCCAAGCAAACTTACCAAAGAAGAAAGAGATGTAGCCATTTAAATATCTAACAAAATAGATTTCAAAGTAAAACTGATAAAAAAAAAAAGAAACAGAGGACACTGCATAATCAGCAAATGGAAAAATCCATTAAGATGACATTTTAATTGTTAATATGCATGCCCCAAGCACAAGGTACCCAGGTTTGCAAAAGAAATTCTCCTATAGTTTAAATCACATATTGTCCCTCACACAACAATAGTGGAAGATATCAATACCCAAGTCTTATCAATGGACAAGTCATTCACACAAAAACTAAACAGAGAAATGGTGAGGCTAACAGACACTACAAAACAAATGGAACAAAAAGATATTGACAGAACATTTTATCCAAACACAGAGTATACCCTTTACTCTGCATTTCATGGAACTTTCTCCAGGGACACAAAACCAGGTAAAAAGAAAATACACAACAGATACAGAGAAACTGAAATAACTCCCTGCAGACCACCACAAATTAAAACTAGATATTAACAACAACAGAAACAACATGAATCTTACAAACTATGGAAATTGAACAACTCTCTTGAATGAAAAATGGGCAACTACAGAAAAAAGAAAGAAGGAAAAGAAGGAAGGAAGGGAAAGTAAAGAAAGAAAAAAAAAGAAAAAGAAAGAGATTAAAGACTATCAGTAATTCAATGTAAAGGAATACACAGCATAGCCAAATTTGGGGGACACAATAAAAGCAATGCTAAGAGGAAAGTTCAGAACACTAAGTGCCTACATTTAAAAAAATTATAAAGTTCTCATACTAGCAACTTAGTAATACACCTAAAAGAACTAGAACAAAAAGAAGTAAGCATACCCAAGAGAAGTAGATGGCAAGAAATAATCAAACAAAGAGCTGAAATAAATAAAATAGAAAGACAATACAAATAAATAGTCAATGAAACAGAGTTTGTTTTTCAAGAAAGTCAACAAGACAGACAAACCCTTATCCAAACTAATTAAAAGACAGAGAGAATATCCAAATAAACAAAATCAGAAATGAAAAGGGGAACATAATATCAAGGAAATCCAGATAATCATAAGGACATACTTTAAAAATCCACCAAATTGGAAAATCTAAATGAAATATTTTTTAATAGGTACCATTTACCAAAGTTAAATTAAGAGCAGATAGATATATAATTCAAATTGACCTATAACCCCCAGTGAAATAGAAGTAGTCATTTAAAAAATCTCACAACCAAGAGAAGCCCATGGTCAAATGGTTTTAGCACAGAATTCTACTAGCCTTTCAAAGAAGTCTTTGAAATACTCTTCAAATTATTCCACAAAATAGAAACAGAAGGAACATTTTCAAATTTGTTTTATGAGGCCACAGTCACCCGGATACCCAAACCACATAAAGACTCACCAAAGAAAGAGAACTGCAAACCAAATTCTCTTGTGAACAAGGAAGTGAAATTACTCAGTAAAGTACTTAAAAACTGAATCTAAGAACATATTAACACACACACACATCTCACATCCCCTTGGATTAGTAGGCTGAATATAGTAAAAATGGCCAGCTTACTAAAAACAATCTACAATCCTTATAAAAATTTCAACATAATTCTTATTTGTAGATAGATATAAAAATAATTTCAATAAAAGACTTTTCTCAACTTAATATAGAAAACCAAAACAAAAACAAAAACAAGGCAAAGATCCAAGATGGCTGCCACGAGAGGACACTGTGTATGAGGAGTAGGACAGCAGTAACAATGCAGCAACCAGGAGACTGAACTCTGGGACCTAAAACGCCAGCATTTGTAATTGCCAGGTGAGCTGAATTCCTACGGTGAGGAAATCGAGTGGGAAAATCCTAGGGACATCCAGTTATTCCCTGGAAAAACTCCGGGTGACCAGGGGTGCACAGGCCTGAACTGAAGGGCAGTGCCCTGGGCACCAACAGCCACCATTCAGGACTGGGTCACACAGTCTCCAGGCCAGACAGAGAAGGCCCCGGGTACCGTTTCAACTGGCCTGCATACAGCGGGCACACACCGCTTGGATCTGCCAGCAACCACCTCAGTCCCTGTGTGTGTGTGTGTGTGTGCGTTTGTGTGTGTGTGTGTGTGTGTGTGTGCGTCCACGGGCCAGTCTGAGAAGGCCCCAGAATCCATTCCCCAGACAGGGTTGCATTGGGTGGGCACACTCTCCGTGGAGGCACTAGCCGCCACCCCAGACTGGAACAAACAGTATCAGGTCCAGACTGATGTGTCCCCAAATACCATCTCAGACCTAGGTGCACAGGCCCTGTCCCAGAAAGAGGCACCAAGTCTCCAGCCCAGAGGGGAGCCCTTAGCAGCAAGCCCAGGTCAGAGCATGAAGACTCCAGACCAGAGCAGAAGTCCCAGCTGCCATCTCAAACCGGGACACTAGCCTCTGGCAGAGAGTAAGGAGCCAAGTCTCCAGACCAGACAGGTGACCAGCCTGCGGTGCTCACAGCTTCTAGCACAGAGCACGAAGCCGGGCACACAGAGCCCACAACAGAGTTCAACTGAGACAACAACACACACTATCAAATCACTGGAACTCCCTGATCTTCTTGAAGAATACTCCTGACACAAGAGATTGACAGTTCCAGTCTGAAGTCCAGCCTTAAAGCACAAACAGTTCCTTGATTATATATAAACAATTGCCCAGAAATCTACATAAGAACTCACCCAACAAAAATCAGGACACCATGGCCGCACCAGAAACACCAAAAAGCAATGGAGATTTTATTTTTATTTTTTTATA
>CM053744.1:100892608-100919689 GCA_028658305.1 Pachyuromys duprasi | reverse complement strand
CTCTCTGTAGAGGACTGTAGAATGGCAGAAAAACACTTAAAGAAATGCTCAACATCCTTAGCCATCAGGGAGATACAAATCAAAATGACCCTGAGATTTCACCTTATACCTGTCAGAATGTCTAAGATCAAAAACTCAAGTGACAACAGATGCTGGAGAGGATGTGGAGAAAGAGAAACCCTCCTCCATTGTTGGTGGGAATGTAAACTTGTACAACCATTCTGGAAATCAATTTGGTGTTTTTTTAGACAATTAAGAATAGTGATTCCTCAAGATCCAGCTATACCACTCCTAGGCATATATCCAAAAGATGTTCAATTACACAACAAAGACATTTGCTCCACTATGTTCATAGCTGCTTTATTTGTAATAGCCAGAACCTGGAAACAACTCAGATGTCCCTCAGTTGAGGAATGGATACAGAAATTATGGTACTTTTACACAATGGAATACTACTCAGCAATTAAAAAGGAGGAAATCATGAAATTTGCAGGCAAATGGTGGGACTTGGAAATCATCATCCTGAATGAGGTATCCCGTGTTCATAGACACACATGGTATATACTCACTTATATAGACCTATAAGATACGATAAACATACTGAAATCTATATACCTAAAAATGATAAACAAGAAAGAGGACCTGGAGTAAGAGGATTAATTCTCACTTAGAAAGTTAAATGGGATGGACATTGGATTTAGGAGAAAACACGTAGTAGGACAAGAGCCTATTACAGAGGGCCTCAGAAAGACCTAGCAGGGTATCAAAGCAAATATTAAGAAATATTACCAACCCTTTGGCAGAGTGCAGGGAATCATATGAAAGAAGGGGGAGTTAGTATAACCTGGAGAGGACAGAAGCTCCACAAGGACCAAATATATCAGGGCACAGGGGTCTTTTATGAGACTGTTTCTCCAACCAAGGACCATGTATCGATATAACCTAGAACCCCTGCTTGCATGTAGCAAATGGTAGCTCAATATCCAAATGGGTACACTAATAAGGGGAACAGGGATGATTTTTGACATGCACTCAATGGCTGGCTCTTTGACCTCCCCACCCCCCGAGGGAGGAGCAGCCTTGCTAGGCCACAGAAGAGGACATTGCAGCCATTCCTGAAGAGACCTAATAAGCTAGAGTTAGATGGAACAGGAGGAGGTCCTCCCCTATCACTGGACTTGGAAAGGGGCAGGGAGGAGATGAGGGAAGGAAAGGGGGGTGGGGGCTATGGCTGGGATACAAAGTACATAACCTGTGATTAATATAAAATAAAAATGTTTAAAAAGTCACATAATATTTTAAGTAAGTTGACAGTATTGTGTTTGGCAGCAGTATCATTGCTGGGCATGCCTGGTAGACCATCTCAGGACAGGGAACAGCCTGTCTCTTGTTTTGATTATATTCATCTTGTCTACTTGATAACAGTGACAATTTAAGTGAGTTTCACTTTCTAGTCCTGTGTTGATTAGAAGTGGTAACCATGAGCATCACTGTCTTCTTCTTGGTTACAGGGGGAACACTTCAAGCTGTGTATTTAGTACTAAGATATTATCCATAGACGTTTTCTACTTTCTCCAACCTCAGTTTTCCAGAACCAATCCTGGGATATTTTTTCCACTTCTAACCCCTTGGAGCCCATTCTGTCTCTGTGACTCTCAACAGTGGAAGATGGGGCATCATCAAACTAGACTTGGGTTATGTGTAATGTTGTGGAGGGAGTGATGTTCCCAACTCCAGAGTTAATCATTAGCCTCCTTCAGTTGGCTAAAGCTCTCCAAACAACAGGAGTCCTCAGGTACAAGAGGAGATCTGGAGGTCAGGGAAGAAGGTGAAGTCAAGGCCCATCTGAAGAAGAGCTGGAGTAAGATGCCTCTCTGTGCTCTAAGACTGAAAGAGAATGTGACAACTTATCTCTGAGGACCCATACTCACGAGGTCAGCACTCCTTGACTCCAAGATACTCTCACCAGCCCAGCAGGCCCATCCCTCAAATAGAATAGAATAAAGCATTGTCGTTTATCAGACTTTTGAGAGTGATGCATGAAGCAATATCAGGAAAGAATCAGAAAGGGCCAGGTCTGCAGTAAGCATTCAGTTTGTTCATTTGCAGGGATATATTTGGGTTTTGACTGCCGAGGGCAAAAATGACCAAGTGTCACCAAAATGCCAGAGAAGACCTCCTGGTAGAGACTGGAAAGGGTGCTGCGGGGTCAAAATGTACTGCAAGGTCAATGCCATTGCCTCTGTGCTATCTTAAAGCCTCTAAGTGTATCTGATAGCTATTGCTGCAGAATCCACACAGCAGATCTGACTTAGGCAAATGCTTCTTGTTTACATCACGCATCACACTTGTTCCACCTAGCTTTAGGCTGGGCTCCATTCCGCCCCAGCAAGGCCCCTGAAAAGACCAACTTGAAACTTATATCAGCATTTTAATTGTCAGGATGTGATTAAGCTTTCAGAAAAGATTAATTATCAGCTCTTACATGTCAGCCCTCTCCCAACTTACTTAAGTTCCCTACACTCCCCTCCCCCAGGATGCTTCTGGAGGAATCCAACATTCTGAACAAGTACCTAATTAGCAACTTGAATTCATGCTGAAGATCTCTTCAGAAATGTTGTCACAGATGCTGCCTTAGTCTCTGAAAATCATTCCTCTGCATCCATGGAGATGTCAGTTACTTAAGCCTTTGAGGAAATTTATCACTTGTGAATGATGACTGCCAGTTCCAAGGTCCTGCTGAGGAATGGACCCAAGATCAGACCCCTAAAATTGCTTAAAAAAAAAAGAATGTCTTTTGGGTCTTAGCTTTCTATCCTGTTCTATTTTTATCTTCAGAGGAGGTTAACATCCCCTACTTGAGTTTATCTCAGTGGGAATGACAGGGAAGATAGGGTTCTTTGAATTCTTACTTTGAATTCATGTAGAGAGAGAGAGGGATGTCAGAACCTTGATCTCCTTACCAAGCAAAGAACTGTGGTGGAGGAAGCTCTCTGAGTGGATTTGGTTCTGGGTGCAGAGTTCCTTCCTCTTCCCCTCAACGCTCACCGTTTTGCCCTCATGGGGTGGTGCCTGCTGCTTCTTGCTTGGGTCGAAGTCTGTCTCTGTCCTTCCTTCCTCAGAGTGTCCTTGCTACACAGCTCTAGACTGACCAATAAGCCTTCTTGATTATGTTCCCTGAATTGAAACCTTGCCTCTAGGAGGGGAGAGAGGCTCAAAAGATTCAGAAAACTCAGAAAGTTACGAAACTCACCGTTTCCCTCCCCCAGTGGCCCAGAGTGGTTAAAGCAATAAGTAGTTGTGGGGAGACATGGTTCTTCAGCAGAATTGCCTGCAAGTTGGGCAGGAACCACTATGGATTCAGCTTTGGGGGTGATAATTAACACAAGGACGAGCTTTTGGGTAATGGAAATGCCTCAGAATCACCCACACTTCCATATGAGGTCCCAATAAAGGCACTGGATTGCCAACCCAAACATGGATGGAATGCTTTCTTTGACCTGTCATCAATACCTTATTTGAGATGAGTATATTTTAGTTCACATCTCCCTGAGGAAGAACAACAACAATCCTCCATGAAAAAACTTGGCCAATATGCTGCCCCCTCCACATTTACTTACCTTTGTATTTTAGGGCTACAGCAACTTGTCAAAGGGTTTCTGATATCAAGAAAGTTTAGATTAAGATTAGAACTTTTGCCCCCAGGGAACATTTTATATGGTGCCATGTCCAGGATGTTAGTATTTATTTTTAAATGATGCCATGCACACAACAGATATTATATGGAAAAGATTTATTGAATAGAGGTGGTGAAATAGAGAGGAAAAGGAGAGAGAGAGACTTGGTGGGGGGCTCCCAGGAAAGAAAGTGAGGTGGGAAGAGCAAAAGAGGAGAGGAAGAGAGAGACAAAGTGGCAGGTTGGTCCTTTTATAGCTTGTGTGTATACAGCTGAACCATGTCTGCCACACACCTGGTGGGTGACACATGATGACATCATAGGTTACTAGGCAACCCAGAAGCAGGCTGCTGTACACTAACATTCCTCCCTTTTTCTGGAGCTTGGACTGCTTCTCATGTAAGGCAAGTTAAAGTGTATTAATGTAGGTTCATTGGAATCAGCTCTTGGTCACCATGCAAGAGGAAAAGACAGAGAGGGGAAAAAAGTAAGAGCTCCAAAATGTCCAGAGTACATGGGGAAGGGAAACCCCTACCCTGAAAAGTTCAGGGTAGAGCGTGGAGTTGCCAGCCAGGCACTGCAGCAGATAGTGACTGAGGAATGCTGGAAGAACCTGGAGCTATTGGTCCTGGGCCTGAAGCACAGCATTCCAGCCTTTTGTTGATAATAAGTGGGTAAGAGGTAAAGATTCTCTTCCAGCTTTTTCCTGCTGACACTAAGGCAAGCTGTAGGGATGTCAAAAGGCTGAAATGCTGGCCAAATCCAGGAAGAGCAGGTTGTTTTGGTGTTGTCCAGGATCTGTAAGAATGCCTGTTGCTGGGAGGGAAAGTGCAGGTCTGGCTTGCTGCAGTCTGCGAGGTCAGACTGGAGCGCCTGTGGGGAGCTGTTTTAGCGATATCTTGGATGTAGGAAACACATGTGTATGGCAGGATACTTAGAGGCAGATTTGGGTGGATTTTCTGCAGCTTACAGGAATTCCTTTTTAAATTTATAAAGGAGACGAAACTAATAGTGAAGTCCACTATTGCATGAGTGAGCAATCGTGAAAGATTGGAACAGATGAAGGTGTCAGTGACAAAAAGATCTGTTGTAGGCCTTGCACACCTCTGAGCAGCCACGTGAAGCAGGACAAATGTGTGTGGCCAGCAGGGTCGCAGGGGTGGTGGCAGCAAGCAGGGACAGATTAAGCTATAGTAAAAGGAACCATAGATGAAGCTGGGAGAGAAAGATTGGTTGTGGGTGGGCATATGAAGAAGGGTTCTAGCATGTCTAAGTATTGGTAGAAAAGCCTTCCCCATACAGGCCACCAAATGTTATTATTTACCTAAAAATGATGCTATGCACATAACAGATATATAAAAGAGATTTATTTGATGGAGGTGGAGAGATATATAGGAGAAGGAAAGAGAGAGACATGGTGAGGAGCCTCCAGGAAAGAAAGAGAGATGGAGAGAACAAGAAAGGAGAGTAAGAGAGAGACAAAGTGGCACATTGGTCTTTTTATAGCTTGCATGTGTGTACCTGAACCATGTCTGCCACACACCTGGTAGATGACACATGATGATATCATAGGTTACTAGGCAACCCAGAAGTAGGCTGCCTATATTCTAACACAGAATGCTAATGAACTCAATCTCTGCTGCCCGAAATGAACTGGTACAACTTCTAGAAGAGAAGGATTTTTTTTTTTACAAAGAAAAGCCAGTAAAATTGCCTGATGTCTCCAGGGTCACTCATACTCTACTCAGTGCCCAAGACCCTTCTCGGCAACTCTGCATCCTGAGACCACTGATCCCCAACAGCGGATCAGGAGTGGGCAACCCACATCTGGTGCCTTTGAACAGAAGCCCTCCAGTACACATGGAATAGGGTGAGGACTCCCCTTAAGAGAATCTACACCTTGAGTTATTATCCTGACATTCAATTTGATCTGTCACAAGGGACCAACTGCGGGGAAGAAATAAATTTCTGCCGATACCCAGCATTGACTGAAGACCCTTAGTCCTCGGGTCAGACCCCAACAGCCCTTTGGGTGTCAACAAAAATTACCTCTGAATCTCTTTGAAAGAGCGCAGTAATTTGCAATGACCAATTAAAAGTCTTTAGGGTGGTTGCCACTTTTCTTAAACTTGTAGGCAGATATGGTCCCTCTGGAATCCTCTGGAATTCCTGCAGTACCTTTGACTGAGTACTTCCATCCTTTTCGGTAATGGGAAATTCCAAACAATGTGCTTCTCAACACAAGGAATCCCAAATTAGAGACATCCAGGACCACCTCGAACTGTGGGGGATTAAACCCCCTCCATAAGAAAGCATTTTTTTTTTCTGGGAGAAAGTCCTTCATTTAGCCCCTTGGATGACCTCCAGCAACCCCTATGATGTGGACCTGGGTGGCTTACAAAGGTGAGAAGTCCAAAAAAGAGCACACACCTCCTTCTTCC
Source organism: Pachyuromys duprasi (assembly GCA_028658305.1). NCBI lineage: Eukaryota > Metazoa > Chordata > Mammalia > Rodentia > Muridae > Pachyuromys > Pachyuromys duprasi. Next base: position 100,913,572 of record CM053744.1, on the reverse strand, counting down.
TGCCCATCATTGTGGCCATCTTGAAATGCATGGGTCCCTCCCAGAAGAAAATTAATAATGAACCCAAAACACTTCCTCCAAGCAGTGACTGATAAGGAAAGCCTTGAAGACTGCCCTATGGTGGACCTCATGGTCCTTGAAAGAGCCATTGAATCCATTAGAGAGGAAATAGTCCGCCATTTCCCCAACCCACCTCTCTTTATCCCCATAAACACCTTATTTCCTTTCTTCCTCATCCTCTAAGACACTTATAAAACTCTTGAAAGCTCCATGACTTCTGGTTGCCTACAAACTACCACCCAACAATTATTTGATATTAGAGACTCCTTCAGACTTCTCCACAATTGGGCTGGAGAGGTGGCTCAGAGGTTAAGGGCATCAGCTGCTCTTCCTAGAGATCCTGAGTTCGATTCCCTGCAACCACATAGTGGCTCACAACCATCTATAATTAGATCTGAAGCCCTCTTCAGGCAGGCAAGCATATATGCAAGGCAGACTTCTCCACAATGGAAATAATACCTTGGCTTCCCCTGTTATGTTCAACCGGCTCACACTTGGCCATTAGACTGGTATTCCTATTGGACCTGTGAACTAAAAGAGCTTAGACAAGGGGTAGGAGAGTATTTATGCCCCTTGGACAAAATCCATTCTCCTGAACCTTTATGCACCCTTAATACAAGACAGGACTGTCATGATATGTGCCAGTTCTCCTTGCCTAGCCTCCTGTTTGTTCATTGGGAGGCTTTATATAGAGATGAATGCTTCAAACAGATCAGCAAAAGTCAAGACCCAAACCAACCAAGTTTCCCTTGGGGCTTCAATGAACTTTATGACCAAGGTCAACGTAACTTCTCCACAGGAGCACAACAGGATACCCAATTTACGGGGTGCTTTGATCATATGCACCTTTGTGCCCTTTAGGCCTGGGACTGCATAACCCAGCTTTCAGCAAGACAAGGATTCCTTGCTTCTCTTCCTCCAGCAGAAGCCCAAGGAACCCTTCTCTTTGCTCTTAGAACAAAATGAGCCTAGAATGCAAAATTTCTGATCCTGTGGCTAGAGAAATCTTCCTGAAAAGTGTAATTTGGAAAGGCATGACCTAGGAACACTCGCATGTTAGGGTTTGGAAAAGGAGCATTACAATAAATGGATAGTTAGTTGCTACTCAAGACATTGGGACAGCTTCCCATGTGGCGCCTTCCCCAGCCTAGGCCCTCAAAACAAAAGGAAAATATTTCAAATGTGGAAAGGCGAAACACTGCAAGGGTGAATGTCCTAACTGTGGCCCATCTAAGAGTTTGGATGCCACCCATCTTAAAAACATCTGTCCTCCACATCATAAAGGACTCCATTGGAAAAAGGATTGTTCTACATACTATAAAGATGGCCCCTCATACCTTTAAATACCAAAAGGGGAAATCCTCAGCTCAGACAACAAGGGGGAAACTCCACAAATTCTTGTGGATCACTAACATTTTGGAAAGCTCACACCCCAACCTCAGTATAAAAATTGGGGAAAACCCAGCTGACACTGGAGCAGCCATGACTCTCACAAAACACTCTGAGGTCCCACAGCATTGGGAACCAATCCCCGATCACAACTAACAGGCATAGGAGGTAACTCGAAGGTACATACCACAAAAGAGACCTTCAAATGGGAGGATCTAGATGATGCTTTATCAGACCTCTTATCTCAGATATGGCCACCAGGCTGTTAAAGAGGGATAGCTCAGAAGCCCTAGAAAACTGCCAGGATGCAGTTTTTCCAAAACTTCATTTAAATGCTTATTTTCCCTAATAACAAACAAGAAGGTCATGCTTTTAACCCAAAATTGTTTATACGTTGCAGACAACGGTAATACTAACATATCTAAAATTTCTCTTTTTGTAAACTTAAAAATTCTTATAAGCCCCAGAAAACCATCTTGGATCTACCTTACATGCCAAATGGACTACATTAATAACTGTTAAAGCCAGTTTATTTTTCACAAACAAGCTGTTACTGTCTCTTCCAGATATATAATTAATACGGTGTTTTACTTTCTCAGCTACCTTAAGCAAGTAAGAAATGATTCCCAGTCCTGCCCTCTGCTTTCCTTACTTCAGCACAAGTGACTGCCCATTTGAATGATGCCAGACCAAGACTGAGATTTTCTATAGTGCCCACTGTGATAATGCCAGTCAAATCAACAACATACATCCAGACCTTCAGGACATTCCCCTTTTTAACCAGACATCTACCCTATGTCTTCCCCTCTCTTCCAGGCATGCACTGTTACTGGATTAACTGTGCATTACATCCTTTTATTCCTACAGTGTAAAGGAAAAATAATGTCCTGCATATATAACCCCCTGCCAGAGATCTGCACCTTCTTGTAGTTATTTCACAGGTCTATCTCTGTGAGGAAGAGGAAACTACTACAAATCCTTTCCTGGACCTGCCATTCCCCTTGCATCTATCTGGACCATAGCAGCAGCTGGGGTCCAGACAGCCTCAGCCAATTGATGGTCCTTCTCCAAAACAGGAGAGCTAACCTAATGACTGCTACACATGTGAGGAAACGTGTATAGTATTGAGAAAAATGTCATGTCTGTGTAAATGCATCAAATGTTGTTTGAGACCATTGCTAATTCCCTCAAAAAAAAAAAAAACACCTCTGTTCAGACTCGCCTTTGAGAACCCACAAAGCAGTTAAGTTGGTCCAGTAATTCTGTATGGTCTTGACCCCTACTCTTCATTAGTCCTCTAATAATGTTGTGCTATGTTTTGATGCCTGCACCCTGCATCATCCAAATTTTAAAATAGCGGATGGATAACACTACAGAATCACTGCCAACTGGGTTCTGGCTCAATACCAAACTACCCAGCGCAAAAGGCAATGACTATAATGACACCTCTCTTTTATAAAATGAGAAGGGGGAGTGGTGGGGTTTGGGGCCCGGCGAGACTCTGTTGCTTAAGGTCCAAGTCTAACATTTTTGGATAGCCTCTGAGCCCAGTCTGTGGTAATTAAGTACCACTATGTTCGCCTTATTGGGATAGGACCATGCTACTGCATGCAAATAAGATACTGTACCACTACGTGTAAATCCCTAGCACCTTCAGCCCCGTTGATTTAAGCACATTCACCCTCCAAACTCCTCCAACTGCCCAAGGTTTATAACTTCCAGATTTTACATGAAATAATCTTTCTGTGTGATACCATCAGCTTTCCACCCCTCTCCCCCAAAATTAGAACTTTCAATGCAATTTACAACTGAATAGTATTTAGTGGTCTTTACTATACAGCACTGTAACAGTTATCATAAATGCACATGCTCCTCACACTGTACAAGGGCTGCCTCCACTGTTTGAGATGAACAATCTGGGTCCCTGGGTGCTTATGTGGGGGCTTACATAGCAACCTGAAGTTGGAGGTTGCAATTCTCAAGCACTCTCCTTTATGGCTTTTTGTATTATAGAACTGTATAGCATAGAATAGAAAATCCAAAATGCACTGCTAAGACTGATGAATGTCGAGGTCTGTTGTAGACAAATAAACATAAATATAGAAAATATGGTGGCAAGGAGTATACCCTTTAAAAATTTTTCTTCGTAGTGATTAAAAACTCTTGAAACTCACCGTTCAGCTCAAAGTGAAGGATTTGCCAGTGGCTTCTTATCACCATGGCCCTCTCTAGTTTCTTCATTTCCACTCTGGTTGTAGCCTTTGAAATGACTCTTCCCACATTAGCCTCTTAGTTAGAGTTACAATTGCTGTGATGAAACACTGTGACCAAATCAGCTTGGGGAGGAAAAAGTTTGTGTTCTAAGTCCATGTCACTGATAATCACTGGAGGAAGTCAGGACAGCAACTAAAACAGGGCAAAAGCTTGGAAGTGAGAGGGTGATATAAACACCGTCTGTCTCCATTTTAGAACCAGGACTGACTTCAAAAGAAAAAGGCCATAGATCACCGAGATTCCAGAAACAAGACCATAAAATCCCCCACCCAAGAAACAGCCTAGAGATAATCACAGGAATGGGAAGGTATCTTATCTCAGTTTGGGGCATCTATGCTGGGCAGCCCTTTTACCTTTTAGTAGAACATTCATGGCACTGAAAAATACTTAACATTCCTGAGGTCTATAAATAGCTTGCTCAGTGTTAGTTATGTTAGTCAGCCAATCACTTAGTAACAAGCTCGCCCTTGCTGACTGTCACCCAATCATATAACTGCTAAACTGGAAATTCCCGGTCCTTGTTCAAACCCTAATAAAAACCCTGCTTTGCAGCTGCTCAGGGCTCTCCTCCCTGATCCACTGCGTTGGTGATCCTGAATAAAGCCCTTTGCTCTTGCATACGTGGTCTGTATCCTGGTGGTCTTTGGGGCCCCTAATATCTGGCCTTTGGTTTGTTGGAACAGGACGAAGAGTCCAGTGAGAGACAGGTTGCCATTCCAAACTCTGGGTTAGTTGGGTGGAGCCAGACTTCAGGGCAGGCCTAGTGGAACAGGACAGAGAGCTCAGCAAGGGACAGGATGCCATTCCAAGTCGTCATCTTCTTCTTTCTCCTCCTCCTCCTCCTCCTCCTCCTCCTCTTCCTCTTCTTCTTCTCTTTTTTGTGCACACTGTAGCAGTACATTCTTGTCTTATGTTGTCTTTTTGTATTTTTGTTTGCTTGTGATGGTCTCTGTAGGCCCGAGACCAAGCAGACCTGTGCTCTGTGGTTGCTCTGCCTGCCCCATGCTCCCAACACTATGAGCTGGGGCACCTCTGGTCATGGGTGGGAGCATGCCTCGGTCCGGACAGGTGGAAAGCAGCCAAGTGTGGGACAGCCAAAGCTGCCGCAGTCCATCCCATGCTGTAAATGCTAACCTCTTGCTGCCGTGGGTGTTAGAGCCTGCCAGAAAAGCAGCCAGGTGAGCAGGAGGGAGCTTATGAACCCCAAGCCTCTGTTGCCACCACTGCACCACCAATGCCACCGATGTCGCTTCCCCAAATGATCTGGCTGCGGGCATGGAGTTGACAGGAGTGTGCGCTCAGGGCCGGGTATGAGTTCAGTAGGGGACCACCCCATCCTGGCTGGTACCCAGCCAAAACGGGTGCACTTCCACCAGGATGGCTGAGAAGGCCCAGTTGTGGAAGATGGCTGGAAGATGGGTAGCGTCAGTGTCTCCCCACCCCGAGTGTTGCTGCCCCTGCGCAGTGCCCTAGCTGAAATCCTGGGTCAGAGAGAGTGTGTGCCACTGCAAAGAGCACAGCTTGTGCAAGCCTGGCATCGGGTGGGGAAGGGGTGAACTTCCATCACCATGCTCGTGCCCGCTTCTCCTCTGGGGGTCAAAGGGGGCTCTGGCGGCTGTGGCGGCAGACAGGCACCAGAGAGTAGCTATGATGTGCAGAGCCGTCCCTGCTGCCCCCTGAAACCAAGCAATGCCGCTGGGAAGCCCCACTTCCTGCCTGGATTCACATATAACAAAGTGCTTGAAGTTACAACTGGAGGAAGGAAAGTTTTGTCTGTATGTAAGTTTTGTTTGTATGTATGGCCATTACATGTTTATTTCTGATTGGTCTTAAATGGTTAATATGCTCTGTATGTCTTGGTTAGAGATTAATGGTTATTGGATATGTTTAAAGTTTAAATTCAAATTCTTATTTAGACCATATATGTGTGTATCTATAGAAATAGTTGTTTTTAAATAGCAAACATGTGGCCCTGACAAGTGACCTGACTCTGCCATCTTGAAATTGCCACATGGTCTGATATAGGGAAAAAAGAACTACAGAACCTCTTAGTCACAATGAATTATATTTATCATCCTATCTCCTATTAGACTAAGAAAGCAAGTCTCATTTTAAATTGGTATTGATTTTAGAGATACTGAATTGTTTATGCTGATAAAATTTGGTTTTGACTTTCAAAATTATGGTTATGCTTTGTTATTTCACTCCTAAAAGAGGGTACTTTATTTTGATATTGCAAAAAGAGAATGATTTTTTAAATGTTTAAGGCTATGAAACATTTTAAAGTTTATCAGGTATTTTCAAGAATAGTTTTAAATTGTTCTATACAATTCTATTGTAAAACTTATTTGCTTAGTTTTTAAATTGATAGTTTTAAATTGTTCTATACTATTCTATTCTAAAAATTATTTGATTACAATGTTAAAATTTGGTTATGAAATATGTTATTTCTCCATGGCATTGTACCATAAAAGGCAGTAACACCACCAACAACACCTAATGGATATCTTTTTGAATTTGCCCACCATGTCCTGTAACAACATGTGGCTGGCTGCCATGTTGATTCAGGGATAGAAAGGGTGGAGCCATGGCACCACTGCCATCTCCACTAAGGGAAAGCACCTGGTTTCACCACCATCTTAACTAAGGGAAATCACATGACTGATGACAATCTTGGTTGTAGGATAGACATGGTCTGCCATCTTTGAGGGCTGCACTGTTTAGTTCCCTGTTTAGCACTAAGTGCAACTTCTGTTGTTTAAGCTTTTGCTGTTCAGTCTTAACAATTTAATATGGTATGATCAGCAAGATTTGCCAGTCCCTCTGTAGCTTCAATTTTAATTCAGAAATGTATTTAAAGTTATGCTAATGACTGCAGTTGGTAACAAGATTGAGCTTTACCTAGTCTCTTGTTTATGTTTTTAAGATTAAGCCTAGAATGGTTAACTACAAAGTTTGCCTGTGTAGATCTCCTTGAAATAGATAAAAAATTATCTATAGAAATATGCCATAATTAGAGATTAGAATATTCTGTTTATAGACTAAAGTTTAGAACAGATAACTAAAGATAGACAAAGATTAACTCATATGCAGGCCCTCAAGTTTGTCAGAGATCTGTGTAATATGACGTTTTAACATGTGTAAGCTTATTATGACAGAGAGTCCCAAAATCCTTGCAGTAGCTCTCCAATGTCTCTGTGAAGATTTGGGCACAATAACAGGACTTCAACTCTAGATTATGGCATGCTGGCCATTGGGCAAGACTGTCCCAACTGACCCACTTATAAGGTCTGAACTATGGAACAAACAGTGAACACCTGGAAAATTAGCATTTCACATTGCTGAAGACAAGGCGATTCTAGTCTCTCAGGTTCTTTTCTCCACAGAAACAGTCTCTCATCTTCTGTGCATGATGGCCAGACTGCCTCTGCTCAGGGTTCCATGAAACTGCAGGAGCCAGGGACAACTACCTAGGTGGTAGACAGACTAGTCATTTCTGTCATTCTGATTGGTACATAGATTAATTTATGTTACAATTTATACTTCTCAGGTCTCTGATCACATTGATGGTTAAGCTAAGCTAATAGTAGCTTTGCAGCTAAAGATCAGAGAGTCAGATCTACAGTTAGTTTATCAATTGGTTCACTGGCTAGTTAAAACTAGTAGTTTCTAGACCTCTTATTTACAAAGGCAAACAGGTTTGCCTTGTTCACAGGCTTCATGTTAACTGCCTGTGTCTTATGGTGAATAAGTAGATAGGACGATGCAAAGTTTAGGTAAGGTCTGAGAATATTGGAAGTTTAAGTAATGAGAATCTAAAAAATTGTTTGAGGGTCTAAGAAGGTATTTTAAGGTTGGTAAACAGAAGGAAGACTGAGGGCCTAAGAAGGTGTTCTAAGATATATAAATGCAAGTTGTAAAGTGTTTGTGGGTCTAAGAGTTTTAAGGTATGTGAATGCAAGTTGTAATGATGTAAGAAAGTAATTTAAGGCATATTAAAATGGAAAATGTTTCAGATTTCTCTCCCCTCTCTATGCTATTGTTGTACTTATAAGATTTCAAAAGTTCATAGTTTTGACATTGATCAATAGTGTTCTGATAAGCTGATGGAGTACTGACTGCTTGTTATTCAGTCATAAGCTCCAGATTTTAATTTACCTTTGCTTGTCTTCTGGAGATAGACTTAAAAGTGCTTCTCATCATGTTAAAATATCTCTGTCTAATGTATATAATTCTGACCCAAAGCCATTGCTTTTACCAGGTCTTAATGGCATGAGTCTACTTCTGCTGTCTTACAACACCTGTTAACTGCTTTTTCTAAAATATGGGTCTCAATACAATGATGATAATAATATACTTCCTTTTGTAAACTAAAATGCACATGAGTTTCAGGGAATTAAAAAGTCACAAGACCTGAATCTACCTGCCACAGCTCAAAGGGACCCCAGATGAGTACATCCACCTGTTCTCGAATGGGCTCTTTTCCTTGGTCTTGGAATTCCTCACTTCCCCGACTACTAGACAAATTTTAACTTTGTTTCTAGTCTGTATTGTCTCAGCAGATTTTTACCTGGCTGACAGATTCTATTCAAGGATCACCTATGGATTGCAAGCTGCTGAGATCTGGACTTGCTGAAAGCTGATGTAAACCAGTCCAGCCGATGTGATGACTACCTTTCTCTTCAACTGGATCTCTAATTAGGTACTTCTGACAAGTCCCCCATTGCCTAGCCTTTGACTAGCTTTTCAGCCTTCATGGCCCCCAATAATTTCATCCTAATGTCAGCTAGAAAAAGTTACAGAATAGGAGAACTTCACCCATTATCCTACCTAACAAGCTGAAATGCTAAGTCAAATGCAGCTCCCTGGCATAAAGAATGGGTTCCTATAATGCCAACTGACATAGATAATTTGTGTGAAAACAGATCTCCATGGTCCAGCTTATGGTCTTAAATTCTCAATGTGAACATCTCAACACTGTCACCCAGGAGACAGACATTCAAATGGGCCTATGATTCATCCCATGGTAAAAAACCAAGAGGTGAGAATGAGAGGAAGACAAAAAACCCATTTTATCTCCATTTTAGGATCCGACCTGACTTTAAAAGAAAAACTAGGTCATATGTCACCAATTCCAGGAACAAAACCATAAAATCCCTTAAGAAACAGGCTAGAGATAATCACAAGAATGGGAAGGTAACTTATCTCAGGGTAAGGCATCTGTGCTTCTTATAGTAGAACATTCATGTCACAGAAAATACCTAACATTCCTGAGGTCTATAAATAACTTGTTCAATGTTAGTTATGCATGTTCTTCCTCTGTGGCCTGGCAAGGTTGCCCTCCCAGGGGGAAATGATCCAGGAGGTATCCTCTGCTCCCCTTACTAGGGTACCCACATGAAGGTTGAGCTGCCTATCAGCTACATTTGAAAAGGTCCTCTCCATACACAGTCTATGGTTGGTTCGTTCTCTACAAACACCCCTGGACCTAGTTTTCTTGAGTCTCTTGGTCTTCCTATAGAGCTCCTGACTCTTCTGGGTCCTTCTATACCCCCACACCTCTATAAAACTCTGCACTCTGGACTCTGGCTAAAATGCTCAATCCCCATCCAGAAAGGCAAAGAGGATGGACATCAGAAGAAGGAAAAAACAGGGAACAAGTCAGGAGCCTGCCACAGAGGGCCTCTGAAAGGCTTTGCCCTGCAGACTATCAAAACAGATGCTAAGACTTATGGCCAATCTTTGGGGAGAATGCAGAGAATCTTATGAAAGAAGTGAGAAATAGTAAGATCTGGAGAGGATAGAAGCTCCACAAAGAGAGCAACAGAACCAAAAAAATCTGGGCACAGGGGTCTTTCCTAAGACTGATACTCCAACCAAGTAGCATGCATGGAGATAACCTAGAACCCCTGCACAGATGTAGCCCATGGCAGTTCAGCCTCCAAATGGGTTCCATAATAATGGGAACAGGGACTGTCTCTGACATGTACTGATTGGTCTGCTCTTTGATCACCTCCCCCTGAGGGGGGAGTGGCCTTACCAGGCTATAGAGGATGACAATACAAGCACTCCTGGTGAGACCTAATAGACTAGGATCAGAAGGAAAGAAAAGAAGACCTCCCCTATCAGTGGACTTGGGGAGGGGCATGCCTGGAGAAGGGGAAGGGAGGGAGGGATTGGGAGGTAAAGAGGGAGGGAGCTACAGGGGGGATATAAAGTGAATAAAGTGCAATTAATTAAAAAAAACTCTGCACTATGCCCAAAGTTTGGCTGTGGGTCTCAATATCTGCCTATATCCCCTACTGGGTAGAGTCTTTAAGAGGACATCTATGGTAGTCTCCTGTCCTGTTACCTCTCTTCATCTGCTTCCAGTGTCTATTCTATTTGCCCTTCTCCATGAGAATTAAGCATCCTCCCTAAGGTGCTCCTTGTTACTTAGCTTCTTTAGGTTTGTAGGTTGTAGTATGGTTATCCTGTATTATATGGTTAATATCTGCTTATAAGTGATTATATACCATGCTTGTCTTTCTGGGTCTGGGTTGCCTCACTCAGGATGATCTTTCCCAGATTCATCCATTTGCCTGTAAATTTCATGATCAACATGCTTTCTTATAGACCTAGGACCACCAGCCCAAAGATGATACCACTCACAATTGTCTGGGCACTCCCACATCAATCACTAATGAAGAAAATGTCCTACAGGCTTGTCTACAGCCTAATTTTTTAATTAAAAATAGATTCTTAAAGTTCATCCTAAGTGAGGTATCCCAGAAGCAGAAAAACACATATGGCAAATACGCACTTATAAGTGGATATTAGACATATAATATAGGATAAACATACTAAAATCTGTACACCTAAGGAATCTAATCAAGAAGGAGAACCCTGGGTAATATGAACAATCTTCACTCAGAAAGACAAATGGGATGGACAGTGGAAGAGGGAGAAAACAGGGAACAAGACAGAAGCCTACCACAGATGATCACTTGAAAGACACTACCCAGGAGGGTATCAAAGCAGATGCTGAGGCTCATAGATAAACTTTAGACAAAGTGCAAGGAAAATTATGAAAGAAGGGGAAGATAGAAAGACTTGGAGGGGACAGAAGCCCCACAAGGAAAGGAAAAAAAAATTGGGTCTGGAGGTCTTTTCTAAGACTGATACTCCAATCAAGGACCATGCATGGAGATAACCTACAATCCCTGTACAGATGTAACCAATGGCTACTCAGTCTCCAAGTGGGTTTCCTAGTAAAGGGCAACTGGGATTATCTCTGACATGAACCTAGTGGCTGGCTCTTTGATACCTCCCTCTGATGCGGAAGCAGCCCTACCAGGCTACAGAGGAAGACAATGCAGCCAGTCCTGATGAGAGCTGATAGACTAGGGTCAGATGGAAGGGGAGAAGAACCTCCTTATCAGTAGACTTGGAGAGGGGCAAGGGAGAAGATGAAAAAGGGAGGGTGGGGTTAGGAGGGGATGAGAGAGGGGGCTACAGCTGGGATGCAATGTGAACAAAATATAATTGATATTAAAAATAAATTTAAAATACATTCTTTTCTCATACAATATAACCTGAATATAGTTTCTCCTCTCTCCACTCCTCCCTGTTCCTTCCTACCTTCCCTCACCTCCAGGCGAACCGACTCCTTTCTGCCTCTCATTATAAAAGGACAGGCTTTTAAGAGATAACAGCCAAGCATAACAAAATAAAGTATAATAAGGACAGAGCAAAATTTCATATTTACTTGGACACAACAACCCAATGGAAGGAAAGGAGTACCAAGGGCTAGCAAGAGTCAGAAACCAACTCATTCTTACAATCAGGAGTCCTATAAAAATACTAAGATAATAATAGCTATTACACACACACACACATTGGGCCTGGTATAGACCCCTGTGGGCCCTGTGTTTGATACTCCAGTCTCTGTGAGCTCATGCGTCTTCCTTAGTTGACTCAGAGGACTGTGTTCTCCTGGTGTTTCCCATGACTGTGTCTGACTCTCACAATCTTTCTGCTTACTCTTAATGGGATTCTTGAGGCCTGAGGGGAGAGAGTTGATGGAGACCTCCAATTTAGACTCTCTAAATATAGACTCTCTAAATATAGACTCTCTAAATTTATGTAGTCTAAATATATAAATATAGACATTAAATATAAATATAGACTCTAAATATAAATATAAAAATAAATATAGACCCTAAATATAGACATTATGCATTATGCAGGTCTCTGTACCCATTCTTATCTAGGGCTTTTGAGCTGGGATTCTCCTTCCTCTATTCCTATTATTCTTAGGTTTGGCCTTTTCAGTTTTCCAGATATCCTGGTTGTTTTGCATCAGGAATAGTTTAGATTTAACATTTTCTTTGACCAACATATCTATTTCTTCTTTCATATTTTCAATACCCGAGATTCTCTCTTCCATCTCTTGTATGCTGTTGGTGAAGCTTGCCTCTGTAGTCCCTGTTTGAATTCCTAAATTTTGCTTTCAAGAATTCACTCATTTGATATTTTATTTACTGCTTCTATTTCCATTTTCAGGTTCTGAACAGTTCTACTGATTTTCTTTAACTGTATTCTCTTGAAGGGATTTATTCATTTCCTCTTTAATGACCTTATCATCTTTGTATTGTTTTAAGGTTTTAAGGTTTTTTTCTTGTGCTCAGGCATGTTGGAATGTTCGGGGCCTTCTATGGTAGGATAACTCAGTTTTAGTAGAGACATATTGCTCTAGCTGTCATTGATTGTGTTCTTATGCTAGAATCTGGAAATATGGTTTTGGCATGATAATAGGCCTAGGTGCTCATTTCTGGATTCGTCTTTGTTGGGTGGGTAATTTGTTTCTTGGTTTCTGTTTCCTCTCTGGATTTTGGAGAATATGATGGCTATGTGTTGCCTGTTTTCCTGGCCTGTTCAGATGGTGTTGGAAGTTGAAATATAGAAAAGGCAGTGAGGAAGGGAGGCTAGGAAGGGATGTTTTGTTTGGATCTACTGGAGATATGGGTGAGATGGGGTAGGAAGAATCTGCAGCTGGTGTTCTGTTGCAACACTAGGAATGAAACTGACATATCAGGTCGGGGGTACCAGAAAGAACAGAGAAGGTCAACTGTAGCCTATGGAGAAATTTTCTTAGATGACTTCAGCTGGTGTCACGTTGACATAAAATTATCCAGCATGCCCTCTTTGATCCAAAATATCTTAATCACTAACTTTTAATTATCACCTTCATTTCATTTATATATATAAGATTTTTGTGCACTTGGATGCATACACTCCCCAGTCAATCAAGGGAGGAGCATATTCCTAACAATGAAGAATCACCTTCCAGGAGCTGGATACCACCGGTTTGATTGCATTGAAGCACACAACTTCTTTGAGTGTTGCTACAAATAGTGAGGTTCCCAAACTTACAACTTCAACATCGTCCAGAAACTGGTTAGAGATTCAGATCCCCAGGCTTCACCTAGACCAACTGACCCAGAAATTCTGAGTGTCAGCATGAAATGCTCTCTAGGGAATTCTGATACCGGCTCAAGTTTGAGCATCAGTAAGTTGAGGAAAAGCCATTCTTTATCACTACTGGAGAAGAATTGTAACAGCTGGCTACAAAGTAATCTTTATGAGGACAAGGTCATAGGAAGCATTCTGTACCCAGGTTCTGGCCAATGATAGTTCACACCACATGCAAGGTGCTCAGTGTCTAGCTTTCGGTCAGTTAAAGGCTATTTAGTTATAAGAGACTTACAGATATCACCATACAAATCCGTTCCTTGCTCAAGGCTAATTCATGGCCCTAAATTATGTCTACACTGGCACTCATTCTTGAAGCCAGGCTCAGAGCCACAACTATGAAGTACCCAGGAGGAGGCAGCAAAGCCAAGAACAGATGAGGCTATTGCTAAAGGACACTGAAACATAAACAAAACACCAATCTGAAAGACAAACATATCCTAGGAAGCCTGACCATGGCAAATGATTAAAAAATCAGGAAAAGTCCAAGTTGGTGTAAGCTGGGAATCAGATTTTATAGGAAAGACAAAGCCATAGAAATAAATCAGAAAGGCCTGGAAGCTAACCCATAATATTTTGTGCAAACTATTTTGTGGGCATTTTGTATTTGAACAAAATGAAATGCATGTTCTAATGAGTTAAGAAAAAATGACCCCATCCCCACAAACAGGAAGCAACAGGGCTGAAACGCAGATCCCATTGTCCTATACCTGAGCCTCTTCAGAAGGGCTGCCTCTCCTCAGGGGCTGTTCTTTTCTGCTATGGGCTTCCCTTCCTCTCTGTGTTCACATTTTTATTCCTACCGTATTGGTTTTAAATACTGCCAGGTCTGTTTTTAGGTCCTACATTGAAAGTCCCTTGACTTCTCATCTTTGAGGTCTCAATTCAAGTGCCCTTTCCTGGTGATGACCAGCCCTCTCCTCCCTTTGCCTTTTGTGTCCATTTCTTAGCAGACCAGAAACAAAGGCTCACAAACAGCTGGACTGTAAAATGTAGTCTTCCATGGTCCTAGGGGCATGAAATTCAGAGTTTAGGAGATGTGGCCCTGAAGGCTCTGATAAAGACTCTGTTCCATGCCTCTGTCCTAATCTCCAGTGACTGAGAAAAGTCCTTCGTGCTGCTTGTTTTGCAGATTACTTAGTCTAAGCTATGCCTTCATCATAGCATTCTCTTCCTTATTTGTCTTTACGTAGCACTGTTCTAAAGCTATGTCTCTGCTGGTTAGTCTTTTTGTCAACTTGACATATCTTGACTTACCTGGGAAGAGGAAACCTCAACTGAGAGATGCCTGTAGGTAAGTCTATGGAACATTTTCTTGATTAATGATGGATATGAGAGTGTCTAAGCCTTTGTTGGACATGCCACCCTTGGACAGGCAGACCCCTGGCTTGTACAAGAAAGTAAGCTAAGCAAACCATGGCGAGCCAACCAGTAAGCAGACTTTCTCCATACCTTCAGCTTCAGACCCCACTTTCAGATTTCTGTCTTGCTTGAGTTCCTGGCTTGGATTTCCTTACTGGACTTTCTTCCCCAAGTAGCTTTGGTCATGGTGCTTATCACAGCAACAGGAAGCAAAATCAGAAAAAGTCCAAATTTCCCCTCAGGACTGGGACCACCTGATCTCTTCTTAACATGATTCTATTTGCAAAGACTCTACTATCAAGTAAAGTCACATTTGTAGGATCCTTTGACATCATTAGGGGAAGCACAATCTAGTGCATACACTGTAGCATCTTATGTCTTTCCTATTTTATCTTCTTTGTAGATTTTATCACTGAACAAAGTACCTTGTTATTTTTATAAGTGTCTGTCCTCATTCTCTGCTCTACTCTATGACCACTGAACCCTTGATTCTTACAGCTGCCTTCTCTGTCTTGTTATTAACTCTACTGCCAGAACCTACAACAGGTACAACGAAGTACCGAGCAAAAACCTCCTAGGCAACTAGATGGACTTTCTCCAATGGGGTCCTTAATTATTTGAACCCAACTAACCACTCATAGAGACTATGGAAGTGGGATTTTTTTAATGTGCTCATGTGTTAAAGACTTGATAGCTAGCTTCAAGCACTAACAGAAGGTGGTGGGAAATTCAGAAGGTGGGAACACCTACTAAAAAGAAGTTAGGTTACCAAAGATGTGCCCTTGAAGAGTATTTTGAGACACTGGTCCCTTCCCTGATGCCTTTGTAGCCTAGTTGTCTTGTTCTCTCATATGGCTTCCTGCCATGATGTTCTTCTTCTCCCTAGTCCCTAAAACACTGTAATTAACCAACCATGGATTGACTCTAAAACCAAGAACTGAAATAATTTCTTTCTTTAAGTTGTCTGTCTCACTTATTTTGTCATAGCAATGAAAATCTAACATAATAACCTAAGTTTATACATCAGAAGTAGTTAACATAATATGTGTTCAGGAGGGTGGCTTGTACTTCCTTTAAGAATTAAGAACTGTGAAACTCATATCACAACTTCAGCAGGTACAGCCCAGAAGCCCAATGTATTTTAGTTTAAAGTTTGTTTTTGCTTCTGAAATAAGGTCCATGTAACCTAACCTGACCTCAATCTTGCTACATAGCTGAAGCTTACTTTGAATACCTGATCTTCCTATGTCCATCTTCTGAGTGCTGAGATAGTAGGTATGTACCATGATACCTAGTTCCCAATACACTTTGTGGTACAGAGTCCTATGTGGTATTTTATCCCTATAAAAATTTGCTACATTGGGTATACTTATAGTTTTACCTAATTATTGGTTGTTTATCTGCACTTCAGTTTTACTTGAGCTTCTATAATTTTATTTAATTAATCTGACAACTCTATGACATTGGCTTCAGACTGCTAGCAGCCCTATAGTCTTCTCTGTGGAGAAAGCCTTCTTGGGAAAGCATCATTTGCATAGGAAATATGTCAAGAGTCAAATATTGACAGTCAGGAAGATATACCAGGTACCTGGATTCAGTCATGGTTAAATATTTACTTTATTATATATATATATATATAATATTTACTATATCATATGTATATATATGTATATATATGCACATATTCCAGTAATTTTGGTTAATACATTCCTCTTTTGTTCTTTCCTAAACCTTCTAAAATTGAGTTTGAGTTATTTACAAATGAGGAACTCCTGGTAAACATGAGATACTTTATAATCAATGCCAATTCTTGTTTGTATGACCAACTGAAAATCCATATCTCTGTCTTTCTCATAGTCATCCCCCCTCTTCCCCCACTATCCATTCCAATGGCACCAAGTCTGTCTCCCATGGGTTTCGATTACCTCGCAGTGCATAAAATCAATGCAGTTTGATGCTAAAGTGGTTCCTTTTGATGGATAGTAGAAAATAAAGAGAGTAACAAAAATGGAAAAGATGGCAGAAAACTTTATTTTGCTATAACTAAGAACATCACCTAAGCCTCCAAAGAAATGGCCCCAAATTCTGGGTCTGATGCCACATACTTCTTCAGCAGCAGTGTCCTAGACTTTGTTTCCTTTTCCAGGGTTTAAGTGCAGACCCTGTGGACCAAAACAAGAGTGTCATTCAAAGGAAAGGTGTGCAATGCCAAGGAGGTACCCAAGATGGTATTAACTGTGGATACCTTGTACAGTGTATTTGCTGTGAAACTTATCCCTTTGATCCTGCCAAATAAATCCTCCTTATTGAAGTGAGAGCTGAGATGAATACTTTTCATTCAACCAGATTCTGGCTTTATAAAGTTCAACCCTTTTGTTCCAGGCAGAAGAGAGGAAAAAATAGAAGCCAAATCACAGTGCCAATCCTTTAGCATCTGGGCAAGAAGACAGAGCAATCTCAAGGTCTTACCAAGAGCTCAGTCAAATGGCAGGACATTGTCCTTCACCCAAATCAAACACTCAATATTCCAAGCCCACTATTTGACAAGCACACATTCTGTAACTGCATTCAGCATCTATTCATCCAGGAAATATTTATTAAGACATGGGACAAGTGCAAGGGAAATTTTTAAGCAAATATAGACATTTCTATATTATGCATGTTTGTGAACTCTCTGAAATAAACGCTGGGATGTATATTACAATTCATTTTAGCTAAAAGGCCATACAGTAATCATGTTGAACATTGTCCATGACACAGTAGTGTTGAAGGGTACATTTTTAGGAGGTAGGGAGGTCCAATGAGGATCCCACCCTACGGATGGAAGAAGGGACCACATAAAAGGGTTGCAAAGTACTAACTATGCTTTTTTTATACTTTATTTTCCTCTACCCTATTATGACAATATTTATCCAGGGATTCCAATAGTGAGGCACCATTTTGGAAGCATAGACTGGGCCTTAACCAAGTACTAAACTTGCCAACACCCACATTCATCTTGGAATGTTCACTTCTGGAAGTGTGTGAAGTACATTTCTATCATTTTTTATATACCTCAGCCTTTGTTATAGCAGCATGGGTGCATCTTCCTTGACTCTTGAATTCTCCCTAGCTGGAAAGATGGGTATTGTCTAAATAACTCATTGAATAGATAAAAGAAGTATTTCATTAAATGCCACTAAAGACAAAAGGACTTTATGAGGCTAAACAAGAGAGATTAAACTGCAATTATTAAAAATTTGAGCTACCCTTACCCTACTATATAGGTGCTGGTAGAAGCCATACTTTATTAGCATATGGATCCATTTGTTAACTGGAACTTTTTACCCTCTATGCAGAAGCCAATCCCAACTTTAGTACTGAATAGTCCTGTTATTCTCTTTCAGATATTCTGTTTACTTCTAGTACAAGAACCTATACCTGCTATACCTATTAGGTGAGGTTTAGAAGATCCCAGGACTGCAATCAGTCACCCTGGGCACTTGAGAAAGCAGCAGGCAAACAAGAACTCAACCTGGAATGGAGTAGGTTGTTATTTTGACTCCATCTGTGGGGCTAGCAGAATTTACTGAATTACAGAGTAGAATTAATACCATGCCCATCTGGTTAGCATTCAGAAGCTTCACACTTTGCTGATGATTCATGAGGTAGAAAGTCTGAGGTTTTAACTGCTTTGGATTAGCTTTTGTAATTTCTTCTTTAACGAGTCCAAACTGCTATGGCTTCTCTCCAAGTCAGATGGTCCCTATGATAGTTTGGTTTTAGACCCATTCACTACAGGCAGTGTATACAAACCCAGTGGTTGTGCTTTGTTCTCCCTATAGAACATACTGGCTGTTTTCCTAGATGTACAATATATGAAAAATATATGTAGAAACTTAAAAAGCAGCTTCCAGTTTGTTTGGATTTAGCATCTCAAGGCTTACTCAAAATTTTATTGATCAAAGGTAAAGATAATTCATTGTAAATGAGCTTAGTTGGGGAAAATGGCAAGAGGGCAGGCTCTTAATATCGAACACATGTGTGTCTCACACAGCCCAAAGGGTAGAACTCTGCAGAAGCACACACAGTCCTAAAGTAGAAATTGGGTAACTGTCATGAAATAGGATGACTACAAATCAGTCTACATCCCTTCCTCTCCAATGTTCTCTGCATTACCTAATTTATTAGATTTATTTTATTTGTTTGTTTGTTTGTTTATTGCAGTTTTTTCACTTTGTATCCCAGCTGTAGCTCCCTCCTCATCCCATCCCAATCTCACCCTCCCTGCTATGCCCCTCCCCGAGTCCAATGATAGGAGAGATCCTCCTCCCCTTCCATCTGACCCTAGCCTATCAGGTCTCATCAGGACTGGCTGCATTGTCTTCCTCTGTGGCCTGGTAAGGCTGCTCCCCAACACGGGGAAGTGATCAATGAGCAGGCCACTGAGTTCATGTCAGAGACAGTCTCTGTTCCCATTACTAGGGTACTCACTTGGACATTGAGCTGCCGAGGGCTACACCTGTGTAGGGATTCTAGGTTATCTCCAGGCATGGTCCTTGGTTGGAGTATCAGTCTCAGGAAAGACCCCAAAAAGGGCCCAGATTTTTTGGATCTGTTGCTCTTCTTGTGGAGCTACAGTTCTATCCAGGTCTTTCTATCTCCCCCTTCTTTTATAAGATTACCTGCACTCTGCCCAAAGTTTGGCTATGAGTCTCAGCACCTGCTTTGATACCCTTCTGGAAAGAGTATCTGAGAAGCTCCTGTCCTGTTCCCTGTTTTAACCCTTTTCCTAGTTCCCACTATTAGCCTGCAAATTTCATGATTTATGTGTTTTTAATTGCTGAGTAGTATTCCATTGTGTAAATGTACCACAATCTCTGTAGCCATTCCTCAACTGAGGGACATCTGGGTTGTTTCCAGGTTCTAGCTATTACAAATAAAGCAGCGACGAACATAGTTGAGCAAATGTCCTTGTTGTATACTTGAGCATCATTTGGATATATGCCTAGGAGTGGTATAGCTGGATCTTGAGGAAGCACTATTCCTAATTGTCTGAGAAAGTGCCATATTGATTTCCAAAGTGGTTGTACAAGTTTACATTCCCACCATATATGGAGGAGGGTTGCCCTTCCTTAAGTATTTCTCTGCCATTCCATACTCCTCTATTGAGAATTCTTTTTTTTTCTCTATTGAGAATTCTATGTTTAGCTCTGTACCCCATTTTTAATTGGCTTACTTGGATTCTTACTTTTTAAAATTTATTTATTTTTATATCAATCAGAGGTTAGGTACTTTGCATCCCAGGCTTAGCACTCTCCTTCCTTCCCACCCTCCCTCTCCCTCCCTCATCTCCCTCCTCCCTGCCCCCTCCAAGTCCACTAACAGGGGAGGACCTCCTCCTCTTCCATCCAACCCCAGCTCATCCTGTCTCCTCAGGGCTGGCTGCAATGTCCTCCCCTGAGATCTAGCCTATCTGTCACTCCCCGGCTTGTATGGGGGAGGGTCAAAGAGTCAGCCATCAAGTTCATGACTGAAACAGTCCCTGTTTCCCTCACTAGGGTTTTCAGTCTGACACCGAGCTATCATGGGCCCCATCTGAGTGGGGGATCCAGGCCACATCCACGCATGGTCCTTGATTGTACAAACCGTCTCATACAAGACCCCTGTGCCCTGCTCAGTTTGGTCTTTGTGGAGCTCTTGTTCTCCCCAAGTCTCATCAACCTCCCCCATGTCTATCATTACTTCTCACCCTCTGCCAAAGGCTTGATCGGGAGTCTTAATATCTGCTCTGATACACCTCTACATTGACCTGCCCCAAAGGTCCTCCTTGGCATGCTCCTGTCCTGTTGCTTGTTTTCTCCTCCATTCAATGTCCATCCAATTTGTTCATCCAAACGAGCACTGATCATACCAACCTGGGTCCTCCTTCCTGTATATCCTCCCTAGGTGTGTAGATTTCAGCTTGACCTTCCTATCCTATAGGTCTATATAAGAGAGTATATACCATAGGTTTCTTTCTGCTTTTGGGATACCTCAATCAGGATGACCGTTTCCAGGTCCCACCATTTGCCTGCGAATTTCATGATTTCCTCCATTTTAATTGCTGAGTAGTATTCTATTGTGTAAAAGTACCACAATTTCTGTATCCATTCCTCAACTGAAGGACATCTGGGTTGTTTCCAGGTTCTGGCTATCACAAATAAAGCAGCCACGAACATAGTTGAGCAAATGTCCTTGTTGTGTACTTGAACATATTTTGGATATATGCCTAAGAGTGGTATAGCTGGGTCTTGAGGAATCACTATTCCTAATTGTCTAAAAAAGCACCAAATTGATTTCCAGAGTGGTTGTACAAGTTTGCATTCCCACCAGCAATGGAGAAGG
>CM053744.1:100864412-100892108 GCA_028658305.1 Pachyuromys duprasi | reverse complement strand
TTTTTTTAAGTTGGGAAAATTTTCTTCTATGATTTCCTTAAAAATATTTTCCAGTCCTTTGAGCCTGGAGTCTTCTTTTTCATCTATTCCAGTTATTCTTAGGTTTTGTCTTTTGTTGGCATCCTTAATTTCTTGGATGTTTTGTGTTTGGGATTTTTCTGATTTTCTATTTTCCTTGAGTGAGTTATCCATTTCAGCCAGCGTATCCTCTGCTCCCGAGATTCTCTCTTCCATCCCTTGTATTCTATTGGTGATGCTTACCTTTGTGGTTCCTGTTCTTTTCTCTAAGTTCTCCAGTTCCAGGTTCTTCTCCCTTTGTGTCTTCTTTATAGATTCTAATTCCATTTTCATGCTTTGTACCGTTTCGTTCAACTGATTGACTGTGTCTCCCATTTTGGTTGTTTCCTCTCTGTTTATCTTTGATTGTTCCTCTATGTGGACAGTTAAATTCTTCTCCATTTCTTTGAGGGCTTTGTTCATTTCCTCTTTTTGTCTCTCCTTTTGTTCCTCCAATATCTGCATAATCAAAGCTTTAACCTAATTTTCCTGTGTCTCCGCTGAATTAAAATCTCTACTGCTTTTGAGTGTTTCTGGTGGGGCCCTGGTGTCCTGATTTTTGTTGGGTGAGTTCTTTCTCCAATTTCTGGGCATTTGTTTATATATAATCCGGGAGCTGTTTGTGCTTTAAGGCTGTACTTCAGTCTGAAACTGTCAATCTCTTGTGTCAGGAGTATTCTTCAAGAAGATCAGGGATTTCCAGTGGGTTTGTTAGTGTGTGTTGTGGTCTCAGTTGAGCTCTGTTGTGGGCTCTGTGTGCCCAGCTTCGTGCTCTGTGCTAGAAGCTGTGAGCACTGCAGGCTGGTCACCCCTCTGGTCTGGAGGCTTTACTCCTCACTCTGTGCTAGAGTCTGTGTGTCCTGGTTTGAGATGTCAGCTGTGTGCTTAGCCCTAGGCTTGCTGCTAAGAGCTCTCCCCTGGGCTGGAGATGTGGTGCCCCTTCTGGGCCAGGAGCTGTGTACACTGTCTGAGATGATATTTGGGGCACACACAGTGGGTTTGGATTGGTTGCAAGCGTTACTGAGTGGTGTGCACCAGCTGTATGCAGGCCTGTCTGAAATAGTGTCTGAGGCCATCTCTGTCTGGCCGGTGGATACACACAAGGACTGAGGTTTTTGCTGGTGGACGCGTTTTTGCCTGCCGTACACCCGTGGGTTGAAGCAGAACCCGGGTCCTTCCCAGACTTGCCCGCGGACTCACACAGGGACTGAGGTTTTGGCTGGCGGACACGTGCAGTGTGTGCCCGCAGTGTACAGGTCAGTTAAACCGGTACCCGGCTACTCCTCAGACTGCCTGGGAGACTCTGTGATCCAGTCTATTATGGCGGCTGCGGGTGCCCAGCGCTGCTTCTCTTTCAGATCAGAGCTGTGCGCCGCTGGTCACCGGGAGATTTTTCCAGGTAATAACTGGGTGTCCCTAGGGTTTTCCCACTTGATTTTCTCACCGTAGGAGTTCTGCTCACCTGGCAATCACAAATGCTGGTGTTTTAGGTCCCAGAGTTCAATCTCCTGGTCACTGCGTTGTTTCTGCTGTCCTACTCCTCAGACACAGTGTCCTCTCGTGGCAGCCATCTTGGATCTCCGGTTTCTTACTTTTAATCTTCTTGAGTTCTTTATATTCTGGATATTAGCCCTCTGTCAGATATAAGGTTGGTGAAGATCTTTTTCCAGTCTGTAAGCTGTTGTTTTATTCTGATGACAATGTCCTTTGCTTTTCAGTTTCATGAAGTCCTATTTATTGATTGTTGGTCTTAGAGCCTGTGCTGTTGATATTCTGTTCACGAAGTTGTCTCCTGTGCCAATGAGTTCAAGGCTCTTCCCCACTTTTTCTTCTAACAGATTTAATGTGTCTGGTTTTATGTTGAGGTCTTTGATCCACTTCAATTTTACTTTTGTGTAGGGTGATAAGTAGCATTCTATTTGCATTTTTCTACATGTAGATATCCAGTAAGACGATCACCATTTGTTGAATATACTGCCTTTTTTCCATTGTACGGTTTTGCCTTCTTTGTCAAAATTCAAGTATCCATAGGTATGTGGGTTTATTTCTGGGTCTTCTATTTGATTCCATTCATCCACCAGTCTGTTTCTATGCCAGTCCCATGCAGTTTTTATTACTATTGCTCTGAGATCAGGGATAGAGATACCTCCAGAAGATCTGTTGTTGAACAGGTTTGTTTTGCAATTTTGGGTATTTTGTTTTTCCATAAGATATTGAGAACTATTCTTTCAAGTTCTGTAAAGAATTGTGTTGGCATTTTGATGGGAATTACAGTGAGTCTGTAGATTTTTGTTGGATGTATTCTTATGCCTGCCTCTAGCCATCTGATGGTCGGTAGCCTTTTTTTTGTTCCTGGAGTCCGTACTTCAGACTGGGTCTGTCTGTCTCTGGGGCCTGGAGTATTCTTCAGGACAATGAGAAGGGCCAACAATTCAAGAGTGGATTTTGGTGTTTCAGCTGTAGTTAAGGGGAGAAGATCGCAGGCCCATGTGCCCAAATGCAGGAGTGTGAGTGGAATTGTGCCTTGAAGTACAGGGTCCTAGAGCCTGTCGACGGCAGGAAGGGTGGAGCTTAAGTGCAGGAGGGGGTGCTGGTGCTGTTTGCAGGTGCAATGTGCTTGCGTAGGTGCACTGAATACCTCAGTGGCCTGCAGGCCTTTTGTACTGTTCTTCTGGTATTCAGATGTGTCTGGGCTCCCAGCACTGTTTGCCTGGACTCCACTGGTAGAGCCACAGAACAGGGGATTCAATGTTAAGAATACTCTTCCATGGATCCCTATGTTGCCCACAGTAGATGTTTGGGTGTAAGGGATCTGATGCCTGGCTGCTAGCACAGAGGGACTCTGGATCTGGGGCTCACTCACTTGAAGGGACACTCACTCAGTTAAAGGACTAATTGTAAAGTACAGGGGTTCCCCCTGTTCTCTACTCTCAATTTTGGGCCCACAAGGACAAATGAGAGTGTAGGAGATCCATCAGCTCAGTGGTGTCCATTGTTTAGTCATCAGGCAGAGAGACCAGTACTTGGGGCAGTAGATTACTGTCTCAGTCCCCCAGAACAGAGGCTCCTGCTTGGGACAGCCACCTCTGCCTTCTCAGTCACTGAGCACGGGGCTCCTGCTATGGCTAGCTGCTGCCCTGCCACAGCCACAGCCACAGACCTGGGAAGCCTATACTGCAGCAGCCTCAGCCAACTCAGTCACCGGGCATGGAGGCTCATGCTTGGGGCAACGCCTGCCACCTCCATCAAGCAGGAGGCCTATGCAAGCAAGGGCAAATATGAAGTGCAGGGGAGTTGAATATTCACAACTCTCAGTCCCTGGAGATGTCCATGGGTGACCTGGATACAAACTATCCTAGCTCATGGGTTGTCCCCTCTCACCCAGGAAGCCTCGATGTTGATGTTCTGGCTTCAGCTGTTCCTCTACTCACCAGTTTTGGAATTTCAGCTCCTGTGCCCCTCAGATACAGTGTGCACTGGTCACTGCCATCTTAGACTCCCATTAGCTTATGCATTTCTTTTTTCTGCAGAAAAGCTGTCTCTTTCAGCTCTGAGTCAGAGATAGAAAATGACCTCAATGCCTGCATCCCATACCTTCACTTTTAGTATTAGCATAACTGTCATTCCCTCCTACAATCTAAAATATAGGCAAATACTTTAAACAAACAAACAAATACATATCTAAAATCAAAGGACATGACTGCTCCTAGTTTTGGTGGAAGAGACAGTTTATCATAGATAAAAGTGAGAAGCAGAGGTGGAGACATCTGGGAAAGTCCCTTAGGAGACATGAGCCTGAGCCATGTGAGAAGGGGAGGAGGGTAAGGAAAGGAAGGAGAGGGAAATCAGGTGCAGCAGCCAAGAGAGCAAATGATAAAAATGGCCAGGTAACCAAATGGCTGGATTGTATAGGGAACAAACTCTTTGGAAAGGAACCTAGCTCCTGGGCTGATGATTTAGCGTAGGTGTACCCTGTAACAGGTAGGAAATGGGGGTTGTTGGGAGAACTCAGAGGCCAAGTCCACTTTTATGTGTTAAACAGGTACCTCAGCCATTAGTTTCAGGGTTTGAGACATAAGAACATTCACTTAACCATCTACTTTATACTTTGTTCTGCACCTATTCAAATATCTTCCCATTGTACTGAGTCTCACAAATGCCGCAGTTCAACATTATTAGGGTCTCACAGTGAAGCCCCCAAAATGTCAGATCTCATCACACCTGTGATGTACATAATTTAAAAGTCAAGAATATCAAACCCAAATGTCACTTTTACTATTGTAGGTATATGTTCATATATGTGGGAAGAGTCGTATGAGTAAAGGGGAGATGGGGGGTGTATTTTGTGAATGGTAGAGGTCAACTGTAGATTTTTTCAGTCATTTTCCATCTTTTTTTTTAATTATCAAGTTAGTTAGTTAGTTAGTTAGTAAGTTAGTTAGTTAGTTAGTTAGTGTATGCGTTTGCTGTGTAGAGAAAGCAGGTACCTTGCAATGTGTGCGGAGGACAGAAGACAACTTACAGGAATTGATTTCTCCTTTTACCTCAGGTCTTGAGGCCCCACAGCTAGCGCTTTCACTTCCTGAATCAACTCTCCAGCCCTCCACTTTTTGAGACAGGCTCTCTTACCAGCCTGGGGCTTATGGATTCATTAGAAAGGGGTGCCCAGAGCACTCCAAGGTTCCTCCTATCTGTGCCTCTCCAGCACTGGGATTATAGACACATGCACTACACACCAGCTTCTTTAGGCATTGAGGTAGGGCCCTCATGCTTGTGGACAAACACATTAGTGAGTCATTTCTCCAGGCCCATTTTCACTACTAATGAAGTTGAAGATGAAATGCATGAGTTCTAGTGAACCCTCCTACACTAAACCTCAGCACTGAAGCACTCTCTGACAGACAGTTATCAGGTTAGGTCTCAAGTGCCCTGCAGAGTGATGGCTCTTTGCTTCCAGGAGCCAATTAGAATTTCCTTATCCTAAGGGTAGCTCCTTCTCAGGGAGAAACTGCAAGAGCTCCGTTGAGAAGGATCGCTTTGCTACACCGAAATTTACAAAAGAGATAAATCACTTCCTTTCCCCAGGGCAAGTACCTGAAGAGGCATAGAGAGGCCATAAGTGGTCTAAC
The DNA here is from genome assembly GCA_028658305.1 of Pachyuromys duprasi. Classification (NCBI taxonomy): domain Eukaryota; kingdom Metazoa; phylum Chordata; class Mammalia; order Rodentia; family Muridae; genus Pachyuromys; species Pachyuromys duprasi. The sequence goes on along the minus strand of CM053744.1, from coordinate 100,886,922 downwards.
TCAGCAAGGTTCTCCCCTGGGGGAAGTCCTCAAAACAGGAAAGCAATTCCGTTCCCAATAATAATGGTTGTTATTCTATGATTGTTTTATTTGAGATTATTGTTGGTTGTCTGAACCTTGTTATTATTCTCTGATTGTTTTATTTGGAGTTGTTGGTTGTCTGCATTGTAGGGGATACAAATGTAGTAACTGCCAACACATGCTGAGCAAGCTTCCTTAGTGTATCCCATTTTTATTCTTTCTAAGTTGCATAAATTCACAATTTCTCATTTTAAGTTGCAGTCCATTTCTTTTATTTGTGTAGGTATATTTTTCTGTTAATATTTGGGAGATTTAAAGTTTTGCTTTTTGTAGTTGTTGTCCCAGCTGCCTTTGATACTTTAATACCCCTCTCTTCCCTAGTCAGTGTATATCAATACCCTATTGTATGGCAAAATAAGTACATTCTCCCTTACTTTCCTTCTTTCTGTCCGTTGCCACCTAATTTTCATTAAATATCAGTTTTTAATTTATTATTGTGTTTATGTGATGGGAGTTGGAGCACACAAACCATGGCAGCCATGTGGAGGTCAAAAGACAATTTTGTATAATTGGGTTTCTCTTTTAATATTCAGGCAGGTTTCAAGAATAGAACACAGGTATTCAGGCATATGTGGAAAGCATCTTTAATGGCTGAGCTACCTTTATGCACCTATTAATTATTTCATTTATTCATTATCTTGTGTGTGTAGAGTGTGAGGACTACCATGTTATTTTAAATATAGTGTGTTGTATATTAGCTTTAAATGATCTCTGTTGGCCTACAACTATAAAAAAAAATAAGGAAGGCAACACATACGACCATGGCTTATCACTTTTCCCTTCTCCTGCAGCTTTCCCTACTTAAATCATTTTTACGTTATGAAACTTTCTATGTTAATCTATCTACTGGCAGTCCATGGAGAGGATTCTGAAATTTTCACTACTTCTTCCATTCCTCCTGAGGTTCATGGTCTGGCTTCTTCTAGCTCTGGGGTTGGGTGTGTTACACTGTAAGCTACTGCATGCTTCAGGAACACAGTTCTTCACCTTTATCCACACAATGATTCAGTTCAGTGGCATAAAAACATTCTATTGTTTTTTTTCTATATATTTTCTCCATGCCCTTTTAGATGAAAAATACTTAGACTGGTCAGATAACTTGATAATTTTCATACTCACGTTAAGGACTGATTCTTCTTTTAAAAGTCCAGAAATCCAATTAACATATGTCTCTGAGTGCTTGGTTCTATGAAAATTCTCCTAGTATGTTTTCACTTTTACAATACATAGGTACTAGACAGATGTATGATAAAAAATTGATAGACAGATGATAGGAAAATAGGTACATAGATAAATAGATGGCTATCTAATTTCTAGAAACTTGTAGAGAATTATAATTTGCTTATTTTTTTATCTTAAAAGAATTTCTTACCTCTTTGTTAAAATGTATACATCTTGGGGGACATGAAGACTGAAGTGACCACCTCCTAGCCAGGTAGGAGTAGTGGAAGGAGGGGAACAGCAACCCAGCCACAAACCTGTCATCCGAAATGTATGCTGCCTACAAGTGCAGGGATTAGGGAACAAAGACTGAGGGAAAGTCCAAACAACAATTGGCTCAACCTGAGACCTACCCTGCGATAGAGAGTCAGCCGTTGACACTAATAATGATAATCTGCTGTGCATACAGACAGGAGCCGAACTTGACTGTAGTCTGGGAGGCTCCAGCCAACAGTGGATCTAAAAAGATGATGGGATTTGCAGCCAAGCATGGGGTGGAGCTCCTGGGGTCCTATGGAAGTGTTGGTAGAAAAATGGAATGACCTGGATGGGACAGGAAACTCACAAGAAGACCAAGAAGACCAACAGAGAAAACTAACCCAGTCCCATGGGAGCTTTCAGAGACATCAACTAAGGAGCATGCATGGTCTGGACCTAGGCCCCCTGCACACATGTAGCCCATAGGTGGGTTAATCTCCATATGGGGTGCCTGATGAGTGGTGGGTGGAGGCTGTTTCTAACACAGACTCTCTTGCCTGGTTTTAGATAACTTCCCCCTTGTAGGGTTGCCTTGCCTGGCCTTGGGGTGAAGATATGCTCAGTCCTGATGTGACTTGATGTGCTGGGGAAGGTTGATGTGAGGGGAGGGTGACTCTCCCTTTTTGGGGGAAAAGAGAAAGAGGAAGGGAAAAAGAGAGATGAGGAGGGAGAGGGCACCCTTGGATTGGAATGTAAAATAAATTAAAAAAGAAAAGAAAAATAAATTTTAAAAATGTATACATCTATTACCATTTTGTATCTCCTTTATTTCTATCTTTAAGATTTATTTTTATTATAAATGCACAAGTATTTTCCTGCAAATAAATTTGTATCCATATGTGCAGTGTCAATGAGGTCAGAAGAGGGCATCTGATCCCCTGAAGAAATAGTTACAGATAATTGTGAGCCAAAATGTGATTGCTGTGAATTGAACCCATGTCCTCTACAAGGTCAACAAGTTATTTTTACTACTGAACCACCTCTCTGGTCCCTATTGTTGTTACTGTATCATAAAGCTATTTTAATCCTCAGTTGTAGACTATTTCAGTTAAACAACATTTCTCAACCTTCTCCTCAATTCATCTTATGTTTTCAGGTATTCCTTATGTGGCTCTTCCAGTAGAGAAATTGTATTCCTCTGATGGTTTTATTTTTATTCTTTTTTTGCTAAAGTTCTGCCGGCTCACATTTAAACTCCACTTTTATCATCCTTGTTGTTCATGGCCTATTGTATATTTGTCTTTATGGTCTCCAAGGGAATGTCTGCAGTAACAGGGCTATGAGGGAATAAAATCAGCATCATAGCTCCTATTTCCAGAGTCTACTAGTCCCATCTGAAGCCCAGTACTACAAGGGTCGGATTTAGGAACAATTCACCATAAGGAAACTTAAGGATAATTCCCAGCCTCCATTCAATATTAGTCTCTAGTGATAAAGTTCATTCAGACACTGAAAGTATCAACACTTGATATGCTTCATCTTTCCATTCACCTTGGTTCTGAACCCAAGTCTCACATGTGTCTTACTGGCAAAATCTCACATCAAAAACTGTGGCTTCAGCTAAGGAAGCAGAATTTTAATACTACCAAGTGTAAAAGAGCAGATAAAAAAAAACTTAGAGTAGATGGCAGGTACTGTTCAAACAATCCAAACAGGTTCCAGTTCTCGCTAGCTCTCAGCACTGGTCCTCCAGCTGTAGCCCTAAATACCGTCTTTTTAGCCTTTGTGCCTAACTCAGGGTCCTCTCACCTACCTATGTTACTCAATATCTATCATATTATCATATTAACCCCCATTTCTGCTGAAAAGGACTCAGAAGTTTCAACAACAACAAAAAAAGGTAGAATATATTCAAGGTTTACAACCAATAATGGCAGAATTGAGAGTTGTCCTCAGAGCCTGACTCTAAATATTATTATCTTTCTTCTGCCTATTGAATCAATGAACTTTGAATATGTTGCTTAAACTGAGACAAGTATCATCCTCTCCAGAACAGGTAACATATATAGGGTACTAACGACAGTGTCTCAGAGAGGCCATCTTGGATTGCACTCTACTCTGCTCTGTGACCTGATGGTTAATGCTGTGGTGAGCCTAATTGAAAGGTATACATCACATTCGTGGCTTTTATGAAATAGCATCTTACCATTTTCTATACTGTGTTTTGCTTATATGAACCAGCAGTCACTTTCCCCTCATTATTAATGGTCACTTTGTCCTGAATCTCTGAAAGAAATCTCCTGGCTCCTGAAAGAAACAGGGCTTATACAATCAGCAAACACTGACTGGAGTTTTCTCTGATCCAAAAATTTTCTTGAACTATGCTTTCTTACATGACTATTACAGAGACAAACTCTGATTCCTGTGAGTACCCCTGATTTTTTGTGCCCTCCCTTTTACTGTTCCCTCTATCTGTACTGTCCCTCTCTTTTCCACCCTTAAGTATACACACATAAGCATTCTCAACTTAGCTTACAAGATTTATCCCAGATAGTTTTTTTCTCCAACATCTCTATTGAAGCTTCAACCAATTACAAATGAGTTCCCTTATATTTTAATCAATTTGACATTTCTATCTTACAACATCACCAGCTTTCTACTTGACCTTAGTTAAATGTGATATACATTGAATTACATTTTACTCCACTGTGATACGATGTATCTAAACTAGTGCCATGGCCAGGAGTGCAGGGCTTTGGGAATGGATCAGTGTGGCTTGCTTTGGCTAACAGTTGAAGTGTACTCACATGGTTGGTCCTGTCTTATAGTATATCTGAATTTTTTCAGAAGGATACTCTCAGGATAAATGCTGCTCCAAAAAGCTTGAGAAGCACATGGAACTCATCTGAACTCAATCAGACCCAGATCAATCTGTATCAATGAAGTCATAACCAGTACAAGGTATGTGTGAGCAAAAAAGAAAAAGATGCAAACTGTTAGTATTGGCTACTATGGTTTTACTAGTTTATTTATATTTATCCAGTGCCATTAGTGTGGTTTGAGCATCTGCACTCCTAGAAAGCAACTATTCCTTTATATTTAGTGATAATATGTCTGAATATTGTAGGATCCTTACTACATATCATGTGAAAAGGCTGAAGCTCAACAATACATAAGTATGCTGTCTAAAGTTATATAATAAAGTTGAAGTGGAGATGTCATTCAAGACCAAGTGATTAGAACTTCAATACAATATCCATCTCTACAATAGATATTCAAGAAAATATTGAAGTATAGGAAAAATGAAGGAAAAGAAAAGATTAAAGAAAATAAAAGAACCCTTTTTAAATTTTGCTATATTTTAAATATTTCTATATGTGTTACTGAGTTCCTTTAAAGTAAATTGTCATCATAATTCATATTTGTGAATTTATTATTTTGACTTATCAAGAGTCATTCCTTAAAACATTTGACTACCTGTTATGGAGTACCTCTTCCATTGTGTCTGTGGAAGGACACACATCTGGCCAGGCCCTCCCACTAAAAGGCCCTTCCACTATAGGCCTTCTTTACCCTATTTTGATTCGAAAGGGTGTGCTCATTTCTCACACTGGCCACTTGGCTTCTGTTTCAAGAATCCAGGAATAAAATGAAAATAGGAGCTACAGCCAATCATCATAGGAAAAGTGTGCATTTCAGAAGTGTCACTTGGAGAATATAGTTGGTGTTCACACATCACCTCCTTGAACTCCTTGTCTTGGAGCTCTCCATATTTTTTCAATAATATCTTTACATACTGTGCATTGATGTGGTGGTGATGGAGGTGGTCGTGGTGGTGGAGGTCATGGAATGAATGACTCTGTTTGGTTTATTTATTTATTTATTTATTTATTTATTTATTTATTTATTTGTTTATTTATTGGCTGATTGATGGAGTCCCTAAAACCTTCCTCATAAGTATAGAAGTCACATGAATTGGCCTGCCTTCCTGAGGAAAGCTCCCAGGCCTCAGGATCATACAGACTCTGGCCCACAGCTATACCTGACTTCCCAAGGAGACCTGCTGGAACTGGACCCCAAGATCATCAGTTGATAACCCCTGACTTCAATCCCTTGCCTGGGATCCAACTGGGACATAGCCAGCAGAGCTTACTCTTCCCTGAATTTTAGCCTCTGGACCATGGCTTTACCTCTTCCCACAGGGAGCTCCAGGGTCCCAGGATCCTCAGCCTCTTGCCCAAAGCTCCAACTTCCTTCCCAGGGGAGCCTGCTGGGGCCTTAGGAACATAGAGTTCCAGTTTCTAGCCCACAGCCCTAACTGCCTTATGAGCTTTTGCACTCCAGGATCATCCAGCCTCCACTCAGGGTGCTACCTGTCTTCCCTGTAGAGACCTGTAGGCATCAGAAACAACCAACCAACACCAGGGACAACCAGATGGCAAAAGGCCAGCATAAGAACAACCAACAAAAGCTAGTGCAGTACAGCACCACCAGAACCCAGCTGTCCTATCACAGCAAGCCCTGGATATCCTAACACAACCTAAACCCAAGCAAACAACCTTAAATGTATTCTTATGAAGATGATAAATGGGGAGATAAATAAAACCCTTAATGAAATACAGGAAAATACAATCAAACAATGAGAGACCTTTAAAAGGGAAATGTATAAAGCCCTTAAAGAAATACAAGAAAACACAATCAAACAGGTGAAGGAAATGAATAAAACAGTTCAATGAATAAATGAATAAAACAGAGCTGAAAAAGGAAATAAAAACAATAAAGAAAATACAAAGTGAGGGAATCCTGGAGATGGAAAACTTAGAGAAGAGAACAGGAACTACAGATATAAGCATTATCAATTATCAACAGAATATAAGAGAAGGAGAAGAGACTCTCAGATGTGAATGATACAATTGAAGAAATCCATACATCTGTCAAAGCAAATGTTAAATCTTGAAAAGTTCCTGACACAAAACATCCAAGAAATCAGGGACACTATAAAAAGACAAAACCCTGGAGCTGCAGAGGTGGCTCAGAGGTTAAGAGCACTGGCTCTTCTTCCAAAGGTCCTGAGTTCAATTCCCATCAACCATATGGTGGTTCATAACAATCTATAATGAGATCTGGTGCCCTCTTCTGGCATGCAGGTCCACATGCAGGAATCTAAAAAATAAATAAATAAGTAAATAAATAAACATAAAAACTCAAGAATAGTAGAAATAGAAGAAGGCAAAATTTCTTTGCTCCAACGACCAGAATATATTTTCAACAAAACAGTAGAAGAAACAATAGACAGCCTACACATATGGAAACTGAACAACTCTCTATTCAATGGCCAGTGGGTCAGGAAAGAAATGAAAAAATTAAAGACTTTCTAGAATTCAATGAAAATGAAGACACAACACACCCAAACTTATGGAACATAATGAAAGCAGTGCTAAGGGGTACATTCATAGCACTAAATGCCTTTATAAATAAATTGGAGAGATCTCATACTAGCAATTTAAAGGCACATCCAAAAGCTCTAGAACAAAAAGAAGCAAACACACCCAAGAGCTAATCAAACTCAGCATTGAAATCAGTAAATTAGAAACAAAGAGAACAACACAAAGAATCAACAAAACAAAGAGCTGGTTCTTTGAAAAAAAATCAACAAAATAGATAAACCCTTAGCCAAACTAACTAAAAGGCAGAGAAACAGTATTCAAATTAAAAGAATCAGAAACAAAAAGGGGGACATAACAACAGACACTGATGAAATCCAAAGAATCACTAGGTCTTATTTCAAAAACCTGTAATCCACAAAATTAAAAAATCTAAATAAAATAGATGATTTTCTTGATAGATACTACTTACCAACTCCAAATCAAAATCAGGTAAACAATTTAAATAGACCTATAACCCCTAAGGAATTAGAAACAGTCATTGAAAGTCCCCCATCCAAACAAAGCCCTGGGCTAGATTGTTTTATCTCATAATTCAACCAGATTTTCAAAGAAGAGCTAATACCAACAGTCCTCAAACTATTCCACAAAAATAGGAACAGAAGGAACATTGGCAATTTCATTCTAGGAAGTCACAGTCACCCTGATACCTAAACCACATTAAGACCCAACCAAAAAAAAAGAATTTCAGACCAGTTTCCCAGAACATTGTTGCAAAAAAAACCTATTATACTCGCAAGCTGAATCCAAGAACACATCAAAAACATCCTCCATCATGATCAAGAAGACTTCATCCCAGGGATGCAGGGGTGTAGAGGAAATTTTGGTTTCTTTAAAGACTCAGTTGTTATGAAACAGGTTTTTGTTTTAATCCAAATTGTGGGAAGTGCTTTTAGTTGTCCACAGCTAATAATAGCTTCATGTGGCTCGGCTCAGAGTGGGGTATAGTCTTTGCCAGCTGCAGTTAGTTTAACTCAGTTTAATTCTGAGGGCTCTGAGAGGGTATTAATACCAGAGCCCACAGAGAGAAGAACAAAGCTCTGAGAGAGAGGGGGAAAGGGAGAGAGAGAGAGAGAGAGACAGAGAGAGAGAGAGAGAGAGGGAGAGAGAGAGACAGAGTACTGTTGGCTCTCTAGACTGCTGGATATCCTGATGACGGAGATTGTATTGTTCCAAATAACTCTATGACCACAAAGAGCCAGAAGTAGTCTAAAGAACTCTATAGCCCCTTTCTCCTCTAACCTTCTTTCTCTCCTACCTACTGTTGGGGATTGGAAGGTATTAGGAGGAATAAAGGGTAGAGAAGGTAGTTAGAGGCAACAGAAACCCAATTAAAATAGAATAGAAAGTAGTACCAACAAAGAGGTGGTTCAATATTCAAAAATCCATCAACATTACCCACCATATAAACAAACTGACAGAAAAAAAATCCACATGATCATCTCATTAGATGCTGTAAAATCCCTTGATATAATCTAATGCACTTTCATGCTAAAAGTCTTGGAGAGATCAGGGATACAGGGCTCATGCCTAAACACAATAAAGGCAATATACAGCAAGCTTATAGTCAAAATCAAATTCTTAAATTAATTAATTTATTTTTATTAATTACAACACGCCAGGGAGTAACAGCCTGGCTAGATCCCAGGGGAGGACATTGCAGCCAGCCCTGAGGAGACAAGAGGATCTGGGGTCTGATGGAAGGGGAGGAGGTCCTCCCCGGACAGTGGACTTAGAGCAGGCGGGGAGGAGATGAGGGAGGGATGGGGTGAGTGAGAGGGAATGAGGGAGGGGGCTACTCCTGGGATGCAAAGTTCCTAATCTGTGATTGATATAAAAATAAATAAATTACATTTAAAAAATTTATTCTTTTTGTATTCCAGCTGTAGCCCCCTCCCTCATGCCCTCCCAATCCCACACTTCCTCCATCTTCTCCTCCCATGCCCCTCCCCCAGTCCACTAATAGGGGCAGTCCTCCTCCCCTTCCATCTGACTCTAGCCTATCAGGTCTCATCAGAACTGGCTGCATTGTCTTCCTCTGTGGCCTGGTAAGGCTGCTTCCCCCTAACCCTCAGGAGGAGGTAATCAATAGCCAGCCACTGAGTTCATGTCAGAGACACTCCCTGTTCTCCTTAGTGGGGAACCCACTTGAACATCAAATTAAACAGAGAACAACTTAAAGCAATTCTACTAAAATCAGGGATAAGACAAGGCTGTCTGCTTTCTCGTATCTCTTCTATATAGTCTTGAAGTTCTAGCTAGTGCAATAAAATTACTGAAGGACATAAACAGGATAGAAATTGGATGGGAAGAAGTCACTATTTGCAATTGATATTAGAGTATACATAAGCCTACCCCCTCCCCCAATGCTTCCAAAAAACTCCTTTGGCTGATAAACACTTGCAGCAAAGTGTCTGGATACAAAAGTAACTCAAAAAAAGTCAGTAGCCCTCCTTTATGCAAGTGACAAAAGGGCTGAGAAAGAAATTAGGAGAACACCCTTCACAATAGCAACAAATAAGGTAAAATATCTTGGTGTAACTCTAAGGAAGGAAGTAAAAAAAAAAAACCTGTGTGACAAGAATTTCAAGTCTCTGAAGGAAGAAATTGAAGAAGATACTGGTAGATGAAAAGACCTCCCATGCTCATGGATAGGTAGAATTAACATCATAAAAATGGCCATCTTCCCAAAAGCAATTTACAAATTCAATGCAATTCCCATCAAATTCCAACACAATTCTTTACAGACCTTGAAAGAACAATTCTCAATTTCATATGGAGAAACAAAAACCTCATAAGAGTTAACACAATCCTGTACTATAAAAGAACTTCTGGATGTATCACCATCCCTGATTTCAAGCTGTACTACAGAGCAGTAGTAACAAAAACTACATGGTATTGGCATAGAAACAGACAGGTTGACCAATGGAATTGAATCAAACACCCAGAAATAAACCCACATACCTATGAATACTTAATTTTTGACAAAGAAGCCAAACTATACAATGGAAAAAAGAAAAGAACAAATGCTGCTGGTCTAACAGGATCTCTTCATGTAGAAGAATGCAAATAGATTGATATATATCACACTTCAAAAAAACTCAAGTCCAAAATGATCTAAGACATCAACGTAAAACCAGATACAGTAAATCTAATAGAATAAAAAGTTGAGAATAGCTTTGAACTCACTGGCACAGGAGACAGACAGCTTCCTGAATAGAACACCAACAGCTCAGGCACTAAGATCAACAATTAATAAATGGGACCTCATGAAACTGAAAAGCAAAGGACAACGTCAATAGGCCAAAACAGCAGCCAAGAGAATGGGAAAATATCTTCACCAAGCCTACATCTGATAGAGGGCTAATATCCAATATCTATAATGAACTCAAGAAATTAGACACCAAGAAGCCAAATAACCCAATTAAAAAAAAAGTACAAAGCTAAACAGAATTCTCAGCAGATGTATCTCTAATTTCAGAGAATCACTTAAGGAAATGTCAACCATCCTTAGTCATCAGGGAAATGCAAATCAAAACGACCCTGAGATTCCATCTTACACTCATCAAAATGGCTAAGAGCAAAAACTCAAGTGACAACACGTTCACCCAAAAGATGGGCATTTACCCAAAATATGCTTCATCATACCACAAGGACACTTGCTCAACTATGTTTATAGTGGCTTTATTTGTAATAGCCACAAACCAGAAACAACTGAAGTGTCCCTCTATCAAAAATGGATAAAGAAAATACAGTACATCTACACAAGAGAACACTCAGCTATTAAAAACAAGGACATCTTTAAAATTTCAGGAAATATCATCCTTAGTGAGGCAATCAAAACCCAAAACAACGTGTATGGTAGATACTCACTTATAAGTGGATGTTAGCCCTAAAGTACAGGATAACCATGCTATAATCCACAGATCCAAGGAAGCTAAGTTACAAAGAGGGCTTAAGGGAGGATGCTTGAATCTCACTCAGAGGGGGAAACAAAATAATCATTGAAGCTGGATGGAGTGGGGAAACCGTGTAGCAGAGGAATGGGGAGGGAACGGGTGTGGGGATTAGGAGGAGGGAGAGAGGGGAGAGAGGACAAGGGGAGAAAAAAAATCGGACATGGGGGAGGGGGTATCTCTGGTACTTGATAGAGACCTGTGACAGGACAGAGCCCAGGAAGCCAATGGGGGTCACCTAGCCAAGCCTCCTAGCAGCAAGGGATATGAAAGACTGAAATGGCCACCTCCTGTAGCCAGGCAAGACTTCCAGTGGAAGAATAAGGACACCAACCCACCCACAAAACCCTCGATCCAAAATTTGTCCTACCTACAAGTTGTGCAGGGACAAAGTTGGAGCAAAGATTGAGAAAATGGCCAACCAAAGACTGGCCCTACTTGAAACCCACCCACCCCATGGGAGTGAACCAGTCCTTGACACTGTCAATGTTATTCTGCTATACTTATAGACAGGAAGCTAGCATAACTCCTCTGAGAGGCTTCACCCAGCAGCTGATAAAAACAGATACAGAGATCCACAGCCAAACATTAGGCAGAACTCTGGGTGTCCTGTGGAAGAGTTATGGAAATTTTTGAAGGGGATGGAGGGGTAAAGGACTCCACAAAAATAGCTACAGAGTCAACTAACATGAACCCATGGGAGTTCACAGAGACAGAATCACCAACCAAAGATCATGCATGAACTGGTTCTAGCCCCCCTGAATACATGTAGCAGATGCAAGCTTGGCCTTCATGTGGTTACCTTAACAAGTGGGGTAGGAGTCCTCTCCGACTCTAATGCCTCCCTTTTAATCCTGTTTCCCTAACTGGGCTGCCTTGTCTGGCTTCAGTTGCAGAGGATATGCCTAGCCCTGTGTTAGGGAAGGTTGGTACCTATTTGGGTCATCTCCCTTCTCTGACGAGGAGAGGAGAGAAGAGGGGTAAAAGTGTGTGAGGTGTAGAAGTTTAAGACAGCTAGTCCAATTCCCTCACTGAACACATGAAAGCAAATAAATCTCCAAGAGAGGAAGTAGCTTATCCGAAGTTACCATCCTGTTGCAGAGATGACACTAGAATGTGAGCGTACTGGTTCCTGTGTATTTCTCTTTAACTTTCCTCCTGCTGGTTCTTCATCCAGACACCCCAAATAGCTCCATCAAGAGCAGAGTTTTATAAAACTGACCACTGGGCTCTTAGCTAAACTGAGCCATGACACCTATGCTTGACTACATTTAAGTTTACTAGTCTATAAAGAGGGGATAATGACATATTTATTCCCATGAGATATCTATAAGGAAATAAGACCTTAGTTGAGGACCTGGCAGATAAATAGTTCAGAGACTATTAGAAATCATGATGGTTACTCATAAAGGAAATGGTTAATAATGATTATTTATTTTAGCAATAAAGAAATAAAATGCAGTTATGCATCTTGAAAGGGACCAAAGTATGCTGCTCCCATAAGCCACATACTAGAGGCTGAAGGTTTCTGACTTCAACTTATTACAATGAAGCATAATCCTCAAGCTCATGATAGAAAACTGTGGATCTTCAGGAAGTGACTATGTCAGGGGTGGACCCATTAGGAAGGAGAACAGTTTCTCTTTAAAGAGACTGGAAAGATCTTTAGCCCACCCCTCTATATGATGACACATGAAAAGGCCTCCATATAAAGAACAGGAGCTGGTCCCTTGCCAGATATTAGGTACCTTGATCTCAAATTCACAGTCTTGGAATTGAAAAGAATACATTGCTGCTATGTTGTAGGTAGCAATTAATATTTACTATTGATATATCTTCTGGTAAAGCTGCAGTTAATCCTAAACAGCTGTATACCCAAATCACCACACAGACACTATGATTTCTTTAATTAACCTAGAACACAATGCTGGGCAATAGTTGTTCCATCCTAAACCTCCAAGCCCATGTAGTTTCCCACATTATACTTGCTTTTTGTGATATATTAGGTCCAGTTCATCTCTCCATGCCGTTCCAAAACCTTTCCTCCTGCCTCTGTTCTCCCAGCTCTCTCTCCTGCCCTTCTCTCCTCCTCTGCCTCCCACCTTCCTGTCCTCTGGCTCCTCCCTGTCTCCCTGCTTCCTTTCCATTGTTCAACATTGTGGCTAGTTGCTTTATTTTGGCATGTTTACACAAAGTTGACACAGGTGATGCTTAGAATAAGTATCACAATGCAATGTCCATGCTGAAACCAGAGAGTGGGGGAGAGGAATCAGCATTTGAATGAACAAGGGTAAAGTGTATACATTTCAAAAGAACATTATACCAACACTGCTGTTTATAAGTTTGGTGGTTTGAATAAGAAATGTCACCTACGGGCATTTGGACACTGTCTTGGGTTGGTGTCACTATTGAAGGAGGTTGTGAAACCCTTAGGAAGTGGAACCTTGGTGGTGAAACTATGTCACCACTGGAGGATTTTGAGAGTTCTAGCTGACTTTGTCTGCTCCCTACATTGAGATGTGATTTCTCCCTGGTCCAGTTGCCTGCTGCCATAGCTCCTCTGCACCTCTGGAATGGTAAATCAAAATAAACTTTTCATTCTATAAGTAGCCTTTGGTCATGGTATTTTATCACATCAACAGAAAAGAAAATTGATACAATCCCTTACCCAGCCTACAGCATTTTATGGCAGTAATGTATGTCTCATCCAAGCTCATGTCATTTAAATAAGAATTGACAGTAAATTTCAATCTAATAAAACATGTTAGCTTCAGTTACTTCAATTGTCCTGGGACCAGCTGCTTAAATAATTTATTCTCCTTCCTTCATCCCTCATTCTTGGCCATTTCACACTGAGTTGGCCTCATTATTCAATAAGACCCCTCACATAGGGAATCTTGCATCTTAGCTTAAATCATCTTTACAGATAAAAACCTCTGTATAATAAAGCTGTAGTTCCCCAAATATTCCTGCAAAAGTTCTGGAATTCCAACTGCCATGTCATCTGACCTGATCAAGCCTTTAAATATAACTATAACTTTACTGTATTGGAATCACATAAGAAACATGTCTAGATGTGTCCAGAATATTTGTACTGAAGAGAAGGAAGGCTGTCCCTGAGTGTGGATGGAATAATTCCATTAGGTTGAGTGCTGGACTGAATAAAACAAAAAATAAGAGAAATTGAGCTGAGCACAGGCCTTCCAGATGGTGGATGCAATGTGACCAGCCACTTTTCACCTTTCCTGGCATGCATTCTCTCAAACTGTGTACCAAAATACTTTTTTTTAAAGTTGTTTGTATCAGGTGTTCTGTCATAGTCATGAGAAAAATGACTAATACATTGAACTTTGTCCAGAATCATTTAGTGACTGGCCAGGTATGGTTCATTAGCTTATTCTTAGGTCCTGGCAAAAGGGTCACTTCCACTTAAATCACATGAAAAAGGGTGTAAGGAGGGGCCTTGATATCAAAAGAGAGGGATATGTATAGTCATTAGAAGGCCTCCCTTCCTATACTGTCCATTGTGTGATATCTTATAGACATCTATCTCACTTGCTTCTCTTCCTTCCAGCTTTTGAAAGGCCACTCACTCCTTCATTCTTCTTACATTGTACCTCCTTAGGATACGAATGTTCTTAACTCCTCTGTAGATTCCTAAGAAACCCCAATCTCTGATATGAGCTCCAGCCACTGAATACAGTTCCCTACCCTGAACAGAGACAGGTAGCAACCAGCAAGCATGGGTTCCTTTGAAGCAGATCTGGAAGATCCAACAAGAAGGTGACCTGCTTCTTTTTGCTTTAGCACCTCTGAACCCTATTGGGTCACAAAGTGTTGGCTGCATCCCTGGTCTCACCCCTCCACAGTGGGAGTCTCCTCAAGTAGAAACAGCAGGGGCTCAGATTAGTAAAAAAACAGAATGGCTTTGAACACTGTAAGAGGACATCAGTCATCTTTTCCAACCAAGCATAGCATTTCCACAACAAGGAAGCTATCTGCTTGCTTACTCAGCGGGCTTAGAAGTCATGTGAAAAAGCTTAAGTTTTGAAGGCATGGTTCTAACACCAGATCCGCTTAGGGAGAAAGCTTTTCTATGAAGTTTCAGTATCCCAGTCTATATAATACTAGCAATTAATTCCCCTTCTCAAGACAACATAAAAGATTGAATGCCTGTGCTGGCCTCTAGGGGATATTCAATTCAGAGTAGTTCATGCCCCACTTTGCCTCTACTTCTGCCCTGTAAGAACAAGTCTGAATTGCAGATAAATGTCTCCATACACTCAAAAGGTATGCATGCTGGTTAATTAGACTTCAAGACTCAATTAGACTGTGCCTTTTAAGGTATAGATGCATAGGTGCATGTTCCTTTTCTTCTGGACCTTTGGGGTGAGGGGTAAGATTGCCTCTGAATTTGAAAAGGCCTACTTAGTCCCTCCCCAAATGTTGCTGACAACATCTGTGCACTCAAAGATCAGCTTTATCATACCAGCCAGCACAATCTTTTTCTTAATGTTTTAAAATTTTTATCATTTATTACAATTTATTCAATTTGTATCCCAGCTGTGGCCCCCTCCCTGATCTCCTCCTAATCCCACCCCCCCTTCTCCCTCTATTCCCCTCCCCTAGTCCAGTGATAAGGGAAGTCCTCCTCCCCTTCTATTTGACCCTAGCCTATCAGGTCTCATCAGCACTGGTTACATTGTGTTCCTCTGTAACACAATCTTCTGAAATGTCTTTTATATCTCTTTGCCATGTCCATCCCATCCTACTTTAGGATAAAGTGGCAAGGGTAATATACTTGGAGCCACAGACTCATCTGGAAACCCATCTTCTTTCAGGATATAGGAGTGATAGCATGTGTTATAATAATTCTGGGGAAGATTCAGTGATGGCTACAGCAAAACCAACATAAATATGGGCTCTTATTTTATATAGATTTATACAAATATTTATATAAATTTCTTTCTTTCTAGAATGTAGGATTTCCTAGAGGCAGTATGTCACTGCATCAATATATCATCCATTTGATTGGCCATAAGTTCTAGACCAGAGACTATGTCCAATGTGTCAATAAGTAAAACTGAATTCATAGTCTCTTCTAAAACATATTTTAAGGGCAGGAGAGATGACTCAAAAACAGAGCATGCACTGCTCTTAAAGAGGACTTTAGCTCAGTTTCTTGCACCCATATAGAGAGATCAAGTAACTGCAAGTAACTTCTGTCCAAGAAATCAAACTCTCTATTCTGGCTTCCACATGCACCTACAGACATATGTATATACCCATATACAAACTCACTCATGCACATACCTTTCTTTTTATCTTTTTTGAAGTTTTGAGACAGGATTTTTTGTTTCTTTGAGACAACACTGGACGTCCTGGAACTTGTTTTGTAGACCAGGCTGGCCTCAAACTCACAGAGATTCTCCTGCCTCTGCCACCCAAGTGCTGGGATTAAAGGCAGGTACAATCGCCACCAGACTAATACCTTTCCTTTTTATTTTTGTTTTTAAAAGAGAGAGGACATGAAGTTATACAATGTAGGGAGGTGGAGAGCTTCTGGGAGAAGTTGGAGGAAAGAAAAACATGATCAAAATATATGAAAAAATTAGTAAAATTTTAAAATAATAAAATACCTTTTAATTTATTTACAGGATCTTTAAGTAAAGAATTTTCACATTCTACTTCTGATTTCATAGAGAAGTCAAACCATTATTTTCTCTATTCTTTTTGCTTTACTGTTTTTTCTTGCATATGCATTGATGACTTAGATTGTGGGAGGTAGTTTAAGAGGTCTCATTCAACAACTTATTTAAGTCATACACAGCTTATAGCACAGGCACAGGAGGTGAGTAGTGTGTATATTGTATAGTAAAGAATCAGTGTACTACAATTATTGTGATTGAAGAGTCCAAAATAAAACTGCCTGTATTTAATTTTCAGAATTAACTGTGATCTTAGACTGAGTAATAAGCATTCCCCAAACTATAAAGTGGTCATAATAATAGTATAAACTTACTAATTTAGTAAGTGTTTAATTAGTAAGTGTATGCAGGTCACTTATATAGGTCCATAGCAACATTGTGGTTTGAGCTCAAAATATCCTTCACAGGTTCACGTGTTTGAACTCTATGTCTACAGCTAATGTTGCTGATTTAGGATGTTATGAAACTTTTAAGCTGTGGAGCATCACTGGAGGAAAGAGGTGGGAAGCTGGTCTTTAGTGTTAGAACCCAGTCCCACTTCTGGCCCCAGACACTCTGTTTCCTGATATACCAAGATGTCAGCAAGCAGCCATACATGCCCATCACGAATGGACACATCCTTTGGTGCTTTCTCTTGGCATTCTGTGCAGTTTCCCTTGATCTCTGGGAGTATTCCGCATGATATTTGAATTCCATTACAATCTTGGCATCAAGCACATGGCCTAGAAAACCTCCTACTGGCATTATTCTATGAAACTCTACCTGATTGACATCATCAGTTAGAAGGTGTATGTGGTAGGTAGATGCATGCGGACATAGGTGTTCTACCCGGCATCTCTCTAGCCTCTGCCTTTCTAACTATATTTGGAACCATAAAGCATAAAAGTCAGGAAACCCAACACTCTGAGATTAGAAACAGATCCTATTCCTAATCTATGTATAAAACCCTTTCCCTGGCCAAGTGCTGACCCAGAAACAGGTATTATTTGATTAAGCCATATAACACAAAAGGAGGAGTCTGCAATCATGCCAGTGAGAAATATATATTCAGTCTTATCAAAAAGAGGGGTGAGATGACAGAGAACACAGAGAGATGGATGGAAGAGATAAAAGTAAAAGGAGCATGCAATTTAAAAAATGGGGTGGGGAGAAGGAAGCCTTGTGCTTTCTTTCTGAACATTGTTGGGCCTGGGTTCAGCATCTTCAGCCTGGGTGTGATGGCAACTTTGTATGGCAGAGATATTTACAAGAAAAATGGATCCTTGATGCAAATGTTGACATGATCAATCAACGAAATTTGAACTCTGATATGTTTGAGGATATTTTCTATTATGCGAGCTTATAAATTTTCTCTTTTATTTTGAGCCAGTCTTAATGAGTGTCTGTTGGTAATAGCATAAAAGGATCCTAATAGACAAAATATCATACATTTTGAAAATAAAATTGGCAATATCAAAAACTAAAGTCTGCTATCTTGCCTTTCTGTTTAACAAAAGCATTCTCTATGTCATTAGGTAATGTTTATAAATTTAATTTGAGTGTACGTTATTGTATCTTGAAAATGCATCATGTTTACTTAACTACTCACATGTTTTGGGTAATCAGATCATTTCTGTTTTCATTCATAAATATCAGAGGTCAAAATCCAGAGTCAATCCCACTTAGTTCCAGAGGAGTGATATAAAAATAGAATTAATAGTTTAAAAAAGAAACTTTCCAAAGGCTACTGACATTTCCAAATCACTTTCTAGAAAAACATCAACTAATATTCCCAATAGCACAGTGTAAAAAAACATATTCCACCATAATGTAAACTAAGGCATTCTGGTCCCCCAACAAAACCTTCTGATCACAAGAGATTCTGTATGTTCCATCACTTATTAGTTCCACATATTTTTCTTCAACAAACTGTTCATTATTGGGCTTCCTCCCAAGGGTCCAGCCCATGGATGAGGACAGGGAATTCAGGCTGAGTGGGTGAAAGGCACAGAGTCATCACACAGACACCGAAGTCAGGTGAATGCAATCCAAAGGCAAGAGGATGCCGTCTCATTTATTCCTGGAAGAGAGAGCACATCATGTAGCTTTGGGAGACCAACCAGGTTCCTCCACAGCATCTTTGAGCCTGCCATTGGTTGTTCGTCTCTAGGCAGGCTCCCCAAAGTCAGATCATGCACCCTTTGCCCAACTGCTTCTGCAGTCATGTCAGCAAAAGTCACCACAGGTGGTGAGCTCCAATGCCCCCTTACCAGGAATGCCCACATATCCTCCTTTTTGTTTTATTTATTGTGACTGTGGGAGACAGGATCATTTGTCCCGCCATTGTTGGCCCCAAGCCTCAGGGGATCACCTCAAGCAACAATGCCTGTCTTATGTTGCCCCAACTCTTACCTGTCATTGGCTACCTGTCTTCCTGGTGAGTACTCTCCAAGGGTCACTCTGTCACATAGGATGTATGGAGGGGAAAAGACAGACCAGAGGGAAAAGAGGGGAAGAAAGGGGCTACACGCTCACCCAAAAGCAGCCAAGAAACACACAGACAGGGGGCTTCATGCTCACTCCAAGCAGCCAAGAAACACATGGATAGGAGTGCTTTGCCCACATAGAGGGGGCAAAAGCCACATTGGCCTAGCCAGGGAAAAGGGTCCTACTCACAGAAACAGGGGACACCTTGCCATCACTGAGGGGGCCAAGGCCTCATTAGGCACCAGATGTTGGTCCATCTCCCAAGGATCCAGCCTGTGGGTGAGGACAGGGGGTCCAGGCTGAGGGGTTGAGAGGCGCAGAGTCATCACAGAGACACTGGGAGTCTGGAGAATGCAATCCAAGGGACAGCAGCTGCAGACTCATTTATTCCCAGAAGAAAGAGCATGCTATATAACTTTGGGCAACTAACCAGGTTCCTCCACAGCATCTCTGAGTCTGCTGCCATTGGCTGTTCATCTCTGGGCAGGCTCCCCCATGTCAGGCCTTGCAACCCTTCACCTGACTACTTCAGCAGTCACGTCAGCAAATGTCTGTCCAGGCCATGAGCCCCAATGGTCCCTTGCTGGGAATGCCCACAGCTCATGTTCTCATGTTTCTTTCTTTTTTTTCCCCCTCACTATATTTCTAATCGAGGCCTTTTTAAATATTTCCCTCCAGACCTATGGCTCTAAGATGAATGCTTACCTATTAATAAGTGCAATGAAACATAAGTTCATCATTTATTTGAACCCTTCAAATAGTGCTGTTACATAGATTTGATTACATCCATTTTACAGATAAAATGAAGTCTCAGAGGTTAAACACCCTGATCTAGCCTTCAGGTATGTTTCAAGTCCAAGTATAGTCCTCAGACAATTACCAACTTGACGTTTTCATTTGGGATGGCTCAGCTGTTCCAATAAATGCAACTTTATATTGAAGGACTGATTCTTCTTCCCTATGCACAAAGGATTCATATTGGCAGTTCATTTTAGAAAAAGTTAACATGATAGATATTTCTTCCACTAGATATGTTTTCCAGTTTTCTGATGACACTTATAACTTCAGCTCCATGACAGTACCCTATTTAATGTCAGTAGGTGCTCCCTGGTGTGTTAATTTTATGCAGTTTATCAAAAGGTGCCCAATGCATGAAACCCATTCAGTACTGCACCACATGCTTCCTGCTTGCTAGCAGGGTTAATTGATTCCCCTAGCATGGACTGACAGATGCTATAAACAGTAGCGTCACCCAAGACTTCTGTTTACATAGGAATTTTAAAAGCAACAGAGGAGGAAACTACTGGAGGTTATCAGAGTGGAAACTATAGAGCAATATGTTTGCAACTTCATGCAAGAACTGCTAGGGAGGGCTGGGTATGTAAATTAGTAATAGATCACCTAGCATGTACAAAGCCCTGTTGTGTATTCTACACACACATACGCATTCCATATACCACACACAAAAAAAATCCTGTACTTGGGCAACAACTAAAATCAATTAAATAAGAATATCCCAAGTGGTTCTCAGACATCAATTTTTTTTATGCACTAAACAGTTTTCATCTCACGTTTGAACACAACAGCTATAGGAATACATGTGGAATTTCTTGCCTTGAAAGGAAACTGTGCTCTGAAATTCAACAGGCCTCTAGGGGCAAATGAATCTTCCCTCTCCCTTAACTCTGTCCCTGGCCACCTGGAGGTGAAGAACTTTACTACACAATAGTACTGTCATCATAGCATACTTCCCTGGGGCATACTTCCAATGATCTACTTCTTCCAGCTAAGCATCGTCTCTTACTTTTCACCACTTCCCAATAGTCTATGGTATTATTAACTCTCACCCCGCTCTTACTCCTCTTCACTTCCTTGTTTGCCTCACAGTGGCCTTGCTCCTACCACTAATTAAGCAGATGCTACTTAGGCTCAACGTGCTCCAATGTCTCTAGCATTGAAGGAAATTCTTTCTCCACTATGATTACAAACCAGTCTTCACTTCATCGTTCAATGGACTCATTTTCTATGGCCACATTTCCCCTTCTCTCTCTCTCTGTCCCATCCCTGCTGGCAATGAGACTCTTAAATTCTTTCAGTGCAGAGCAAGTATGGTAACTCCCAGCTTAGATATGAATTAGTCAGCAGTCATCCCAAGGGTCCCAGGTCTATTCAGCAGATAAGCTGAGACACCCTAAGACACAGCTGTGGCCAGGAATAGACATTTGTGCAAGGATAATCAAACAGCAGAATAATGCTTGAATTTAAAAATAACAATCTGCTGATGTAGAAGACCCAAAGACATAGAGGTCCAAGAGGGAAGAACTGAGTGCAGAAGCAGATGAGATTTAGTGGTTCTGATCTCACAGTAAGGAAATTGAAGGCAGGTGTGAACAGCAAAACCTATGGATAGGCTGATATTGGGTCATTTATGCCTCTCAGCTTCCCCCATGTAACTGCTAGGACCAGATCAGAGCTGAAAAAAATGAGTTTCATCTTATGTGCCAACTCCGATTAGAATCAGTTGGTAGTCATTTAAGCACTGCATTGACAGGATGTGAGGCTACACCTGGGCTCATAGAAAAGACTACAGTGATGCACTGACATTTCCTGCCATGAGTCAATGATGAGAATTACAGCCTGTATGCCAGGTGTTCTCCATCTCTGAAGTGGCTTCCTCTAAATTTATACTGCATCTCTAACATTCTGATCTATGCAACCACGACAATAATGGAATGTCTTTTACTTGCTCCCATTTCTCTCTAAATGTGTGCCTATTACCTGGCATCACTGTCTGAAAAAAAAATGATCTAGTGAAGAGTTAAAAGAGAGAACATTTATGGTGCTTCTTCTTTTCTCCCAAAGCACATTTTGAAATCTAGAAGCTACGGTTTGCATCCATTGGAGAAGAGTATGAGAGGAGACAGCTGGAAAAATATAAGACAGTTGTAAATTATTTAGGACTCTTTGTTTTACTTGAACTCTGAAAAAGAACATGAGCCCTGAGGTTTCTACTGTATGCACCTTTCATACCTAATAAAGAATGTGGAAGCTTAGGCTGCAAGAATAAAAAAACCAAAGCATGTGCTCAAAAATGACAGAAAGATGGAGTTTGCTGATTTGTGTCTTCCAATAAAGGTTATCTGTCTTCCAAGAGCTGTCTGTTGAGAATTAGGAATGGCAGGAGTTCAGATCCATGGTGTTAGGGCTTGGTGACCTTTGGGATTAGGAGAGGGTATTCTTTGGGCTAAGTTCTCCTATTACCATGCAACAAAGGCAGTTTTTTTTCTTTTTATTAATTCATTTTTTAAATTTATTTATTTTTATCTCAATCACAGGTTAGGTACTTTGAATCCCAGGCGTAGCCCCCTCCCTCATTCCCTCCCACTCCCTCCCTCATCTCCCTCCTCCCTGCCCCCTCCAAGTCCACCAACAGGGG